>JACMZG010000022.1:23803638-23863638 GCA_018340805.1 Microvelia longipes
CATTATAATGACTCAGCAAAAATTTCATGAATGTACAATAAACAAAGAATGATTGAAATTTAAAATTTGGCTCCCATGCAGTCCTATATATATCATGACCTACAAATGTGCTTAGTTTCATCTCTTTATCATGATTGATTTTATTTAATGAAATGTATACTTTTTTAAATCTATGAAAAATTTAAAATCATCTAATCATGTATTTTACTTTTACTCTTATATGTTTTTAATAAATGTCAAACCCTGTTAGTAATCTAGCTAGACTGTACCCATATGGATCAGCTCTCATGACTGCTCAGCTCAATGCTTTATTTTTAAAAATAAAATCACTTGTCACTTTTAATAGATTTTACCACCATCTATCGATTTTGATTGCTAACAGAACGTGTTTATGTTTGTTTCAGATAAGCCCAAGCTGCCTGATAACTATCAGCAGACCACTTGGGATAAGCTAGCCGAGGCCGTTGTAGCCATTCAGACCTCCAGGTCCATTGTGTATAGTTTAGAGGAGCTTTACCAAGCTGTACAAAACCTATGTGACCATAACATGGCTTCAACCACCTACTCTAATCTTACTAGTATGTGTCTTAGTCTTTTTAGAAACTGAAAAAAAAACACTACTAAGTGCCAATAAACAGGCAGGATTTGCATTTTTTTAAAGTTGTAGACTCCAACATTGCACATCTATGTTATCTACAACCTTTTATAATGATACAAACGTTATTATTTGTTATTGTTTCCATTAATGGATTGGATTTTTATTCAAACTGATAACTAATGAGTTTCATCTTTCTACTCCCACTCTAACCCTTGTTATCTTGTTACAAGATACTACACTTGTAACAAGAAATTACTTGTTAATATCTTGTTTATATTTTATTTAGGGGGATACAAATGTACAAGTCATTTGGTTTTCTGGCTCGCTTGTAAATTAATT
The DNA here is from genome assembly GCA_018340805.1 of Microvelia longipes. Taxonomy (NCBI): domain Eukaryota; kingdom Metazoa; phylum Arthropoda; class Insecta; order Hemiptera; family Veliidae; genus Microvelia; species Microvelia longipes. The sequence goes on from JACMZG010000022.1 coordinate 23,804,576, forward strand.
TGCAGGTCAAAAAATACTTTATAATATTGTTGGAGTTTTGTTCTATTTCCTGGTTGTCCTTGGAGGCGAAGTAAGGAGGATGAGTGTAGTGAATCCAGGAAAATTTGATGAACTGTACGTAATTGATGTAAGTGATGAGGAATAGTTTTGAGGTACACCGTATCTAATTTTTTATTTTAATTAATATAATATCTTGTTTATTGATGTCTAGATCTGACCGAGAAGCATGTCAAAGCAAACATAGAGCAGTTCACGCAGGACCATATGGATAGATTAGTTTTCCTGAAAAGAATGAACGACTGTTGGTTGAACCACTGCCAACAGATGATAATGATCAGGAGTATCTTTCTCTACTTAGATAGAACATATGTATTACAGTGTTCCTCTGTTAATTCTATATGGTGAGCTATTGACCACAGTAATCACAATTTCTTTGTCATATTTTTACTTTTCTTTATATATAGCCTATTTCTTATATTTTATTTATAAATCTAGTAAGTAAACTGAAAAATCTGGCCAATCCAAAGGCCTTATTTTGGGTGAGGTGAAACACTTTGTCCTTATCCCTCCAACCTCTACTAGTATTGAGGTTGAACACTTGTGTCCTCTCCCCTCCAACCTCTACTAGTATTGAGGTGGACAAATGTGCCCCCCCACTCCCTACTGGTATTGAGGTTGATCACTTGTGTCCTCTACCCTCCAACCTCTACTAGTATTGAGGTCGATCACTGCCTCCCCAACCTCTACTAGTATTGAGATGGAACACTGTCGTCTCCCCCCACAACCTCCCCTAGTATATTTATCTACATCATTATACTCTAAACCTGATAGTACTGTTCATTATTAAATCCCTCTGCTTTTATGATATTATGTTATATGTGTTTGTTGGCTCAAACTTAGAGCTAGTCTATAGGTGATAATGTTATGTTTTCAAACATGTAATAGTTATTTTTTCGTATTATCAGGTACCTGGTACGATTAGTATTTTTTTATTCTTCCTTATTTTCTCTTTTTATTCTTTCCTTTTTTCTTATATTTAGTTGTTAAGTTATATTAAATCATTTGTGCAGGGATATGGGGTTAGACTTATTTCGACAGCACATAGTTATGAACAGTCTTGTTCAGACAAGGATAGTAGATGGTTTACTAATGCTGATAGAGAAGGAGAGACAAGGTGATACTGTAGACAGGACTCTCCTCAAGTCATTACTGAGGATGCTTTCAGATCTTCAAATATACAGAGATGCCTTTGAGTCTAAGTAAGTACTCTATTCTGCTTCTCTTCAACAACTGAGGATTGAAGTCTAGACTTCTAGACCTTCCTGGGTCTAGCTTTGGCCTATCTTTATTCTTACCAAAACTATTGCTTCAAGGATTTAACTGATCCAGCATCATTCTGACCATAGCTATTGCTCGGAAGGATCAAGCTAACCAGTTTCGAGGATTTATTGCTCCATCATTTTAACTTGGAAAGCCAGTTAAAATGCCTCATCATTTAAGAGTGGAAAGCCATTGTAAAAGAAAATAAAAATATTTTTATTTACATTTATCTTGAGTACTGGTTAGAACATTTTGGATGCACCTACTTTTAATTCTTTAACATAATAGGAAAACGGTCATCAGATAAATTGTACCCTCTAAAACTATTTTTTTAGTTGTAGGATATAAATAAATTTTATTTGTATAATTACGAGTAACAAACAAATTACAAAGTAACATGCCGTGCACTAATACATTACTGTTCGATGATAGCATGACAATAAAAGGCCATTGCATCTGAACTCTGTATTAAAACCGTATTCATTCTTGAGATGTAGTTGGTTGTTGCTTTTACTGGGGATATAAACCAGAGCATTGAACTTGTCAGGTGGGTCTTTAGTGCGAACCTAGAAAAGTAAAAGGGCATTCTCCAGATCCTTTTGACTCTCTGAATAAGTACTGAGTCATAAAAAGTTATAAGTTTTTGTTGCTTACTCATGTATTTGTTTTTTTAGGTTCCTATTAGCCACTGAGCGACTGTACTCCGCTGAGGGGCAGAGGCTAATACACGAGATAGAAGTGCCTCAATATTTGCACCACTGTGAGAAGAGATTAAACGAAGAGAACGAAAGACTTCTACATTACTTAGATCCTTCTACCAAGTATGTAATGATGTGTAGTTTGAGGTTGTTTGAATGATGGAAGTGAAGGGGAGAGTGGGGTAATCGATTTTGCTTGCCTTTTTGATTCAAAAAAATCAATGCATCCCTAAGCTTTAATTAACCTTAGTTATAACTCCCTACATTGATTTACTACAAGCTCAGAAAGATGGAAGCGATACCACTATAGTCTTTAAATAAACATGACATTACTTTTACCTCAGGAAAAGTACTGAGGTACTTGACTCGATAATTTGTTACCATTCCCCAACTTTGAGTCTTACAGTTAAGTTTATGCTTCATTTTATTGTATTACATTACGTGATGTTACTGGAGTTGACCTCTTCACCTGTTGCATACCTAACAGTGTGATCAGACTGGTAGCATTTATCTTCTATGAGACATTAATCTCAGTAGACTACAGGTTTGTACTTTCCATATGTAATATTGGTTTAGGCAGTCACCCTTTTTAATGATATCCACACTCAATTAACTTCTATGACCACATCCCCCTCTGGAGGTTGTAAGATGCATTCTTGCAGTTCATAAGTATTTCCTTTCAATTAAAATGGAGAAAACTACTATTGCCTTTTTCTAGGATAGTCATACAGGGCATGGCTGACTGCATTTAAACTTTTCATTGGAATCACATGTAAACTGTAGAATAATATATAAAGTCATTAAATTACTTGTATTAGTTTATGTGTAAACACTACACCCATTGAAACTCGATAATGTACATATAACTATTTTTTATTAGAATCATTAAAATGCAATTTACCTTACTTAATAAGTTATAATAAACCTTTTAATACCTTTACATCTAGACAAACATTAGTTGCTGACATCTTGACTAAACTGTGACTGTTGTCTCCTGATTATTTTCTTTGCTGCACTCCAGCCATGATGGTTATCTGTTCAGATTTGAAAGCTGGCTATGTCAAATATGTATCATTAGTGGAGAACCTTGTTTTATTTCCATAACTTGAAACTCCACAACTTACATTGTTACAGATGGTCTCTGGTCCATACAGTTGAGAAGCAGCTGCTCAGCGAACATCTAACCACTATATTGCAGAAAGGACTGGATGCCTTACTAGAAGAGAATAGAATAGATGATTTGTCTTTACTTTATAGTTTGTTTATCAGAGTTAAGAAAGGACTCACAGAGTTGTGTACTGTTTTCAATGCTTATATTAAGGTATATAATAGACAATTTTTTTGTTCTTGTAACTTATAACTCCTTGACTTTGGCAGGCCTTATGATCTTATGAGATCTGCCCAATTAAATAACTTCCTATTGTCATCAGTAATTTTTTAGAGTTCCATTTTCAACCACTGCTAACTTAACTAATGCTACGAGAAGACTTCTTCAGAATTTAATGAAACAAGCTTTGAAGATTTTGGTCTTGCTCTTCAATTTAGATGAAGAATCTGATGTTTTATTTTGTGTATTCATGATGTCCTTGAAGATGGAAGCAAAACGTTGGATTCTACATCTATATTGATGTGGTCACTACCAGAAAATCTTAATCTTCATGATAAAAAACCCCAGAAGCCTACAGAGTTTAAAACAAGCATGTTTCCATCCATAACAATCTATATATATTCATAGCTAGGATATATATATATATATATATATATATATATATATATATATATATATATATATATATATATATATATATATATATATACATAAATCCTATTAAACACTCATTTTTTGGCTTATTTAATAGTCATGTTAATTGTTTAACGTGACTGATAGGCTTATGTAGCTATAGTTAGAGACTCATTTTTATGCATTGTCAATTTATTTTAGAAAAAAGGTAAGACGATAGTAGTGGACCCAGAGAAAGATAAGACCATGGTCCAGGAACTGCTCGATTTCAAAGATAAACTGGATCATATTGTTTCCGTGTGTTTTCTAAAGAACGAGAAGTTTAGCAATAGTCTTAAGGAAGCCTTCGAGTATTTTATCAACCAGAGAACAAATAAACCTGCTGAACTCATAGGTACGTCTCAATTTTATTTATTTTATCATCGTCTCTGTGCTTCAAATGTTAGTCTTTTTATTTATTTATTAAACTAATGCTTATAGTTTGTTTAGGAAACTGAAAGCATTTGTTTCATGCCTCTTTCAATTTCCCTTGTAAAAAAATTGTCTCTTTAAAGCAAAATTAGTTTCTTATTCATAAATAAGAAACTTCTTCTTTCTTTCTTATTAAACTTCTTTTTTAATAAAAACTTCGTTCTTATTAATAAGAGAAGAATTTCTCATGATCTGATACTCTTTTTAAAGATTATTAACAGCAAAATAGACTGTTCATATCTATTAAATTGTGTTAGTTTCAATGTACCAACTTTTAATATCAGGTCACCAAGAACTTTTTTCATCAACCAACATAATACCAACTAAGGACTAAATAGTTCAATAGATAGAATGGCTAGAAATGCAAATGCTCTTCCACAGCTTCAATTTTTTCCATCTTCTCTGGAACAATTCAAATGTCAAACTAAAATTTACGTTTCAATTTTGCTATAATCTCAAATTTGTTTAATATTTGCATCTTCACCTTTTTGCTTAATTTTTTTTACTCTAACTTCTTACATATTGCTTACATCTTACTTTTAGTAATTATATATTAATTTAACACTTAACATTTGCATGTACTTTTTAATTTGTAATAACTTATTTATGTTTTGTAACTCATTATTTTGTATGGTATGGTTTATCCGTAATAAAAGTCTTTATTTATTCATAAAAGCAACAGGTACAGTGTACCTCTGAAGTTTTTCTCACCATATTAGATTAATTATGCTCATCCTCACCACTTTGTACTCAATTTGCTCCCTAATTTAATTTAAGTTGTCCTCTGATAGTAAATACACTTCTTTTATTCCCACTGGTCACCCATCCAGGCATTGACATTGTTCAATGCTGCTTGACTTTTATGATCCAACAAAAACTTAGATATACTTGCCATATTGAAAATAAAACTTAGTATACTTATTTATTATGAAAAAAGAGGATGCACTTGTTCCAAGTTTTCTAGAATTGGATTATTATTCCATATTATATATTTAAGAAAAAACGTATACATGACGTTTGATAAAAATTGAACTAATGCTGTTAATGAGATGAAACTTGGCTTTTTATTGGTCTTATACATGACTACATGAAAGGTACAAAAAAAGAGTCTCTCCACAAAACTATTAATTTATTTAAAACGCTTTCAACCTACATGAGGCCATCATCAGTGCCTGTTAAATAATAAAAATTAAAAACAGTTAAAAATTTATAAAAAGAAGTCACAAGACAGTAAAGACCAGTAAAATAAATAATAAAAATCAAATGAAATTACCAAAGATAAATTAAAAGAAAAATGCTACGAGAAAAACATCATCTAATTTAATTTATTCCGTGTTTAATTTCTTTCTCATCTAATTTTTTGTGTCTTTAATGTGTTTCTCATAGCTGTTTCCTTTTAATTGTCTCTGGTAATTTCATTTGTGTTATTATTTATTTTACTGGTCTTTACTGCTTTGTGACTTGTTTTTTTAGAAATTTTTAACTGTTTTTAATTTGTATTATTTTACTTTTAAAAATATTGTATTTGTACAGGCACTGATGATGGCCTCACATTAGGTTGAAAGCGCTTTGAATAAATAAATAGTTTTGTGGAGAGACTCTTTTCTTCCTTTCTTTCATTATGAACTATTGCTCATTCAAAATCACATGGTTACATGTTTATAAAATTTCAAATAGATCAAAACACTTTTCCATGTTTTATGAATTTTTTAACTTTTTACTGAGTCTTTTTAGACTTATAGATTACTTTTTGTATCATGTTTCAACTCAGTATTAATATACTGGGAGCTACAATGATAACAGACAGACAAACAAACACACACATAGAAACACTTTGTCAAAAGCACTTATGAAGTCTTAAAAACACCTGAAACAGTTAATTCCGGTGAAATCTTGATTTTGAATTTTTAGTGTAAATACAATAATTTTCCTATATACATATTTAAAGACCCGTTAAACTCTATGAAGGGATACAAACATTGCTTCAGTTCTTTTGTTTTTCCTTGCACCATTATTGTAGACATTTAGCAGCTATCGCTGCTTTGTGCATGCTTTTATATTTATTGAATTCTTTTTTTTTTTGTTGCAGCTAAATTTGTCGATAATAAACTACGAGCAGGCAACAAGGAAGCTACTGAAGAGGAGCTTGAAAGACTTCTAGACAAGATCATGGTGTTGTTTAGATTCATTCATGGCAAGGATGTCTTTGAAGCTTTCTACAAGAAGGTATCTGACTCAAAATTAATGTAAATTAACGATTTAAGCAAAAGATACATGGTATTTTTCACTTTCTGTTCTGTATTGGCTTGGGAATAGTTGGTTATTTCTATTTTAACACATATTTAAAGTCATAAGACAAATATTTTTAAAGTGCTTAAAAATATTCTCACTTTGTTCCTTAAATTTAGGTCCTTTAAAACCCCCATTCTTTACATACTTGGGCCTTTAAATGTCCCAAACAGAAGACTAAGAACTCAAGGGGCCTTTAACATACTTGATCAGGGCCCTAGAACAGTATGAAAGGGCCCTAAAATAAAATACTTTAGTTAAAATTGAATTTAAATGAATAAACTTAAGTTTATTTTATTCTTACTTATTTATTTTATTTTTAAAAGTACACCCCCCTAAGAAGCATTATAGGACCTCTCCCCCCCCCTCTGAGATGTAGGTTTGGCCTCTTTTAGGCCAAACCCTCCCAGGGCCTTTTGGCTCAGTCCACCACTGCTGTGAGCCTAGCAAGCTGCAAAGCGAGCCTGTTTATAATTACTTGTCTGACGTATTTAAAATATATTAGAATTATTATTTGATATCACGCTAAAAGTCAGCGGGGAAATAATTATACAGGTTTATGTTCACCTCTTCCTCTCCATAAAGGTAAGCCTAGAAAAATCAGTGAAATGAAATATTTAAATTGATTGTTATACACTTATAGGTCACAACTAGTCTTCTATTCTGCTGTAATGCACTCTATGAGATGGACTATGCCAACGAATCCTGTTTCTGATTTTTGTTCCTGTTATCACCAGATCAAATCCATGACGACAACTTACAGGTGTACTGGGGGCATAGTATAGTGAAATATCTGACTTTATCTTTGAATATGTGGTTGTATTATAACTCTCTCTTGCTTTGTCTATTTACCAGTTTTGTGTTTTAGGACCTAGCCAAGAGATTATTAGTGGGCAAATCTGCATCCGTGGATGCTGAGAAGTCAATGCTGTCTAAACTCAAGCAGGAGTGCGGTGGAGGATTTACTTCTAAACTTGAAGGAATGTTTAAGGACATGGAACTTAGTAAAGACATTAATGTTGCTTTCAGGCAGGTTAGTGTTAGCTTTATTATTTTTATTTTTTGTTTAATATGTGTGGTTGATGTTTTATTTTGCCAATTTTCATTTAAAAATTACACTTATGAGGTTATTAATGAAGAATATCCCTGTCTTTCAGGCTCAGCAAATTACTTCTACATAGTAAATAATTAATTTATTTTACTATGTTAGAGGTTCACCGTTATAATAAAATACTTGATTTGTGTATGATAATAGTTCTGAGTATTGCCTCTATCTATCACTAACCAAAACTTAAATTTGTTAAATCTAATAAATTGTTTTAACCTTTGTTACAGTATATGTGTAATATCAAAGTGGACTGCCTGATCGACATGACTGTTAATATTTTAACAATGGGTTACTGGCCCACCTATCCCATCATGGAAGTGTCTTTACCTTCCAAGATGGTTCATTATTTGAATCATTTTACCAAGTTTTATCTAGGCAAGCATAACGGAAGGAAGTTGCAATGGCAACCTACTCTGGGACATTGTGTTCTCAAAGCTAGATTTAATCAGGTAAATTATTTTATCCTTTGTTTAATATTTCTGTCATTCATCATATGTCATGTCATTGTGTCACTGATAGTCCCTAAATATAATAAATAAATAAATTGATTCACAATAATTGCATTCTTTATAAGTACAATAGCAATGTGTCAAGTTGTAGTACTTATGTTTAAAATTACAAGAAAACATTGATTATAAGGGAAAAGAAACGTGCAATTATTTATACTTACAATATTTATGTTTTAAAATTTAATTGAGTAAAATTCATCCACTGAATATAATGGGCTATTAAGCATAATTTGAGTCTTCATGAAAGTATATATTTTGTGGACTGCCATTACACCTCTGGGATTCCCTAGGCAAAGTATAATGAAAATAAGTTTATTTTATAAAATATTCAATTATAACAAGATCTCAGTCAAAACAACAAAATTTGTTAATAAAATACAAGATAAAGGTTTTAGAAGAAGTGAATTAGATGGAATCTGAATAGACAGCTAGACTAAATTCTTGAAGTTGACAATAAGCCCTTCATTTCCCAAATAATGCCGTAAGTATATAGGGGGTTTGACAAAAAATGGATTCATATAAATTTTGTTCAATATTTAAGGCTATTTTTTTGCTATTTAGTTTCATTATGTATTCTTATATTCTGTGTAAAGTTTTAATCATCAACCTTGTCAAGTCATTGTTATCATTCTGCATCCTGGAGTCTACAGTGTTGTTACTGTTTTGTATTTATGGATCTCTGCCTAATACTTTATAACGTGACTGTTTGTTTGTTTGCAGGGAAACAAAGAGTTGCAAGTATCGTTATTTCAATCTCTAGTCTTACTATTCTTCAACCATTGCGAGGAAATGTCTTTTGAAGAGATCAAAGCTGCTACTAGCATTGAGGTATACCACCTTGCTTTTGTATTTTTCTTTCTTAAAGAAAAACTGCTGTTTTCTTTGTAAATGTTAATGTTGCGGTGGTAACTACGTGAATGTAGATGATGAATCTACATTGACCTCTGTGGGAGCCATCTTCAGGGTTGTAGGACATTAAGGTTGAAACACAAAACTGATCTGAAGATTGAAGATGGGGTTGGCCTATTGATAGGACAACTTGGAAATTAAAGTCTTGGAAATTAAACACAAAACAAATGTGTTTGTGCAAATAATTAAAACATAATAAAGCAAACGTTACAACTTATTAAATTTAGGAAATCCAGTTGTGGATGTTAAAATATTACTTGTAGCAGCTAGAAAAAAAACATTGGCTAATCATGAAGAGTAGTGCACAGTGAGTTAAAATGAGGGTAGTCCTGTTTGTTGCTATGTTTGGTATTTTAGTTATGACTTTGCTCTGTAGGATGTTGAAGTCCTGCCTGTCGTATGCCATTTGCTTTTAGATGTAGAGAGAAGATAGTGAAAGTATCCAAAGATTTATTCTGTCTTTACTAGATTTTTTTTGTAGCTAATACGACCATTTATTTGCCCTCTGTTTTAACCTTAGATTTATAAAGCTGCTAAATATGGTTATCATATTGCTAGCTAATGTAAACTAAACTACGTAGGCTTCTGCTGTTATTCAGTTTTGTAAAGCATTGTGTTTTCGTGGATAATTTCTTATAATCCTTGAAGATGCCTTCCTAGGTGGAAACAAAACATCGGATTCTACATTTACATTAATACAGTCATCGCCAGAAGAAGACTAAATCTTCAAAAAAAAAATTTATTATGTGCACTTAATTTTATGATTTGATGTGTTACAGGATGGTGAGCTAAGAAGGACACTGCAGTCACTGGCCTGTGGGAAAGCCAGAGTACTAACTAAAGTTCCTAAAGGAAGGGATGTAAATGATCAAGATAGATTTATATTTAATCCAGATTTCACTAATAAATTGTTTAGAATTAAAATAAACCAGATACAAATGAAAGAAACTGTAAGTAATTGCTATTTAAATAAGTATATATGTTAATATAAGGGTTATTCCATGTCTTCCAACTCATTAGCATAACTTTGAAAATTCACTAAAAAGAGTCAATTTGTCCACTCATCATCTTACATTTTGGTAAAACTTAAAATGTTTTGGTAAAAATGTCTTTAACTTCACATTTTAGTGAAGTTAAAAAAATAAACTTAAGAGGTAGGGGGGGGGGGGAGTAGATTTTTTGGAAGATGTGGATTAATTGATATATATGTGTGTGTGTATGTACAAGATTTCTGTTCCTAGATGGTTCTATGGGACACAATAACTTTCAAACACTTTTTTGAATTGAAATGAAACTTGTTAATGTCCCGAACCCTATTGTTAATGAAATATGTGTGACGTCATTAACCCCCAGTTATGGGTTATTAGCGTGTGGGTCATAACCCCACATATATGTCGTACACATGTGTATGAGTGGGTTATCATCGTATCTCTTAGTGTGTTTATGCTAGACAATTGAAACTTAGTACAAAAAATCAATCTTTGGCTCTAGTTTTGACTCAGAAAAAAATTTCAAGAAATCATGAAACCCAGAACAATGTTTGGATTAATTTGAAATTTGGTGAGCATTTAGTCATATGTAAGAACAAAAAATGTGCCAAGTAGTAATCTGTGTGAATAATCTCAACACCAAATGACATTTATACGTTTTTTATATAATTGTTAAAAATAATCAAATTGACCATTGTGAAGTTTACACAATAAATAAGTATACTAAGTTTAGATTAAATGTGGCATGTATATCTGTGGTTTTTGATGGATCATAAAAGTTAAGTAGCATCCTGCAACTTCAGTGCCTAGATGGGTGTTGAGAATAAAACTAATATTATTACTATCTAAGGATGAGCAAAGCGTGTCTGAAGACATTCTGCAGATCAGGTAGAAGAAAGGTAGAGTAGATCGGGTGAATTGTGTATTCTGAGGACGAGAGAAGAGAGTCTGAAGTAAGGAGGATGAGTAGCAAATACAATATGGTGGAGAAAAGTTCTGTGGAATCCTATCCAATCCTATCCGTATCCAATTTTTTAATTTATTTGAAAAAAATTAACAATTGAAAAACGTACCTATTTGGTATAGATGGTTTTTTGTTTAAAATTGGTTGATAATGCTGTTACAGAATGAAGAACAGAAAGCAACAGAAGAGAGGGTATTCCAAGACAGACAGTACCAGATAGATGCAGCTATAGTCAGAATCATGAAAATGAGGAAGACTCTCTCACATAACTTACTCATTAGTGAATTATATAACCAATTAAAATTTCCTGTTAAGGTATAATTTCAATTTTTATCAGTTAAGAACCACATTTGTTGTGTAAAACTTTGTCAATACAGTATATGAGAGTAATTGCATTTAAAGCATAGAGATTTATTACTACTTTAAAAACCTTGACAGGTCAGTTTAGGCTTTAATAATATGTACAGAGTATTTCCTATTTTGGCTATGGTAATAACTGTTGCCAAATCTCACCCTACCCTGAAATCCCTCTGTACTCTCTTTTTCTGTCTGGTTTATAGAGGATTTTAGTTTTTTATTCTTGGTGTTGTAATAATTATTACTGTTTCCTTCTTTGCAGCCAGCAGATCTTAAAAAGAGGATAGAATCGCTCATAGACCGTGATTACATGGAGAGAGACAAGGACAATCCTAATCAGTACAACTACATGGCTTAAGCTTCTTAAGTTACTAAACCTCGAGATACTACCTACTCTATAAACTTAATCTCAAGATAAAGAGTATGTATTTTCCCTGGCTGTGTCAAGTACTTTAAGAGTCACTGTTTCTTATTTCTGCCAGCAGATAGCGCCAATTATAGAGTGAAGAGAAAACTATTCAACTTTCTTCTATTAACTCTACTCTACAAATTTATGTTCTAATTTTGTAACTGTACCGACTCTGTTTTAATTTTGTAACTATACTCCTCACTTTATAACTTTCGACATGGTCACGTGACTAAGAATCAGCTGGAAGGGAGAAAACGTGACGCTTGTTACACAGGAAAAGGGAAGGAAAAATTCCCGACAACTGCAAGGGGGGCGATGTGTAGGTGAGGGTGAGTCAGGTTCACTTACCCACCTTCGGCACTTGTGACATCAATCACTTCTCTCTTATCTCTTCTATTCACTAAAAACTATTTTTACTTTTCATTGTTGTGAAAAGCATTGTGTTTGCGAACAACTAAAACTGGGTTTACCAGAAATATCCGTTTCAGATGTTTTTACAGCTTCCTAAGTGGGTTTTTCAAAGTTATCTGCATGTGTGTGTGTGTCTGTTGTTCCCCGTGTATTTATGCTATATAGTTGACACTTGGTACAAAAATCAGTCAATAAGTGTAGTTGTGCTATTCAGAAGATAATTTTTTATGACATCATTAATCTCCAAAAAATTAAACACCAAAAAAAATTGCAAAAACTCATAAAACACAGAAAAATGATGGGATCGAATTGAGATTAAGCACACTTTTAGCCATGTATAAGACTAACATATGTGCCACGTTTCATCTAATTATCAGCATTACTTCAATTTTAATTGAATGACTTGTTTACGTTTTTTAAATTTATTTAAAAATTAGACACAAATGTATACTTTTACTTAATAAATAAGTACTCTTAGTTACGTGTCAATACAAGTACTTCCATGATTTTTCTTGGATCATAAAAGTTAAGGAGCAATGAACATGGTCAGTGTCTGGATTGGTGGCTATTTAGAATAAAACTTTATTATTTACTATCTGAAGACATGTGGTGGTATAAATTAAACAACTTATATTGTAAGGACGAGCGAAGCGAGTCCGGAGTAGCGGGGATGAGCATAGTGTATCTGATTTGACGAGAAAAAGTTCCGAGACGCCTTGTACCAGATTTTCATAGCATTCTTTCTTATTCAATCTGAATTTTATTATTATTTATTTAACCTCTACACCGTAAAATATATATTTGCATATTAATGCCATAAAAACAAAAGACTCTCAATAAGTATTTAAAATTAACAATTTTATTATTTATCACAATAATTAATCATAATTGTTAACAATAAATGTAATTACGTAAAGGCAGGTGAGAAAGTCTGATCTAAAAATATTCATGCCAGTCGCCTCCATACCGTCCAACACTAAAGTTATTAAATGAATTAATAATTAATGTATCAGCACGGTTAATTAATGGATCAGGAAACATGTGTTTAGAGCAAGCCTACTGGGGGGATTGTTCTAGGGTTATCTTGTGACGTTGCCCAAGTAACAAAGTATTTTTTCTTTCCTAATTTGTACACTTGATGCTTCTATTAAAACCGCTGTTTTTTTCATGCCGAAAGTTATAAAATGAGTACTGTAACTATTCAGATTCTATCTTCTCAATGTCTATGTCTTTTTAAAATTTAAAAAACAAGAGCATAGGGGGAGGAGCATGCCCACTCCTCCCCCGTTACACCTCATTGAACAATTCATATGAATTTATGCCAGTATTTCATTGAAATTTAACAAGGAAATTAATTATCATTATCTGAACACTCAATCTCTTATCCTAAAAGAAATCTCTAGGTGTAGTACATACTCTTTAATAAAACCAAACATCTTGAAGAAGTTCTACTCAAATTTTGTATTTTAAAGATTCCTTCTCCCCCCCCCCCCATAAAGTGCTTTCCTTTCTTTTTATAAATAAATAAATTTAAAATAACAATTTTATAAATAATTTTACTATGGTATATATAATATACATAAGAATAATAAAAATATGTTTGTGTACAGTTTTTTTTCATTTTATCATTACAATTATATTTCAATTGAATTTAGTTTTTTTAATTGATTTTTATGGTTTTAAAATTTCACTAGGGAGGAAATGACCAAGATCTTTCTACTTAATATTCAAAATGTAAACTAAATTAGAGAAGCGGGGTTGTTTTATCAAATCCTGATTATGAGATTGTTTGTATGGCGGAGGAGGAGAAAAAACAGGAGAGGGGTCATTTCCTGACTCACATCACATATACATATATATAATATATATATATATATATATATATATATATATATATATATATATATATATATAATATATATATAATATATATATATATATATATATGTATGTATGTATGTATGTATGGAGTCAGAAAATAACCCGTCCTATATATATGCTGTCCTATATCTAAATTGATTAAGAACTATTGAGTCTTTCTAAGAAGTTAAAAAATCTGAGGAAAATTTAAACTCTTGTTTTAAGAATGATTGTGATTCCAATGTTCAAATAAACATTGTCTGTTTATTTGAAGTTTTGATGAATCAGCCTTTTAAAATTTAATAATATAAATAAATAATAGTGTAAAAATTAAATCGTGAGTGGAGTTCATTAATTAGGAGTTAAAAGAATGAAAATTCACTCCATAAATGAAATAATAAGGCACACAGCAACAATCAACCTGTAAACAATTTTGTGGAGCCAATCAGAACAGCAGATTTTTGCATTTCAGGATAGAGTTATAATTTTTTTTTAAATCATTCACTTGACTGTACAATTCGACAGATGAGCTTGTTGTGCTGGTCCCCTGGGCAGTGTTGCCACCAAGTTATGACCTTGCACCCTATACATCAAAATGTTACCTGAGTTGTGTTTTACCTCAGATACTTACATTTTGACTCTGTTATTATTTAGTTGATCATATATTAGCTAATTTCATGAGGTTGAACTGTATCAAATGCCAAATGTGAAGCATTATAGGATTTCATTCTCTCTCAATGAATCTTTTGATAAGATGTTTTTATTTAAATATTATTACAAATAAAATCACAAATCCTTCACGAAGTCCTAAGTCTAGTGAGGTTGTTGGGTGGGATAAATCCAGAGCAATGACATAGTAAGAAACAGTTGTGAGGAATCAGTGGCCAATTCAATATCAAATAAATATAGTTGAAGCCATAGAGGAATGTATATTACAGTGGTTGAAGCAATTAGTAAACAAATTGGAGGATATGTAAACAATTGCTTCTTGCATAATCTTAACTTTGTGCATTACCAAAATCATTACATTCAGTTATCAAAATCTACTTAGTCATTGCTTTAACAGCTTTGTCTATGAGCATCAGAGGACTAAACTATTTAAAATGTAGTTCACATTTGGTACCAAAGTTGGTTGTTCTAGTGTATTTGAGCCTAAAACAGTTTCTTATCTTAAGAATACTGTTGTTATTAATAAAAAATGGGTGACATAAAATGGATTATTTTAGCTTTAATGTTTAATAAAGCTACTTGAATTATTTTTAGGCGATTTCAACTACTAGAATTTAATTTTAAAATGTTTATTAATAAATAAACAATCTTAGTTTATGTTAGCCTAAGGCATACGAGTTTACGTTAGCCTTAGCATATATCTAAGGTGTGTGATGCTGTATTGGGATCCAGTCTCTGAAAATTTTTCATTGCATGGTTCCATAATACCTTTATTACTCTGGGAATAAAATGATGCTAACAAACTTGACAAGTTACTGTTGTATTAAAAACTGACTGTACTAAGCAACAGCAGCACCAGACAAAGCACTTCCATTTGTTCCCTCCTTGGTCATCCCTTTTGAAATGGCAAGAATTATGAAATAAAAAGGGGGTTCAAATTTTCTCATATGACATTACTGCCCCTCTGATAATGAGAGATTGATGAGGAAAAACTGGATGCATTAGGAATTGCTGACTGTAAACAGTTCTTTGCGATAGCAAATTAAAAAATAAATACAAGATTAAAAAAGGCTAAAGATAGTTTTCAAAGAAAAATATGGACTTTATCTTTTGGTTAGATGATACGTGTTTCTCTATCCCCTTACTAAAGATATGTAAATGAATAATGTTGATGTCTTTGGTTGGAGCAACCAACACCCAGGACCCTAACCAATTAATTATATTCAACAAATTTGCATTTTCAGGAAACATACCTCTATACGGTTGTGTATAAAAAATAAAAAAGGGCAAAACTAGTGCTTATTTTATTAATTAGAATTAAATTCTTTTATACAATGTAAATTAATAATTTGATTTGTCTGTTTTTTAAAAAAAAAATATTTGTAGGGATCTTTTATTTATTAATTAATTAAAATCAGACAATGCAAAGAATCCCTTCTGATTTTAATTAATTAAGTTTTTTTGTAAATTATTATTTTCAAATTTGTATATTATAATTAATTTGTTTAGCGAATTAATGAAGTCTGTTCAAAATAATAAGGATTAGCATTGATGAAAAATGATTTTATTTTATGAGTTGAAACTGAGTAAATAAGTTTTGTTTCTTAAAAATGTGTCTGTCTACTCATAACAATTCTGGAGGTGTTTTTAATGAAAAAAGTTTTTTTTTCTGAGGATGGAAGTGTAGGTTCACTTTATTTCCAGTTGTACAATACATGAAATACAATATTCGTATTCACTGTAACACTGTAAAAAAAATTGTACTGCATACAAAAAATACTTTTTTGTACAGCTGGGAGCTCTGAAGACATTCTTGTTGTAATTCAGCTATAATTCCACTAGAGGGCAACACTGTTTCATCTGTATACCTTTCTTTATAATTAAATTTAAATTAATTACGTGTTTGTATTTATTTAATAGTTTATTTAATAATTTACAATGTTTGATAGCCGTTTAAGTAACACTGAGTTAGTAGCAACTCCACAAGAGTTAAAAACTTTAGCCATTGAAGCAGTTAATGAAAGTATTTTGTAAATATTATTTATTTCATTAATACTCTTTACCTCAGAAAAAAATACCATACACTACATGACTTTTTTTTTACCACAGCTCCTTTTACTGACTTGCTTCACTCGCAAGTAGATATAGTTGCTTCGGAGAAAAAGTTTCAATTCACAGCTTAGTTTTATAATATACTATTATTTAAATAAAAGTCTTTACTTGTTTCTAAGATGAATAGGGATGGAGTAATCTAGATAAATTGCAAAAAAAAAAACAGTTTAAATTTCCCTTTATGTAGTTTTAGTTAATTTTCATCAGAAATTGATGAAAATTATATTACATTACTAATGTTACTGTGGGACTCAAGACATAGGCACTATATTACTGCACACTTTTATAATCAATTGACAGTGTAAGAAAATACTGCGAGGAAGCCAATGAGGATGGTCCTGGATGTTAAACCACTCCCACAATTTCATATCAAGCCAGCATTATTGGTTCCTTAACTCTATTTTCCCATGTTGTCAACTGTTTATAACCGTGTGCTATAACATTTTTATTATTTTTTTGTTTAAACTTGTTAAATAAAATTAAATAATTATAATGAAATGCTGATCCTTACTCTAAATGTAGCCAGACTTAGTATTTTTCTGATTTTGTTTAGTTTGTATAAAATAAAAAGAAAGTGATATAAGATTTATAGTTTCATGATTTTGTCTGTTCGTTGTCGACAACAATTATTAATTTTTAAAATAAAATAAAAAAAAACTTTGATAGGAAATAAATTTTAACTACTTAATTACTAAAAAAATATAAATGGTTTGTTCATTATTCCATTCTTTTTAACCTGGTGGTCCACGTGCTGGTGTAAAGGAAATTCAAGATGACTAAATATTAAGAGTTGAGAGCAAAGTGAATGGTGGAAAGGAACTCGCCTCCGTTTCCTTGTTGGTGGGAATTCACTAATAATCTAGATCAATAGTGCTCTATCTTTTTTGAACACAGACCAGTAAAATGCATGGAAAAACAAATCTGGTATTAAGATTATGATTTTTACGTTTCCTCATTTATACCATAAGTATATAAGACAAGTATTTTGTTTGCAAAAAATCTGAAACTGGGATTTCCTGAATTATCCATTTCAGGTGGTTTAAGACCTCCTTAGTGGTTTTCACAAAGTTCTCTGTCTGTTGTTCTCAGAGTAGCTCCCAGTATATTTATGCTAGAAAGTTAAAACATAGTAGTATAGTTATGCCAGGTTAAAGGTTACCTGGTTATACCCACCCACAACTTGACTAATTCAGAATTCTTCCCATTTCTCTAATTTAGTATTATGAAATCATCTCATTTATTATTACCTTTTTAACGACACGAGTATCTACTTGAAATTGGTCATTATTATATAAAGCAAATATTTGGATTAATCATTTTCATGCCAGAATTAGTTAGCTGAAAACAAGACGATAACGGCACATTCTTGTAGTTGGCATAGAGAAAGTACCAAACCACACCCTTGTGCTTAACTGGCTATAAAACTTGCCTTTTCTCGTCAGAAATAATAAATTCCAGTACCATCTTTCTTTATCACTGAGAACTAGTAGTTGGCGCTAGCCAGAGTGGTGAGCCTAGCTAGAGTCTAGATGAACTAGGAACACTTATAACTACTCATACTTGCCGACATGTACGGAGGGTGTGTTTCCTCGATGATTGAGTGTGTACAAACTTGGGAGGATTAGTTAAGTAAGATTTGATTGAGGGAAACGCTAATATGGCCCTATGGGTTTAAGCCTAAAAAAATGTGTAAAACATCCTACTATTTCTCTGCAGACCATTGGTTCTTAAGCACTGATCTAGATTTTTAGATCATTATCATACATGAGAAAGGTGTTTAATTAAAAGACAGCTGTACAAAGGCTACCTTACGCAGAAGGTTTTCGAGTGAAATCCACAAATTATTTTCCAAACATCCTATCCTTTATATATATCATTTGATACTACCAAGTTTTGCAAAACATAAATAGTTGACACAATTAGTCTCTCGCACAATTATATTGTATCCTATCCTTCACTGGTATTTTTTACTTTTATCCATAAAATTTAACAGTTTATTTGTTTTGAAAATAAATATAAGAACATGTAATTTAACTAAAGAGCAAAAGCATTTTTACCTTAAATATTGAACAACGTTAAATGAATCAAGTTTCTGTCACTATCCCCATAGGCATTGCATCGTCAATCATTGCTACCAACTTCAAGAATTTAATCCAGTAGTCTATTTTCATCGATTTTGAACTTGTTGGTTAGGTTCTAGGAGGTTTCTAAGATGAAACACATAAACACACGATTTCATTTTACACAAATACCTTGGTAGTAGCAGAGCCTAACCCCACCTATTATTTTGTGAGTGAGTTGCGAAATTTCTTTTATGTTACTGACTATCATAGTCCGCATGATATTATTGATGTATTAATAGTTTTATATTTCCATACTTTGTTTCCATTGTTTAGTGTTTGAAAAGGTCCCTAATAATAGGAAGTGAGCATCTTCCTATAAAGAATTTGAGCAAATAAGTGTTGTTTCCTCTTAGTGTAGAATAACTACAAAAAAATCATCTCCAAGAAAGCAATATTCTAACAATTTACAACAACAATTACAATAATTTGTTTATTTACAATAATTACATGATTTGGTGAAAACTTATCGTTTCATTAACAATTTTTAGTTATTAATTTATAAACTACTAAAAATTAGTCCTAACAGAATTTAAAGAACAATTAACTTTACAGAAACAATCCTGTCTATATTGATTAGTAAAAAGACTAGAAACCTAATATTCTTCAACTCTGTCTTTTTGCAACCAACACTTACATCTTTATTTAGAACTTTAGACCATATACATTTTGGGTAATATCGAAGTTGAATGTAAATTATTTTTTACAAAAGAACTAAAGCTTTGGAATCATTTTTTGTAAATAATCTGATAAGTAAGCAAAGTTGTCTTTCTTCAGTTCAATATTATAGGGGCTCTGTGAAACCTCATTCAAGAGTGAGTTATAATTCAAGGTTATTCAAGGTTATAATTAATAAATTTATTTTGGTTTCCTGCACATTTTTTGTGTTTTGATTTGTATTGTTAACGTTTTACCATATAAGTTATTGTAATTTTGTACTGATTATTTGATTATATTTGTAAGCAAAGGTGGTCAGGTTACTTCTTCGATGTTTCAAAATTTAATCTAAAGAACCCCTGTAGTAATAATATCTCTATGTGATTTACCATTTTTTGCATAAAGATATATCATTAGAGGGAGCATATCCTATAATATTGAGAGGCTTGAAATATATTTTTGGGGCTCTATGTAACCATATTGAAACCTCCTCTAAGAGTGAGTTATAAATCAACAGTGGTCTACTTTTCACAAATTCATGTTCTTTTATATAAGTTACTGAAAGTGTTCAGGTTACTTTTTTGAAATTTCAAAATTCAACCAACAGAGCCTCTTAAGTAATAATATCTCTATGATTTTTGTATCTGAGTTTTGACTTGTTCTGGTTCCCAAAAGAGACATCAGGAACTATTATTGATCCTAATTTATTTCAAAGCAATTTATTTAATTAAAAGGATAAAAAAGTTTAAATGAGACTTGCAGCAAATTTTGTACATATAGTATTATGTACATCCAGAAAGAATGTCAATATTATGTGCATCCAGTATGTAGGTACATATTATGTGCTTCCCATATGTGTGTACATATTTACATTCAGAATCTATGTAAATATTTGTACATCCAGAATGTATGTACATATTTACATTCAGAATGTATGTAATATTTGTACATCCCTTATGTATGCACATATACTATGCTCATCCAGAAAAAATGTAAATATGTACATCCAGTATGTATGCATATACATATAATGTACATCCGGATATGTATATACATATTGTGTACCTCCAGAAACCATGCACATTGTATATACATAATATGCACGTCCAGAAAGAATGTAAATTTGTACATCCAGTATGTATGTATATACATATCATGTACATCCAATATGTATGTATGTATGTACATCTAGACAGCAGTATATTATATATTTTTGAGTAATTATCATTGGAGTAGAGTGAAGTTAGTCACATGAAGACAAAACAGTGATTTTAAAAATTACAAGGTTAATGTTTTTAACAGACTCTAAAAAACACTAAGGGTGTATTGTGCAGATTCAAATCTTAATTTAATTAAATATAATTAAGATGTGAAGATCAGTTACTTCTTTGCATTTATTTTATTAGTAGGAAATGAAGTTCATTTTGTAAAGTTAATTTACTTTAAAAAAATGGCAATGGTGAACTTTAATTTAATTCAAATCAGAAATTTACAATTGACTTATTTACTCAACCAATTTAATCATTTTTAGTCAAAACATAGTACTGAGGATTTATCTTTTAAAATTTATAAGAATATTACCAGTGAGTACTCATTTAACTAAGAGAAGAAGTTTTTGCTTCCATATCTTGAGCTAGCGCTTCTCCTAAAGTTGTCGCAGTAACTTGAAATTTGAGGAAATCGTCCAGTAACTTCCTAACAGGTTTAGAGCCACCATGAGCCAACACTTCTCTTCGGTAGGACTCACCTGCGCTGCGATCAAGTGGATTGGAAGCAAAACATCTCTGCCATATCAGCGACGCAATAGCACGACTCATTAAATAAGAATAATATTTGGCTCCATAACCAACTAGATGAGAAAACCTTAAATGCCATGCCTGCAAATCAAACAAAAACTCTTTTGATACCTTTACTTCTTAAAACCTTAAGGAGGTTAAAGCCTTAGGTTTAAACTAAAGTTTAAAGGTTTAGTTTAGGTTAAAACCTTAAAAGGTTTTAAAAATTTTAAAACCCTAACCCAAAAACCTGAAATGGCATCCCTGCAAATGAAATAAGACCATTTTTAAAGGATTTTTAATGTACACCTAACTTAAAGAAATTTCTATGTGTAGAATAGCTTATAACATACTTATGGACCAGATGTTACTGGTACCATAACGACAAGGGTATTTAATTTTAAATTTGAACATTTTAGGAACAGGAGAAGGAGTCCGTTAAGAAACGAGAGAAGTGAAGAATGAAATTAATATTATCCTAACCTATAATTAGAAACTTTAGTGATAGAGGGATTATCTTCTTTTCAGACACCCTTTTCCTCTTTACATGATATAACAGTAGTATTCCATTTGTTTTTTAATGTCCTACGCTGTTTTACACTAGTTTACTATAATACTCTATGATGTCCTATAATACCATCAGAACTATTTCAGATGCAGATCATAAAATCCTTAAAAACATGCTAAGAAATTATCATCTCATGGTAAAAAAAATAGTTTGATTTTTGAGAAACTGACAGGAGTTGACTTAGTGGGCTCCTCAACTATGGTAAGTTTATTTATTGGGCTACTCAAGTATGGTACTTTTTTAAAACTCTTGGAATCTTAAAAAAAATCAATTCAAGCTATAAACAGTTGACAACAACATTGCATCGCCAAAACATACTGTGATGTCATGGACGAGAGGGTGGTTGCAGTCTGGTCTCCAGCTTTCTGGGTCCCGTGCTGGAATGGAGCAACTTAAGCCTGATGGTCCAGGAGCGTTCGTAGAATAAGATTCCTTAGTTGCTCTAGACCAGAACAGGACCCAGAAGGTATGGACTCCCACTTTTTGCTATTGCCGTGGTTGAAGACCAGACTGCAACCACCCTCTAGTCCACGACATCATAATACTAACACCACTAAATTCCTTTAACTTTTCATCAAGCTGTTCTTAGAAAAAAATAATAATATATTCAATATTATAATAGAGATAGGGTGTCCAATCACTCAGTGAAAATTCACCAGAGGAAAGTCATTCTTACATCACTTTGTCATGTGGGTATATATTACTAAAGGGGGCATACCTTATCTTAATAAATTGAGAGGCTTAAAACATTATTTGGGACCCTCAGGGGCTCATCGTAACTTTCAAGATCAAGTTAAAGTTATTTTTAACTTGCTACATTATAATGTTCTACTATACAAGTTACAGTATATTTTACAGTTTATACGATTACATAAATAATTGAAGGTGTTAATAATACTTTTACTATGTTTCAAGGTTCCAAAATTTAACCATAAGATGCCCCAAAATGTTTGTATCATGGTATCCTCTCATTTAATTTTTTAGTCAACAATACCTAAAAATTTTAAATATTAAAACTGATAAGTGTGTAAATTTATAAAATATAAAAAGTTTTTACAAAATGTTTTATAAGGAAGAAATTAATTGAGAGAGTTACCACCCTAATCTCTCTTGATCATGAAAGTATTTTATGTTGGAGTATCTGAAATTTTGGTGCATCTGACATGTTGGTGTATCTACCATGTCTGTCATGTTGTGTACCTGAAAAGTTGAACCATGTATTTAAGCTAAACATTGATATATGTAGTAGTCATAAGTGAAATGTACTTGACTCACCGTTCCTTCCACGTAAGGTAGAGAGTAATACGTTGACTGTGTCTGAGCCAAAACCTGCGTAGAACCAGGAGATGCTTGCCATAACCTGTAAAACAACTGTAATGGGTTTCAGATGAGCTGCAAGTGCTTAAGCGCAAGAGCTTCGAGCATTTTATGGCAATGTCTCGTAGTGTTTAGCAAAACTACCCAGCACCTTTCATAACAGCAAAACAAAAACATTCAGAAGAAATTAATAGAGAATCCAATAAGGAAGAATAAAATGTGAGCCTTCGGCCCATAGCCACTATGCAGCATCAGCGGCTACGCAGCGTCAGCCCCTCAGGCTGCTTCACAGCCTGTGTTCTTGTTTAAATTATTTGTTGTTTTTTGTTCTTTGTTACATAGCATTTTGCCATTTATTTAGCAAATTTTTGTCTATGGCCACTTGAAGTCCCCCACAGTTGTTGTTTTATTTATACATGACACTTTGCCATGTATCTAGTGAATTTTCATTGCTTCGCAGAGGCTCGATATGGCCCCTTCAAATATGGCCTATATAGACGTTTACATATACATAATAAGATATATGTAGTGTTGACTAATTATCTTACACCCACTGTATACTAGAATCAATGCTAGTCTAACAAACAACAAGTTTATTTTTTGATTTACTGATATTTGATTGTGTAAAGTTTAAAATAGTAAATTGCTTCAACTCACCCTAGGATCAGAAGCGAAATATTCCATGAGAACAGAAGGGACTTCAGCAAAGTCTGTGGGGCACCTGGTGCCGGCAACATGCTGATGCTTAGTCCTGCCGAGCATGGAGTGCATGGCATGGCCAAACTCATGGAACAGATTCTCCAGCATGCTGAATGATAACAAACACGGTGCTCCCCATGTTGGCACTGGCAGTGACAAACTAACCACTACTATTGGCAACTGAAACAATCCAATACAAAGTAAAATTAATATTTTATGATGAATTCACAAATATAGCAGAGAGAATCTTAAGGATGGCTAACTTGCTGCTAAGATGTAATGCATTCAAAATTGAATGCCAAATTGTTTATTATATTCCCTTTCATTCATTTTTGTTCCAGTATACTCTACACGTGTCATACACACACACACACACATACATACATATATATATATATATATATATATATATATATATATATATATATATATATATATATATATCCTAAAGAAATTAAATCATTATTATCACCATAATAATGTTTATTTTAAGAACTGCATTAAATTCAAAGAAATTTGTTACCAATAATTTCTCATCTGGCTATTGTTTGACATTATCATAGATTTTAGTTAAAAACATCAAGTAAAAAAATTGAACAAAAATCAATGATATATGTCAAACAATAGCTTGATGAAGAATCTCCAGATTAGAGTGATATTGGTATCAAATTTCTATATATTTCATGTAGATTTAAAAAAAGGCAGGCATAATGTATGACCTTTAATAAAAATTAACAAAAGTGATAACAAAGTTAACATATTTGGGTAATCAATTTATTGGGGGTAGAGACCATTTTAAAATTCTAGGACCATGTTTTCTCTTATTTTAAAGAATTTAATGTGTCCATCTGAAATGTTCTACCCGGCATATCACAAAAATCTTATCAATATATGCATATTTTTTTATTAATGAGTTCCTCCTTTAGAAAAATTGTGTGATGATTTTTGAAATGTTTGCTGAGTCAATATTGCAGGTTAATGATGGTATATAAAAATTATTTTCCATATATTACAACTACAGAGGTAGACTGATTTTTGTACAAAGTCTCAACTCACTAGCATAAATACACTAGGAGCTACAATTATAACAGACAACTTTGTGAAAACCACTTAGGAGGGCTTAAAAACAACTGAAAAGGATAATTCAGGTGATACCTTGATTTCAGATTATTTTAACGTTTCCTGCATATCTACGGTATAAATGAGGAAAAGTAATAAGTTTTAAAAATGACATTTACTTGGTAGGAACCGTCTGGAAGCTGTCTGCCACACCTGATGGTAAAATGACAGTCTTGATTAGGTTTGCCCAGTCTTTCATAGAAATCACAATAAATATATCCTAGAACTCCTTCTGACTCATCATACACTGCAACAAATCATGCCCTGAACAGTCTAACAACATGTGAAAGACAATAGACATCTGACAACATGTCAGTTGTGCCTGCAACCAACAGTGTCTGTATAACTCAGTAAAGACATAAATAATTTAAAACTGGCCCACATTTTGGTTTTCGAACAATCGATAAGACAAGAATTTGAAAAGGACAATTATGGAAATTATTTAGACCTTTGTACCTAAGTTCATAATGTGTTATGTATTTTACTGTGATACATCTTTAAATTTCTATTTTGATAATTTTTTTTTTAATAAAAGACATGCTCCAACTGGAATCTCCCTAGAGCAAAAAAACTAATACTTAGAGGGTGTACATAGGCAGAATAACACAGTGATAAGGAGTCTGGAAGTAAGACAGCTTTCACTAGGTACCATAACTGTACTTAACCCTACTATAGTCTCCTTAGAGAGAGACTAGATACTCCCCCACCCCTCTACAACCCCTATTGTAGCACGCACTCTACAAACGGCGGGCATTTTTCAGTGACGCGCACCACATTAAACCACTTTATTCAACACAGACAATTAAAGAATACATGCAATAGATAATAATTAAAACACATTTTAAATTTAATTTACTTAAAATTAAGATAAAATAGTGCAAAAATAATCTAATATTTACGTAAGATTGTAATTTTTTAGGAAAAATAAAAAAATGACGTCACCAATGTACAGTTACGGCACCTAGCTACCCAAGGAATGATAAGAGCTGGTGTATCCTCCCTCTAAGTATTAGTCTCTTTGCCCTAGATAGACTATATACTCCCCACCACTATACAACCCCTATCAGAGCACATGTTTATAATGCACCCTACAAACAGCAGGCATTTTTCAGTGAAGTCTCATTAAATCCCTTTATACAACAGATATAATTAAAGAATATATGAGATAGATAATGAGTAAAACTTATTTTAAATTCATTTTACTAAATTAAGAGTAAAATGAATATGAAATGAAATAAGAATCTCTTGATATTTATTTTAATAGATGCTATTTTCTTAGATTTTTTTTTATTCTTTTTAAATGAGCCTCAATATAAAACGTTTATTAATTTTAAAAAACCCTATGACAATGACAAATTGGGAAAATAATTGTAATGATAAAGTAGAAATTTAGATAAACTAGATACAATGAGCTGTAATATAATTAGGAGCTTCAACTTCCTCCTTCACATCAATGCAATAGATCAAAATCAAGTCTGTTGCTTTCAATAAAAATATTTGTATCATTTGATACAACCGAGTTTTGCAAAAACATGAATAGTTGACACAATATAATTGTGCGAACTATCTGGGAACTGTTCCATCATTTGTCCTGTTTAGACCATGTTAGTTAGAGTTAGACATAACGAAACAGAGTGGGACATGACATTATGTCAAGCCATCAATGATGACGAATGTCGAATGATAAAACAGTTCCCAGATGTAGCTTTGCATTTTGTTAAATTTCCTAGGTGTCCCTTGCACAATTATATTGTGTCAACTATTCACGTTTTTGCAAAACTCGGTAGTATCAAATGATACAAATATTGAAAGCAACAGACTTGATTTTGATCTTTGGTATCTTCTGTAGGGGGAATCACTATTTCAAACATTACCTTCTAGTTTATAAGTTACCTGCTAGTTTGTAAACATCTGGAGACCATGTCTCTCCATGTTCTATAGGTTCACTGACAAGTCTAACAGCATACAGACTGTACATAAGGTCACTAAGCCCTTCCATACACGTCCCAAGGGAGAAATATGGCATATATTCTTTTGGTTCTACTTTGGACCAGTCTCGCTTTACCTTACTGGATAAATAAGGTATGTCCCAGCAAGCTAGCGGCTGCAACCAAATGATATATTTTAAAAGAATATCCTTCAGTATAATTGAAATTACTATGGAGATATATAAAACAATAAATATTTAACAGGAAGTATTAAAACAGTCAATAACATTCATAAAGTAACTTGCATCTAATGAATACTTGCAAGTTACATACAAGATTATTCCTCTAGAGGGGAAAAAAACTACATAAGTGCCACTTAATATAGTAGTCTATAGTCTATTAGTCTATAGTCAAGTGGTTTGTTTTTATCTATTAAAAATGTTATAATAGTTATAATATAATTATAATAGATACATTTTAATCTATTAAAAATGTTATAATAGTTACAATAGATACATTTTTATCTATTAAAAATGTTATAATAGTTACAATAGATACATTTTTATCTATTAAAAATGTTATAATGTCAAGTTATAATAGTTTATTAGTATTTCAACATCAAATAGCAACTCCAAAGAGTAACGCAAGTTGCCAGGAAGAACTCCAACACTACTGAACTTTATGAAGTCTATATTAAAGTTTTAAAAAGTCTTAATATACGGCCGAAAGCTCAATTTATTTGTTTTTAAACCTATCTGACTATTACCTTATAAAATTATCTTGTTTAAATAGTTTGGTCAATAATTTTATACTAGTTTTGTTTTTTTAAAAAAAAAAATCTATTACATCCATGGAAAACACAATCTAACTTTGATTAAAAATTTAAAAAGCAAGTTAAATAAAGATTGTACGGAGTAACTTGGAACTTTTCCTCATTTCATCAGATTTGCTACGCTCATCCCTGCTGCATCAAACTCGCTTCTCTCGTCCTCAGAATTTAATTCGCCAAATTTATACTGCAGCAAGTCTTTGTACTCACTGGGGTTGTCCTCAGATAGTAAATGCAGTGTGTACTAAGTTTAATGTATTTATTACGTACAGGTATTTACTTGTACCAAATTTCAATTTAATTGGATTGTTTTTCTAGTTTTTAAAATTTTACACGTCATTTATTAAATTGAAATTTATTAAAAATTGAACTAATGCTAATAATAAGAAGAAACTTTCGATCATATCATTTTTCCGTGTTTTATGATATTTAAAAAAAAAAATTATGTTAAGTTATTATTGTGGGTTCATGACGTCATAAAAAATATTTTCTGAATAGCACAACTACAGCGGTTTCGAAGTTTCAACTCTCAAGCATAAAAACATTAGGAGCTATGGTAATAACACACACATATACAAACAGACAACTTGTGGAAACCACTTAGGAGGCCCTAAAAACACCTAAAACGGGTGATTACAATGACATCCCGGTTTCGGATTTTTATGGAAACAATAATTTTCTTTTATACCAACGGTATAAATGAGGGTAAGTAATTAATGTGTCAATATTGAGATTTTTTTTAAACAAGTTCTTTATGGGCAAAAGTATATAATATTTAACTGAGCTATGAATATTGAGTTAAACAACAGAAACAAATGGATAGATAAAATGGGGTGTAATGGTACAATTAACTTCCAGGGTGAAACTGATTTTCTTTTCTCCCAACATGTTTTACCTTAGAGTTAGGTTCCAATGTTTTCTTGAGGGATTGTAAAGTTTGAAAGTCTTGTTCAGCTCTGCCAGATAAGTCTTTACTGAGCTCATTGAGAAAATCTCTCACCATACCAGGCTCCTCGGCAAGACTTAGCTTCAGTGCTCTACAAACACACCAGTTCAACTTATCATACACTTTAATTACCTATCTAAATAAGAGGTTTTGTAACATAGCTTATAGCAGTAATAAAGATACAAAGAGACTAATACTTAGAGGGCGTAAATAGGACCTCTATAAAGTAAAATATAAACCAAATTGGGAAACTCCTATACTAACCTGGGTAAAAAAATTCAGACATGCGTGATCACCTGATAGTTGGCTAAAAAATAAAAAATACCTAAAATTGAAATAACTGCGCATAAGCCATTTAGGCTTGAGGTTTTTTTAATTTAATTTAATTAGTGACCCTAATGACATTAGGTTTTGTACTTTAATATGAACGTGCTAATAATCAAATAATCAGTTCAAATTACATTGACTATCATATAGACCAAGAGCCCAGGGGTGTTTTGTTAATAAAAAGTGTAATGGCTGGAACTGGTCTCAATTTTTCGTAAATACTTTCCTGAACAAGGATCTGCAATTATGCCGACTCGTATCGGATGGGTGTCCCAGGCAGAACACACTTCAAAGATTCTGCCTGGGACACTCATCCGATACGAGTCGGCAGAATTGCAGATCCTTGTTCAGGAAGGTATTTACGAAAAATTGAGACCGGTTCCAGCCATTATACTGTTTGTTAACTTGGGTGGTAAATTTGACCTCTGTCCTTCTCGATCCCCCCCCCCCAAGTTATAAATTCTATAACTTAAACTCATAGCAAAACTTTGTGTTATTGTTTTTTTTTTATTCCCCGGTACACTGCTTCGACAACTTGGATCATTAGCTGGACCACTCCTCCACCCGTGGGACTCTAATGATTAGACAGTTTTATATAGTTTTTACTTTTATTATTAGATATCATTTGATACTACCGAGTTTTGCAAAACATGAATAGTTGACATATTCATTTTGTCTCTCGCACAATTATATTGTGTCTATTATTATTAGACCTTATTTTAATTTTTTTATTTATTATTACAAAAAGGGGTTATAACGCCAATAACTTTTTGTATGGAGTCAGAATTGGATTGTTTTTCACCTCAGATACTTATATTTTGACTCTGTTATTATTTAGTTGTTCATATATTAACTCATTTCATGGGGTTGAACTGTTTCAAATGCCAAATGTGAAGCGTTACAGGATTTCATTCTCTCTCAATGAATCTTTTGATAAGATGTTTTTATTTAAATTTTATTACAAATAAAATCACAAATCCTTCACGAAGTCCTAAGTCTAGTGAGGTTGTTGGGTGGGATAAATCCAGAGCAATGACATAGTAAGAAACAGTTGTGAGGAATCAGTGGCCAATTCAATATCAAATAAATATAGTTGAAGCAATTAGTGAACATATTGGTGGATATGTAAACAATCGCTTTTTGCATAATCTTTAGGACTACAATCAGGGAGACCCCTCTTTTAAAAAATCTACCCAATATCATAAGCTCATTTTTTCTTTGAATATTCGCTAAAAAGAATTGTTTTTATTATGGCAATAATCGAATACAACATTTGGATAGGAAAGGTAAAATGGCAACATCTTGTCTTCAATTAGACATGTAAATAAGGCATTTTGATTACCTGTGAGCAAATGAAGGGAAACCACAGAGCAGTGCTAGCTCATGCCTGGCTTTCAGTAGCTCATCCAGCAGGTAAGATTGGTTTTCATCCGGTTGTAAGTACGCTCTATAGGCGGATTCTCTCACTTCCTCCAGGTTAGAGTCACTGTATAAACTGTTAATCACCACATTACCTCCTTCCACCCTAAAACTTATAAACACATTAAACATCAAACAATAATAAGTCTAAGTACAAAATAAATAGATTATTATTATTTCAACTTTTTCACATGAATACATCTATACACAGATGTATAGAAAAAGTATTGTGGGTGCAAAAAGCTCTGAAACCAGGATGTTATCGGAATTATCTGTTTCAGGTCGTAATAATAAAAAAGTCATAAAATTTTTTTTTTCATAAATTTGGATCAAGAAAGAGACATTTTTACTATCAGGGGGCTATTTTTATCACCGCTCTGAGGATAAAAACGACAAAAAAACCTTCAGCTGGATTGTCTTGCCCAAGGCAAGACAAAGAGGCCTTTGGCCTCTTTGGGGCCAAGGCAAGACAGTTCTGTTTAGGTCCATAATGATCAGAGAAAATAATGTTTTATATATGTTATACATATATATAACATATATATATAACATATATGTTATATATATGTTTTATATATAAGATTTTTTTCAACAAAATACATACTAATGCCTGATTTCTAAAGGTAATGAAGAAGCAGGTACAACGCTAGGCTCGAGAGAGCCGGTCATGAATCTCTGTCCCAGCTGTAGAGTGTAGTTGTTCAGAGCAACAACAGATTTACGATCTTCTTCATCCAGGTGAATTCCACACTGCTCAAAGTCAGACAGGAACAGCCCCGCAATGTGGTGGTCCATGTCAGTGGTCTCCACCGTATCTCCATGATCGTAAACCCTCTTCAAGCTATCATACAGAGCCTTGTGGGTGTTTAGCCTGTTGCAAACAGAAGTCTTTAGTTTAGGATTTGGATGATTTAACAACCTACTAAATTAAATATGTTTCAATCAATAAAAAAACTCTGTCTTTTCTACAAATATTGCTTTATTTTGGAACAACCATATTAAGCCATCAACAGTGTCATACAACCAACTTATCTCAAAAACAGAGTTACACAACCAGCTCATCTCAAAAACAGTGTAATACAATCAGCTTATCTCATCAAAAGTGTCATACAACCAACTTATCTCATCAACTATCAATCAAATATCAGCACTATACAACCAGCTTATGTTATCAGCAGTGCCATAAAACCAGCTTATCATATAATTAGTTCTACACATAAAAATAAAATGCATTTGGATTGTTTACATCAAAATAAATCACCTCATAAGTGACTATCATCTTGTGAGAGAGTAGACAGAGGAGCCGAGTAGCTCATGATAAGACCTAGCCTGAAGTAGTATGAATAAAAGGTCCAGGTTAGGTTCTAGAATGTTTCACAAAGGGAGTTATAGTTGTATTAGGTAGACCCTGAGCCCAACACTGTTGATGGAACACAGTCTACGAGCGTAAATGCATTTCTCTTCCCCAAAAAAATCATCTCGTGAGAGGTTCACGATATATTAAAATCTGAGAGTAGATAGTGCCAACAAGATACTTTTACATCTTTTTAACCTTCAGCCTCCAATACTACAAATACAAAAAAACAGCAACAGACTTTTCAACAATGGAGCTAACAGCAATACAAGCATCCTCTGCTGCTGAGGCAAAAACAGGTTGCGGATGGGCTAGCCTCACAAACTCAGCTAAATCAGCTACCCGGCACAGCGAGTCAGAAAGGTCATCAAATACATCCACTACTTTCCTTTTCCTATAACAAGTAAACAACTGCAGTAGAGTCACGATAATCTGAACCAAGTGGGCCTGACCCCACATTGGATTAGCAAAAAATCAGATTATGCGGATTTTTGTAAATTTCCATCATATTATTGACTTCAGGAGGTAGAAATATCTACCTCTTTTTACTTTTCCTAATTTATACTATAGGTATATAGGAAAAGAATTGTGTTTGCACAAAAATCCGAAACCGGATTTTTTTCTAGCAAAATTAGTCTATTGCTGTAGTTGTGCTGTTCCAAAAAGTATTTTCTATGACTTCATTAACCCACAATAATGACTCAGCAAACATTTTGAAAAAACATATAATGCGGAAAAATAATTTGATTGGATTGAGATTTGGCATGCATATGGCTATGTATAAGGCTAACATATGTGTCAAGTTTCATATTATTACCAGTATTAGTTCAATTTTTATCAAATGACTTGTGTATGTTTTTAAAAAAATCAGAAAATGATTCAATTGAGTTTAAACTTGGTACAAGTGTATACCTTTACTTAATAAATAAGAACAGTTTGGTTTCAATACCACAAGTATAACTATGATTTTTGATGGATCATAAAAATTAAGTAGCATTGAGAGAGGTCAGAGCTGTATGGGTGATCGCTGAGAATGAAACTGATGCATTTACTATCTAAGAACGAGCGAAGTGATTCCGAAGTAGGGAGGATGAGCATAGCGAATATGATGTGATGAGGACAGGTTCCGAGGTACCCCATACCTGATTTTTTAACACTTTATTGAATAATACAAAACCAATAATATTTGTTATAAGTATGTAATAGAGTTAAAAGACAAAAAATAGTATGTGCGTACATATTTTTTACGTACTTTAATCTAATGGTGGTGTTTTAATTTAGATATTTAATGGTGTTATTTAACGCGCTTTAATTGCATTGTCTTATTACTGTTTTATTCATAAGTACATTCTTACTTGCTATCTGTTTTAATAAATAAGCTGTTCGGATAAGGCGGATTTTCGGTTTAACAGGGATTAGATTAATGGATATAAATATTTGTTAATATAGTTTAACATTTTTTGTTTTACTCCAGTTTGGAGTCCCTTGCTCTATAGTGAGCATATGCAATTATTCTGACCTGTACTATGATATATAGCATTACCTGTTCTCTGCTCCCTCATTCCATAGCTAAGGTGCCAAAAGCGTATCCACTGAACATAATTTTTCCTAAAAGCTGGTGGCTTCTTAAGCAAGCATCAATAAACTTGATCGTGAAATTAAGTGAAGATTAAGACCATGAAATTAGTTAAAGACCATCCAAAATTCATTCAACCTCTTTAGAACCAGGTTTACTCTCATTTTTAGGAGACAGTAATCTCAGGAGGCCCACTATTTAGTATGAAAACAAAGAACCCTGATTGAGATTTGAACCTGAGTTACATTGAGACTAGTGGTATCCAGGGTTGACCTAAAAAGAACTGATGCTCTAACAAACTGAGCTATCCGTAAACCCATAATAAACAAATTAGAATACAAAATATTTTAACAAATAAATAATAAATGTTGTAGAAATAGATAGAAAAGTGTATTTGATTGTTTATAGTTACACAAGTTAGCACAGACAGGCGATTCTCTATTTATGTAAGTAAAATTGTTGATTACAACCATACTTCACAACAATAGTATTAATATAAACATTAATAATTACCTGTTCTCACTACATGTTTCACTAATAAGTGAATCTGTTTGAGAAATGACATTTTCTTTCATCAAGTAAAATCCATCATAAGACTGCAGCTCATCTAATCCAAATAAACCCTGTCAACAAATCAATAAAAATGAGGTAAAAAATAATACGGAGTTAAATAATACAAAATTAAATAACACACTGTCAACAAATACATTTCAACTAAGATAATGATGAAAAAACCCCAATATAATGACTAGTTTTCAACCTACGTTAAAAGCCAGGTTCTCACTGGTTCTGAGATGACGTGTATTAGTTTAATAATTTTAAAAATGACTCCACATGGGAATAGTTATTTGTGTAACTAGGCAGGAAAATGGAATATTACTGACTAGTATCGAAGTTAGCCCCCGAGCCAAAGGCGAGGGTGTGCTATCTAAATTACCTGCAGAGGCGAAACCGAGGCAGGTAATATATAATTTGACTGACGAGGCAAAGCCGAGGAAGGCAAATATACGAGTCAGTAATGTTTCCTTTCCTGCCTTGTTCCACACAATGTTTTATCTGCGAACAGTAATAAATCAAAACTAGCATTCTTGAAAAACGTATTACGTTTGTATAATGTTTTATATTTTCATTTTTTTGACTGATAATACAAATCTTATCATCAAGAAAGTTGACCACAGAGTAGCGCTTGATTTTGTGTTTGAAAGTTCTTATAAATACTCTAACACAGCGTTTTCATTTACATTCTTTACTTTTCTCTCCGAGCACTATTCATTGAACACTTCATATGCTTTGAGATACCTACTTTCTGATTTGCCGGGTAGTAGGCTCTCTTTGGCATTTGTAGCTATTTACAAAACATCCGGCAGGGTATGTTCGAAAAGTTCGTCTATATCTTCGACGATATTCATTACAAAACACTATAGAATAAACTAACTTTTAAACTGTATTAAACACGGGTTCATAAGATAAAAGTAGTACATGACTTGACAAAAAAAGATGAGATAATAAAACCAAGACAAAAAGTGTTGCCTTTAATATAATCAATAAAATTTATTTCTAATTAAAGATTTACATTACAAATTGTTTCATTTTAATTAGTTAAATAATGTAATTATTCATTATATAAACAATTGAATAAATTCAATAGGCTTTTTATTATTAACTAATCATGTTTACAAAAATTATCTATTAACTTTCTTTACCAGGATAACAGGGGCAGCTGGGAAATGCTACTTTCCTGCCTAGGCAGGTAAAGTGCAGTCATTTATGACTAATTACCAGCCGATCTGGGAAATGCTACTTTCTCGCCTAAAATTAGTTCAGTAATGCTTCATTTTCCTGCCGTGAGCAGATAAAAAATAATTATTACCTAGCTTTTAATCTAATACAAGCAATAACATGACCAGTATTATATTAAAAGCCGGGTTCTCGCTAGTACTAGGATGACCTGCATTAGCTTGATATGAATTTTTTTTAAACAGGTAAAAATTGAAGATGTATTTTTAACCACTACACAATAATAAAGAACAATAATTTAGCTCGAAATGTGTATAACCTGAGTTATAGCATTTCACACAGTTTTAATCAGTTGTTCGGATGGGAAAATAATGGGAGGGAGCCAATAAGGTTACTCCTAGATGTTAAACCACGCTCACAATCACATATTAGACAAACCTCATTGGTTCCTCAACACTATTTTCCCCACAGTGTCAACTGATTTTAAGGTACGAGTATGTCTATGGTATGAGCCTGAACATAGACATACTATTACCAAGGTTTATAGCGATAATCAAGCAAAATTAAACTCTTACAGTATTTTTTTTAAAATTAAGCTTGAGTTGATGTCCAGGCCTTGAGTTGAAGATAGTGACCAAAGAATTAGATTTACTAACATAACTTCGGAACGAGCTTGATTTTACTGGATTGAATAACTTCAGACCACTCAATGCAGATTTCATTACAAACAATTAACAGATAATAATAATTAATCAAAAAATTAAATTTTCATAATCCGGAACATTTGAAAATTCAAAATAAAACCCTTATCACTAAGAACCTCCTTGGTCAGTCTGTTTGTTCGTTTCTTAATTTATGGCTTAACGCTTTAATGAAATAAATCATGCAAATAATTAAAACCTCAATGGTGATTAATATTTTTCTAAAAATTAACTAAATCATTAATAAAAAGAGTAAAGTTTTAGTATTCTTATTTAATACTTAATATGATGATCCATTTAATTATGATTAAATTATATAAATTTGTTTACCACAATGCGTTTTATATAATGATTAGTTTTTGAACAAGCAGCAGTCAGTGTTACCATTATTTATTTTAAGATCTTGGATTAGATAATATTTAAAAATAAACATCTTTATTTTTCAGTCTACTTCCGAGTCTTCTAGTGGTGTGTGCGTAAAATTTATTAAAAAAAGAAAAATGTGATTCCGGTTCTTTTAGTGAATTATGTGTGTTTATTCTTTTATTTTTTTAGTTTCTTGTAATTGAATTATTCCCTGAAAGAACGAAGATGTCTTCGAAAAGGTACTGTCTTAGATTTTGTTTGCCAAAGATTTCTTTTATTTGTATATTCTTCACATTAGACTCGTAATACAGCTTCATTAGTTTTTTATTGAATATAATTACAGTTATTAAAATCTCAAACGATATCACGTCTTAATTTGTATTGAATTAAACATTTGGTTAAAATATAAACCAATTGATGGTGTAGAAATAGTAGAGGGAGATGTAACCGGAGATTTACTTGCCTCCTACTGCGATTGTAGAATATAATCTCCCTTGGATTCCCTGTCTGTTGGAGACCTGCTATCTTTATGACTTCATAATTTTTTTGACAGCTGATAAGATCAGTCATGAAGATTTATGAAACGAGAAATACAGCTTTTTAATTATAACAAGTCATTGTAATTGACATGTTTATATTGTTATATACTTCTAATAAAATTTGTTTAAATGGGTTTTTGTTAATCAATGATTTGTAAATTGTGTACCTATTGCATTTGTGGCATCTCAAACCTACTGTCAATCGTTAAGTTTAAAAATCCCCAATGTCATTAGCATTTTGGGGATTGACTAATTTTAAAAGCCTCTGCCAACCTTTCACTTAAAAATATAAAAAAATCCCTACTCCCATAACCGCTGTAGGGAAGTAACCTCCCTTTCCGGCAATCATTCTCTTTGTTAGTGGTTCTTCTTGTGTTTACATCCTTTTGAAAAGTACTTTCTAAATAATCATGTAAATGATATTGTAAAATAAAACTACACAAAAGAAGAGTAAAAAAAAACATTGCTAAGAAAACACGGTTAAATAACCTGATTTGTTTACAAAGTTTTTTCCCCACTACCTTCTTGTAGGAAATTAATTTATTAGAACCGGGGGTGCCTAAACTGATCTGTCAAGATTTTTAAAGTAGTTGATAAACTGTAAAAGCTAGACTTAGAGATTGAGTTAAAGTGGAATAGAATAACAAGTGAACGGAATCCCCTCATAAACTTGTGCCTTTGTTGTTGTTGTGTTTCTTGTCTATGCCCAAAAGTTTTAAAAGTCTAGTTTTCTAAACTTGCCAGTATAGAAAATTTGTCTTTTAAAAAGCGATGCCAGTGTGTTAAGATTACAGACTAGAATGTAAACAATAAGGAGTATTCAACTCTAGATGTTTGAAAGTTTTAAGGCAATTAAATTCGATGTAAACAAACCAAACACATTTGGAGGTGCACCATACATTTTTATGAATGACTTGTGACGTCTTTGCAGGAATTGGTATAGGTGGTACACATTGAAAATTTACTATTTATTCCTGCAATGATGTCAATTCCGGAGTATAATATAACATGTCGAAAAAAAATTATTTCATTCATAAAACCCCTCCAATTGAATTACCTTATACATTTTATTAGCTTGGATTCAACTCCTCAAGAATGCCATCAAAATATTGAGTAAACAAAGGTAACCGGATAATATTTACTTGTGGATAAAATGTACCCTCCAAGTAAAGTTGTAAGATATAAGTAAATTTTATTTACACACCCATCTGGTGTGTAACTGGCTTAAATAACTAACAGCATGAGATATGTTTGGTCTTGTCGCAATCGATAGATACATAAGAGATCCTATTAAGTTTTTATTAGGAATGTTTTCATCAGGAGTCTCTTTTCCTTTCTTGAATTGAAATCCTATTTCCATGAAAGTCTTAACTGTCTTAAAATTTTCCATGTTAAAAGTGGAAAAATTGGGTCTAGGAACTCGGTGGTCGTCTAAAGTCTATTAAAATCCCTCTGGATTTGTAATGAAGTTAAGACTTAAAGAAAATAAGAAAACGGTTTAGTAGTGTTGAGAAATCAGTTACCGGTTTCTTATCCAACAATAAGAATAGTTGCTGTTGGATTAATGCCTTCACCAGGAGGCGCCTCAAACACTAGTGATCTCAACTAATAAAGTTATATCAGTGATTAACTTTTAGTTATTCACTGATATATATATTATATATATATATATATATATATATATATATATATAATATATATATATATATATATATATATATATATATATATATATATATATATATATATATATATATATATATATATATATATATTATATATATATATATATATAATATATATATATATATTCACTAGTTATATGAGCACGGTGAGTCGTCAGAAGATAAGAAAGGGAGTAGGTGAAGGTTTATATAGATAAGTGAGTACTGAGTCAAGGCCGTGACCTTCTACATTCTTTTTTGCTACATTCTTCCATCATTATCTCTTGGACATAAAATCCTAGATAAGTTGGTTTATACATGTATATTTTAGTGTTGCTGTCACCGTAGAAGTATGCTGTTGTGACATGCGGTTGCATAATTTTCATGTTTTACTCAACTGCAGTCACGACTTAATTTCTTATTGTACTTATTCTTGCCACTGGAGCGTACGTTTCTGTAAAGTCTATGTCTTTTCATCAAGTGTATCCACGAGCTACTAGTCTGGCTTTTTTTTGTTCCGATATTCCATCGGCATTATATTTATTTTTTTTAAATCATTCGATGGCCGACTGTATTCTTTCACGTTTGTTTCTTGGTAACGATCCACGTTTCATTTTTTATACGGGATCATATTTCATTTTCAATGGCATTGTTAAAAAATCGGCAGACTTTTCTATTTCTCTTAGTGAGCATGCGTGCGACATGTCTTAGTCTTTGGTCCATATTGGTGTTTTTCTATCCCTTTGGTCCATAGAGTAGTGGTTGTCTATTCCTTTGGGTTACATTTTGATTTGAATCATAATTATATAGTATAAAGATGAAATTGAGCTCCAGTGGAGTCGTTCATTATGGGTAAAAGAAAAGAGTCACTCCACAAAAATATTTTATTGGCAAAGTGCTTTCAACCTAGCATGAGGCCATCATCAGT
Source organism: Microvelia longipes (assembly GCA_018340805.1). Lineage (NCBI taxonomy): Eukaryota > Metazoa > Arthropoda > Insecta > Hemiptera > Veliidae > Microvelia > Microvelia longipes. The sequence continues at coordinate 23,843,961 of JACMZG010000022.1, forward strand.
GCCTGTAAAAATAAGTCTGTAAAAATAAAAATAAGTGTTACTGGTGGTAAAACTAACACAATAGTTGTTTTTCCACAGAACTGAGGCTACTTTGTTGGACAAGTTACCAATATATATATACATATGTATACAATATATATATATATATACAATATGGCACAGCACACCAAACCTTATCATCTTGAGGCTCATCCTCACCCATCGTTCTCAATAATAACCTATATTTTTTCCTATCAACAAGTTTGTTAACCATTGAGGAACTGTATCCGTTATTGCGAGCTAGTAGTAGTAGTAATAGGGTGGGGAGGCAAAGCCAGGCAAATAGGCCACGTTGTTGGGCCCTTCTTGCCAGCCCCGATTCTTTAGCCTTCACCACCTCTACCAAGAATCTCCTGGAAAGGTTGATATATTGTAGGATATCTCTTCAACTAAGAGAAGAAAGCTCCTCTTCATACAATAGGCCTACGCCAAATATGCGGTTACGAAGAGTAGTATAGGCCTCACACTCTGCGAGCAGGTGAAAGGCTGTCTCCTCATAATGCCCACACATGGTGCAGTTAGCCTCTGAGATTATGCCTAAAGTATTAAGATGTTTATTCAATCTACCCTGATCAGTCAGAACACTAACTAGGTTCCTAAGGCAAGGCTTGCTGAGGTTAATTAGAAAATTTGTATTTTTTACAATTGGTTCAGTAATGAATATTTTTCAGCAAAAAAGGCATGCCTGTTAAGTTTTAGGGTGTTCATTAGCCAGCTATCCAAGAATCTTTTATTATGTGTTGTTGAGAGGGGAAGGACAGGTTCTGGTCCAATGAATGGGGTTTCTGCTCCCAGTCTTACAAGTTTATCTGCTTACATTACCCACGACACCCATATGGCCTGGTACTCACTTAAGTTCAACAGTTTTACTCTCTGCCAAGAGAGACAAGAGAGCTCTACATTCTTGAACAAGGGCAGAGGAGCTACTAGGATTGGAGGTAAGGGCTTTAATTGCAGCCTGAATATCAACGCAGATATAATGGAATTCTCATTACCTTCTCGCACTGCTGGAAGAGTCTCAACCATCAAGATAGCATAGACCTCTGCTTGGAACACAGTAGCATGAAGCCCAAGAGAGTAACTTAGTTCTACAGAATATTTAGGAATATAGACCCCTGAACCAATGAGGTCAGCCTTTCTTAGAGCGATCTGTGAAACAAGTTAATTCGTGCTCGGCTTCTTTTATTGTAGGTTCAGACCAGTAGCTTCTAGAAGGTATAACACTGCTAATATTGTTGATAATGGCTACTTTGCTACCGCTCTCTCTGGAGTTGGCTGCTGCTAATATGGGTAGTTCCTCTAAAACAATGTTTTCAATCCCAGCGTGTTTGTTGTTATTATATGGATTCCACATACCAGTGTCTCGAAGTCTTATAAAAGTGGCTGCTGCTTCTCTTAATATCACAGTGGTTAATTTTGGTAAACATAGAAGAACTTTTATAGAACAACTGTTGGAGTGATTTTCATGGATCCTGTTATAGCAAGACAAGCTATTCTTTGAACTTTGGTAATCTTGCAATCAATTGTGGTTTTGTTCACAGCAGTCCACCAGACCAAGGAACCTTGCTCTGACAATAGCTGTGTAAATCCACTTAAGTACTTTTGGTTTGAGTCCCCAAGTCTTACCAACTGCGTTACGAAATCGCCATAAAGTTGATGTAGCTTTTGCTACAACTTTATCTATATGCTCATTCCAATTCAGTCTGTTATCTAAAAATGACTCCTAAGTATTTGATACTACTTGGAAAGAACAGTTCTTTCACCAAATAGTGAGGAGCTTTAAAGTTGAGTTTTTTATGGTTTGTGAAAAGAATGAGGTTTTTCTTTCCTGGGTTTGCAGACAGGCCTACTTTCCTACACCAAGTTTCTATTAAATTGCATACAACTTCCATTAGCTCATGCAGTGTATTGAGAAATTTTTTAACTATAAGCACCAGACCATCATCTGCGTAAACTTGACAATAGAAACCTGCTTTAGAAGGCTTAGTCAACAACGCGTCCATTACAAGACACCAGAGCTTTGGGCTCAGACATCCTCCTTGGGGACAACCGGCCCCTAATAAAACTCAGTCAAGTTGCACTCATTTGTGAAACAGTAATCCTACGATTATGTAGCATGCTTACTATCCAACTGGTGACATTTGGGTGGGCATCTCTTTGCTCCAGTGCAGCTCTAATGATACCTGATGTAGTTTTATCAAAGGCTCCTTCCACATCAAAGCTTAGACATAGCACAGATTCCTTATGATGAAGGGCCCTCTCAACTCTACTTACTAAAGCACGAAGAGCTGTATCAGTAGAGCGCTTCTTTAAGTAAGCATGTTGGGTAGGATATAATATTTTCTTCGTTAGAATTTCCACATTTAAATATTCATCGATCTATTTCTCCAGCATCTTTAGTAAATATGGTGCAAGACTTATGGGTCTAAAAGATTTAGGGTCAGTGTAGTCCATTCTTCCAGGTTTTGGAATGAATATCACTCGGACTGACTTCCATGAGTCTGGCACCCGTCCTAAAGCAATGCTGGATTGAAAAATAGATAATAATACTGAAATTATTTTGTCAAGCGCCTTCTGAATAAGAGCTGGAAAGATCTCATCCATACCAGCAGCTTTATAAGGACTCAATGAACCTGCTGCCCAACGGAGTCCTTCTACAGTAACACTCCTCTGACCTAATTCACGATCGAAATCACAGATATAATTAGTGTCAATAGAGGGTTGAGGAAAGTGCGCTTTGAGCAACAGTTCTAAAGAGTCTTGTATATTTGTGCTATAATTTCCATTTTTGATTTAAAAGGTCCAAGTTCAGCTTGTTTATCTTCTTGACTGAGAACTCTGACAAGCCTGGCTGATGCTTAGTGTGATTCTATTTCAACAGTGAAATTTCTCCAGCTATTTCTATGATGTATTCTTAGTGCTTTCTTAAAATTACGCCGAGCATCTTTGAAAGCTATTTTATCGTCTTCGTCTTGTGTTTTATACGCTTTCCTCGACTTTCGTTTGGCTTCACGCTGAATTTTAGCTAAATCCTTATCCCAACTCTTAATTCTTTTTAGTGGAATTGTGCGTAATAAATAAGCTTGATGGTAAGCATTTATGATGTGTCGTGAGGACCTTCCTTATGTTCTTCTGAACTTATATGCTGATAAAACCGACTGCTAGTGTTCTTAGTATGCTCTGCCAAACGGATGCTTAGACTCCTCCCGGTCTTTCCTAAGTACTCAGAGCTACAGGTACCGCATTTAATTATTTATACGCCATTTTTCGACGCAATAGGCACTACATCCTTGACCTTGCTCAAATGAGATCGTAGAGTGTTACTGGTAGTAAAACTAACACAATAGTTGTTTTTTTCGCAGAACTGAGGCTACTTTGTTGGACCAAGTTACCAATGAATGGCACAGCACACCAAACCTTATCATCTTGAGGCTTATCCTCACCCATCGTTCTCAATAATAACCTATATTTTTTCCTATCAACAAGTTTGTCAACCATTGAGGGACTGTATCCGTTATTGTGAACTATAAGATGTATAGTTGCAAGGTCCTTTTGATAAGCTAATTTATCTAGTGGCAGAGTGAGAAGACGATGATTAAGAGCGTTAAAAGCAGCTATCTTATGACTCCAAGGATGGTGAGAGTCGAAGATTATTATGTAGAAATCGGTTTTCTGTATACCTCGTAGCGTAACTTTTCATCTTTCCTGGATACAGTTATATCTAAAAAGTTGAGTCGCTTCTCTTGCTCTAACTCCAGGCTACATTTAATAGAGTCGAAGCACTTATTGTTTTAGTACTCTAAGATCAATTGAAGTTTCGTTCTTGAGCCCGTCCATATACAGAAGACGTCGTCTACATATCTCTTCCAAAAATAGATGTTACTGTAACTGCAGTATCCTGTACCTTCATTTCGGAATGGGGTTCCTTCTCATCTCATGTGGGTTTTAGTTCTGGTTTTACAAGTTGATGCGTTTGGTTTATTGACAAATGCACACTCATGTCTATTGATATTTCTTTATCAGATAGACTTATAGGCAAATTATTGCTAAGGAGGACTTATCTAACTGAGCTGGGCTTAATTCCTTGGCAGCAAATCGTCTCCTTAGTACGGATATAAGGTTCCCTAGTACAGTCAATCATGTTTGGTTATTGGCATCATATGGTTTAACCATAATCAAAAGCAATAGCAAGAGAATGTTATCTGACGCTAGTCTGTGTTTCACAATTTGGAATGGATCTAATAAATAAATTCTGAAATTTTCTTGCAAGTGATGCATTCCATGACATTCATTGCTTGACATAAAAATCTATCTCAGGAGTAAAATATTGCAATTATTCTCGGCCTGCGAAATTGGCCATTTAAAATGCCATGTAACAAATAATAAATTAACAACTAATATACTTCATTTGAGTTGGCCTGGGCCCCTTGTTTCGCTCATTAACCTTAGAGTACTTTCTTTCTACTATTATAATGCTTGCTTTTAAACTGTATAGGCTTCCGCGGTTATTATCATGAAGGTTGAGTCTCCCGGTGGTGACTGCCTCAATGTAGATGAAGAATCCGACGTTTTGCTTCCACTGTGGGGATGCAAAACTGAGTTCAGTTTTGTAGTGGATTGTGTTTTTTTCCATGATGTCCTACGTCCCAAAAGATTCCTCCATCTACTGGATTCTTCATCTACATTGACGCGGTCACCACCGGAATACCTAAATCTCAATGCCTATTATAAGTTTTATCTTAGAAGTAAAATTATAACACAACTTTTATTTTTCTTCTTTAATAAATGTTAAGGTGGAAATTTCAATAAAGTGTTAAAACAATTAAAATCCTGCTTAATTTTAATACATCATTCTGTGTGTAACTGCTAAAGATAAAGTTATGAATTTCTAATGATATGGTGCGGTAGATATAGCTATCTGTATGTGGGGTGTATGTGTGTGGTAGTGAGACTTCCTCTTGCTTTAGATAGTCAAGTATGTATTATTGTAACTAGTTTTTGTTACGTCATTTGTGACCATTGAATATTTATAAATTTGCTGGTTGAAAGAATGCATTTATAGGGTTTGAATAAATATATTGCTCATCAATCCATTTCTTGCTTAAGTATCCGGTACATGCTTTATCATCTGAGTAGTAGCGTTACAACTTGTTATTTAATTATTCTGTTTTGTTCTGACTCAGCAAATTTGGTTAGTGACGTAACAACAACTTTGTTTTCAATAAGGTTCCTGTTCTCTCCAAGGTTGATTTTTATACCAAGTTTGGTTTAAAAATGTTAATCCGTTCGAGTGGTAAGAGTGCTTACAAAACACCTTCACAGGTGGTGTTTTTTATTTTACCAAAAATAACACCTGGTTAATGCCCTCATAATCATATACTTTGATTCAGCTTGTCAAACTATAAATTTAATTTAAATATTTTTTTTACCCCCTTGTTAAAATTCTAAAAAAACTCCTTAGGGTTCTAGACCTTTAATATTCCCCGATTATTTATACGACTAGCTTCGTCTAAATTAATAAAAACATTTGAGATATATCGCGAAAAAACCATGTACAACAAATAACGCCAAAATTTCAATGTGGACTTATAGGTGTTTTTTGGGAAAAATTAGGTGGGAGCCGAACTTCGGAATATGGCCAAATCCATTTCAGAGGCCCCTAACAACGAAAAAAATATATTTCGCGAAACTTTATAAGTCTTATTTTTGCACCAAATTTGTCTGTCTGCACACAGACAGACAGCATGATGAAAACAACTCAAACATAAAAAAATGCCCGAAACTGATTATTATGATGAAACTTAAGCTTCGGTTATTGAGAGTGAACGCAATACCTTTCCTTATACCTACGGTAGTAGGGAAGAAAAAGTAAAAAGGCAAGGAATAATTGACGCAAGTAGTAATACTTGACTTTTGATACTTACCCATTAAGGACTAAACTACATTAACAATAAATAAAATGTAAAAAAAACTCCAACCAAACAAACTGACACAGATTAATTTAGAAAAATGTTAGTATTAAATGATGTATGGTGAGATTTGTCACGTGTTCGTCTGTTTCCTTGACTATTTTTCTTTATAAAGCTTCACGGAGGTAATTATAAATAAGACAAACCTTCGTAAGATGTTTTTTAGTTTCGTTCCAAAAACGTGTAATCAGCTGAGTCATATTACAAATCATTTCCTGAGCTCTGCTTCAGTGAAAGTTGTTAAATCATGCTTCGAAAGATCGTGGATAATGACGTCATACAAAATATTTTTCGAATAGCACAACTACTGCGGTAGACTGATTTTTGTACGAAGTTTCAACTCTCTAGCATTAACACTGGGCGCTATGATAATAACAGACACACACACACATACAGACATACAACTTTCTGAAACCACTCAGGTCTTTTTTCAGTAGGTTTCGGTTTTTTTGCAAACAAAATACTTTTCCTATGTACCTACGGTATAAATGAGGAAAAGTAAAAATACGTTTTGTGTTTTTGCGAAATGTACATAGTGGACTATAAGGTTTGTACTATTTTAGGTTTGTTCGGCACGTATCTCCAGTGTACATTAGAATAACCCGAACTATGATCGGGCACGTCCTCGATTCTACATTATATTTCGTAACTAATCTCGGGTAAAAAGAATCCTTACTCTAAACTGCACTATTTACTCCTCCTAAAAGACCGAGTAATGTAGAGTAAAATAAAGTTTTGGCGGGAAATCACTCTTATCATATGTGATAACAATAATTTTTATCTGCTCACGGCAGGAAAATGAAGCATTACTGACCTAATTTTAGGTGAGAAAGTAGCATTTTCCAGATCGGATAGTAATTAGTCATGAATGATTGCACTTTACCTGCCTATAGGCAGGAAAGTAGCATTTCCCAGCCGCCCCTGCCTATGCTGGTAAAGAAAGTTAATAGATAATTTTTGTAAACATGATTAGTTAATAATAAAAATAAAATAATTTATCTAATGAATTATTTCATTATTTAACTAATTAAAATTAAAATAAAACAGATTGTAATGTAAATCTTTAATTAGAATTAAATTTTATTGATTATTTTAAAGGCAACACTTTTTGTCTTGGGTTTATTATCTAATCTTTTTTTGTCAAGTCATTTACTACTTTTATTATACGAACCCGTATTTAATACAGTTTAAAAGTTAGTTTATTATATAGCGTTTGATGAATATCGTCAAAGATATAGACAAATTCCCCGTCGGATGTTTTGGAAATAGCTACAATGCCAAAGAGAGCCTACTACCGGAAAATCAGGAAGTAGGTATCTCAAAGCATATGAAGTGTTGAAAGAATGGTGCTCAGAGAAAAAAGTAAATAATGTAAGTGAAACGTTGTGTTAGCGTATTTAAAAGAACTGTCAAACACAAAATCGAGCGCTACTCTGTTGTCAACTTTCTCGATGATAATATTTGTATTATCAGTCAAAGAAAATGTAAATTTAAAACATTATACAAACGTAATAAGTTTTTCAACAATGCTAGTTTTGATTTATTACTGTTCGCAGATAAAACATTGTGTGGAACAAGGCAGAAAAGGAAACATTACTGACTTGTAATCATAATAATCACTTATTCGGCTAGCTGAATCGATTAGGACCAATTTCAGCTGAATCGAACCATCACATATTGCGCGAACGGTTTACATATATATATATATATATATAATATATATATATATATATATATATATATATATATATATATATATAATCTTGTATATATGTATACGTCTATTCAAAGACTCTGTTACAGGGTGGGGTTATAGTATAAAAGAGGGGCCTCTACCTCTTGCTCCATCCGGGTAAGCCTGCTGTCCCAGAGAGACAGGACAAAAATGGCTTCCACTAAACCATGCCGAGCTAAGCAGGCCCGTAAAGCGGAAGAACCTCGAAGTAGTCTTGGTATGGTTGAAGTCATTCTAAAACGATTGCGACCGGTTTCAGCTCAATCAGACAATCTTCTGATTGAGTGATGGGAACGGTATTTTTATTTAAAACCCTAAATCATGAATATATTTTTGTTTATAATGCTACTTAATTTTAAGTATATATATATATATATATATATATATATATATATATATATATATATATATATATATATATATATATATATATATATATATATATATATATATATATATATATAATATGTATATATATATATATATATATATATATATATATATATATATATATATATAATATGTATATATATATATATATATATATATATATATATATAATATATATATATATATATATTATATATATATATATTAATTTTTAATATTCTTATTTTTAATAGCATACTATTAACAATAGAGTATTAATAAAATCTCAATTAGTAAAATAAAATTTGTGAAAAACCTCTCAGGCCCGCGAAGCGAGCCTGTGTGGAGAGGCTGTAAAAATTCGCTAGATACATGGCAAAATGCCATGTAACAAGAACAATAATAAAACAACACATAATACAAAACAACAACAGTGTGGCCGCGAAGCGGCCACAGGGAGGCCCCTGGGCCGCTAAGCGGCCCGGTGGGGCGACGCCGCTGAGCGGACAAGGCGCGAAGCGCCGAAGCTGCGCAGCGGCTACGGGTCGAAGGCCCGTATTTTAGATTAATAATTTGTTAATTAATAATTTTAGATTTTAAAATTGTTTGTGCTTATAATAAAGAATCGGTGATCATTTTCAAATGCTTGTTGCTCACCATTGTTTTCGTTCAAATTATGAACAAACTAATGATTAAGACCAGGCTATAAACGTCCATCACGAAAAAAGGGAATTTACGACAAATGCTTTAATTATTACCAAGAAAAATTACAAGAGAGACATGGCCAAAGAATTTTTTTGGCTTTGGTTTCGTTCTTGAGGCACTATACCTAAGTTTACCCCTGACTTTTTTAACGAAATAGGTATAGATAGTTAGGAATTGACAAGAATAGCTGAATCTATTATTTTCAATTCGCTGGGAATTTTAAATCATATGACACCGTTAATTTTTTATTATATTTATCTATTTTAGATTTTAATTTAGTTTTTTTTACAAATTTATTGTAGTAATACTTTAAAAAAATACTAATACTTGAAATACTTTTAAAAAATTTCTTGTAAATTTTTATTGTACTATTTGTTTAATTATTGTATGTATATTATTTTGATATTAGTTCGCTGAGCTCTTGTTAGATCCTTTTCTTGTTTCTTCTTCTTCTGAGGTCATTTATACCACTTTATTTAATAAATTATTGATTATTCAAATTTAATATTTTGAATAATTCAAAATTATTGAATTGAACTGTTATGTTGAATTTAGTGGAGCTTTTTAGCATGTACTGTTTACGATATAATTGCTCTTACTTATGCACAAAAATATACTTTTAGTTTTTGCCATAGGTGCTAAAACGCGAAGACGATGAAAAATTACATTATTTTATAAAATTCTTTCTCTTAGTTTAAAGAGAATAGAAACTCCGTTTCTTTGTTATCTCTATCTTCCTAATTGTTTTATAATGACTTACGGTGTGTGCAGGGTTAATTACTTTAAATATGTCAATATTAAATTCGAATAATACGTCCAAAGCAAGATCCTAACCTTTTTTAAAATGGTCTAAACCCTATCCTTATAAGTCGAAATGTACTAGTAATGTTCCTATTTTCTAATTGTGGTGAATTTGTTTCCTACGATTTCAGGTAAGCTAGTATTGTTAAATTCTAGTATACCATAAATATGGACAATTTTATCATAAAGGTTGTACGGGTGACAAAAAGAGAGGGGAGGGGGTGGATCAATTCCGTTTAGCTTCCTGAAACCAAAAATATATATCCGACATTATACATACATACATATGTGTATATATATATATATATATGTGTGTGTGTGTGTGTGTGTGTGTGTGTTGTGTGTGTGTGTGTGTGTGTGTGTGTGTGTTTCATTGAAAGTGTCAGATAAAAAGAGGTTGCTGTACTCGCCAAGGAATACTCATCAGAGTGTCAGATAAAGAGAAGTGACAGTACTCGCCAGAGTACTCGGTATAATATATACCGAGGTGTAATATACATGGAGATTCATTGAAACTGTCAGACAATAAAGAGGTTATAGTTCTCGCCAGAGTGTCAGATAAAGAGAGGTGACAGTACTCGCCAGAGAATCAGATAAAGAGATGTGACAGTACTCGCCAGAGTGTCAGATAAAAAGAGGTGATAGTACTTGCCAGAGAGTCAGATAAAGAGATGTGACAGTACTCGCCAAAGTGTCAGATAAAGAGAGGTGACAGTACTCGCCAGAGTGTCAGATAAAGAGAAGGACAGTACTCGCCAGAGAATCAGATTAAAGAGATGTGACAGTACTCGCCAGAGTGTCAGATAAAAAAAGAGGTGATAGTACTTGCCAGAGAGTCAGATAAAGAGATGTGACAGTACTCGCCAAAGTGTCAGATAAAGAGAGGTGACAGTACTCGCCAGAGTGTCAGATAAAGAGAAGTGACAGTACTCGCCAGAGTACTCGGTATAATATATACCGAGGTGTAATATACATGGAGATTCATTGAAACTGTCAGACAATAAAGAGGTTATAGTTCTCGCCAGAGTGTCAGATAAAGAGAGGTGACAGTACTCGCCAGAGAATCAGATAAAGAGATGTGACAGTACTCGCCAGAGTGTCAGATAAAAAGAGGTGATAGTACTTGCCAGAGAGTCAGATAAAGAGATGTGACAGTACTCGCCAAAGTGTCAGATAAAGAGAGGTGACAGTACTCGCCAGAGTGTCAGATAAAGAGAAGTGACAGTACTCGCCAGAGTACTCGGTATAATATATACCGAGGTGTAATATACATGGAGATTCATTGAAACTGTCAGACAATAAAGAGGTTATAGTTTTCGCCAGAGTGTCAGATAAAGAGAGGTGACAGTGCTCGCCAGAGAGTCAGATAAAGAGATGTGACAGTACTCGCCAGAGTGTCGGATAAAAAGAGGTGACAGTACTTGCCAGAGAGTCAGATAAAAAGATGTGACAGTTCTCGGCAGAGTGTCAGATAAAGAGATGTGACAGTACTCGCCAGAGTTTCAGACAAAGAGACGTGACAGTACTCGCCAGGGTGTTAGATAAAGAGAAGTGACAGTGCTCGCCAGAGTACTCGGTATAATATATACCGAGGTGTAATATATACAGGGTAATTCATTGAAAGTGTCAGATAATAAAGAGGTTATAGTTCTCGCAGAGTGTCAGATAAAGAGAGGTGACAGTACTCCCAGAGAGTCAGATAAAGAAGATGTGACAGTACTCGCAGAGGTGTCAGATAAAGAGAAGTGACAGTACTTGCCAGAGTGTCAGATGAAGAGAAGTGACAGTGCTCGCCAGAGTGTCAGATAAAGAGAAGTGACAGTGCTCGCCAGAGTGTCAGATAGAGAGAAGTTACAGTACTCCCCAGAGTGTCAAATAAAGAGATGTGACAGTACTCGCCAGAGTGTCATAAAGAGATGTGACAGTACTCGCCAGAGTGTCAGATAAAGAGAAGTGACAGTACTCGCCAGAGTGTCAGATAAAGAGAAGTGACAGTGCTCGCCAGAGTGTCAGATAAAGAGAAGTGACAGTGCTCGCCAGAGTGTCAGATAAAGAGAAGTTACAGTACTCGCCAGAGTGTCAGATAAAGAGAAGTGATAGTGCTCGCCAGAGTGTCAGATAAAGAGAAGTGACAGTGCTCGCTCAGTACTCCCCAGAGTGTCAGATAAAGAGATGTGACAGTACTCGCCAGAGTGTCAGATAAAGAGAGGTGACAGTACTTGCCAAAGAGTACTCGCCAGAGTGTCAGATAAAGAGAGGTGACAGTACTTGTCAGAGTGTCAGATAAAGAGAGGTGACAGTACTCGCCAAAGAGTACTTGCCAGAGTGTCAGGTAAAGAGAGGTGGCAGTACAACCTCATTCTTTTGGTTCTTATTAACCTTACCCATCTGATCACGACGGTTGACGCGATGGAAGTGCAGTCGCAGGAGTGCGTAGTTGAGTTTAATTTAGTCACTTCTTTTACGAGATTCAGCAAAATATTGTTCGTGACAAGAGAAAAAGAAGGTTTGCAGGCAGCCGCCCGAAAATCAAATACCGTTCGCTTCTAAGTTCTAGTACACTGCGCTCGGTAGCGCCCAGGACATTAAGGTAATCTACGTGATATTGCTTGTGACAGATATCACAAAAACAGTCCTTCTGTTTGCGCGCAATGTACATCTCGCACTTTTCGCACTTATTAGTCATTATATGTCGTTTAAAAACGTGAGAAAAATAAAATTTATGGAGCTCAAAAACGCAAGGAACAAAACAAGATGGCGACTTTGAAATAATTTAGAATGCGTGTTTCCGTGCTTTACAACCTGTTTCTATCCTATTTGAAATAATCCTATGTTGAAATAATTTAGAATGCCTGTTTTCGTGCTTAACAACCCATTTCTTGCTTAAGGTTCCGGTTCATGCTTTAGAACCTAAGCAGTTACTCAATTGTCAAGCACTGCTCGTAATTCTCTAAAAGTTTAGTCTAGGGTGGAAAAAACTTCTTCAATCAGTTTGTTTTTAATAAATATAAACATTTTCTTTATTTGTTTCCCAAAACATTAAAATATTGTCAGTTCAAGTGAAAGTATTATTTGCGCTGTCAGATTTAAGAGTAGAACAAGCCTTTTAGTGATAACATGCTCCAAAAAATATGGCTATGTGGACTCAGTTCCCCCCCCCCCACCCTGATTTCCCTGTATCCGCGAAGCGGCTACATTTGATGTTGTATTGTTTTGTTTGATGTTTTATTATTATTAATTGTTACATGGCACTTGAATAATGTGAATCTAGCGAATTTTCCTCGCTTCGCATCACAGGCACTCAAAAGCTCTAACGCTCCGTGGGCCTGTGAGGTTTGCTTCGGCCCCGTGGGTGCCATAAAATGTTCTTAAGTTGAATTTAGTAAAAAAATAGTTCAACTTCTTTGTTAACCTTATCATTTAATAAACCCTTTATTCTAGTACAATGGATAAACATTGATTTCAGTTTTAACAAATCAATAAGTTAATAAGTGATTAAGGATTAAAAAGTTCATGATTTATTCTCAAATTTTTTACTAAATACAACTAATCTAATCTAAAAGATAGCTTGTTTACAAGAAAGTGTCTAGAAATTCACACACACACTCATTTATATATATATATATGTGCGGGTGTCTGTGTGTTTGTATGTATATAACATTGGGGTGTCTAACTCCTAACATACCAGCGGATCTCAATACGGAATTTTTCTCAAAGAAAATTTGCCAAAATATGTCAGATATTTGTACCTTTGAATGTTTCAGCTGTTTATTGTCTTGGTATTTGTTTGTTACAGTGAGCTAAAGAAGTTATCTGAAGAGAGCTTAACTAGGCAACCCGAGGAAGTTTTTGATATTATCTGTAAATTAGGGGAAGGGTAAGTCTTCAATATAACATTTTCCTTATTTATATCTGTTACTATTTACTTTTTTAAATATGATTATTATCTTTGTTTTTACTTTTCCCCACCACCTAGTACTGTAGTTATGCAATAAAGATTGTATCATTTGATACTAGCGAGTTTTGCAAAACATGAATAGTTGACGGTATCTGGGAAAAAAGTACAGGGGAAAAAATACAGGAAAAAAGTACAGAAAAAAACACATGGAAACAAAGTACGGAGAAAAAAATTACAAGAGGACAAATAAGACATAAAACAATTATTCAGAATAAGTGCACAGTAAACTTGTAATGCTAATAATTTACTGGATATATAGATTGAATCTAAAAATCGGGTACGGGGTACCTTGGAACTTTTCCTTGTCACATCGGATTCGTCTGACATGATGCCTATTTGGGTTGATAGTTCTTGGTCTTGTCTGACATGATGCCTATTTGGGTTAATAGTTTTTGGTCTTGTCTGACATGATGCTTATTTGGTTAAATAGTGCTTGTTCTTGTCTGACATGATGCCTATTTGGGTTAATAGTTCTTGGTCTTGTCTGACATGATGCATATTTGGGTTAATAGTTCTTGGTCTTGTCTGACATGATGCCTATTTTTGCAGATCATATGGGAGTGTCTACAAGGCTCTACACAAGGAATCTGGTCAGGTGCTGGCTATCAAGCAAGTACCTGTTGACACAGATCTACAGGAGATCATTAAAGAAATATCCATTATGCAACAGTGTGATAGTCCTTATGTTGTCAAGTACTACGGATCCTACTTCAAGAATACGGATCTTTGGGTAATAAACCATTTTTTTTACTTTAGTCAACTATCCTGTATTGGCTTATAGCAGATCTCCAATAATTAAAAATCCAAGTATCTATAAAAATGCATGTTTTAGAGTCATCAAGGTATTTACTCCGTCACAACCTACTTGAAAAAACAAGGAAGTTTTAAACATAATTCAAAATCATTTCATGGAAAACTAACTTAAAAATTATCTCTGTTCATCTGTTAGAACAATGCAATTAAATAACAAAATCAATAATTAATTAAATGACAAATAAGAAAAGTGATGAATAAACTATTTTGAGGGTTTGCTAAATATTAACCTTATTATTAAAAAATAACACAATATTGTTTGCTCAGATTGACAACTTTGACAGAGATACTTAATCCCTCCCAATGTATAATTCAGGTGAAATCCCAATTTTGGATTCTTTTGTTGTGACACTTTACTTTTCCAATATAATTATGGTGTAAATAAGGAAAAGTGTAAAGGGCTTTCTATTTGGATCTGAACTAGAGTTTCTACTTCTATTAACATTACTACTCTCTCCTAGACTCTAGACTACACTAAAAATTGTTATACATCTGTTGTAGATTGTCATGGAATACTGCGGTGCTGGCTCTGTTTCCGATATAATGAGACTGAGAAAGAAAACGCTGTCTGAAGACGAGATCGCTACGGTGCTGTGTGATACACTCAAAGGATTAGAATATTTACATCTTAGGAGGAAAATACATAGGGATATCAAAGCCGGCAATATCCTCCTTAACACAGAGGGTCATGCCAAGTTGGCAGACTTTGGTGTGGCCGGGCAGTTAACTGTGAGTATATGTCATTGTTATAGAAAAACAATTTCATAGCTGTAATGTAACTATGTCAAGGTATTATAAACATTGTATTGTGGTTGTAAATTGGTGCCAAATAATTCTAAAGAAAAAAGTGGGTTCAGGGTACCTCAGAATGTTTTCTCATTACATGGGGGATTTCACTCACTACTTCGGATTCACTACACTCATCCTCCTACTTCGGATTCACTACACTCATCCTCCCTACTTCGATCACTACACTCATCCTCCTACTCGGATTCAACTACACTCATCCTCCTACTTCGGATTCACTACACTCATCTCCCTACTTCGGATTCACTACACTCATCCTCCCTACTTCGGATTCACTACACTCATCCTCCCTACTTCGGATTCACTACACTCATCCTCCTACTTCGGATTCACTACACTCATCCTCCCTACTTCGATTCTCTACACTCATCCTCCCTACTTCCGGATTCACCTACACTCATCCTCCCTACTTCGGATTCACTACACTCATCCTCCCTACTTCGGATTCACTACACTCATCCTCCCTACTTCGGATTCACTACACTCATCCTCCCTACTTCGGATTCACTTCACTCATCCTCCCTACTTTGGATTTGTTACACTTGTCCTCAAAATATACAAGTCACTTTATCGTACTCAAGAAAGATTGCTTTTTCTACATTAAATTAGATTTAAAGGAGTATAAACTCTAATTAAGTCTAGAAAATATTTTGTATACTAAAAAAAAAAATGCTTGTCAAAAGACTCTCTAACAAAAACCAAGTTGCTGCTTCCTCTGTATGATTAACGTTTAAACCTTGAGACATGACATGGATGTTGTGGACAGGGCTGCATTTCTTACGAGTAAGAGAGCTAAGTGTTGTCTAAGCTAAGTGGGTGTTTTTGATATTTATTTCCAAAAGCATTATAATAATTTCAAATAGTAAATATCAACCCCAAACCTTAGGCAAATCGTTATATTTATAATGCAATTGTTCATTATAACCACTTCTGATTCTATTTGATATTTTCTTGTATTGTTTACACTGTGATGAAGAAAATCCTCAACTTCTCTGCTCAATCACTAAGGGGACCTTAAAATAAACTTTTACACCGAACCCTGACTTGCTAGTTACACTACTTTATTACAGCTTTCAGTCATCAGTTAAGAGTTTGCCAATATCAATGACCAATAATTTTTATTGGTTTATTTTGATTTTTCCAAAGGGTGAAACCTTATTGGTTCAATTTATCTCATTTCTTCTCTGATTGTTGGTGTGTTGTCAACAGATCTTAACCTTGGACCAATGGACCAAATTTCCTGTACCCTGGTTATATTAGCACCACTGGTAACTGATGTATCTGTACCAAGATGGGACAAGATTACTATAAAATCAATTGCAAGATTATGAAACCAGTTCTTCATAGTTTCTTTTTGTTAGTATTTCAATTTTAAAGTATTTATTGAATGGTATTTTCCAGGACACAATGGCAAAGAGAAACACTGTGATAGGAACACCTTTCTGGATGGCTCCAGAGGTTATACAAGAAATAGGTTATGACTGTGTCGCTGATGTCTGGAGTTTAGGTAACCTTTCTCCTGCATATTTATATTTGTATAAATGCATTAATAAATATACATTTAAGAACAAGAAAAGTTGTGTCCAATTGAGATAACTATTTTTATTGAATAAAGAATAATATTTGTTAATAACTTGCTTCTCTCTTAAAAAATCAAATATTTTTATTAACATTCTTAATGTTATCTACCCATTTGTTATATAGAACTATCCTTGAATGCTCTTAACAATGAAAGCTCTTTTTGTTTCCCTATCACCATGTAATGCCTCTAAATTTTGAACCATTTGACATAAATTTATGAAACTTCTTAATGAAGGGTTCTTCTTGTGTGCAAAGGGAACTTATTTTTGGTGGTGTAGCTAACTTTGGGTGTCTCATACAACACAGAATTTTTCAAAAAAAAATAGAAAGAAGTAAATTGGAAGCTATACTTGTTTGGGGCATTTTTGGTTTTAGGGATGAATACATTATTTTTTGCATTAAATATTCTCTTGTATATTTTTGTCTTAAACCAATATTTTGGCAGTTATAAGCGCCCAAAGTGTTATATTTGACATTTTTTACTCATAATAAAAACTTATTGAACTTAATAAAAATTTATTAAAAAAGTATTGACAGAGTATTTGCCAAGAGTAAAAACACCTTATTTTTGGCTTAAGAGCACAAATTATTCATCACCTTACTCTCATTTTAAGGTATTTATAGTCACTAATACTGCTAGATTTTGGGAAAATAAAAAAACTAATTCTTTTTTTTTTTTTAAATAAATTGATGTTATTCAATTTTATGAATGGCTTGTGTTTTCAAGCCAAAACTAAGGCATCTACTCTTGACAAATTATTTCTAATGTTAATATTATTGTTAATATTAATATTATTTATACTAACAATTATTGCACAAATGTAAGATTATGATTGATTATTTGGTTATTGTTTATACCAATAATCATAGAAAGAATCATAATGGTGGAAAACAGAACAGTTGATTTTTAAAAAAATGCAGCAAGAACAAATTTAGCAGAAGCTATGATCTTTACCACTTGATTGTAAGTTGAATTTTATTAACCAGGGATAACAGCTCTAGAGATGGCTGAGGGTAAGCCACCCTACGGTGACATCCACCCTATGAGAGCAATATTCATGATACCTACAAAACCTCCTCCTTCCTTCAGGGAGCCAGATCAGTGGAGCCCTGAGTTCATAGACTTTGTCTCTAGGTGTCTAGTCAAGAACCCGGAGGAACGTGCCACTGCCACTGAGATGCTTCATCATGATTTTATAGGTAATAGAAGTCTCAAGTAATTTTTAAGACCATCAAGATCAACATTGTCTTTTGCAATTTTTGAGAATTGGCAAAAAAATAAATGACCATGCTTATCATTCAGAAAAAAAAAACGATTTATTGTTTATTTGCTAATAAACAATAAAAATTGTACAAGCATGCATCAATATTTATACATTTTTTAAAATAAACTTTAAACTTTACAAGATAAAATAACGAATTCTTCATTCTAAATAAATAAATAAAAACTAAGTAAATAAATAAAAATTAATAATTTAATAATAATAGTTACATACTTTTTTTAATGAATTTGAAATTTCAAAATAATTTCTAAGCATTGAAAATTGTACATAACTATCTATAATTTATTGATAAACGTTGTTTTTAAAATAAATCTTGTATATCATGACATGCGTAATATACTAACATACTACCTTTCTCAATGTTCTTAATTTTTTCTAGGAGGTGATTATAAACTAATATACTATTTATTATGTTCACTTGTATTTTTGTTTTTAACATTTTAATCTTCTTTGGGAGAGCTTTACATAATTTAGTACACTAGTAAATTTATTTTATTTGGGTCTTTGATAGTCTACATTATTTGACCATCAGATTATATTTGAAACAAGTCTTATGTGAATGTCTCATGGCTTATGCCTTGTTTTCTAAAAATGCTGAAATTGCTTTTTACTTATGTATTTAGGTAATGCGAAACCACCAACAATTCTTAGTTCAATGATAGCTGAAGCGAGAGAGATTCGTGAAAATTTAAACCTTAGGATTAGTAATATGAATAATGTTAATGTTAAACCTCAAGTAGATTCTGTGAGTATACTTCCTTTCCTTAATTTATTTACAATTAACTAAAGACAAAGGTTTTAGTGACTTTTCATCATGAAAATTATAAAGCTTGATTGCTTATAAAGTTGATTGGTGAAATGGTCTAAGAGGCCGTCACTACGTAGCAGCTAATGGCCAAAGACCCGTATTTAGTTGTGCCAGGTACTATTATTAGGTTGTACCTGGTTGTTCTTTCAAAAGATTATCATTAGAATAGTGTTTGGGATCACACCTATTGCAAACAAAATGTGCCATTAATATGTTTCCAAAATGTCATTTTCGAATGACATTTTGAAGATTGAACTACTTCTAATTTTGTTGCAAATTATTATTATATTTTCAAATAAATACATTGATAAACATTAACAATTAACATTAAAAGTTTTTATTTTTTTACAAAAAACTTAGATTTTTATTAATTTAAATTTAACATTTAATATCCTGAACCTTTTGAGTGCTATCATTTTTTAAACCATTTAAGTTGCTTAAACATTACTTTTCTCATAAATGGTATTCTTGAAAAACATATTTATTGCTACAATGAAACAAGTTTTGCTATAAATATATTAAAAAGTATAATTAAAATAATTAGACCTAATTTTCTCTTTGCCACTTTTTGAAAAAGTGTATGTATGGGTCCATGGTTTGTGATATGAAATTTTTACTGTGATAAGTGTTTATTTAAAAAAAGCAGAACTTCTTATGAAATGTGACCTTTTCTTTTTTTAAAAAAAAAACACTGTATACATGGTGAGATGTTGGAGCGGTTACTGAACTATTGTTGACATTATTAACTCAACTATATGACATCAAAATTAAGAAAGTTGAAATTATGTTTAAACAAGAGGTTAAACTTTC
>JACMZG010000022.1:23868638-23883118 GCA_018340805.1 Microvelia longipes
TAAACTTAAGCTGGAAAACTATCCCTTGTTGCAGAAACTATTATTTACTGTATCTCAAAAAGATTAAAATGTCAGTCATTTTCTTCAATATGAGCACTGACAACAAACAACTGCATTTCTGCTGCAACCTTGTAAAGTGTTTTTTTTTCTGATTAGTTAAGTAATGCAATGTTATATTTCTTTACAGACTGATGTTAGTGATAGTGCTGTAATAAATGAAGATAGTAAAACATATTTCCCAGCCCCTCCCACTGAGCCCATTCAGCCCAATAGATTTCACCAGCAGTTCATGGCTGGAGATTTTGAATTTGTAAGTAAAATTCATAACTTTTTTTTGTTTACAACATTTTTCTTCTTAATTTTTTTCCATTAGAACTCAATGAGTCCTTTGTACCAAATGCTCCTCAAACTTTGTTGTTTGTGTCCATGAAGCGCTAGGGAAAATGAAATTTGTGCCATTTTGTCCATTGGATTTGTCTCATGGAGTGCTATGACATTGTATTGTATTCATGGAGTCTAGGGAGATGGCATTTGTGCCATTGTGTTCAATGAAGTGCCTAGGAGAATGACATTTGTGCCATTTGTTATTCATGGGTGCTAGGGAGATAGCATTTGTGTCATTGTGTCCATGGAGCACTAGGGAGAATGACATTTGTGCCATTGTGTCCATTGCATAATATACTCAAATGGAACATTTAGATTTGCCTAGATTAATTACTTGGAAATAATAATATTAATAATAAATTATTTTATTTGTAATTAAATACATAAAAATATATTGTATATGAAATTCATCAAAGTACATTAAAGGGTACTTCCACTCCAAGGGATCTTCCATCCTCTTATAGTTCATAATTTTATAGTTATTATTTTTATTTAATTTCAACTCTATAGTAGGTCCTTTGACACGCTAATATATGATAATTATATGTATTTATTTATTTTCCAAAAACATTATTTTAATTAAAGAGAATAATTACAATTAGGAATATATTAATTATATATATATATATATATATATATATATATATATATAGATATTATTATATATTTTATTATTATATATTATATATATATGATACTTCACTCATACCTCAAAAATGGCCAAATGCCCATTGTTTAGGTAATTGTCAACAAATATTGCTATTTTGGTTTTACCTCTCTAGTTTGTAAGAGATAATACTATTGACCTAATATTGTGAACTCAAATGGCAGATGTTTAACATAAATGGTGTTCTATTTGATTTATTACTTGTGTTTTCAGTTAAAATATCTTAGTCTAGATGAATTGCAATCTCGTATGAAATCTTTAGATACAGAAATGGAAAAGGAAATAGATGAGCTACGACGCCTCTATCAAACCAAAAGGCAACCTATCCTAGACGCTATGGACCAAAAGCGAAAGAGACAGCAGAATTTCTAGCATATAACCTTCCTCCTGTTTTTACTGCTCTGTTAGCAAGTCAGCCGATTCTTCCTCTATTTAAATTAGCTCAAAAATATTATATTTAAAAAATTATACCCCTTTATATGAATTCCTAACTCCTAGAGGCTGATAATAATTACATATAGTAGGTAAGTACGAAACCCTGTTGCTAAAAAATAAAAATCAATTTTTAAGGAGCTCTTTAATATGAAGGGTGGGGACAATGATAGGCCCAATCTAGTAATTCTCTGAGAAACAACATCCTTTATAAATTATAGTCATAGACTACTATGTAATTGCCATTGTATTTTAAAGGACAATAAACTTTTTTTTAAGAACAACATTCTATATACATTATACTCATAGATTACAATGTAATTGCCTTTGTATAAGAAAGGGATACATTATACTCATAGATTACATTCCTTTGATATACATTATATCATAGATTACAATGTAATTTGCCTTGTATAAGAAAGGGATACAATAGATTACAATGTAATTGCCTTTGTATAAGAAAGGGATACATTATACTCATAGATTACAATGTAATTTCCTTTATATAAGAAAGGGATACATTATACTCATAGATTACAATGTAATTGCCTTTGTATAAGAAAGGAGATACATTATACTCATAGATTACAATGTAATTGCCTTTGTATAAGAAAGGGATACATTATACCATAGATTACAATGTGATAAGAAAGGGGATACATTATACTCATAGATTACAATGTAATTTGCCTTTGTATAAGAAAGGGATAATTATACTCATAGATTACAATGTAATTGCCTTTGTATAAGAAAGGGATACATTATACTCATAGATTACAATGTAATTGCCTTTATATAAGAAAGGGATACATTATACTCATAGATTACAATGTAATTGCCTTTGTAATAAAAGGAGATACATTATAACTTCATAGATTACAATGTAATTGCTTTGTATAAGAAAGGGATACATTATACTCATAGATTACAATGTAATTGCCTTTGTATTTGAAAGGGCTAAAATCTATTTTTTTAAGAACAACATTCTATTCATTATGCTCTAAGATTACTATGTAATTGCCATTGTACTTGAAAGGGCTATTATTATTCTTTTCTGTTATTTATATTTTTTTCTTCAATATTTATGGTTAACAAATAAATAATTAATGCATAAAATCTTAATCAGTAATCAACTGATTAATTAATACATATTAATTCATCAAAATCAGTAATCAAAATTTCTTTGAAATTTATAATCTATAAAATCACACATTCTGTATGGGGTCACACCAATAAATAATTGCTTTACTTTCTTGACAAAAAATTTTTTTTTCTTTATTCCATCTGGTAATTTATTATAAAAAAATTATTTATTCCAAAATATTCGCAAATTTGTTTGTATTGTTCACTTCAGATTTTCTAATTAAAAGTCTGTGGCCATGTCTTGTTAGATATCTTCGCAACTGGCCATTATTTTCTGTTATTTATATACTTCTCCAATATTTATGGTTTTCTGAATGAATAAAGGAGGTATTGTCAATATTTCCCAATTTTTATGCATTGACAATTTATTAATTTAAATGCATAAAAATTGGTTCACAATCCAAAAAAATTGGCTGTGAATTTATCTCTTAAAAAATCATTTACTTATAAATTAATTTAAAATGAACAAACTAAATTTATGATAAAATGTTATTATTAATAAGATCAGAATTAACATTACTTTTATTTAAAAAGTTTTATCAGTTATCTCAGACAGATTTAAGTTCCTTAATTTAATTTTTATTAAATCAAAACATTATTTTTATTAATTAATTATCCTTGTGTTTAATTGTTTATTGTTTTTATTGTGTATAAAAATTGCTTGTTTGATATATGATTGTGTACAATGATCATTCCTCATAGCCCTTTCTATAAGTTTAACAGTTAATTGTTCAAGAAATTTTCACCTGACCCAACAATACTCCACAGTAAAATGCCATATTTTATATGGCTTTCAACAATTAAATGATAAGCAAATTCCATTGCTTGTTTAAATGAGATGAAATGAAAAATATGCTAAACATAACATAAAGCCCTTTGCTTGTTTAGGTTTATATTTAATCTGCTTAGTAAAAATACTTTTGAAAGCTATTTCTTCTTAATTGTATCTACATGCTGTATCTATCTTAATTTTGTATTGTGGGTTAAACCTAGTCAATTTAAGGAACTAACTTTTACCTCTGATAATGATGTAAATAGCAATATCTGTGATTTAGAAAATGTTCACCAAAGAATTATGCTTATGATTTGCATGATTGGTCTCTATATTAGTTTAGTAGTGATGAGTGGGGACAAATGAGACAATGTGATATTGTTTTCATAGAACTATATTTTGTTCAATTCTGAGCATATTCATGTTACAATGTTTACATTTTTCTGGGCTTCGATTCTCATAGTTCTTAGACCACTAAAGTTAGTCTTGCATAATCATATAGTATTTTGAAAACTAAAACTTGCATCTTGTAATTTTTTTAATTTATTCTTATTAAATATGTACATAGTACGAATTAAAAAATTTACAAGATGTACGTTTTATTTCTCAAAATACTATGTCATTATTCAAGACTAACTTTAGTGGTCTAAGAACTAGGAGAAAAGCCCTGAAAAGTGTAATGTTGTTTCGCTCAGAATTGATCGAAATATAGTTCAATAAAACCAATATCACATTGTCTTATTTGCGTCCACTCATCACTACTAATTATGCTTATGAGGTTCTTTGGATGACAAAATTTCTTCATGGCAAAAGCTATGCTTTTGGTTGTTCATATCTTACCCAGTACAGAATAGGTACAATTAAAAAGTTTGCTTGGTTGTTCATATTTTACACGGTACTGAATAAGTACCACTAAAGAGTTTGTTGTCCTTTCTTTTTATTAAATTAGCTCAAAATATGAAACAATTATCATCACTTCTTATACTTAACTGATTAACTGCTTTAAATTACCAACCATTGGATTTGGCTGTTATTGTCAGTGTTCAGAAAGTGTATTTCTATTTCATAAAACATTTGCATGACATTTTGTTTGAATAATGTTTAAGATTGGAAAATGAATTCATTTCGTATTTTTGTAATGAAAGAAAGTACCTCTTCATAAATAGTGCAGTCGTTTCTTTTGCTGCCAATGTGCGGTAAAAAATTAGTAATACTAATTTTACATTTTAAAGTATTTTTTTTTACTATTATGTTATTAGTAAAATTTAAATGAACCCAGGATAATAAATGTAACTTAAATAGTCTCATACAAAATTAAATATATATCTTGGTTAAGTTAAAAAGGTCCGAATCTTCTCAGGCTACTCCTGAGGCTCAGCCAAGCCAGCTAATGCAAGTGTAGAAATTCTTTATGCATAGTTAAGTGTCATTGATGTTGAATTATTTTGCTCATAATATGCTCAGGAATAATAATACAGTTAAATTAAAAAAAAACCTATCTACAATAAGTATTAATAAAGTACAACAGTATTTTTAATAACTTTTCTTAGACTTAAGAAAAGTTATCACCTTTAGTAATCCTCTGGTGCTTACTGATTTATCTTGCTCAACAAAGTATGGTTATAGCTTTGGCTGTCATCCTCTGCTTAGACCTTGTTCTTCTAAAGTCGATCTTTCTTTAAGACATGACTTCTGACAGACTTTCTTTAAGTCGACTGTACATGTGTGAATCACTAATGTGTATTGTGGGTTTGCTTTTTAATAAAATCTGTATTTAGTTGCCAAGTTTGGATTCATTTTGTCCCACATTGTGCGTTGTGGGTTTTGGAGAGTATATTTAGTCCCCTGGGTATATTTCATTTTACGAACCTAACTGATTAATTAGTCTAATATACTTATATTTTTGTACTCTAGAATATTTTAATAATAAAATCAAAATTAACTAGGTATATAATTTTTTAGTCATTACCAATAAAATTGAAATATTTTATTTTTTCAATTATAAAATTGTTAGTTTATTTTTTAATTAGGATTAATTTTTAACCAAGGAATTGAAAGATGTATAAAAGTCAGATGTTTTTATACGGATTGATATTGATTTGTAAGAAAGTACTATTTGTCATGCTGTTGAATTAGTGAAGTTTAAAATTAAAGAGTTAAAACTTTATGTAGTTAAATTTAAAACTGTGAATCAATGAAGTCCATCAATCATACAAAGCCTGTGTCTTAATTCTGTTTTAGATCTCACTTAGGGAATAACACAAAGCTCTTAGTGCCTTTTCTTAACAAAAGGTCATTTTTGAATTTATATACAGGATGCTACATTACAAATACATCACCCTGATTAACTCAACTTCATGTGAGCTATCGTGATAAATTTGGTATCTACAACCACTAAGTTGATCACTGGAAGTTCAAATACCCTATTATGTATTTGGTAATTTTCTGTTTTTTCCACGTTAACTTTAAAAAGTTAAATTGGAGCATACCTTTGTATTAATTAATTCAGGAACTGTGTCATATTCCTAACAATTTTATACCAATATAATGAAATTTGGTAAATTTTTTCACAAGCTTTTGTTTAGCATACATAAGGACTATTACCCATTTATAATTAAAAATAAGCTTACTGGTGCACCAGAATACATCACATCTAATACATTGTATGGAAAATGAAGGTCTCGGAAAAATTACCAAAATTCAATGATATTTGTTTTACATTGTCCAGGATATGACACTGTTTGAGAAATGATCCATATAAAGGTATGCTCCAATTTAACTTTTTAAAAAACAAAACACATTTTAGTAATCAGATTACTAAACCTACCAGACGATTGCCAAAAAATAATTAGGTATTTAAACTCCTTGTTGTTGACTTATGAGGGTTGACACCAATTTGATTGCTATGGCTCAGTGCGGAGCTGAGTAATCAGGATGATGTATTTAAATTGTACCACCCTGTATATTTTTTTACTATTCCTTATTGATACCATGGGTATGTAGGAAAAGTATTGTGTTTGCAAAAAAAAACACTGAAACCGGAATTTTACCTTGATTGTCTGTTTCAGATGTTTTTGAGAACTCCTGAGTAGTTTTTACAAAGTTAGAAAAAGACTCTGAAAGCTAATGTGTGATGTAAGTGAGATTCAAATCACCTTTCTAATCCCATGCATTCACCAGTCCTGTTTTACCCCCTCTTATAACCAACCTCCTTCTTTCTTTTTTAAAATTTCAAATGGCAATGAAAATGAAAAAGCCTGATACCACATTTTTGACTCATTTGTATAATTTTAAGGGGAAAATAAAATTAAAAAAAAAATAAAATACTTTGTTGTGAAAACCCTCATTTTTGACAAAATTGACATTTTGGTTTGAAATTTGTAACCGGAACAGGCTTTTGTTACTTGCAATATTTTTGTTGTATTTAAATTTCTTATTTATTTTTTAATATAACGACAAGAATTTTGCCCTTTGCATATTTTTGTCTTCGACTTCTATTTTGGCTGTAATTAGTACCCAAAGTGTAAAATTGGGTAATTTTTACTTAATATTGAATATTAAAGCTTAAATATTGACGTTAGAAAGAATTTCCTCAGAGTAAAACTACCTTTTTTTGTCATAAGTCACTAATACTGCTAGATTTAGGGAAAAGAGTAACACTCGATTTTTATTAAAATTGTAAATATTATAAATGATTCGGGTTCATAAACAAAAAAAAGTAGTTTTACTCTTGAGAAATTATGTCTAATGTTAATACTTAAGCTTCAGTCTCAAGTTGAAATGCCTAATTTTTACAATTTGACCACTGATTTCCGTAAAAAAAAATTCCTGCTGTTATTGACAAAAATATGCCAGGGGCAAAATGTTTACAAAAATTATACTTTCCTATTTAATTTTATATGGATTTTTTTTATTCAATAATATATTTCACATATAAACTTATTACAAAAACAAATATACAAATATTTTCAATAATACAGTGAAATCCCACAAGGATTGACCCGTGAGTGGGAACATTTCTTAACCACTATATAAAAAATTATGTAAAAATTATATACATTATTTTAATTCTTTTGTCAGTTTATTTAAAATTTATAATAATAGTTTGCTCAAGAAGATTATGGAAGGACCAGCATGAGGGTTTCTCTAATATTTTTAAAAAATAATAACAGATGATCTGTTAGTCTGTATATTACGTACTCTTTGGTACAAAAATAAATAAATTAAAATTCTTTCATGATATCATCAGGGTAGAAAATTTGATGCTATTTTTCTAGACATTTTTTGTGTAATTTACATAAATTTATTGTATGTTTTTATTTAATTTTTTCTATTGGTTGGCTAATTTATTGATTACATATAATCGCCAAATTTTATTTTGATTTTGATCAATCGACAGTACCATAAAAATCAGTGAAGAAAATCTATTGGTTAATGCTTACGCCTCCAAAGATTTAACTAAAATGAACCAGAAATCCTTTCCTTTCTGATTTGTGGTGAGCTGTCAACTAATTAAACTCAAGGCTATTATTAAAGGTATAAATAACAATAAAATAAAATTTAGAAAATACATAAATATCCTTAATTTTTGGAACTTATTTAATAATTTGAAACATATAGGTATAAAAATAAAGAATGTACTCCTGTAACTTATAATTTATTATTAATTGAATAATGTAAATAGTTTTTTTTTATGATTTTTGAGATTATTAATTGTTTGTTTTATTTACTAATTATGTTCTGTTTTTATTTAATTATTTTAAATTATAATGTAACCAATGATAGCAAATATTTGAAGTTCTTGATACTCACTCTAATTTGGGATACCACGTGCACAGTAGCTGGAAAATTCGGGGCCTCCCACAAGATTTAAAAATTTACCCATATTGAGGGAACCCAACCTATATGTAATAAATATTATTAACATAAATAACCTCGTGTATGCTTAGTCATCAAGAAGAGATGATTCCGAAGTATTTTTATTTTATTAATTTATTTGGCATAAAGGATGGTATGGCGCAGACCTCAGGGAGGATAGATAAAGTTTG
Source organism: Microvelia longipes (assembly GCA_018340805.1). NCBI lineage: Eukaryota > Metazoa > Arthropoda > Insecta > Hemiptera > Veliidae > Microvelia > Microvelia longipes. Next base: position 23,877,085 of record JACMZG010000022.1, read on the forward strand.
GTTCGGTGGTCTGCATGACAGACCACCATTCTGTATTTCCTTTGAACAATACAGAAAAAATGAGTTATGAGTAGTGCTTGATAACTGAGTAACTGCTCAAGTTATAAAGCATAAACCGGATCCTTTAGCAACAAATAACATGTTAAGCACGGAAACACGTATTCCAAAGCAAATTCGTCCATCATGCGGACCACGGGGCCAGAATTATTTTGTAGTTATAAACTTATATAATGTAAAAAATATCGTCCCTACCAGGATTCGAAGCCAGATACCTTAGCTTTAAGCGGTTGTATTGACTCCGGACCATTCTGATTCAACTCACAGGCCCGAAAAAATAAAAAATGACTACCCACTTGTAATGTGTTGTTTACCAGCCATATTTTAGGTTTTTTGGTATTGACCACCGTTTTTCAACTTTTTGTCCCCTGAGGAGGAGGGGACCTCAGAACTTTTCCTTAACACATTTGATTTGCTATGCTCATCTTAAAAAATAAAAAGTAGTTTATTACACTTACTAATTTAATTTTGAATGCAAATTTAAATTAATGATGGGTGTCAATATTTTTACTTTTTTTCGAATATTCTGTGACCCCCTTCAAATTTTGTGCGACCCCCCTTGGGGGTAGTAACCCCTATTTTAAAATCCACCAATGTAGAGGATACCATTCTTAAATAAAAAAATAAAAAGAAAAATGCTAAGTTTTGTGGGCGCTCACTAATTATAGGAAAAATTTTTAATCCCATGGGAGTAAAAATAACTTTTATCTCCAGACGGTATATAATATGAAATTTAATGACTAGATTTAAGAGAGTAAAGAATCACATTTCACTTCCAAGGAAGTAAAAAGTACCAGTAATTATTTTTTTAAGAACTAGGATACCTATAAATAAGAAGATATACAAGAATAAGATGTATGACAAAAAGAATACAACATTAGCAATCATTTTAAGTAGAACTAGTGTAATGCTAATAATAACATAGAGATATATTACTAGAGGGGCCCTATTGGTTGAATTTTGAAACATCAAAAAAGTAACCTGACCACATTTGATTATCGTTTTCATCAAATAAACAGAACAAAAAAACAGTAAATTATATAGTAGAATGTTTAAAATACAAATCACAACACCAACAATCTGCGGAAGCCGAGAATAATTGATTAATTATAATCCTTAACTCCCTCTGGGAGGAGGTTTCAATGAGGTTACACAAGCCTGAGAGACCCACTAAAAATGTTTTCAGGCCTCTCAATGTATTAAAATAGGCTTGCTCCTTCTAGTTATATCTCTCATGAATAATAATATAAGATAAATATTTTAAAATAAAAACTAGTTCTTTATTTAAAGTAAAAAAAATTAACGTTGGCTATCCTGATGTTTGAAAATCACTTTAAATTTGCATACTCAATTGTTTTTTATATCATTAAATCAAAGTTTTTTTTAGTTTAAAACCTTTAGCTTTAACTGTTTGTCTTAACTTTTATAACTTAGATAAAATGATTACTTATAACTGCTCTAATATTCCTCTAATATTTTCCAATTATGTCAGATAATATTGTGTGCGATATTGACGAACTTTTTGACAATTCCCACACCTGACATGCATTGAAGCAAACTTGCTTAAAAGAAAACTTGTTCCAAAGAAAATCGAAAAAAGTTAATATGGACAAAGCATGTAACAATTTTAAAAGTTGGTGTCATGATCATAATATACAAGTAAGTGAAAATGCATTGCTGGTTTTATTTTATAAATGAATGAAAACTCAAAACAAGTGTCAAGTTGTGGTCGCTGTCATTCAATGATCAAATCATCTTTGCTTGTGAGAGAAAATGTTAATCAAAAGCTATGCATCACTAATAGCATTATTAAAAAGAAAAAACGAAGGTTATGCTGCAAAGAAAACGAATGTTTTTACTAAGAACCAAGTTGAAGATTTTTGCTAATTCACCTAACGACGAGTTTTCTTATGATAACGGTAAGATAATTTTTAGTTGAAAAAATCTTAAAAAAACATTCCTTACTTTATTTTCAATGTCGACGTCTGGAGATAAATCTTGTTATGCACCTTGGGAGTAAAAAATGGTTTTTTCAGTTTAAATTTTTTTCCCTCCCGGCAAAGGGGAAAAATTTTCCTCCCTCGGCTGCGCTCAGGATTTAATTCTTTGGTTCCTCGCTTTCGCCTCAGGAACCAACATAATGCTGTAGGAATAAGAATTCTGTACTCCCCTGGTGCATAAATAACTATTTCTCCCTTGTGAGTGAAAAGTGCTTCTTTGCTCCCTAAAAGCTAGTCATTAAATTTCACATTGTGTACAGTCTGGAGGTAAAGTTATTTTATGTTGTATGTTTAAACAACATAAAATGACCAACAAGAGTATTGTTACTTAACTTGTAATAGAGTGAGTAGCAATAACTTAATAGGAGTTAGATGAAAAAAAATCTTAAAAATAGATGCTACAATATACATCCCTCATACTGTTTAGCCGTGCCCTAGCTACTCCATTACTAAGTTCTTTGTTTCCATGACCCCTCCCAAGTAGGAGGATCAAAATAAACCAATACAATTTCTACCCTCACTGTGTTTCTGTGGGCTGTTAACTGATGATATACATCATTTATACTTATGTGTGGTATACATGACCATTATTTTAATGTGTACAAAATGGTGTTGAGAATAATGTTACATGTAACGGCTCTTCAAACTGATAGTATTGTGTTATCATCCTTCAATATCTCTATTAAAACTTGTCACATAAAATGTATAAATGGTTAGCTTGGAAATAAAGTAATGGTAAGATAGAAAGAGTATTACTAATAACAGAGAATTTAAACTGAAGACTAATTCATACCAACCTAATAAATTTAAAATCATCTTTAGGTGATATCGTAAATAGGATATTAAAAATTTATAAGTGAGGTAGTAAATACTTAAAATATCAGACATTTAAAAATAAAAAATGGATCGAAATAATATTTATAATTATAAACGAGATGTTTTGTCTGTAATGTATTTTATTAAATTCATATTACTTTTCCTCATTTATACCTTAGGTATATAGGAAAAGTATTGTGTTTGCGTTGTTCTTTTGGAATGAATTAGTCAGCCATTCAACTTCACTGTTAACAGAATTCAAAGTGTTTTCTCTTCCCATTGTAATATGAAGTTCTGTTTGTTATGAAAGTCCCTGTTACTGTTAACTACTTGTATATTTTAAGTTAATTTGTATAGAAATTAAAAAAATTACCAATATTATGACAAATCAATGATTTGTTGTGTTTTTACTTATTTATTCCTTGTCATTTGGGGGCTTCAACCATTTGCTTGGTTTTTATATTTTTCAGCGAGCTAATCTGGTGCAAACAGCTTTGTTTTTTTAATGATGGAAGAGTTGGGAAATTAAGAGCACCAAAACTTTAAGAAGATAAAGAAGAAATGTTTAAAGAAAAAGTTAGAAACCTCACAGAAGTATTGGTTTGTATTTTAGTCTTCTCAAGAAAGAATTAGGCCTTTTTGTATCATTCTTCTTTTTTACATCACATTTGATTCGCTACGCTCATCCAAGACGTCATAAAAATGTACTTGCAATACCATAATAGTTTTTATGCAAACAAAGATTTTTTATTTATTATTTTAAAAAGTTATTTTCCAAATAGCACAACTACAGCAATAGACTGATTTTTGTACAAAGTTTAACTTTTTTAGCTAATATACATTGGGAGCTCCAATGATAACAGACACACACACATGTACAGACAGACAAAATTGTAAAAACCACTTAGGAGGCCTTAAAAACACCTGAAACGGATAATTCTGGTAACATCCCGGTTTTGAATTTTTTGAAAACAATACTTTTCCTATATACCTACAGTATAAATGAGGAAAAGTAAAAATACGTTCTGTGTTTTTGCGAAACGTACATAGTGGACTATAAGTCCTCCCCCCTCTTAAATTTGAACTGTTTGACATAAATTAATAAAGCTTAGGATCCTTTTTTGTGTATTGGGAACTTTTTTTGGTGGTTTAGTTGACTTTAAGTGTACCGTGTCCTACGCAACACCAGATTTTGTGAAAAAAGTAGATAAGAAAGTAATCTTCCATTGTGCTTATTCGGTTTGAGGGATGAATACTAGACATTTTACTCCTTGCATTCTTTTAGCGACTTTACAAAGAAAAATAAGCTTATGTGGTTTGGTTAATGGAGGGGAAGTGGCGGAAGTTGGATTTTTTGGAAGAGGGAAGGACTCACGATCGACACAATAATATTCTAATGCTTTTCAGATCTAAATGAAACTTAGCACATAATTCATCCTTGCTAATGTCCCGAACCCTATTGTTTATGAAATTTGTGTGATGTCATTAACCCACAATAATGACCCCACAAACATTTAATAAAATCAAATTTCTTCATATTGTGTTGCCCTCGTTCTACTATGTGTGGTTCACAAAAATTCAAAGTTTCATTTTATTATCAGTATTAGTTCCGGTTTTATTGGTTGACATATATGTGTCAAACAAATCAATGTCATTAATTGACATAATGCTAACAAATCAAGTTTTTTCACTAATACATTTGAAAATTCGCTTATATTGTGGCAGTATGCCACTTATATAAACCAGCGACCAGCTTTATCAGTTCATCGTAATATGACGAACTGATAAATTACAACAACTGTGTGACTGCGAAGCGGCCTTCATGTCTCGGATCTACATGAATCTTTGTACAAAAATCAACCTGTCCCCAACACTATTGTTTATGAAATTTGTGCGACGTCATTAATCCACAATAATGACACCACAAAAATTTAAAAAAATACGTGTTTAGAATAGGCTGAAATTGTTTTACCCTCGCACTATCTTGTATGGTTCATAAAAATTCGAAGTTTCATTTCGTTATGGGTATTAGCTCCGGTTTCATTGGTTGACATACATATGTCAAACAAAACATTATGTCTTTGATCGACATAATGTAAACGAATCACGTTTTTTTACTTTCCCTCATTTATACCGTAGGCATATAGGAAAAATATTGTGTTTGCAAAGAAATCCGAAACAGGGATGAAACTGGAATTATCAGTTTCAGGCGTTTTTAAGGCCTCCTGACCGGTTTTCGCAAAGTTGTCTGTATGTATGTGTGTGTGTGTCTGTTATCATTGTATCGCCCATTGTATTAATGCTAGAGAGTTGAAACTTCGTACAAAAATCAGTCTACCGCTGTAGTGTAGCTATTCCAAAAATATTTTTTATGACGTCATATAACCCGCAATAATGACAGCAAAAAAATCATAAAACGCGGAAAGATGATGCGATCGGATTGAAATTTGCCACGAACGTGACTATGTATAAGACTAACATATGTGTCAAGTTTCATATCAATATCAGCATTAGTTCAATTTTTATTGAATGACATGTGTACGTTTTTAAAAAATTGGGGAATGGTCCAATTGAGTTGAAATTTGGTTCAAGTGTATATTATTACCTAATAAATAAGTAAACTAAGTTTCGTTTCAATACGACAAGTATATCCATGATTTTTGTTCGATCATTAAATTAAGGAGATTTAAGCGTTGTCAGTGCTGTATGGTGACCGCTTAAATGATACGGATGCATTTTACTATCTGAAGACGAGCGAAGCGAGTCCAAAAGCCTGTTGCAGGTATAAATTTGGTGTACTATATTCTAAGGACGAGCGACAGCAGGGATAGCGGGGACAGGTATTTAGTTTTGCCCTTAAGATCGTCACTTATATGCCAAATTTATCTGATCTAAATAGTCAGAAAAAATCAATTATTTTTTTTTTTTTATTGGAGAGAGAGTAATACTTAAAAGCTTTGTTTTTTCATAAAAACCTTTCATGACAACCTTGACCTGGGTTTAAATTATGGCGGAAAGTCTAGACTATACACAAACTGCTGTATCTAGAATTTTCTTTTCCTGCGTCTGGTTTTTTGTTTAGCCGTCAAAAAGTAAAGGAAAAAAAAGTTAAAAAATGAAATGCAATGTCCAAGTTAAGTTAAAATTTTATATTTTTAGTG
>JACMZG010000022.1:23886207-23960885 GCA_018340805.1 Microvelia longipes
TTAGTCATATTACATTTTTTTGTTTACTATTAACATTCAGTTAACCACCCTGCGGTCCATATATGAAAGAAAAATTAATGTTGTAGTATGAGAAGCCAACTGATAATTCATTCATACAGTACTGTACAAACAAATTACGTTTTTCATTGAATCTTTAACAAACATTTCTTTGACGTTTCTCTCACGTCATTAAAGATAAAACTTTTTAGCCAGTTTTATTTGCTCACCTGTTGCATAATTTTTTTTGTTATTTAATTTAAAAATTTGATACCTTGATAAGTTTTATTTATGTAATTACTATGTTAACTTTTAATTTTTAATTATACCTTATGGAACTAAAATAAATAAGTCTAATAATAAAATTGATCTTAAAAAAAAACTAATGAGGGATGGGTTTTATCTATTTTGATTAAGAAAGATTATCAACAGTTTATCTTTTGACGTTTATTACTGTTAAGACAAGATCTATACAATTGTAATTTTTTATTAATTAGTTTTCCTCATTTATACTGGAGATATATAGAAAAAGTGTTGTGTTTGCTCTAAAATTCACCTGTTTAGTAAAAATTTTTATGTTTATAGTGATCATTATGTTTTTGTGAGTTATCAGCTTGCATGTACATATGTCTATTTATGTGTAGTATGTTTATATACTACTTGTATACATGTAGTATGTTTGTAGTACACTCTCGACTAGAGCTATCTTATGTTTATTTTAAAAAAGTGTTCCATTCAGTTGCACTCTCTTTCTCCTTTAACAAAGTGCAAGGAGTGACACTTTTCACTGTTGTTGTTTCTAAGAAGTTTGATAAGGAACTGTGAGTGTGTGTTATCAGTGTTAAATATTCTCTGTATAAATGGTAGTTAAGTGCAAAGCTTTTCACATAATGACTCATTATATATTAATCACTCATTAGGATAATCTGTATAGTTCTATAATTTCATTTATTTTATTTCTCCCAATTTCTATTATGGTAATATCCTATTATTTTTTCTTTCTTTTGTAATTTTTATTATTTGCTAATTCACTTATTGATTTTTCAATCTTTGTTATGCATATTTATTCTATTGCTTTGATGCTTTATGTATTGTAAATATATATAAGTTAAATGCTTTGTGATCATTTTATGTAAACAAATAAGTGACAAGTCATTACTAAGTTTTATTTATTATGGACAAATTCTCTTATAGCTTAAAATTACCTTTCAAAACATGTTGAATACATATAGGGCCTTTAATGACTTTTTTTATATTTTTTCAGTTCTGTACCTTAAAATTGTTAAGGAACTATTGTAAAAATTAATAATTATTGGTAATTTTTTAACATTTTTTATTGAATAATTCTACTAACTAATTGTTGTAAGTATGGCTTGATAAGGCATGTATGAGAAAATAGTATATTATGTTACAAGACTGTGAAGAAGGTCTTTTTTTACTTTGACGACTATATTTACTGTCAAGTGAAGAGAGACCATAAAATATAGAGAGCATGTATTTAAATGACAGTAAAAACATATTTCCTCTACTTTTTTGAGGATGTAAAGAGCCTACTTTACAGTCGCCAAAAAAAATCTATATATACTCAGGTAATTTTTTGCAACTTTATTTAATAGTTGTTTTATTCTTCTATGACAATTAGAAAGTTTGACTGTTTGCTGTATCTCCTGAATAAAATTATTAGGAAATGTTAAATTTAGGGCAAGTTCCTATAGGTTCCTTAACATAATACACGCAAAGAACTCTTCAAAGGAGGATCAAAATAGTGGACATATAAGACATAGTGTTTCGTGAGCAAAGCAATAGTGTTTCCTCTATGTGATTTATATTTTCTAAAAGGGATTGCTAAGTAGGTAAAGAATGTGACATGTTTATTTGTTTTTAAAACGTGCTGAACCAGTTATTTGTTTACATATTATATTAACTATTCAAGCATTAATTGCTTTTACCGTACCAAATACCATTATACCAATGTGTGGTTAACAATAGTTAGCATATGGGCCTGTCACCCAGATACTAAAGCTCTTCTGTTGATTAGACTCTAAAATCCCAGCACTAGGACTCATAAGGTAAAACTCTATCTTTTATTTAAGGGAGTTAGGAAAAAGGGCCCAACAACGTGGCTTCCTTCCTAGATGATCTCACCTAATTATTTTTACTTGACAAGTCTTTGATCGAATTTAATAAATTTTAAAATGGTGAAATGACATGTTAATAGCTTTACCTAAAGTTTTAATGTTAAACTCTTTATCATTTTAACCTAGAGGCCAAAATGAACTTATTTGAAATCCTATGGAGTTCATGTATTAGTAATTATTAAAAGGCTTTTTGTGATCGCTTCGATGTGCGAACAAGATATTACATATCTTGTCAGTTTTCAGTCATTTTTAAGTCTATTACACGCCTGCACTTAACTCACAGGCACTGTTAATGGTATCATTGCAAAAGACATGTTAATAGCTACCTTTACATAAAGTTGTTTACATAAGTTAGTTACATAAGCTTATTTTTTGTAATAACATCTTTGTGGAGAGACGTGTTGGTTTTTGTATTACTCTGCTTTGCTTTAATTAGTCTTATTGCATCTTTAGAAATTATTTTTTAAATACAGATTACTATTTGTTTCCTATTATAATTTTTAAAGTAAAATTTGCATAAATAAGGTATGAATAAATGACCTTACTGCCTTTTTCTGAAACTGCACAATATAACCTTTATCTATCATATCTGGATCCAGAAGGCTTTATGTAAAAAGTATCATTTATGCCATTTTTCTTAAATTACATATTTATTACTATTATTTGGATTGCAGAAGATGGATACAGACGAAGGGGAGACGTCAAGCAGTGGGGGGGCCATGGCCTCACTCAACTCTCTATTCTCCTTCACGTCTCCCGCTGTCAAGAAACTGCTTGGATGGAAGCAAGGAGATGAGGAAGAGAAATGGGCAGAGAAAGCTGTCGATGCTCTGGTAAAGAAGTTAAAGAAACAGAAGGGAGCTATCGAAGATTTAGAGAGAGCACTGTCCTGTCCTGGACAACCCAGTAACTGTGTCACCATACCAAGAAGTCTCGATGGCCGATTACAGGTATTTCAATGAATTAAAGTAATAATTTGACCCATCATTATTTGTCTTGTAGTTATCTTTATTTGCTTCTCTTAAATTTTAATATTTGTGACTAACTATTCTGATAATGGTATTTGAATGTGTCAGGTATCTCACAGGAAGGGCTTGCCCCATGTGATATACTGCAGGGTTTGGAGGTGGCCAGACCTGCAAAGTCATCACGAGTTGAAGCCATTGGATCATTGTCAGTTCCCTTTCTCTGCCAAGCAGAAGGAAGTCTGTATCAACCCTTATCATTATAAGAGAGTCGAGAGTCCAGGTAACTTGATTATTTACTTGATTCAATGCTGTAACTTTGTAGATCATATCCCATATAGGCTCTTCACTGATGCCTTTGACTAGAAGAGATATGTGCTTCTCCACTGATGACTAATCGAGAACCGAAGTATCAATATCCAATTTTCATTTAATTTTCATTTAATTTTTATTTAATCAGTATTTAAATCAGCATTAATCAGTATCCAATTTTTTCTGCTAATTTTCAAAATGCAGATGGTTGTGTCCCTTAGGGACTATAACAGCTAGTTTTCATCAATGCGATCTTTACAAAGTATGCGGATAGTTACATCTTAGTTTTTATCAGAGCTATCACTATATCTGATAAAGTGATGCAAAGTCTGTAGATAGTTACATGGGCTATAAATACAAATGGCTACAAATAATATTAGTATAGAAGGAATACTCAATGTATACCACTGATAACAGAGAAATTGGACTGGGTACTAGTTTGTCAGCATTCTTAAAGTCTCGTAACCGTTCATAGTCTCTAGTCTCTGATAATAAAGCTGATAATTTTTATGTCTTCTCATGCACTTTCTAACCCTAGTTTTAACATTATGTTTATTGGACTTGTTGCAGTGCTGCCTCCAGTATTAGTGCCACGTCACAGTGAGTTTGCAGTCGGTCATAGTTTGCTCCCGTTCCAGCAGCTTCCCGAGCCATCTATGCCAAATAATGTGTCATATTCCAGTCAAGGTTTCTCTCAACCGAACCCTCACAGTCCCAGCCCTCCTCCGCACAGCCCCTACTCGCCAAATGGCTTGCCAGGTATTTTTGTTTACTATTCTACGTGATGTTTGGTCAACTTTGACCCTGATAGCTGTGTTAAATGCTTGTTAAATATTATATACTGTAGGCTATTATTGTAGTCTGCCCTGTCACTCCTATCCCATGCTGTTGCTTTTTGTTGACCTTGCAGTGTTACTATAGAATAACACAAGTTATAATCAGTTGACAGCATAGGAAAATACTGCAAGGGAGCCAATGATGTTAGTTTTGGATGTTTAACCACGCCCACAATTTCATATCAGGCTAACCTCATAGTTCCTCAACACTATTTTCCTGCGTTGTCAACTGATGATAATCGTGTTCAACATCGTTCAACCAATGAGATGAATTACAAGGTGTAACTTGCCCTGGTTAAGTGAAAATAACATCCCCAAATTAGAAACTGACGTTCATCATAATTATCTGTTTCTGGCATTTTCATGACGTTCTGAGTGTGTCTGTCTGTGTCATGCATAACTCCTGCTGTGTTTATACTAGAGAGCTGATATTTGCCCCAAAAAGTAGGCTTTAGGTCTAATTGTGCTGTCCGGAAGGCATTATTTTTCAGACTATAACCTATTTTACTGTTATAAAAAATTTTGGACAATTGTTAATTTGACTGATTAAATTTACATTTTTCACTTATGTACATCTATAGAACGTTAATCGATTGCAAATATTGAATTTTACATTTTAAAATGTTGTATGGCCTATTTTTTAATTTTTCCTCTGCTTTTTGACATATTGTCAGAAAGCAAGTCACACAATAAATTACCACTGGTATTTCTATACCTATTCGACTTTTAGTTTTTACGTTATTTGCAAATATTTATATTTTTTGGTGCATCTCTTATAAAAATGGTTGTTTGTTTTTACATCAGTGAAAATCATGATGTTTTATCGCATAAAATTTAAAACATCAAATCATTTGATATAATGATAAAATGTAGAGGTAATATTCTCTTAAAGAACTATATTAAAGAATTAGGCTGCTAAGTATGATCACAGGTCTTCAATGGATTTGTAACTATGATATAAAAGAATTACCTGAATTATATGATTGAATGCCTATCTTACCTATTATTTTTCTAAGATTTTACAGAATGAAAAGATTACTGAATGAAAATTACACTACAGAATGAATGGATGGTTTACCTGAATGAAGATTGGTATAATAAAATTAAATGAGCACTTATATAAAAATAAGGCCTGACGATAACATAATGAATGTTGGAGACTTAAGCTGTCTGTCCCCTTAATAGAAAACATGTGTTTTCAATTAAGAAAAAAAGAATCTGAGGATATAAAAAATTAAGCGCCAAACACCAGCATATGAAGTTTCTAACTTATTTTATAATTATTATTGAATATAACATTTAGTTCTTTATATACCGTGATAATTAATATATATATATATGAATGGGCAAAGCCGGGGTGACATGAAACTAGTAGAATTATAAGATTAAGAGCCTGAAGGGCTAAACAGGTTAGAACCAAAGATATTAAATAGAAAAACCAAATTCTTCCTCATACAACAAGATGAAGAAATAATTTAAATAAAGCCAAAGGCAATTATATTCATAAGGTGACGAATAAAACAAACATTAGAAGTATTCACAGAAGAAGTACATAAGATTTTTATAAACAAAGCTAAAACGCGAAAACCGGTAACCCGAGACACGTGTATAAATTCTCATAGCGCAGAAATTTATTGATACATGAAAACCGTCATACAGAAACCAATGTCCTAGTCCTAGAAATTCATCTCACCAATCAAAAACCCATGTAACTTGGTCCAGCTCTAAACATCTTGAATTAAATAAATTTCATTTAAAGAAAGATACTACATAATATAAAGGCAAATTAACATAATTGAATCTAGAAAAAACTATAGGTCTAGCTCTACGAGCAAGGCGTAGATAAGAATGAAGCGAAAACCAAGCGTGTATTCCAAGTAACATACTTTAAATTAATTATCAATAAATCATCGAAATCTTACGAAAAGAAATTACAAAATAATGTAAAATGAATTTACAATTAAAAGGAATTAATAATAGAAGAGGAATAATTAAATAAAACGATGAAATAATGATTACAAATAATAAGTCAACGCAGATCTAAACAAAGACCTAATTCTTAAGATGGTAACCCTGTAAACAACATTATACGAAAGTGGCGGCGAAATACGAAAATTCAAATCTTATGCACTTCATACAAGAAAATAATTAGAAGCTAAAATACAGGATACTGTATAACCCCGCGCTAAATTTCTTGAAAATTTTACAAGTAAAATTTTAAGAATTTAGACGCTCAGGCAAGACACTCTCACAGTCCTGTATGTTGCTGGCAAAATCGCAACTGCAAAAAAAATTAAAATTAAATATGATTCAACTAGTTTCATACCTTACCCTTTTGACACCTGGAAGCAAATAATACATAAGTATATGGCAACATGTTACATTTAAATGTTTTGTCAATTCCAAAAAAAAAATTATAGACAGATTATTATTGAATTATTACTTATCTAATACACAATAGAGTTTTTTACTAATTCTTTTTGTTTATTTAATCAGAGAACAGAAGAATAGTAAAGTACCAAATATACAAGAAGTTTGATCGACCTTCAAAATTATTTTAAATTTTTATATATAAGCTCAAAAATTTACATTTTAATAAAATATCCAAAACTAATATAATATAATATGTTAGTAAATAATTTATCCCATGCATAATTAAGATGTTAGTTAACAAAGTTTATACAATTAAAGAATATTATGATAATAAGTAAATACATTTTTATTAAGTAAAGTTCACAATAGCCTTCAAAATTCAATAGGGATCATAATTTCAGGTTCATTATACTTTTTCAACATTGAAACATGAAAATTACCTCTACATTTTCCGTTCTTATCAATTAACTTATAAACTGGATATTTAGAATCTTTGTGAATAGTATAAGGTCCTTCAAAGAAAGGTAAGAATTTTCCTAAAATCTTTGATTCAGCACAACTCATTCTCACTGCTCTTACTAAGACTTTATCATTAATATCAAAAGTAACTAACTCTTTACCTCTTATATGTTCTTCATTTCTCTGCTGAGAATGTTTAGCAATACGCTCAGAAATTATTTTATGATCTACATTACTAATTTCAGGTTTAACAAAATCAAGATATTTTTCCCACTCACGTACAGGTCTTTTACCAAAATGAACAACATAAGGAACTTCATCTATAGTTCTCTGATAAGTAGTATTAATCATGTACTCAATCTGCTCAATATAATTTAACCAGGTATTATGTTTATTATCAACTAAAACCCTAAAAGCATTTCCTAATTGCCTGTTAACACGTTCAGCAAGATTGGCTTGCGGATACCTTATGGGAGTTAAAATATGATTAATATTATTTTCATTAATAAAATTATTCCATGTTTTAGATTTAAATTGAGTACCATGGTCCGACACAATAGCTTTAATATTATTATTTAACATATAATTTTGTAAAGATCTAATAGCATGTAAAGATGTTTCTTTAACAATAGGATAAAGTTTAATGATTTTACTAAAATTGTCAATAATTACAAACAGGTATTTGTATCTAGACCTGGCAGTAATTAAAGGTCCATAAAAATCTACAGATATAATCTCATTTGGAGCTTTAGATATGATACCTCTCCAAGGAGCTATATTAAATTTATTTCCATCTTTAGCTATTTGACATTTATGACAACTATTAATATACTTGACAACATACTTTTTTAAATTTTTACAATAGAAGAATTCAGATAAAATTTTTAAACATTTTATAATACCACAATGGCAATATTGATCATGTACAGTAGAAATCAATTTATTAACAATTTTTACAGGAATAACCAACTTAAATTCATCTAATTGTTTTACATATAAAACATCATTAATACTTTGAAAATTTTGATTTTTATCTAAATTTTGCATTATTTTATTACAATATGTATCATTGAATTGAAATTCTTTTATATTTTTTAAAAATGAATATTTACCATTATCTTCTAACTGATCACCATCTAATACCTGAGTAACAACAGAATTAATACAATATGTATTGGGTTTAAAATTTTCAATACCAGGGGTAGCTCTGCTTAAAGCATCAGCCACTTTTTGGTCTTTTCCTGGAATATAAATGAACTCACAATCAATACTTTGAATAAATAATAACCATCTAGCTATTCTATTTGATGGGTTTTTACATGAATTGATGTGTATCAAAGCTTTATGATCGGTGACTACAAATACTTTAGTATGGGCTACCCATGTATAATAGCGTTTTAAAGCCCAAGTAATACTTAACAATTCAAGTTCTGTGATGGTATAGTTGATTTCTACAGGTTTAAGAAGTCTGGAGGCTAAAGCTATGGGTTGAAATTGACCTTTACTGTCTTTTTGCGACAGCGAAGCACCAAGTGCTCTACCTGATGAGTCAGCATGTATATAAAATGGTTTTTTGAAATTTGGATGTGCTAATTCTATTTCTTTACAAAATATTTCCTTGATAGCTAAGAAACCTTCTTCACACTTATCAGTCCATTTCCATCTGACGTTTTTTCTGAGTAAGTGGTTAAATTTACTTATTTCATGGCTTAATGTCTTCACAAATCTATTATAAAATGTGCACAGACCAACAAAACTTTTAATATCACGCCTATTCTTAGGTCTGGGGTAATCTTGAATGGCTTTTAGTTTGTCTGGGTCAGTCTTAACAGAATCTGCTCCAATAATATACCCTAAGTATTTTACCTCAGCTCTAAAAAATTTACACTTTTCCAAATTGACTGTGACATTATGCTGTTTAAAACTCATAAATAATTTTTTAAGATTTTCTAAGTGAGAAATGAATGATCTTGAATTAATTAAAAGATCATCTATGTACTGAATGATATTTGAGTTTAAATCAGGAGGTATAACTTTACTTAATCCTTTTATCAAGGCTGATAAGGATGTCTTCAATCCAAAAGGAACTCTTTTAAAATTGTATGAACGTCCATTACATACAAATCCACATAGATGTTTCTGAGACGGATCTAATAAAATTTGCCAAAAACTATTTCTTAAGTCAATAGTGCTCAAAAATTTTGATGATTCACACTTTTGGAAAATTTGTTCAAGTGTGGGTGGCATAATATATTCATTTTCACATTTTTTATTAAGGTGTCTTAGATCTAAGCATAATCTAATAGAACCATCAGCTTTAGAGGTGACTACTAAAGGATTGATATAAGATGTAGAAGATTCCTCAATAATATCCTGTTGTAACATTTTACGTATTTCTTTCTCAACTTCGTGTAGTTTTGCGTGTGGTATGGGGTAATTTCTGTAAAAGTGTGATTCGTCTGATTTTAAGGTTAATGAGTGTGTATAACTTGTTATGCAGCCAACTCTGTCTTCAAAGATTGTTTTATGTTCCAGAAGTAGATTTTTGAAAAGTTGTTTTTCCTCGGAGTTGAGAGTATTTGCGTTCGCAACGATTTCATCGATTTGTTTCTCTATCATACATTTTTTTCTAGTTACAACCTGACAATTTAATTCATTATTAACTGAACCTTTAAATTGAAGTTTTTGTTTACACAACGTTTGTTTAAATGGTATTATTTCAATTTTAGATTTATTTTCAGTATGCCATGACAAAACATTACGACTAAAGTCAATATTTGCTTCTAGTGCATTTAATATATCTACACCCATTATGAATTGGTGATTTAAATTTGGTATAATTAAACAATTGATGTTATATTCGTAATCATTTAAAGTCAATGTAAGGACAACCTGTTCCTTAACTCCAAAAAATTTTTTATTAGTTGCACCTCGTACCTGAATATTGTGGACGGGTATCTTAAAAAATTTTTATTTTCAATTTTTTCATAGAAAAAAGTTTTATTAATACAACTCACCATACAACCAGAGTCAATTAAAATATTAGTAGTTTCTAGTTCAATTTTACCTTCTATCATAGGTAATAAAGTAGTCTCAGAGTTAGAGACACAATCTTTCTCTTTTATAAATAAATTAGCAATACAAAGGTCTTCCATATCGTTACAATTCTTAGCATTTAAAGTAGTATCAATTTCTTCATTAAAATATATTTTATTAGAATTATTATTCAATAAATCAGTTTGATTCATTACATCTATCTTAGCATTACTAGTAACTAATTGTAAAGTAACAGTATCAGCATCCGTACTTGGAGCTTCGTAATCACTCTTAACTTCTAAATTATTATTATTATGTCGATCATTATAATTTAAGAACTGTTCTCTCTTATTAGTTTAAAGAATCCTCAATAGAATTACTACTATCAACACTGACACTATGAACGTTAATATTACCAAGATGTTTTTTACCACTTCTATTCTCAACAGATTGTTTAGGATTATACTGTTTCTTATCCTTTTCATTATGATTATACGGGTTTCCTGATCGATTTCGATCATAGGATTTATGATTACTATGGCCATTAAATCTTTGTTTATCCTGGCTCGAATATCTTCGATCGTAATATCTAGTCTTATCGTCTCGTCTATCATCTTTTTGAGGACGATTCATTACATTATAATCTTTATTATTTCTGTCATGATTATACTTATTATGACCATGATTGTAATTTCTATATGACGGTTTATCATAATATTTATTATGATTATTAAATTCATGTCGTTTAAATTGATAAAGTTCAGACGGATTAAATTCACAGAGTAAATTTTGAAATTGTTCCATATTAGAAACACGTGAACATCGAAATGTAGAAAAAAAAATATGACCAAAATGTTTAGCAATATTACGTAATAATTCTATTTCTGATACAGCATACATCCCAACAAAAACTTGTTTAGCTTGACAATATATTTTATTAAAGTAAGCAAGCGGAGACAATTTACAATCCTTAGTGAATTTACTACGCAAAATTTTAGATCTGATATTATCTCGTACAGCATTGTTCCAAAATCTCTCTTTAAATTTAATTTTAAATTGATCATATGATAAATTAGACTCAAGAGAATTAAGCCAAAAAGCTGCCGAATTAATAAGTGATTTTTCTGCAAATGAACGGTATTCACGAACTAAGTGATTATCATTAATGAATCTATCAAATTTATCTAAAAAGATTAATGGATTATCATCACGAAATTCATCATCGCTGAACTTGATCTGAAATTGCGGTTTACATAATCTATTCATCATATTAAGCATCAATTGATTGCTGTTCCGCTCATCAGACTCGTGCGGGATAGTATCTATACGGTCAAAATCATTATGATGTGCTGATCTATGGCCAGATGTAATGGCTTCGATATCATTCAAACGAGTATTTAAAAGTTGCATTTGTCTCAGCAAGCTGTTTAACACATGATCACTATTACTGTTTACTTGATGATTGACATTACGATTCACATTATTACTCACATTAAGATTAACATTATCATTTACATTCAAATTCCTACTGTGACTTACATTATGTCTATTAAAGCCTAAATTATTGTCAGGTCGTGTACCATTATCATCTCTATGTACTTCTGCTTGAATAACCTCATTTTCATCAAAACCATGAAAAGGACTACCCGAATTTAATTGATTTAACATATGTCTACTCCTCGTCCGACTACTAATCGGTGTGTTCGGAGCACTCAAAGACATTGTAACATAAAATATGACACAAAAGTTAGAAACACTGGTAGATACTTAAGTTCGGGCGACAATTACAGAATGAAAAGATTACTGAATGAAAATTACACTACAGAATGAATGGATGGTTTACCTGAATGAAGATTGGTATAATAAAATTAAATGAGCACTTATATAAAAATAAGGCCTGACGATAACATAATGAATGTTGGAGACTTAAGCTGTCTGTCCACTTAATAGAAAACATGTGTTTCAATTAAGAAAAAAGAATCTGAGGGATATAAAAATTAAGCGCCAAACACCAGCATATGAAGTTTCTAACTTATTTTATAATTATTATTGAATATAACATTTAGTTCTTTATATACCGTGATAATTAATATATATATATATGAATGGGCAAAGCCGGGGTGACATGAAACTAGTAGAATTATAAGATTAAGAGCCTGAAGGGCTAAACAGGTTAGAACCAAAGATATTAAATAGAAAAACCAAATTCTTCCTCATACAACAAGATGAAGAAATAATTTAAATAAAGCCAAAGGCAATTATATTCATAAGGTGACGAATAAACAAACATTAGAAGTATTCACAGAAGAAGTACATAAGATTTTTATAAACAAAGCTAAAACGCGAAAACCGGTAACCCGAGACACGTGTATAAATTCTCATAGCGCAGAAATTTATTGATACATGAAAACCGTCATACAGAAACCAATGTCCTAGTCCTAGAAATTCATCTCACCAATCAAAAACCCATGTAACTTGGTCCAGCTCTAAACATCTTGAATTAAATAAATTTCATTTAAAGAAAGATACTACATAATATAAAGGCAAATTAACATAATTGAATCTAGAAAAAACTATAGGTCTAGCTCTACGAGCAAGGCGTAGATAAGAATGAAGCGAAAACCAAGCGTGTATTCCAAGTAACATACTTTAAATTAATTATCAATAAATCATCGAAATCTTACGAAAAGAAATTACAAAATAATGTAAAATGAATTTACAATTAAAAGGAATTAATAATAGAAGAGGAATAATTAAATAAAACGATGAAATAATGATTACAAATAATAAGTCAACGCAGATCTAAACAAAGACCTAATTCTTAAGATGGTAACCCTGTAAACAACATTATACGAAAGTGGCGGCGAAATACGAAAATTCAAATCTTATGCACTTCATACAAGAAAATAATTAGAAGCTAAAATACAGGATACTGTAATTTTGTTAACCTAAGACTATTACACCCTAATTGTTCGGTTAAGTAATGATTCTGAGGTCGAGTGTAAGACTACAGTAATGCCACCTTAAGCTTTAAATAATCATAACAATCTGAGGACAAGCAAAACGTGTCTAAAGTCATAACACCCGAGACATCAGATAACCACTCTATTCTGAGGTTGAGTGCAGCGAGACTGAAGTAATACCAACTTAGGCATTGGATAATCATGACATTCTGAGAACGAGCGAAGCAAGTCTGATGTTTTATGGGAATGTACCAAGGTACTCTGTACCCGATTTTTTAAAATTTAATTTTGATTAAATGTGCATATTATTGTGTATACTTCTAGACAATGTGTCACATTCTTCAGTCTGTCCCTGCTTTAGTGTATAGTTATTTTTACTAGTGGTGGCTTTTGTCTAATAAGTTTTTCAATCTTGGGGCTTGACCGTTATGTTTTTTGTGGCTGGTTCTAAGACTATAGCATAACACACGGCTAAAATCGGGAAAATAGTGTTAAGGAACCAATGAGGTTGGTTCGATATGAAATTGTGGGTGTTATTTAACATCCAGGACTAACCTCATTGGCTCCCTGGCATTATTTTTCTATGCTGTCAACTGATTTTAGCCGTGTGTTATTCTATTATAGCCTTTGTGCCTTGGTTTAATTCCATTGAAGAAACCAATGGAATTAAAACTAAAGCTTTAGTACCCTCTTAGTGATCCGCCTGTATCATTGTATGGCTCTCTCTAACCCTTCCTTACTCATAGATTGTCAATGTATTTTGTTTTGACAGAGTATAAATTTTGTACAATGTTTGTTTTTAGAAACACCGCCCCCAGCGTACAGTCCTCCAGATGATAATCAGAATACTACGGGTAGTGTTTCATCTCAACCTGAACAGACATCAATGGATACAAACCAAGTTCAACCTGTATCATATCAGGTACTAAATATGATGTGTATTGTGTATGTCATTTAAAGAAACCTAGCCATCTCTAGCCTCGTTTCCTGTTGCCAGAGATGGCTAGGTATTTCCTTTTGGCAGATATGGCTAGCTTTTTCCTGTTGCCAGATATGCCTAGTTGTTCCCTTTTGCCAGAGATGGCTAGCTATTTCCTGTTGCCTGAGATGGCTTGCAATTTACTGTTCCCAGAGATGGCTAGCTGTAGTTGTCCTTGAATTGTGATTTACAACGGAAGTGACGTAAAATATTCTTAAATCAATTGTCAAATTATAATCAGTTAACTGTGAATTATAATTTGTAGAAGTTAATCGAGGATTGAGTTCTTCTATTATGAGATAAAAGAATGTAAAGTTTTAGGAACGAAATTATACTACACATGAGAGCTGCCTCTGGTGCCAGGACAGAACTGGGCCCACTAACAAGAGTTGGATCTGGTGCCAGGATTGAGACCTGGTCCAATTCACAAAAGAGCTTGCTCCCTTATTTTTTTTTATATGATGTAGTTAAAATATTTGACAACAGTTTGCTGGATTAAACCATACACACGAAATGACTTTTTGTATCTTTAAATGCTACATTGAAACATTTGATGAAAAATGGGTGTAACATTTTTGCTATTGTAGTTTGAAAACAATGTGTTTTACTAAAATTTATTTTGTGACTAAAAGAACAGTAAAAAAACTCTTTTACTGTCGCTGACAGTAAAAAAAACTATAAAACAGTCGCAGATGGTAAAAACCCATTTCACCTACTCTTTTAAGGTTGCACTCAACAGCCACCCGAAAAAAAGTATCCTTTGTTCTGTAATAATTTAATTTTGACAATGTTTAGGAGCCTCTGTACTGGGCCAGTATAGCATACTACGAGTTGAACTGTCGCGTGGGGGAGGTGTTTCACTGTCAAAGCCACTCTGTCATTGTGGATGGTTTTACTAATCCTTCCAATAACATGAATAGGTTCTGTTTGGGTCAACTGTCTAATGTCAACAGGAATTCAACAATAGAACATACTAGGAGGCACATTGGGAAAGGTAATAAGAAATATTTAGTCATACGTATTGATCCAGGGCTGATCATGTTTAGTAATAATTAATTAAATTGTATTTTAATCACTAACCAAATGAAATTCAGCTACCTATGAAATTTATAAATTTAGGGACTCCTGCAAGGCAACTAGACTTGTTATAATTAAGTTACCGCTTACACTCGTAAAGTATTCATTCAATTTAAATTGTTATTTTAGGGGTTTAAGTCATTGCCTCTCCAGACTTTCAAATGCATAGTTATCTACTTATCGACACTACAATTTTCAAATTTAAAGCTTTATGAGCTTGATTTTAAGCTTTGAGCTGCTTTTTGAATTTTGAGCTTTTTGGCTTTATTAGCCAAAAAAAAAAACACTCAACAAATTTTTTTTCTACCTACCTATTTTTTTTTTAAGTGCGCACTTGATAATAATTTTTCTTATGTATTTCCACTAAGAAATTATTACAAATATGGCTTTATTGGGTATTTTATTTGTTTAACCATTGCTTATCTTGATTGCTTAATCACCTCAACAAGGGTATTCAAATGGATGTCTACATAAACAGAAGTAAACTCTTTAGTTCTTCTTGTAACGGAGGTTGTCAAATTGGTTGCTTTAGTGTCAACTTTTCTTAATTTTTTTAAAATTAATACCATGAACTGTCTCTTCACTAAATGTAAAATTTATTTACAGAGCTAGCTTTCAACTGTTAAAATCCGTTATCAGTACCTGCCAATTAAAAATATCACATTACAACTAAAAGAAATAGAAATAAGGCAAAAAGTATGTACAGAAAGATAAATAATTAAAAACAAATACAAACATAGTGGTGAGAGACTAATAAAAGTTATGTTTTGTTTCAATTTAGACAGAGTCAAATCTGACTTGACTGGGGGTCCATGAACATTAGTTAGCTCATTCATAACTTTTTTACTTTTTGATTTGTATTTTGTTTTTTTGTTTGTATTAATGTATTTTAACATTCTTGGCAGGCATTAATAATGGCTGTCTACTGTTGAAAGCTGGTTATGTAAATAATTTTTACATTTAGTGTAGAGACTGTTTAGGTAAATATTAATATTTAAAAACTTGAAAAATTACAATTTTCAAAATTTTGAATTTACGGAACTTATGAGCAAATTATTTAATATTATCAACCTTGTAGATTTTTAGCAAATTGATTATTTCACCTTCCTGATGAGTCCAATAGTTTTAAGCTGCAGTGTTACTCTAGTTATAATCGGTGGTTTTATCTGAAGTTATGTCACTTGGAACTGAACGATTACTAAGTTTAACTTTGTGGTGAGAGAATTAGACAATGTTCAATATCGTTTTTTGTTGGGAATGGTCTGTAAAAACTATCCCCTCTTATATTGCTTTTTTTATTTTGTATACCTGGTATACAGTTTTTTTTTATATTGTATTTAGCAAAGGAAAAATAAGATTGTTATGTATTGTTTTCTATATGACTAATTTGTATAAATGGCTTTGCTTAGGTGTGCACTTATACTACGTAGGTGGAGAAGTGTATGCGGAATGCCTTAGTGATTCTGCGATATTCGTGCAGTCGCGGAACTGCAACCACCACCACGGATTCCATCCGAGCACCGTGTGCAAGATACCCAGTGGCTGCAGTCTCAAGATATTTAATAACCAAGAATTTGCTCAACTACTCTCACAGAGTGTTAACCACGGCTTTGAAGCTGTTTATGAACTTACAAAGATGTGCACCATAAGGTACCGGCCCTGTTATATAAATTATTTCATTTAAATACTTCAAGTACTTTGCTCAATCGCCTATATGGTCTAGATCAAATGGTTGATTTGAGATCAAATAGCTTTATTTAAGGTAAGAGTTCTTTAAAATTTATTATTTTTAATAATTTTAAAAATTATAAAGTTTAAAAAACTATCCTTAAGTGAAGCTATTCAAATCAACCTTTTGATCTAGGCCTCATGGGGGACTTGAAATAGGAGATGAAATTTGATATTTATTATTATTATTATTCAGCATTATAGTCTAAATAGCAAAAGAGATTAATAGACGGATAAGTCTTGCCTGGGGAGCTTACAATAAATATAGAAAACTATTCAGATCAAATGTGAGCATTATAGATAAGAAAAAACTTTGGGATAGACTAGTTAAACTAGTAATGATATATGCCTGCGAAACCTGGGTACTCACTAACAAAAACATAGACATACTCAGAAAAGCTGTAAGGAAAATGGAGAGAAGTATGCTCAAAATAGGAAGGCGAGAAAGAAAAAGCAACAAATATATAAGACAACTCACTGGTTTTGACGATATTGGAAAAATAATAACAGAGAAAAAATGGCAATGGGCAGGACATCTGATCAGGACCAATGATCAGAGATGGAGCAAAAAGATTTTAGAGTGGTGTCCGAGGAACCTTACTAGAAAGAAAGGCAGACCCAGAACATCGTGGGATAAGGAAATGGTCTCGTCCTGTGGTGTCACCTGGAAAAGAAGGGTCCACAACAGATCAGATTGGAAATGGATAACCAATGTATATGTAAAAGCTTGGCTACCACCCGAATAAATAATAAAATAAACATAACAAAATTATTAATTTTAATCACAAAAATGTTTAATTTTGAATTTAATTATTTCTATAAAATAACTACTATCTTTTAACTAGAAGAAACCTATTATTTTGCCTTAAGAAGAAAATTTAATTTATAATCCAAAATATAATGTAACTATAAATTGACATAAATTCTACAAATTAAAACTAAAAAATTGAACTAGAATAATAAATAGTCTAAAACAAAACAAAGAAATAAACAGAACTCTTTTTTGTTCCACAGCCTTTGGCTGACTTAGATTAATAAATTTAAAAGAAGATACAAAATCTTAAACTATCAAAAAATCTAATAAATGGACTACTACTACTACTATTATAGTCTAAATTACCAGACACTTAGCCAAACACCATCACTCAGCTATTTTAAATCTTTATTTCAAGTTTTGAAGTAAAAATTAAAACATACAAAACGAATTTTATATTTAGTCTATTATTCTCCTATAAAACTTTATACTTTACTTTTATATTTGTTTCCATGGCAACTAACTTCACATGTTTAATTAACTTGTATTCAGTATACAATGAAACACCTTAAACATAAGTCCTTTATATATACAAATTCCTAATTTATAAATCACACATTACAATAACTATAATTATAATATAATAAAGAGGTAATACCATAGGGGGTACATGATGAGAGTACGCTACACAGAGAACATGCTGCCTCAACTTTATTATGAATAGAGCCGGGCATTAACATACCATCGTTGGCGCTAACAAGCACAAAGTACAAACATTATGACATAACTAAATAAATAAACAAAACAATATTATCATGACTCATGGTGCTTTTGGTTGTTTCAGAATGTCATTTGTGAAAGGTTGGGGAGCAGAGTATCACAGACAGGATGTGACTTCAACTCCGTGTTGGATAGAAATACATTTACACGGCCCACTCCAGTGGCTGGACAAAGTTCTGACTCAGATGGGATCTCCGCACAACCCGATATCATCTGTTTCATAGTGCTTTAGGCTAGTTTTAGTGTCGTCCCTGATCTTTTAATTCTCATTTTAACTTTGGATTAGACAAGTTCTTTCCAAGAAGGATGTGTGTAATATATCAATCTTAATAATGTTAAAGCAATGATTCCTTTATTTGTTTCTGTTGGTTTATACTTTGTCCAGTAGTTTAAGGCTCCTCATATAAATCTATAATTTTAAAATCTCTGGTCTTAACTATGCAATAATTTTTAAATGAGGCCAAGATTTTTGAAATGTTTAAAAACATGTGGTTTACATATTGAAATTTTGGCTCTTATGGTCTACAATGACATTGTATGTAGTTTTATAATATTTATCAAAAGTCATGTTTTATGTTCACACTGATATACTGGTGTACTGATTAACAAATCAGTACAACAAATATAGAAGAGGGTTCTGCAATTCATTTCTAACAAAAAAACTCCATATTTACTTTGATGGAATTCCCAACCTTTCTCCCACAAGGAGTTATTTTCTTGTAGATTTACTTTACAATATCAATTTACCATATCAATTTATATGGATTTCAACTTCAAAAAGGAATTAATAGGGTAGCATTTTT
Organism: Microvelia longipes; assembly: GCA_018340805.1. Classification (NCBI taxonomy): domain Eukaryota; kingdom Metazoa; phylum Arthropoda; class Insecta; order Hemiptera; family Veliidae; genus Microvelia; species Microvelia longipes. Next base: position 23,905,408 of record JACMZG010000022.1, read on the forward strand.
GCAACTGGAGTTAATTAAATTTATTATTTTGTGCCATCTTCACTTCCTAAAGTTTTAAAAAATTCAAGTTTTTGTTAAACATTTAGATTTATGCTAATTTATGACACTTATAGGTGCCATTAGTTCAACCTGTTAGACTTATAGCAAATTGTCTCAGGTTTCCGTTAGATTGAATATTTTCAAGCTAAGCAGTAATTCTTTTGCTACAATTGGTGATTTTAGAAAGTAAAAACAACTGTTAATGAAAACTTGATTTGGTGGGAGAACGGTTGAGAATTGGACTAGAGTCAGCAAGGTTTTTGTTGGAAATTACCAAATGAATCACTCCCTTCTATGTTGCTGCTTTTATTTCGTACACATTGCATATGAGAAGCCTAGATCTATTGGGATCAGTATAAAATAATCAATTTAGCAATTTGTTTTATACCTGACTGGACTGGACATTGTCATCAGTGATAGAGACATGGATATCTTATCATTACTTGAGCCAACTTAGTCTCACATTACATTGGGGGACTTAACAAGTTGTAACAATGGTGTCTTGTTACCTAACTCTCTAGCTGTAACCTAAATACTCTAAATTAGAGTATTTTTTAATTAAATTAAGTAGTTAAATACAACGCTTCAAGGTCCTGTCTACATCTTTTAGATGTAGGTCTAAAAGGGTAGATGATGTAGGGATTACATGATAGATGAGGTAAAATATTAAAAAAAAACATTTAAAAATGGCAGGTTCGCACTCCAACCATGTAAGAATGACATTATAAAAACAAATAAAATTACATGATAGATGAGGTAAAATATTCAAAGAAAACATTTAAAAATGGCAGGTTCGCACTCCAACCATGTAAGAATGACATTATAAAAACAAATAAAATTTTATGTTTTTAAAGTGGTACCCTTACTTAAGACCACCAGTGCGTTTACGGTCCTATGCTCCTTCTATATAAGTATTATTCTAAGATTAAGACTGACCAGATTTACAATGACATTTATATAATAAATACATGTTTACATACAGCTCTATGAAAAATATAAATACATGTATACAAACACAACCACACATATCCATACAACTAAAAACAACACAAAAACTATAATCAAAATAATTTCATTAATAACTGTGATGTGATTGCTCAATTATGAGCAATCATAAAATGGTTCACTGCTGTCTCTATGTCCTTTAATTTTTATGGGTTAAAAGCATTTTGCTAGATAAAATATTTACATTCAAAGGCAAGACTTGTGTAATTTTTCCATCAATCACATTCTTTTGTAGATATTTGAGGTATAAACAATGACGCAGTCAGTTATAAAGTAAACAAAGCTAAAGGAAATATTGTTTTCTTAAACCTGAAAAAGGCTTGTCTCCTGAAACAACGTTGTATCAATTAATCTGACAGTTGATTTTCTTTAAATAATTTTTAATGCCATTTATTTGTTGGCCATATTAATGCTAAGAGTCGAGATATTTGAGGTTGAAAAATTGTAAATATTTATAATTATAAATGATTTAGTTTTTATGTCCGATTTGTTGATTGGCTTTGAGGTGGAATGATGTGATTTGCATTGTTGTTGAAAGCGTTGATTGAGCTTCTTCTTGAGGTATCAGAGACGTTTTTCTGATTCTTAAAATTACAGTAGATGATACAAGTCATCTTTTAAGTGTGGTTTTATTGCTATAGAATTGTATATTATAATTATTGAATAGATAAGTAAACAATAGGAAGCAAACTACTGGTAATTACACATTGAGGGTCTTCCACTAAACAGCAGGGTGATTAGCTCTAAGATAGGAGCATCTCTGGTTCTAAATACAATATTAAAATTACAGCACTTACGTTTGTAATTTTAAGTCTTATTCAGTGTTCTGTTTCAACAGATAAAGTATGATTTAATGCAGGGATACACAAACTTAAGAGCCCGCGGACCCCCATTTTAGTTAAATGGTAATTGGCAGACCCCTATCTTTTTGGTAACTTCTCCTACAAATAAATTCAATTACTTATATTCAGAGTAAAGTAATACATAAACCAAGTAGGAAAACTCCTATACTAACCCATGTAAAAAAATTCAGACATGCGTGATCAGCTTATAGCCTGCTCAAAAATAAAAATAATAAATCACTAAAACTAGAATAACTGCGTATGAGCCTTCTAGGATTTACCTTTTTGTGATCTATTTTACTGGCAACACTGATAATTTAAGGTGAGTTTTACTTTTTATCGTGTTTTCTAACATTATTATGTACGTGCTAGTTTAAAAGTTTTGTATTAAATTCTGTGAAATAATTGTTACAATCATTTAGTAAAAGAAAAAAAGTAAAGGTACATTACATGTTTTTAAGGTTTTGATAAATATACAGACAAAGTTTATTGCCTTAAATATAACTTAAAATTATGATTATATTTAAAAACTTTAGGTTAATTATTCCTACATTATCAATAAAAAATAATATATGGAGGAAAAAAACTATTATAACTAGTGTACACAAAGTATCAAATTTTTATTAGCTGGTCGTTTTAAGTAAGTTAAACAAACCTGGTATTTAAAGAATCACTTAAACCTCTATTGGATGTGACAAAATATATATATTTTTTACACAAATTATAAACATTTTACACTAAAAAGTAAAACACAATTGATTAAAAACAATAATGTCAAGAACCCTTAATAGTTTGTTTACATTTAAAAGGTTAAAATAAGATGGCTGCACCCATAGGAAATTTTGAGCCAACTCCCTGAATGCCATGTCTAACAGAAATTGCATTTGTTTCCCTACTTGGTTTATATATTACTTTAACTTATAGCTAAACTTCCTGTTTTTAACGTTATAAATTTAGCCTTGCGAAGCTGCTGTAATAATTTACAATAAACTTTTATTATTTGTTTCCTTGTACAACAATCAATTTCTTACATAGCCTTCATTTGTCTTATTTCATGAAATAAGAAGAGGAGAACATCCTAAGTACTTCAAACAAATATAATCACTCTAATTAATGTTTGGACCCTCATTTTTTCATCGTTCTTACTAACATGAGGAAATAGATGTTTATAATTACCTATAAAAACTTGGTATATAATAATAATTAAATACCAAGTAAATAATAATTTCTTGATTCATTCACGTACTTAAAACCAATCTCATAAGCTCATTTTTTTTCTTAAGAAATTCCCTAGAAGGATGTTAAAACTGATAATTGTTTGAAGGAACAGAGAAAAAACATGTTAAATGTTTCTCTCCACTGAATTATTAATTTATTCAAAGTGGTTTCAACCTATCATGAGGCTATTATGACATGCTATTCAAATTATAACTTATTATTATTATTAATTGTTATGAAGTTAATTAATTTATGTTTACATATTTGTCATAATATTTTGCGCATTAGCTCACTGACCCCCAGGGGTCTGCAGACCACATTTTACGAAACCATGATTTAAAGAACTTTTATTTTTGGTTCTAAACAATTATTACGTTCACGCACACTTCTAATGTTGTAATTAAACATGTTGTAATAAACACTTGTAATGTTAGCTGTATGAACCAAGGGGAGGGGATCCGATCGCATATGCTAGAACTAGGGAGTTGGAATCTAAATGGATCCCCTGATACGCTGTATTTAACGGATAACCTTCTCGTTGAACTTTTATTTCACATCAATATTACCTTTTTTTGATCAAATAAATTTTGGAATATTATTTTTTTTAGTGTAACTTTATTATTATGCAAAGAATTCACAATTTAATTATATATATTTTTTGTTTTAAACTTCCTTATAACCAAAAGTAAACCTTCACTATAAAAGACGCGATGTTTTGGCGGGATCAGTTATCATGTAATCTCACTTGATCGACTAAACAAAGACGCTGTAAGAACCGTGAAGTTAGTTGACCGTATTGCATACATATCCAATACGATCGCCTGTTAAATACGCTGTGTGTACGTAGTAAATTAAAACAGACTTTAAAGTATTTAAAATTCATTTACCTATGTTGTCACTGTTAAAATATCATGGAAATTTATTATAGAAATTGCTGTGTCTAATTTTTAAGTTTTGCTAACAGGAGATAGTTTCCTTTTAGTGGTTATGATCCCCTTGCTGAGTGGAGGACCCTGAGTTCCCCAGCCAGTCGCAGTCCCTCAGTTGAGAGTATTCATTTAATAAATTTTTTCATTAAAACAATTGTATAAAATTAGCCAAAATTTTTTTTTAGGAATAATATCTTTCATTTATCATGTGTATAGGTTTTATTTTGTGTTTTTTATTATAATAATATATAATTTAATAGTAATAATATATATGTATGAAATTTTATAATTTTCTTTCTTGAATTTAGATATTATTTTATTGTACTTTTTTATAACTTTATTTTAAATCATGCAATTTTACTGCAGGACGGTAATTTTTAATCTTTTTTTATTTAAAAGCATTTTTTAAATATATCTGTAGATAAGAGGCCAAATATGGTTTGAAAAAATGTCAAGTCATTATTGATTACATCGATTCTTTAGTAGTGTTGTTAAACTCAACTCGTTTCACAAGAGGCTTTGAGCCAGTGTTAATTTAGTGTCAATCTATTTGGGATTTGTATGTAACTAAATACAGACCTTGAAAAAAAATGTTTTTTTTTCAAAAACATTGAACCATTTTTATAAATGAGCATATATTAATCAGTAACCGCACTGGTGCTGAATAGGAAGTAAAAATTACTTAAGAAATGTTTTTAATTATTATTGGAAATAATTTTGAAGTAATTGCAATCTAGCGTTAAAATGATTATTTATAGTTTTGTTAGATGTGCTAAATTATAAAAGCAAATTTGTAATTGTAATGCAGTTCTCAGTATAAAACTATTACTTTCTTCATCTTAGACTTGTGGTACCATTATCTTTAACAATTCTTGAGCCCAGCTAAGAAGTGGAAATTAATTCACAGTTTTAAGTTAGTAGACCGTGATGTTTAATAAAAAAAACACACTAGAATTAAAAATAATAATTATATTGTCAACCACAATAGTATTAAAAAAATTATGACTGACACGAATTCGACTTTACGTCATCATCAGAGCTGTTTACAGACTGATGACATAAAGTTGAAACCGTAAGCTTGAGCCCAGCTAAGAAGTGGAAATTAATTAAAAATTTGAAGTTAGTAGACCATGATGTTTAATAAAACAAAATAATATATTGTCAACCAAAATAGTATAAAAAAATTATAACTGACACGGTTTCGACTTTACGTCATCATCAGAGCTATTTACAGACTGATGACGTAAAGTTGAAACCGGACAGTTATAATTTTATTTTCTTTATACTATTGTGGTTGACAATTTATTAATCGTTTTTAATTCTAGTGTGTTTTTTTTATTAAACGTCATAGTGAGTCTATACCACAAAATCTCTGTCAAAACAACTAATGATTTAAGTTAGTAGATGTGAAAATGTTTTACTCAATTAAAAATCTTTCAAGTTTGTGTAATTATTGCTTTCCATCTCCTACAGTACAAGAAGGGAAGCAAGCATTGTAAAGAAAAAATTGTACACTTACAAATCCCAAAAATAGAAAAAAGTTTGTGCACTTTTATAGTTAGTTTTAGGGAAATCAAATACGCCCTCTCAAAATTATGGCCATCTTAAATTAAAAAAAAAATTGCTGAAATTTATTTTTTTGGTTCCAGCAAGACCTCAACCTCATCTGTGGCTGTGCCAGCCACAGATGAGTGGCTGAGATGAGCACAAAAAGTGGCACAGATGAGCCACAAAAAGGGGCTGTGCCAGCCCACTTTTTGGTGCCCAAAAAGTGGGCTTCATAATATCAAGTGTTATTTATGATTTTTTATAAATTTGATACAGAAGGTTAGTTCCATATTCAGCAGCTTAGTTTAATTGTTCAGTTAAATCTATCTAATAAAGTAGCAAAAAAATAATTATTAGTTGTCATTTGACAATACTGACGATTTTACGCAAAATAACTGATATAGTTTTTCTCTTGGTTATTAGCACTTAGTCGGAATCGTATTTGGCTATTTGCTTTGCCATAAACCAGTTATATTGGCCTCAAATATTTACTTTTTTTATTATATGTTAGATATATTCTTACTTATATTTTATTTTTGTGCAATTAAAATAGTTTTTTTTTTCAAATTTATATAATAAGGGATGTTGCCATTAATGATAAGAATAATTGTTTATTACTCTTTTGTTAAATAAATTAACAAATGAATACTTCAATGTCTTGAAGGTCTCGGTATTGTAGGACTACACTTAATTTTGAGTGGGACTTCTTTCCTTTCCTTGTATATCTGTTATGAGTGTGTTTATGCTAGGGAGTTAAAACTTGGTGCAAAAATCAACCTTTGGGAGGTCTATTTTACTCTCAATTATGGCACAAAAAATGAGATCGATTTAAAATTTGGCAAGCTTACTGTATAGTTCTATATAGGCTACTAATTTCCATATCATTATCTGCATTAGTTCATTTTTATCAAATGACATGTGAACACTTTTTGTAGACTCACTCAGAGTGTTTTTAAAATAAAATTTCCTTATTTTGTAAAGTACCAAGAGGTTTTCTCGAAGTTTCAATTGTTAAGTTTAAGTTGGATTTATGTCAAAATTATTCATAAGTCTCACTCAAACTTAAGTAATATTTTAGAATACCATTTTTAACTAAACATTAAGAATAATTAGTTTTAATTCAAATTTGTTTTAATCAAGACAAAAAATGACCCCTAACTTAGTTTTTAAACAGAAAATGTTATTTTTATTTAATTTAATGTGAATTTGCCATTATTGCTTAGAAAATACAGCTGATTTTTTAAATTTTTTGTTACAAGTAATGATAATTTTTGCTGCAATTTTTAAATTATATAGCAAAATCTTTTAGGATGTATTGTATTGGGATTATTTGGGATCACTAAAGTAGATGATAATAATTCAGTTTCTGAGGATCGCTTGTCTAGTTACTGTAAGATGGGTCCATTGATGATTCTGAGTCTGTTTCACAAAGGAATATTAACCAGACAGAAACCCTTGTGAGAATTACGCTCAGTTCAAGATAACTTGCCAAACACTATACAATAAAATAGTGTTTAATATTACTGCATAGTTTATTAATCAAATGAAAAATTTACATTTCCTTTGACTATTAAAATGTATTAAAAGATAGATTATGCAAGCAAACTCTTATTCTGGTCAGAAACAGGTTTTACAGCATTTATGATTTAGCAGTGGTCTGCAGCCAGAGCTAGAGTGGAACTTAGTCTCTGCAAACATTGTATGTATCTTGCCCTTAACAATAAGGCCTTTCAATTTCAACATTAGTTTAGATTCATTTAGGTACCTGGTTCATGTCTTAAGTTAGCACTATAGTGTAACGCACGGTTATAATCATTTAGTACCGTGAGAAAATAATGTGAGGGGGCCAATGAGGTTAGTCCTGGATGTTAACCAAGCCCACAATTTCATATCAGGTTCCTCAACGCTATTTTCCCAAGTTCTCTCCTGATTAAACTGTGTGCTACACTATAATATTGAAATTGATCCTGAATAGGTTTGATTTGATCCAACTATAGGTGGCGCTGGCTAATTTTATTGTTCAAACTGTTCATAAAATCACTATTTTTTTCAAAAGCTATGCTTAACATCCAAAACAAGAATTTATTTATGGTGTTTGATTTATTCTCCTAATTCTTTCAGGGGATAAAATATAAAATAGCTATAAGCTGACAAAGAGGAATGTTTATAAGTTATACAATTCAGGTAAAACACCTGAGTTCAATGGTTTGGTGTATTATAAAGAAAGATCTAGGCTCTTTTTTTCACCATGCTTACTAATTTTCCCATCTCTCTTTTACATAAAAAACTAGAATTTATTTATGAAACTAACACAGTTTGGTGGATAAAATCTTATGCCAAAATTAGCAAGTCATCTTTATTATGTACATAATAAAAATAATTAATTTTATTTAAAACTTAAGATATTTTATATAAAATTTGATTCTCATTTTAAACTTTAGATGTTTTAAACAAAAAATTTTATTTTAAACTTAAAATATTTTTACATGAAAATTGCCAATGATTCTTCTGCCATCACGTTTAGTTATTAAATCTTATTATTAAAAACTTTTGTAACTATTATTTTTTAATTTTATACTATTTTTATATTTCATTTGAATATATTTACATATCTTTGAATCAAAACATGTAATGTGTCATAATCAAATTCTATTTCTTCGAATATCAATGAGTTTTTCTTTTTTTATATTTTTTGTTTAAAATTTTTAAGTGTAATTAATTATATAATATGATATTTAAAAAAATGTTTTTTATTGCTTTGAAACATGAAATTCTTTTAGTTTTTTTTTATTTTTGTAAATATATTACTTTTGATTTGTATTATGTTATGTATGCTTATTTTATATAATGCTTTAAAATATGCAACTCTGATGTATTAAAAAGCTGTAGAGTTAAATTAACAAAAGAGAAAAAAGAAAAAGTTGTTCACTTAAAGCAATGAGTGTAGAACTTTTATCCTTTTTGCCTAATTGTTGTGGTTATTAGTAATTGGTTGCGCAGTGTATATAAGTTGTGCATTATGATGATAAACTTACTGGATATCTTTGTTCTGATTATAACACTGATGTCAATGACTGATGCTACATTAAGTACCCAGGTAAAACTGTTTTAACCAGAAATCACATGTGATGTGTAGAAATCGACACTAATTCTATCTGAACACATGGTTTGGTTAAATTACAGTTACTTCGAAAAACTGGAAGTCTAGTTATCACCTTACCTAGTAAATGATTATACTAATTATAATCATTAAATTAATTATATTAATTTACCTCCACGTTCAGTATGTTTAGTTTTTCAGTGCTTTATACAGTAGGAACCCTAAGGAAAGTTTAATCATAACACAGATTGTAAATATCTAGTTAAAAACAACCTATAAAAGATTTTTATTCCTTCATTATTTATGAAGGCCAGCTTTATCAGCTACATCCAGTAGTTGATAAAAATCTAACAAAAAAAAAAACATACTTTGGAACAGTACCATGTTATCGGTTGGCACCACACCACTCACCTCATCAGAGACTCACAGCTTCAAAGTTCTAAAAGTCTGTAACAGTTATATATATATATATATATATATAATATATATATATATATTATATATATATATATATATATATATATATGTATGTATATATTATAACTGTTATGGACTTTCAAATCTTTGAAGCTGAGAGTGTTTTGGTAAGGTGAGTGTTGTGGTGCTAACTGACAGCATGGTACTGTACCAACCTTGCTGGTAGGGTCCAACAGTTTGTGTGCTTGGTAATCACACAAACGGTATTAAGAACTAGGTGGTTGTTCTACATACACATAGTTATTTTAATCTTTCTAGAAGTTTAAAATCGCAAGTCTTTGTGGACTTGGCCTAAGTAATAAAACAGTTCAAGTTTGTATGGTATCTGAATATTCACATCCCCTTTGGTGAATGCTTTTTATTCTATACCATGTTCTAAGTTCTAATTCTTCTATGTTTGTACTTCAACTAATATCAAGTGCTGTTGGAAGTGCAAGTGTTGTTGGAATTATTAAATTTGACCCCCATAAATATTCTGTTACTTTTAACTGTACATTGATGTTTGTGGCCTTTTAGCTCGCTTTAACTGCAATGCCTTATTTATTTAGAGATCTAATAATGTAATTAAAGATGTAATAATGTTAACATTTGTGCCTATTATATTATGATTTGTCATCCAGTTTAAACTTAACATAATATATATATATATATATATATATATATATATATATATATATATATATATATATATATATATATATATATATATATATATAATTATCAACTATTTGTTCATAAATATTATATAAATATGTGATAACATTAATAAAATTCTTGTTAGGTTTGCTGGAAGCTATTTTGTTCTAGTAAGTTATGAGAAGCTAATCCCAATAGCATCTGTATCTAAGTAAATAAGAAGTACTTGTTGCCACTTAAAGTTACAATATAATGTGAAGTATATCCCCTGATGAGTGGTGTTCTTCTGAGTAAAGTATATTCTTCCCTGATAAGTTAAACTTAACAAAACAGAGTGGGACATGACATGATGTCGAGCAATCAATGATGACGAAAGTCGAATAATGAAACAGTTCCCAGATGTAGCATTCCATTTTTCTTGCTACATTTCCTAGGTGTCTCTTGCACAATTTTATTATGTCAACTAATGATGTTTTGCAAAACTCGGTAATATCAAATTATATATCTTTTGCTTGCCATGATGGAGCACCGCTCGTATCTAGTACTTCATATTGTATTCTTCGGAATTTTTATTGAAGGTCAGAGTGAGTTCTGGTTCTGTCAGCGCCCTGATGAGTTAGACCTGACAAAAAAGAGTGGAACATGACATTATGTAGAGCCATCAATGATGTCGAATAACGAAATAGTTCCCAGATATTTTTCTTGTTACATTTCCTAGATATCTCTCGCACAATTATATTGATAGCTGATTCAATATAACTGTGCGAGAGACTTCATGTTTTGCAAAACTCAGTAATATCAAATTATATAAGAAAAATAATGTTAAACAAATTGACAGGTTTGCATTGTATCAAAAACTGACTGTATTAAGCAACAAGTACACTCCTAAGTGTTTCCAGTTCTGCTGACTGCTTTTGGAATGGGGCTTCACTCACACTGGTGATATTATATGATATGTACATAATGATGTTTTTCAACAAATTTATTTTATGCCTTTTCTGCTGCCTTAATAAATTGAATTTATTTTAATAAATTAAAACCTAACTAAACCCATTTAAAAAAGATGCAATTTATAAACTACTACTCTTTAATTGCTCTATTTATTCAGATGTTCCATAAAATGTAAAAAATATTATTTAATATTCAAGCTGGTATAAGAAAATTATTCTAAATTTTCAAAATCAATATTTTTCATTTGTTTCACTGTTTTTTTAAAGATGGGTTTTAATAAAATTGAAATTTAACTAAAAAGATACTTGCTCATGCTATGTTTACTGCACACTGCAAAATTAAATGTACAGAAGTCATATATTTTGCTAATAATTATATTTTTGCTTTGCATGAAAATAAAGATAATTTGTAAAAATTATTAAATAAATTTAATTTAGAACTTGTATAAAAATAAATAAAATAATTAAAACATTGAATGTTTGATTGTTGTGGATATGTCTATCTATAGCTTAATATTGAATCCCTGTAACTGGTGTTTTTGGTTGACCTTGCTGCCAACGTTAAAAACATTAGAAGTTGGGTCAACTGATATGAAGTTTCAATTTTAGACCATCAGTGAGTCAGCTCCTTATCTTATAAATTAGCAAATTTTATATTTTATGTCTAATACCCATTTAAAGTCTTATCTTTGGTTCTGATCAGGTGATAGCCCATCAAAAATCAAGAGAAAGAATTTAATTGGCAACTTTATTAATTTATGGGAACTTATTTACTTGGGTACCAACCTTGATTTTACTAAAACTGTATTTATTTCATTACAGATAACACAATTTTGTTGCTCAATTATATAATAGTAGTGGAGTTAAGCCTTAAATAATGGAAAAGTAAATAAATGTCCATGATGTAGTGGGCCAGAATGAATCAATACCATTCCTCTCTTCACTGATTTTTGGCAGTTTCAATTCAGTTTGAGCTTGAATCCTAGAGGTGACACTTGCTGGAAGCTCTGCCTGACAAAATGGTATGAAATTTCTTTATATGTATCACAATGTTTCCCTGGCATTTTGTCATCATTTAGAATAAAAAAAAACTTTTTGGTTTCACTACTTGTTTTATAGAACTTTCACATTTTAAATAAATAGAATTAAAATGGATTAAAGATCTAAATCTAAAATAAAAACAGCTTATCAATTAATGGTAGCTATATATTTGAGCCAACTCTGTGGCCTTCTTCAGGTTTTTAAACAGAAATCTTAAAAATACATATCACAATCAACTACAGTCTATGGTTAAGTTTAAAAATCCCCAAGGTTTTTTCTGACTGACCAATCAGGAAAGCTGCTGCCAACCCATCATTTGAAAAGAGGAAAAAAATCCTATCCCTATAACCGATGTAGGAAAATAACCTCCTTCTTGGCCATCGTTCACTTCACTTTGTGGTTTTTCTTGTGCTTACATTGTTTTAAAAACTACTTTCTAATTAATCATGTAAAATGATATTATAAAATAAAACTACAGAAAAAAATGTTAAAAAACCTCTCCAAGAAAATACGGGTAAAATAACCTGATTTGTATACAGAGTTTTTCCCGCTCCCTTCTTGTTGGGATCTTTATTTAGAATCGGCAGTGCCTAAACTGACTTGTCAAAATTTTTAAAGTAGATGATAGACTGTAAGAACACTAAATTTAAAAAAAGGGCTAACACAAAATAAAATAATTAAACGTTAACAAAAATTAACTCAATCTTACGGACTTGCTTCGCTCGTCCTCAGAATATAAAAATCATTAAATGTACTGCAGCACATCTTCGGGCTCGTTTTTTTCGTCTTCAGACAGTATATACATTATTTTTAAACAAACAATAAAATCACTGCAAATGGGACAATCACTGCAACACAAGTGACAAACGATCTAAATCAAAATTAGTTAATTTGGAAAAAACAATATCTCGAACATGGTGCGGTAACACAGTCTCATACAGATCAAAGAATCCATAACATTGACTTATCTTTTCAGCTCTCATCATTGCCAGGCGTAATTTATTCTTTAACATAATCCTGAGTGAAGCTGGAGAATCAAGCATGTCCCAATTAATTCCATCTTTAAATTCTTTGTTCCTTAGTAAACTTAATAATGATTTCTTATCACTTTTTAATATTTTGAAAAGAGATATTCCCTTAATTTCCAAATCTTTTACTGCTAAAATCTAAAAAATAATGATATAACAATAAAAATTATTAAAACTATTATGGCAAGGAAATGTAATAATGAACAAATTAATAAAATTAAAGAATCGGCTATTTTTGATTGATACTTGTTGTTGGATATGAATATCGTTGGACCGATTTTAGCCCAACGCCAACATCAAGAGACAGGGCTACACTTAAATCTTAACAAATAAAAGCTATATTAGTATATAGCTATTATATACTATATTATATATAGTATAATAAAAACATATTAAATAATATATATGTACATATATCCTCAACAATAGACATATATCATTGATCAGTGTGTTCCCCTTTTTGGAAAATCCACCTATTATAGTGGGCCTACCATACCTATATTTATGGGCCTGCATTACGAAGGGGGACAAAAATAAATTGCTTACATAATTTATCCTTGATCTAAGGAAAATATTTACTTCATATCCTGTTAAAATACCTTCTCAACATTACATGCATAGTTTGTAAAATCAGCTCGTGTCTAAACCATCTCCACAGCACAGGACATCTGATGTCTTAAAGGTGGAGGTTTCATTCCTGTGTTTAATTATTGTTTATATCTATCAATTGTTATGTTTTAATCAATAAGAAATTTAATAAAAAAAAATAATATCACAAAATGTTAAAGTATAGGCAAATCAAATTCTTCATAATGTTGTTACAGACTACAAATATACACCTATACATTCAGAAACAAACTTGTTGAAAAATGCTAAGTAGAAGACAGAAGGGTTTAAAATATATTACCAGATATTACATACTTCTTGTGAAAAGATGGAGTGAACATCAGAAGCTCGAAGAGAATAAAAGAATTGTGCCACCTGTTGATCAGACCAATGACTCAGCAATAATGCTCCTACGCGTATCAATATGTCATGAGGCATTGTTGTACCTTGGGACTTAAGTAAGTTATTAGAAAAACAATCTAATGCTGTTTGGCCATTTGAATCTTTGAGAAATAAGTTAGGTGACCTGCAAACAGTATTTTAACTTCATATAATTTTAATCTCATAGGGTGTCTACCACTTATCTTGAATTTGTCTGAAGGTTTTTTAGACACACACATATACATATATACCATGGCTCCTATCCAATTAGTAAGTTTGTTGTTTCTGTTGTTCCAAAAGAAATTCTCTAACGGGAAATTTCTTTCTGTACTGATAATTAACACATAATAATAGTTTTAATAGACACCAGTCTTAATTAACCTTGGACTATATTTAAGACTTTTAGTCATTATAAAAAAATGTTAAAGTTAATCAAACATAACTCTATCAAAGTCACTGTAAATGAGGCTAAAGTGATGGATGATATATTATTTTTTAATATAGCGTGGAACATAAAAAGATATTTGAAAACTACACATGGGGATGTTAAATTTTGTCTGGTTGGTCACATAAAAAGTTATGCTACCAGGTCATGTCTTCGCAGCCAATATGGCAAAGTATGTTTGAGGCTACAGACAAGGGAAGTTCGCTCTAAGTCAATTTCTTTGTTACACCAAGAATGAAACAAATAACATACCAATCAAGTAAATAGTCCATTTGGCTAATTTTCCAAGCATGATCATTGTTAGATTTAAGCACAGAATGAACTAAAGTATCATTAGTAGCCAAACATCAAGCATTCACATCTGCTCCCTGCTCCATTAGTACATCTGCACAACTAGTGTCTTTAAATATGGCGTGATGTAGATGAGCTTCACCACACACATAACATATTTCATCAATATTAGTTAAATATGGTATTATCAATTTAACAGCCTCGTAATTATCGCATGCAATAGCAACATGTAAACAGTCTTTAGTGAAACCGCCAGATTCAAGCAATAATTTAACTACACCATCTTCATCTAAAGACAAAATCAGAATTTCAATTAGTTATACAAGCTTCCAAGTCAAAAATTGAAAAATACTTTTATTTATTTATTGAACGAACGTAAGTGAGTTCTTACATTTCAGAAGATTGGGACGGCGCGTTTGTTTGTGTGTTTGTGTGTTTGTGTGTTTGTTTGTACGTGTCGCGATAACTGCCGTAAAAATTGACCGATTTTGATAAAATTTTGTATACAGGTAAAACTAATTATGTGTCAGAGCTGTATAGTTTTTGGTAATATTCCGAAAAATATTTTCAAAATGGCGGACCGTATAAAAAAAAATTTTGAGCGAAAAAATCGTGTTGTATATCGTTTGAAAGCTCTTAAAGAGTAGAAAAAGAAAATATATGTTTCATGGTCAAAATTTAAAAATTTTTGAAAAATTTAAAAATGGCGGCTAAAATAATGAACCCAAAAAATTTAAAATTGAAGGAATAACTCGAGTAATATATCGTTGTAAAGCTCTTGATTAGTAGAACAAAAAATGTTATATAATAAATTCCGAAAAATTCAACATGGCGGCCATAATTTAATATAATAATTAGTTTTTACTAATTTTATAAGAATTTACAAGATAAAGATCTATTGTAATATACTTTAGATACTTTTATACAAGTAAAATTAACTATATGTCAGAGCTGTATAGTTTTTGGTAATATTCCGACAAATATATTTGAAATGGCGGCCAACATGGCGGACCGGATAAAAAAATTTTTGAGCAAAAAATCGTGTTGTTGTATATCGTTTGAAAGCTCTTAAAGAGTAGAAAAAGAAAATATAATTTTCATGGTCAACATTTCAAATTTTTTTATTAATTTAAAAATGGCGGCTAAAATAATAAACTCAAAAAAATAAAATTTTAAAGCGAGCCTTCTTTTACCATTTATTATTATAAATATACGCGAGCCTTTTTTAATATGCATTAACATTAAATATAAGCAATTAGCGAGCAAGCGAGCCTATTTTTAACGTTGTATCATAACAATATAAGCAATCTAGCGAGCGAAGCGAGCCTTTTTAATATATATTTATTATAAAATATAAGCAAACTAGCGAGCGAAGCGAGCCCATTTTTAACGTAGTATTATTATAAATATAAGCAATCTAGCGAGCGAAGCGAGCCTATTTTTAACGTTGATTATTACAAATATAAGCAATCTAGCGAGCGAAGCGAGCCTTTTTACTATGCATTATTATTTAAATATAAGCAATCTAGCGAGCGAAGCGAGCCTTTTTACAATATATTTTATTATAAATATAAGCAATATAGCGAGCGAAGCGAGCCTTTTTTACAATATATTTATTATAAATATAAGCAATCTAGCGAGCGAAGCGAGCCTATTTTTAACGTTGTATTATTATAAATATAAGCAATCTAGCGAGCGAAGCGAGCCTTTTTTACTATGCATTAATATTTAATAAAAGCAATCTAGCGAGCGAAGCGAGCCTTTTTTTAACTTTGTATTATTATAAATATAAGCAATCTAGCGAGCGAAGCGAGCCTCTTTTACTTGCATCAATAAAATCTACGCAATCTAGCGAGCGAAGCGAGCCTTAAACAATATATTTTATTATAAATATAAGCAATCTAGTGAGCGAAGCGAGCCTATTTTTAACGTTGTATTATTATAAATCTAACGCAATCTAGCGAGCGAAGCGAGCCTTTTTTAATATGCATTAATATAATAATAAGCAATCTAGCGAGCGAAGCGAGCCTTCTTTACATGCATGAATATAAATCTACGCAATCTAGCGAGCGAAGCGAGCTTTCTTTTACCATTATTATTATAACTATACGCAATCAAGCGAGCGAAGCGAGCCTTTTTTACAATATTTTATTATAAATATAAGCAATCTAGCGAGCGAAGCGAGCCTATTTTTAACGTTGTGTTATTACAAATATAAGCAATCTAGCGAGCGAAGCGAGCCTTTTTTACAATATATTTTATTAATTATATAAGCAATCTAGCGAGTGAAGCGAGCCTTTTTTTAATTTTGTATTATTATAAATATAAGCAATCTAGCGAGCGTAGCGAGCCTTTTTACTATGTAAATGTTAAAGATACCTAAACTAGCAAGCGATGCGAGCCTTTTTGAGTTTATACTTTAAAATAGTATAGCATCCGAATGTTTTGATAAACTCATTTTGCTTGTTTTAAATTAATATTTATTATGTATTCTTTGCCGTGAGTTCTTGATGCAACGCATTACTAGTTTACAAATAACAGGCATCAGCCTAATTTACATAAATAAAAGAAAATATAAAAAAGGTTAGTATACTTACAATTATTGCACCATTGCATCATTATAATTATTACATGATTATAAGGGAAAAACATTTAAAATCTTTTAATGAAAAGAACAAAATACAAACTATATCTAAATAAAAATAACAATATGATAAACTCTTTAAAAAGTGCAACAAAAGAAACAAGCAATAGCATTTGAGTATGAATTAGAATTAATGAGAATTCTCAAAGAAAAAAAAAAAATGTAGAAGTAAAACTTTCCTGTTTAAGTTAACTAAGGAAACAACATTATTACCTTAGTTTAAAATAATTCTTAGATTAATAATAAAATAACAGTCTAATACCAGGATTATTTATTTTAAATTATATGTAAGATGATGATTTAGAAATAATAGGTAATTAAAAAAAAAAATATGAAAATTTCTTCTAACACAAAAATTAGGTTTGGATATATGAATGAGGAAACAAATCTTACTCTAAAAAAGAACTCATAAATGAGTAAGACATAATAATGGAAAAACAACAACTCATTAATACCCTATAAATGAATACAAATAATGAGAATCAAAAAAGAGAAATAAAAAAAAAAATAATAATAATAATAATAAAGTATTACTAAAAGTTAATAAATATTATAAAAGTAATTATCAACCTCCTGTTAAAATTATTAAAACAATACAGATCAGTAATTTATTACTTAAAGAGGTGTATACAACTAATTTAAATCCAATTAACCTTTAAAATATATTTTTATTTAATCTTTTAATTTAGTTTTAATATATAATTTGGTTTGGGTATAAGAATGAGTAAATAGATCATACTCATTTAGGTAGGAGTTAGCAAACCTATGAAATCTGGGAAGTGCTGAGTTGTAAGTATAAGAATTAGGATAATAGTCTTGACAAAATAAATTATTTGAACGGGAGTAATGGTGCGATACTCTAAAGTTTACCAGCTGGACAAGATCTGGGCAGTCTAGTTTGGAGTTTACAATTTTAAAGAATAATAATAAATCATTAGAAATTCTTCTCTTGGATAGTGATATCAAGTCTAAATCGGTGTTCAATTTGTCATAATCGATAAGTTCCCTTGGGTTACCAAGTCTATAATTTATATATCTCAAAAATTTTTTATGGATTCTCTCAATGGCATCTATATGAATTTGATAATATGGAGTCCATATGGGTGAAGCATATTCTATTTGAGGTCTTACTAGAGCAGTATAAAGATATTTAATAGTTTTTAAATCCTTCAATTCAGATGAACATCTAATAATGAATCCTAGCATCTTCATACCCTTAGAAATAATATTATTAATGTGTTCATTATAATTTAGTTTAGAGTCAAAAACTACTCCAAGATCTCTTATAGAATTTACTCGATCTAGCCTAATTGAATTCAAAGTATATAAATTTAAAATTGGAAGTTCAATGTGATAAAAGGTTATGACCTGACATTTTTTAATATTTAAAGGTAATCTATTTTCTATTGACCATTTATATAATCTGTTAAGATTTACTTGAAGTATTACAATATCTAAAAGGGAAAGAATTTTCTTAAAGATTTTCAAATCGTCTGCAAAAAACAAATACATAACATCAGATAAGATAAATTGAATATCATTAATAAATAATATAAAGAGTAAAGGCCCCAAATGTGAGCCCTGGGGGACTCCAGATGTGACCTCAAAACTGTCAGATATTGAGTTTTTAATTTTTACAGATTGATAGCGGTGAGTTAAATAAGATTCTAGCCAATCCAGAAAAACACCGTGAACGCCTATAGCACTAAGTTTTGCAATCAGAATTTTTATGATAACTTTATCGAATGCTTTTGAAAAGTCTGTATATATTGCGTCAACTTGGTGTTTTTCTAAAAAAGAGCTTATGATATAATTCTGAAAAACAAGTAAATTAGAGGTAGTGGATCTATTCGGGAGAAAACCGTGTTGATGGGGAGTAATTACTGTTTGGATAATAGGAAAAACTTTATCACAGACAATACTCTCTAAAATTTTGGGAATAGTAGACTGAATACAAACTGGCCTGTAGTTAGATATATCGTTTTTGTTACCCGATTTAAATATTGGGGAAACGTACGAATTTTTCCAAATTTGGGGGAAATTTCCAGTATCTAAAGATAATTTAAAAAGAAGGTACAGAGGATAAGATAGAGAATGATTACAATTTTTCAATACAGTGGGGGGCACTAAGTCAGGACCAAAACTTTTATAGACATCAAGTTCAGATATTTTTTTGGTCACATCTTCCTTACATAGTGAAATTTTTGATAAATTAACATTAACATTATCATAATATGAGTAAGATAAATTAGAACCATCATCATCATTTGGTTTAGAATAGACTGATGAGAAAAATTTAGCAAACAGATTGGCAGTTTCATCAGAGCAACTACTTTGTTCATCTCCATAAAACATTTTAGAGGGTATACCCTGACTATCTTTTTTCCTTGAATTAATATGTTTCCAGAAGTACTTAATATTTATAAAGAATGAATTTTCAATAGATTCAATATAAGAAGAGTAGCAATTTCTTGACAATTTTTTGCATTTTGATCTAATTTTAGAAAAAATTACATAGTCTTCATTTTTAAAAGTAGATTTATAAATAAAGTGAGCATTGCTTTTCTCTCTAATACACTTAATTAATTCACTAGAAAACCAAGATGGGTATTTATTTTTGTTTTTATGATTAATGTCAACAACAGGTGTAAATTGTTCAAAAGCATTGTATAATATATCATAAAATTTAGTAACAGAACTTTCTAAATCCCCATCAAACAATTCGTCCCAATTTATGAATGATAAATGGTTATTTAATCCTACAAAGTCAGTCTTAGAATAATTAAAGTAACTTGAGCTAAAATCTATGCAGTCTTGAAGGTCTATACTTAGAGTAATAGAAAGAGCAGGGTGGTGTCTATCAACATTAAAAGTTGCTATATCCTCAGTTGATTCCACAGCAATATTATCATAATTAGAAAGAATTAAATCTAAAATTCTTGAATTAGTATTCTTGACTAGATTATGTTGCTTAAGTTCTAGAAAGTTGACGCAATCCAACAATACTTCTTCACAAGTAGATAGGTTAGCAGAGCAGTTCACTTCTCCCTCTGTCCAGTGTAAGTTAGGGAGATTATAATCACCCAAAAGTATAAAGTTTGAGTCGGGATAAAGTAAAGATATTCTTTCTACTTCTTCAGTGTGCGCAATATATTTATCAATTGATGAGCCAGGAGGGATGTAAGTGCAACCAAAAATAGATGATGTTTTGTGATGTTCAACATAAACAAAAACATGTTCGACAGATTTGTTTTCCGTAATAATTTCAAAACTATTATATTTCTTGAGCACAGATAATAGTACTCCACCTCCATCACTCTTACTACTTGTTTCCAAGTTTCTGTCACATCTATAAATATTGTAGTCATCTAGTCCGAGTTCACCATCAAAAATATGAGGTTGGAGTCTTGACTCGGTAAATGATATAACATGATATTTCTGTAGCGTAGGCAATGTTTGCCTTAGATGTTGAAGCTTAGTCCGAAGGCCAGCTACGTTTTGATAGTAAATACTTAACTTGGATTTTGTAAGGGTTGGCCTCTGGAGTTTTTTGAAAACCTGACATTTTTCTTAGCAATTTGAGGCACTCCATTTACATATTTTATCTGGTATTGTTCTGGTTTATCAAAACTCTTAATTTTAGTGATAAGCTCAGCAATCATAGCCCTTTCCTTAACAGTTTTATCCTTTGTCACAGATTCATTTATTAATCCTTTTCTTTTAGCATTGTACAATTCGACAAACACCATATTAGCAGTCAGCGGATCATCAAAACATACTTTCATGGGTCTATCAACGTTTTTCTTCGGTTCACCCAACCTAAAGCACCGAAAATTAAATGAACTATCAGGACATACCAATTTTAAAAGAGTCTTTACTTTTTCATGTTCGTCAACTGTTTGATTTTGTTTATCAGTACTGATCTCATCATGATTTTGTTCAACATTATCTATACTGTTCTGTACATTATTCCCAGTCTCAACTTGTTGACTATTAACTGAATTATTCACAGAGTTTTGACTCTGTGCATTGTTTTCATTTAGGGACTGATTGTCACTTGCCGACTCTTGATCGGTCACAGATTGGTCATTAATGATACATTCTTTTAGTTTGTGAATGATAATGTTAAAAGATCTTTTAGTCTGATCCTTAATTTCCGCCATTACTTCATCTACTATATTTTTAGTTGACTGGACCTGTGGTTTTACTTCCAGGGCTTGAACTCGAGTTTCAAGGTTAGTCACTTTGTTATTCAATTCCGTTAATAAGTTTCTATTTTTTATACAAATAGTACATTGAAAAAGTACCTTTGAATTTTTCTTCAGTCGATTAGCCCCTTCAGTATTCGATAGTTGAGAACATTTTTGTTGAATGTGCACAGGATAATGACACCTATCACACGTTGTGTAACTATCATCATTTTGAATTAATTCACGGCATTCGGCACAAGAATTTACATTCGGCATGATATTAGTTTATAATTTATCACTTTAAATTATAAAAAGTCGAAGTTAAATGAAAAATTATTAAAGAAAAATAATAAAATATAAAGAACGCGTCCAACCGGCAGGAAACCTTGATATACTCTGTCAAACAAGGCACAAAGCTTCTATGCTTGTTTCATTTACAGATTATATGTCTTAGGGAAATTTTAAAAACATAAAATAGTAATAAAAATTATGATAGTACATAAATAGATGTATGTTTATTAAAGATTATTTCTTAGTTATGAACTAAGTCAAAAAGTATTAAGTAAAATTTTTAATGTAATCTAGAGATATCTTTACCTACTTGGTAAAGCCTTTCAGAAAATATATAACACATACAAGATAAAAAAAAGCTTCCGCGGTTATTGCCATGAAGAATTAGGTCTTCCATCAATGGAAGACTTAGGTCTGCATCAATGCAGATGAAGAACCAATAGATGCCATAAACCCTGTGGCCCTGTAAATGTTATTCCTGTGCTTAGCAATCTCTATAGCTTCTCTGACGAGCCTGTCTCAATCGAGAAACATTTGCTAGTATCTTGGTTTTTTTCAAAATTAATAAGATGACTCGTAAATGCTCTGTGACTGTGTCTTGAAGGAGTGTTAGATGTGCTCAGCTAAATGCGTAGATAAGAGTCTACCTGTCTCTCCAATGTAGACTTCACCACAACTACAAGGAATCTTATAGACACAGAAGTTTCTGGTGGTGGAGCAAGTAGCAAGTATTGAAGATCTTCTCAATATTGTTGCATTCCAGAACCTTGCTGATCCTATCCGTACAATCCTAGCCTTGGTTTTGACCAGTTAATCAGCAAGGAAGCAGTCAATGGGTCTTATTATTTCTTTCTTCCTTTTTTATAAATCACCCTTAAAAAATTGTCTCAAACTGCTGCCGGTTTGGAGGCAGTCTAAGATAACATATTTTAACTTAATATGAGCAATTCACAATAAGCATGGTGGTAAGTTGCTAAATGAAGAACTTTTCTCACATAAATAATAAAGAGCTAACTCTAGGGTTAAAAATCATAAAAAATACCCTCTATAACAGCATTGTGAAGGGGTGTATTATTCCTGTGATCCAAAGCATTGATATCAGCTCCTTGCTCTATCAGAGCTTCAACCATCAATACACAACCTCTTCCAGCTGCAAGATGTAGTGCTGTCTGTCCTTTATCATCAGTAATATTTACATCAAAATTCTTATCTTTAATTAACTTTAGTACGAACGATGAATCTTAAAAAAAAACAGAACAATGTTAATAAAACAAACGAAAAATTCCAGTTGCTAAGAAGAGTTGAGCTGAGAGAACAAAATGTCAAATTGTCGCATATTGTCAAGGCACTATGCCAAAATTCTAAGAGATTAGTAACATTGATTTCCCCTTTCAGCAAAATTAAGACCGAGAAGTAATCAAGCAAAAAACCTATTATTAATGAAAGCATATTATTATTTTCATTAATTAACCTCATTTATTGGATTAAAGAATGCTAAAACTTGCTAAAAGAAATATCATAGACTTAATTACAATTATACCAAGGTCTCTATAGAATAATTTTCAAATTTTTTAGACAATAGTTATTAAAGGAAGAAAACTAACGCTTGTAACCATGAAAAAGAGAATATTGCTGCTGCCAAGAGATAAAATGGAGCGTGTTAGGTTTTTGTATTTAATTGCACATAGGCTTGTATACAACTTAAAAATAATTCTTATTGTTTTGCTTTCTCAGGAAAAAGCATGGGAAAAGTATCTAATAACCTCCTACTTCGTCACATCAACGATTAAAATTGAGAAAATATTTATATCACAGTAAAGTCTTTTTCTTTTATTCAAATTGTAAAGAATTAATTCTAATTACACAATAAGTAATAATTATACATTTGATAAAAAATGTATTAATAAATATTCTAATGATAGTATAAATATGTCGGTCAGTACAAACTTCAAAAACCTAAAAGTTATTCAAGAAAACTAACCAATAGTATAAATTGCATTGTGGAGAGGCGTGGCAGAATTATCAAGAACATCCATCTTCACCATTTCGTCCATGTTTAAAATGTAACTAAACAGTCAATTCTAATTTTCCTTTTTGTCTTGAAAATGAATGCAATTGGTGAAACTCAAACTGTCCAGTTTAGTCTGTGGATATGGGAAGCCATTAGCCAAGGGAAAATTCATCTCAACATTGAAATAGCAATGCCATGGCAGCAGTCGATTAAATTATGCAGAATGACAAGCACAGGTTATCAGTTGACAGTATGAGAAAGTATTGTTGAGGAACCAATGAGGTTGGCCTGATATGAAATTGTGGGTGTGGTTTAACATCAAGAACTAACTTCATTGGCTCCCTTGCATTATTTTCCCACGCTGTAAACTGAATATTACCATGTGTAATACTATAAAAAAAGAAAAATTAACCAATCACATTAAATTGTTGTACCACTGCACCCGTTCTTAGGACAAACAAAATTTCAATTTAGAACTTACCTGCTTAACTATATAATAATTCTTGTCAGTTCTCATGTGTTAAGCAGCATCAAATGTAATCAGTTCATGGATAGGTTATTGCTAAGGGTATTAATTAATTACTTCACTACAATGTTCTTTTAAAATTTCCTCATTCATACCACATTATGTGTTTGCACAATGACATCATTAATGGCAAATAAAATTTCAATAATTCATAAAGAACGGAATTCTGTTTGGATTGATTTGAAATTTTGTACACATGGAGACCCTTATAATACTAACAAATCTACTATTTCATCACATTATCAGCATTTCAAATTTGTGGGGCAATGTAGAGAGGCACCCTGCAGTTGATTTATTAAAATAAGCTGGAAAATTAAGTGAAACCTTAATAACCTTCTAGGTGTAATATCGAATTGGATTAGGTATGTACGTAGGATCCACATAGATTTGAATATTAAAATTGAATGATACACAGTGATGAGATTTAGCTGGTTCACGCAAACCAGCATCAAAAACTAAGGGGTCAGCAGATGTAGACCTTCAGTCGGAAGGTGTTCCGAATCTGCAGTTTTCTTAGTATTAAGGTGGACCAGTTTTTAGTCCAAGCTGTGCAGAGTCACATAGCAAACATTGCCTATGTTTATAAATCTCTTGTTGCCAATGAAAGAGAACTAAATGAAAACAGAGTGCTGATTTGGCACATGTCTGGGCCTAACTCGGGAGGTTAATAAGAGGAAAAAATAATCATACAGAAAAGACTTGGGTTCATGGTAGAAGGCAGGGTCGAACACTGTTCCAACAAGAGACCCCTTATTATTACACGATTTTAAAGCTCTTTATTTATTTGAGTTCTTGGTCCAAACCCCCTGTGTCATATCTTAGCACTAGGACCATTAGAATTGTCTCTCTAACTGGATTGTAGCTTTTTAGATTAGGTCAGGATTGAACGACTGCAGTGTAAACTAATGTGTATAAAGCAGAGATAATAACACCTAAACAGAAATACAGTTAGGTATTAGGTTCATGTAGACTTATCATTACTTTAATACCGAAATCAGTATTGGTTCCGGTTGCATGTTATTTAGTACTGATATCAGAACTAGTTCAGGTTGCACAGTACTGTTCCTTAAATTCTTACATCTGCCAGAATGATTCTCACAGGGCATTATGATTCCTCAATTCAGTTCACACATACTTCTAGATCCACGGATCGTATTGGATACAATCTCTCAATATGGTAATATTAGCTGTATGAACCATGCGGAGGGGATCCGATTGCACACACTAGAACTAGGGAGATGGAATCTAAATGGATCCCCCGATACGCTGTATGTACCTTTAGAAACGGATACCTTCTTGTCAAACTTTTATTTCACTTCAATATTACCGTTTTTGATCAAATAACTTTTGGAATATATTTTTTTTAGTGTAACTTTATTATTATGCAAAGAAATCATAATTTAATTAAATATATTTTTTGTTTTAAACTTCCTTATAACCAAAAGTGAACCTTCACTATAAAAGATGCGATGTTTTGGCGGGATCAGTTATCACGTAATCTTACTCGATGGACTAAACAAAGACGCTGTAAGAACCGTGAAGTTAGTTAACCGTGTTGCATACGTATCCAAAATGATCGCCTGTTAAATATGCTGTGTGTACGTAATAAATGTCATTAATATTGATATGGATTATGTACCAGGAACAGGTAGTCTTATCATTACTGTCCGAACTTATTACTACTTAAGTGCCAAAATCCACAGTTCTGATCTGTAAACTCTAATATCATCTAGAATGGGGCATTACGATTCCTCAATGTTGGTAATATTACTATGGATTATGCATTAGGATGAGGTAAACAAATTATAATATTTGCCTAGTTGCGTACCTATATGTTGCGCAAATTCATGTATCTTATGTTATGAGGCATTATAATTCCTCATAGTCCGTAATATTTTGACGGATTATTGATTTTAGGTTCATATAAGATAAATCTAGAGATTTGTTATTGCATAACTAGGTACCAGTAAACTAGATTCTGGTTTCATTCCAGGTTTTAGGGGTCCCAGTTAGGTATACGACATCAAATAGAGGCTGAGCATAATTAAGATATTCTGTGATAGGTACCTAGTTTTCAACACTGTTTACAAGCATTTAAATTTAAAAGGTCATTCTCGGAATATATTTCAAGTATGGTGAGATAGAATAGTTGATTCTATTCCACTAGATAAATTTAAGAAAATAAATTCAGATTGATACACATACCTTTGTAGATTTGACAACAGATAACTAGCATTTAAATACTTCCTTATTGATTACTTCTAGCTCTATTTTACCTTAATTTATAAAGCCATAAATAAAATTCTACAGGAAGAATTAATAAATATTTTAATTTTCACTTTAAATCTAAGCTTTAAATACTACACATAACACAACCTATTCATATGTAAACTTCAGATAAATAAAAATGGCGGGTTATCATTGCATGGCAACATTGTTATTTTTCTTGATATTCTAAACAGAGATTATAAAATTTAAATCAAAGTAGTCTCTGTTTTTACTCTGCAATAAAGTAATATAAACAAGTTGGGAAACTACTATACTAATCCACGTAAAAATATTAGCTGATAGCTGGCTCAAATATGAAAAAGCTAAATTTGGAAAAAATATGTTTGTATTCACCTTTTTTTTATTGGCAACACTGGTAACATTAGTTGAGTTTTTCTTTTTAGCTTTTTCGTCTTAGTTTTTTGTACTTAGATGTTTGCGCTGATTTAAAACATTTTTATTTAATTCCGTCAAATAATTTTAAATAATAATTTAATTTAAGAAAAGGATGAACTATAGTAATGGGTAAGTTAAATGTTTTCTCAGATTTAAAAAAAAAATACAGACGAAAGTTTTTATTTATATTGCCTTTAAAAAAGTGTTGCATAAGCCTCTCGTTGCAAGTTACTTAAACAGAGCTAATATTTAAAGAAACACTAAAAATCTTAATTGGATGAGAAAAAATATATTTCTTCCTCAAATAATAAAAAGTTAGGAAAAATATTTAAAAATGAACAAAACAAAAATTTACAAAACAAATTGTGTAACGTGAATCATTTTATTCACCATTTGTTTACAAGGGTAAAACAAAATGGTGGACAAAATGTGAATTAAATGCCACGTCCGACAAAATTCGCATTTGTTTCCCTTCTTGGTTTATATATTACTTCACTCTGCAAAACAAAGTTACTTTCTAGAAATGTGTTGCATCAGGAACTCACGTCAAAAGAATAAATCAAATACAGTTAATTTCCTGTTGGTAATTTAGATTATATATAGACTGTTGGCTCGCTTCGCTCAGGTATAATAGAAAAATAGTTTAATATTAAATAAGGATAGTTTGACTCTTAAAGAATCAATAAAATGTCCCTTTGCTTGCATTAGGCAATAGCAGCTCGCTTTTCTAGGAATCAGCGTAAGAGACGTGCTTCGCTCGCTAGATTGCTATAAACATATATGCCAACATATGCAAAGAGGCTCGAATCTCTTGCAAAATTACTATAAACAATTTTATAAACAACAGTTTTATCATAAATTGTTAAGCTTTTTGTACCAAAATGGTTTTATTAGCACTATGCAAAAAGTGTTTTAAATGTGAAGTTTCACTTACGGAAGAGTGTATTTCGGTCAAATATGATAAGTGCACTTCCCTTTCATCTCACCGAAGACTGCAGTCTTTCTAAGAGAGAAATCAAGGCTTTCAAAGAAAAGTAATGTATTTGTGTGATTCGTAAGACATTAAAACTTCGAATCAAAGAGAAATATCGGTGGATTCGTTTTAGTAGCTGAATAACTATTTAGGTAGATCACGTTCAAGAAAGTCACAAGAAACCTATTTCATCCGATATTTCTGAAGACTTGATTCAGGAAGTTCAACTCAGAAAATCGATTGAGGCAAATTTGTTGTTTTTAAACATTCCAGAATCTACGCACAAGTTAAAAGAAGTTTTTTAGCATGTTACACAATGCTATAGATATATTGTTAGATATATCTATATATATATATATATATATATATATAATATATATATATATATATATATATATATATATAATATATATATATATATATATATATATATATATTATATATATTATATATATATATTATATATTATATATATATATATATATATATATATATATATATATATATATACTATATACATATATATTATATATATATATATAATATATATATATATATATATTATATATATATATATATATATATATATATATATATATATATATATATATATATATATACATATATATATATGTATACATATATATATATATATATATATATATATATATATATATATATATAATATATATACATATATATATATATATATATATATATATATATATATATATATATATATATATATATATATAGAAAAGTATGAGTCAGAATTGAAGCTTACAAAAAATCAGAAACAAAGTCCGCAATAAAGTTAGAAGAGCAAGGATAAACTTTGAAAAAATAGTGATCCGAAGTTTTTTTTATAAATACCTGAAATCTGGCCTTAACCACCAGTGAACTGTCCATAATATTACTTGTCCATTTGCTTCTGGTACAAATTCTTCTCCAGAACAATGTGCTAATATCTTAGTAAACTTTTTTGCTAATTCTCAAACCACTGATCTAATTTGTCCTCTTCCTACCATTACAAACTCTATCAGAAATCCTTACAGTAATGAATCTGTTGAAATAAACTCAAAGTATAGTTCATGAGATTCTTAGTGAATTAAAAGGCTCTACTGCCGGATATGATAAAGTCCCTACCATATTTTTGAGGAATTGTGCTAAAGCCCTATCTTATCAACTTGCTAACCTTATGAGAAGTTCTCTAGAAACTGGACCAATACCTGACCTCTGGACCATCAGCATAATTGTGACTATTTACAAAAAAGGAGATAAGACCCATCGTGGAAACTACAGGCCAATTAGTCTCCTACTTATCATGGCTTAATGCATGAAAAAATAATAGTTAAAAATCTGATCACCTTCATACACACGCATCTGATCCCAGATAGCCAATATGGTTTTATGTCTCAAAGGTCTATCTTATCTAACATGTTCTTGAACCTGGATATTAGGACTCAAGCAATTGAGGATCATGAGGCTTTGGATATAATCTATACCGATTATGAAAAGGCTTTCGACAAAGTTTCCTTATCAAGAATTATATCAAAGCTAGAGCACCTAGGTATTCGGGGGGTTTTTCTGCAATGGTTAAGACCCTTTTTGTCTGGAAGGAGGTTCTGTGTTCGCATAGCTGGATCACTTTTTTCTCTTTATAGGATACTAAGTGGTGTCCCTCAGGGACCAATAATTGGATCCATTGCCTCCTCCTTTATATTGCTGATCTTCCAGCTCTACTTAACTCAACAAACTCTGACTTTGCGGATGACCAAAAATTGTAGCTAAAGTAACTTAATCTTTCTCACCTATCTTTAAGTGATAGCTAAAATTTACAAGGTAAAATTGTACTATAAATTAGATAAGAATACCAAAGAACTAGGCAAATGTTGATTTAAAAAAATATTAAAGATAAGCTTACCAAAAATATATTTTATAGTGTTAAAGAATATTTAGATAAAGGAATGTAAAACTGTGATATAAGTTTTTAAGCTTTGTGTTTCAGTTTTATGTCCTGTGTTCGTCCGTGAGTTTTTAATGAATGTCCTAAACTGCATTTATATTGGCAATGACGAATTTCTTATGTTTTAAAGCTTCAATGCTTGAAATTTTGTGAAGCACTAAAATTTAGATATTTTTCATTATTAAAAAATTCTAAAATCGCCCCAGTTCAAGTACATAGAGAGACCTTGGTATTGAATTATCAAAAGATCTAAAATGGGAAGCTCTCATATCTTGTTTAATCAAAAAAGGCAATGCCGTTTTGATTACCTCATCCGGAATACCTTTGATTACTTTTCAAACGAGGCTACTAAAAAGTTATATATTAAGGCCAATTCTTGAATTTGCTGCTTCAATATGGTCACCTTATTTTCAAAAGGACATCCAAGCTTTAGAAAGAATTCAACACATATTTACGAAGTTTTGTCCTGATATTAAACTTTTGTCTTATGAAAGATTGGCTAAACTTAAGTTAGAATTTCTTGACGATAGTAGAATGTTAATTGATCTCACTGAAGTCTATAAAATCTTAAACCACTGCTATGACTGCCCTGATCTTGATCAATTATTTACTACAAGCAGTACTGGGCTTAGAGGAAAGTTCTACAAACTGTTTAAAAGGCAATGTCCTACTCTGAGCCGACAAACCTTCTTTTCAAACAGAGTGATAAAAATGTGGAACAGCCTACCTGATGCTGTTTTCACTTCACCAGATGAATGAGTTGTAGATACAAAATCATTCTAGAGAAGGATAAAGGAATGGTTTAACTCTACTTACCTTACTAAATCCCCACCAAGGAGTATATAGGAGAAAACACTGAAGTCTTCATATAGGTACAAAGAGTACCTATATACTCTTTGTCCCCACTTTACCTTAATTATATTTTATTTTTTAATGTTTGATTATTCAAATCATTGATTAATATAATAAGTCTAAGAAAAATTGATAGACATTTGATGAACACGTAATTTATACCTTATTAGTTTAGGTCCTAGTATGGGTATCGGGGCATGTTGGCATCGCTGGCCATGAGGCTTGAGATCAAGCTCTCACAGTGTGTCACATATTTGAAGAATGAGACCCATTCGCCGAGCTGAGGACGATTTAAGGAACACCGGAGAGTGTAGCAGTCGCCTTAACGAGAATTCTCATCCTATTGGTTCAATAAAAAAAAGGTAAATGCCAATTAACTAGGATAGATTTGGTATAGATAACTGGCTGTCGTAACTGTCTCCCCGGCTATTTAGTAGAAGAGTAGAACATATTGTACTAGAATGTCCCAAATACAAGACAGAAATAACGAGGTATCCCTGAACTTTTCCTTAAGACATCGGATTGGCTACATCTGATGTAGCGAGTAAAAATATGTTTTTCAAAACTATTAAAGCTTTGTAAGACTAAGCACTTAAGTTTAGTTTCATATCCGAACTTCTGCGTTTTCTATAATCACCGAGTCCAGATAGGACTAGAGGACAAGAAACACAACAATCGAGAGCATTTTCGATTCTGGCTTATTGGAGACTGCGTTAGCTTTAAACAAACTCTTAGCAACCATACTTCGATTTCATTGTTTACTGATACTATAGCGACAGCAAACAAACCACTAGTTATAAATCCATCTATAATGTAATAAACAAATCAAGGTAAAACTTATTATATAGATAGATATTATAGTAATGTAATTGTCTATAGATAAACATAAAATACAGATAGTTCAAAGAGGGGAAAAACTTAGAAGAAAGTTTTAATAAGTTTTTCTTTTACTTTAGGTCAGAATGTCAATAGAGGAAACGACACTTTAAAAACTTTCTGGGTTACTATTATAAACTTTATGATTTATTATTTTTAAATTTAACTTTCAATGCTATTATTGAGTAGCATTATATTGCTTCCCGATCTCCTATAATAGTAGGAGGGAGTGTTGTAGTAAATAATTATAACACCAAATTTATCCGTCAAATGTCTTGGTTTCAGGACCTAAATATAGGAATTTGAAAAATGCCATAACTAAAAAATAGTTGGTGTCTGAATAATATTGGGTATCGACTTAAGTAGTTTCGAGGATGGACTAAAGTAGTTTTTATTTTGTTTCTTGCATCCTTGGATTCGCTACGCACATCCTCACTACTTCGGACTCGTTTCGCTCGTCCTTAAAATCGCCAAATTTATGGTGCAAAATGTGTATGGATTCGCTTCGCTCGTACTCAGATAGTAAAACAATAGTTTATTCCCAGCGGTCACCCATCCAGGAACTGACTTTGCTCGATGTTGCTTAACTTTTATGATCCAACAAAACCTGTAGATGTACTTACTGCATTGAAACGAAACTTAGTGTACTTATTTATTACGTCAAGTATAGTACGTGAACCAAATTTCAACAGAAATAGATTATTTTTCCAATTTTTAAACTTTTTTAAAAACGTAGATAAAACTTAAAATATAGCACTAATAATATAAATATAAGATTATTATTAATTAATTATAAGATTACGGCACTACTTGCGTGCCAAAGCTCGAATGGATCGAACATTTTTTCGCTTTGAATTTCCGAAATTTTTAATATTTTCGAAAAATTTATTATCAAGGGTTAATGGCGTCATAAAAAATGTTTTTCATGATTGCTAGACTCAAAGTTTGATTTCTGTACCAAGTTTCAATACACTAGCACACACTGTGTGCCATGAATTTTTTAGTTGTTGTTTTTGTTGTGCTATGAATTTACACACTGTGTGTGTCTAGCAAGCAGACACACTAATACACAGACAGAAAACTCTGTGGAATCCACATAGGAGGTCTTTAAAACACCTGAAATGGTTAATTCGGTGAACCTAAAACGGTGAAATCCTTTCGTATTTTTGCAAACAAAATACTTTTCCAATATACCTACGGTATAAACAAGGAAAAGAAAAAAAACATTAATACAAAATTTGATGCTCCTAATATATTTTTTCAGGGATGTTTTACCATATTAATCATTCATTTATTATTAATCATATAGATTATTATCTATTGCTTTGATTTAATTATTCACTGAGAATTAAAAAACCGGGTACTGGGTTCCTCGGAACTTTTCTTCACGCTATTGGATTCGCTACGCTCATTCTCAACACTTTGGACTCACTTGCTTGTCCTCAGAATTTGAAATACGCCAAGTTCATAATTTATTATATCTTCGAACTTGCTTCACTCGTCTTCACTCAGAAGGAGAGATTAGTTTGAATTCCAGTATTCACTTATATACACCTCCAAACCACTCCTTATGTTGCTCTAAAAATTGAACCGAAAAAACCGTGGATATAACAGGTGTATTCTTTGCCAATAGAGAACTTGTTAAAAAAATCAGCTCTATTCTAATAAAACTTTTTATAATTTTCATTATATTAAGGAACACACTTGTGCCAATTTCATCTTAATTGGATGTTTTGCCGACGTGTATACTTAAAAAAACGTATTAATGTCATGCATTTTAAAAACTAAAATAACTTTAATAATGGGCACATTTAACCTCCGGATGCCCTGTATTGGTGTCGAATTTCAAATTGATCCAATAATTTTTAGTTTTGTTACATACATGTATGTATGGTATGTATTAAATTGGTATCAATTACATACTAATGTGACATATATTTTGAAATTTTTGCTGAGTCATTGTTGAGTTTAATTTGATAAAAATATTTTTCGGGCAGAACAACAAAACTATATGATTGATTCTTGTGCCAAGTTTCAACTCTTTTGCGCAAATTTTGAACTAGATAATAACATGCATACAATCATAGACACTCAGGAGGTCTCAAAAACATCAAAAATACAATAATTTTCTTATTTTCCGACGATATAATAAGGAAAAGCTAAAATATGAAAAATGCAAATACATACTATTTTGTTAGAGAGCGATTTACTATAAGAGAAATTGCTATAAGAGGAATTACTATATTGACTAAATTTCTTAAGTGTAACTTATTAAAAAGACTACTTTTTTCTCTAGATTATTTGAATTTATTTTCTTTTTTTAAAAAGGGCTAATGACCTAAAATAAATCAGTCACTGCCATCACTATGTTCTTTTTGTCTCACAGATGAGAAAGTACCCATGTATATCTCTTGTTTGAATATAGAATAAAAATTCAATTATGATTTCGAAAATGTTGTAGATCAGAAGATAATCAGAAATTGCTTATCTCAACAAAAGCCTTTATCGGTTTATAGAGTGTAGAATTATAAAAAGCGCAGATGTTGAAAATGAAATTAGTGTTGACAACTGTCAATGTCAATGCTTACAAGGACTTACGAAGGTGGTGCAATCTAACATACCCTCAATCATCAGTTTTGACTAGGACTTATGAAGCTGGTGCAATCTAACATACCCTCAATCATCAGTGGTTGACTAGGACTTATGAAGCTGGTGCAATCTAACATACCCTCAATCATCAGTGTTGGCTAGGACTTTTGAACTGGTGAAATCTAACATACCCTCTATCATCAGTGGTTGGCTAGGACTTACGAAGCTGGTGCAATCTAGCATCCCCCAATCATCAGTGTTAATAACTTATAAGCTGGTGCAATTCAAGATACCTCCAATCATAATCAGTACGATGTTAAAAGTCAGATGGTATTAATAACTCATCCGACAAAATAACAAGATCAGGTATTACACATCTTCTTCACCTACAGTGGAATATAATTAACAACTGACTATACTCATGTATTTCAGGCTTTTAATATAACTAGAAATGTTAAAAGAAGAAACGTTTGGCCGCAAGGGCTATTTTTTAGCGACTATTGTTATCATAGAGGGTAGTACCTAATATCCACGGTGATAGATTTTATAAGGTGATTCAGTAGGAGGGTTTTTATGATTGAAATCAATTTTTTATTTGACATGTTAGGTTATAGTCCGGAATTGACGTCATTGCAGAATAATAATGAATAAGAATTAAATAGAGAATCTACAAAGTTAACCGCTTATACCGATGCCTGCAATGACGTCACACGTCATTCATGAAAAAAGTCAGGTTATAACCTCCGAATGCGTTTGGTTTGTTTACATGGAATTGAATCATCTTAAAAACTCTATCAGCTTGGGGTTTATTTACAAATTATTATGATATTTGACAATCTTCTGTCAGTTACAGAGTGGCAGCCATTGTTAAAATATCGAGTAAACTAGATTCTTCTTTATAATCGATTTTCGGAAATCGCACTAGTTTTTTAGGGGAAGTGGTTCACTTATAATTCTATTCTACTATAATATAAAGCAACACGGAGGGTTTGTTTACAAAATATTATGGCATTTGATAATCTTCTGTCAGTTACAGTGTGGCTGGAATTGTTAAAATATGGAGAACAGTCGATTATTTTTAAAATTCTAATTTTCAGAACTCGCACTTCTTTTTTAGGGGAGTCGGTACACTTGTTATTCTATTCCACTATAAGTTAACTCATAGATAAACAATATGAAACACAGATGTTACACAGATGTCTCACTAAAAAATGAAAAAATTGACGAGACGCGTCAAAAAAGCGTGAAATAATTTACGCTTCCACTCTAGTGGTGGAAGCGTGAATCTATCAGATGTTCTTATTAATCAAACAACGCGCTATAATCAAGTATGAAAGACTTGATTATCCTTAATAGAGCGTTGTGTGTTGGTATATTGGTGTGATGGAAAATCCGCTATTCAGTGTTAGAATGATGGGAAGACAATTTTTTTTGCAAACACACTACTTTTCCTCATTTATATACCATAGGTATAAAGAAAAATACTACAGCACAATTTAGCAGAGAATAGAAGAAATAAGTTCTTTCTACTAGCCCTCATCAAGACTCTAGTGATAAGGCCCCCAACTTAAATCATAAACTCAAATTTGTTAAATGAGTTTTAACAAATTTAACATAGAGTGAAACATCTATGTTAAATATTGTTTATCTATGAGTAAACTTGATAACTTAATTTTCTAAATAAATATACATTTCATTTCATTTCTCATTCTGGTTCTAAACATAATAAGTAACAACATAACAAGCCAACCCTCAATAATTACTATAATAATACAATTTAGAGCCTCGCAGTTTATGAGCTGTAGAAAGGTTCTTCTTCTACCTACCATCGTTTTTGACAGTAACCGAATTTATACTTAAGTTGTGTCGACTCTTGTCGACATGATATCATGCCTTCAATGCATGAAATATGTAGCTCTACGTTGTCAATTTCTTCGCCTTATAAAGTGTTGACAAGAAAAACAACACATGAATTTCCATTGCTTCGAAAGGGCTTGTTTCGAGGCTGAGCGATATCAGGCAATCGTGAACAAACCTAAACATTAAATGAATTTGAGACCTGAATTAAAAACCCTCTATAGTAATTATAATAATACCTGGCAGTTGATGAAGAAAAACCTCTGAGGGTACCGCCTCTGTAGCTAGGATAGTGGCAACCCTTTCTGAGAATCCATCTCTGGAGCCAGTGTGGTGGCTACTCTAACACTCAAATGAAAAAAATAACTTAGTGCTAAATTATTTGACTAAGAACAATATGAAATGATTGCCTACCCTTAGATGCGAACCCCTGACCTCCATCTTATGATATATTTAAATAGGCTATGTAGGGTCTAGTAAATTTTATCTGTATGTGCCAGAGACACGTATTGGTTTTTGGGAATTTATGCCTTAAACCAAAATAGGGGAATGGATGCTCTTTGTCTTCCATCATCGAGCAAGGGGATACATTTTATTCTATTGTTGAACCATAAATACCGAGAAATACACTGGATAAACAAGGATACAATTCTTAACTTCTGCGGTTAAAGGTTCAACTCATTATAAATTCCTTGTGTGGACACAAAAATAATTTCTTGATTTTTTTAGCCTTATTAAACGGATAACCAAGATGGCTGATAATTTAGAAAACATTATGGAGTCTCAAATCAAAACAATACAAAATGAAGATATAAAAGTTATGGAGAGATGGAAGAAGAAATTAGACAGACCTTTGCCTACAGTTCCTTTCTCATATACGGATACCAAGCTAAAACTCCACAGCATTCATTTCTTTCTGTAAGTTTTACTGTATAAGGCGTGTTAACTACCGCTCGATATAGGTTCAATCTATTTTGTGACTTGATTTCACAATTCACAAATTTGCTTTGAAAAAAATTCACAATAGGATCATGGCGGGAGTCGAACCTCGGACCATGACCAAAATCCACTTCAAAACCCAAAAAGTACGTTTCGCAAAACGTTTCCTAGCCCATTTCTTGTAAACACGCTATCTTTCGAATGGATGAATATTTTTTAATCAAACTTCGTGCAAATATAAACCCTGAGGAGGACACTAGCCTTATTAAAAATTAGGTTGTTGTGACGTCTTTAACCCGGCTTGCTGAGTCAGCAAAATCGTAAAATTCAAGGTAATTATTTTTCGTCGCAGTTAGTTTCCTTTATATGTTTTATGGGGTGCTAAATCGAAAGAATTTGGTCCAAAGTCAATACGGACACTCTAAATGACCAAAAAGTCGAAAAGAACATGGTAAATTACCGGAAACCAAAATTCCGGTTGGTATAAAATACATTTCGAGTAAGCAGTCGTTTACTGACAGTCGTTTTTGGGCGCTGAACTAAAAATCACAGAAAACAAATAAACCACATATACATAAGATTAGAATTAAATAAATAATCACCAGTGATTATTTATTTATTTAATTCTAGTCTTTTATTATTTATTTATTTGTTTTCTGTGATTTTTAGTTGTTAATGTAGTGTTTAGTTTATTAGTCTGATGATGCCCACAGTGTTGGGTGAAATGGCCATAGCTTAATTTTATAGCTAAATAACTTATAGAAATTAAAGTCATTGTTTTTACTTTATAAAAATGTGTGAATTCTATAAACTTAAAAGTGAGACTATGGAAAAATTATGTAACATATTATCATAGATATACCTGTAGTACTTAAATAAAACTTAAAGTATATTTATTAAATACGTAATAGTATAAACTTGTACTGCATTTCAACTCAATTGGACCATTTTCCGGTTTTTTATAATTTTTAAAAAAACGTACACGTCATTTCATAAAATTTGAAACAATGATGATAATGGGATGACCCGAATCTCAAATTGATCGAAACATTTTTCCGCGTTTTATGAATTTTCAATTTGTTTTGCAAATACAAAACTTTTTTTATATACCTACGGCATAAATGAAGAAGATTAAAAATTAACCCTGAATATAAAGACATTAGTCTCTGCAAGCAGGTATACTTTTTTTATATACCCACGGCATAAATGAAGAAGATTAAAAATTAACCCTGAATATAAAGACGTTAGTCTCTGCAAGCAGGTATAGCCCGCAAATTCACCCCGAAAACGAATTTTTCCTTACTTCGATTTAATAATAAAATAAATAATAATAATGATAACAAAATAAATAATAATACAATTTTGAAACGTTGCAATTAATTTTTTAAGTTTTCTAAGTAAATAGTTGCACAGAATTTAGCTTTGCAACAACGAATTCAATATTGTAACTATATTTTAAATTATTATTTAAAACTAAACCTAAGACATTAGTAAACTACACACAAAATAAAGGACTAGAATTAATTAAAAGTGTTAAAGGTCTATCAACATTACGACTTCTAAATTTCACAGAAACGATTTTACAAGGTTTTAAAACGAACTTTTATTAAAATACCACTCAAAAAAACCCTTACATAAAAAATTAACATATATTTCTAAAATACTAACATCACGATTGTAAACTAAGACTGATGTATCGTCAGCATAAATAATATCAAAACAATCCTTAACGATAAGCCATGCTAGCAGGCCATTGTTGTAAAAAACAAAGAGTGTAAAAAGAGTGTTGTAAAAAAAAAAAACAAAGTGGACCTAGGATACTACCCTGAGGCACACCTGAAGAAGTAACGAATTTTTTAGACTTGGTGGCATTAATAGAAACGCTAACAGAACTGCCAGTTTAAAATTATTTAAGTAAGTAATAAAAAGAACCCCTTATACCGATCTCATATAATTTTTTTAATAGAGTAGGAATATTATGTAAATAAAATGCTTTAAACAAAAAAATTAGCAAAAATATAGAGCAACAGCTGCATCAACAGCATTAGATGAAGCTGAATTGACTGAAAAGCCTGATCTAAAGCCATGTTGTTCAGGAGCTAAAATATTATTACTATCTAAATAAAGACTTGATATTATGTACAGTCTTCTCTTGTTTTAAAAAAGGGCTCAGCAAAGATAGAGGTCTATAATCAGTATCTTTGGTTTTGTCTCGAGACTTAAAAATAGGAACCACAAGTGATTGTTTTAAAAAGCTATGAAAGTACCTTCAGTAAAAAAAAAGCATGTAGAAAAACATCTTAACAATAATATAAGCTTTTTTTAACAACAGACATCGCGATACTGTTAGCACTGTTATTTCTTTTATTTTGCATTTTTTCAAAACATTTTTAAGCTGTTATATAAAAATATAGTTATCAAAAGACATGGAGATCATTAAACTAAAATTGGGTCTCTACAGTAATTATATATTTCCTGAATTAAATTAAAATAATTTTGAAGTTTATCTGGTATTTTAGACAGATGTACCGGAACAACTACAGCGGCAGACTGATTTTTGTACAAAGTTTTAACTCTTTAGCATTTATACTCTGGGAGCTACAATGATAACAGACACACACACATACACATTTACACATACTCACACATATACACAGAAAACTTGGTGAAAACTACTTAGGAGGCCTTTAAAACACCTGAAACGGATAATTCAAGTGACATCTCGATTTCGGATTTTTTCTCAATCACAATACTTTTCCTATACACCTACGGTATAAATGAAGAAAATTAAAAAAGAATGAAATATTACAAGTGTACCACCCTAATTTGCCTCGTAAAGGTTCCACGTCAAAACGCCGAATTGCACTAATTTAGCTATTTTTATTAATAATGTAAATTTACAGATAATGTTTATTTAATTGTTAAATTATTGACCAAATATGTAAATGCATACATTTATCCATGTAATAACTTGCGTTATTAAACTTAATATTTTGGTTTATTGAAATAAAACATAACGAGATAACAAGGAAGTAAAAACAATACATAAACCAATAAAACAAAAGTAATAAAGCTGTCGTATTGAGGAGAAATTATTAGATTATACAAGTTTGACATGACATTATACGTAATATGGGGAATGTTGTATCACTTCGAAGGAACCTGTTTAGTTTTCATTTGACTTTGAACCAATAAGTAAGTCAATGCCATCTTCGCCCTTCAATTTATAAAAATAAACGGGTACGGGGTACCTCGGAACTATCCCTCGTCATATCGGAATAATTACGCTCATCTTCACTACTTCGGACTCGCTTCTCTCGTTTCAGAATATACAAGTCGCCAAATTTATATTGCAATACGTCTTCGGACTCTCACAATAAAACGAATGTTTTATTACCAGCGGTCACCCATCAAGGCACTGACCTCCCTTGATGCTGATTAACTTTTATGATTCAACAAAACCGTTGATATAATTGCCGTATTGAAACGAAATTTCGTATACTCATTTATTACGTAAACAAATACACTTGTACCAAATTTTAACTACAATTAACACGTAATTTAAAATCAGAATTAATGCTGATAATGAGATAAAATTATATACGATTACATGCTTGCTAAATCTCAAACTAATTAAAACATAAATAAATAAAGTTTGTCTTTCTACAGATGATTTATTATTATAAAACAAAGCTAGCTTTCAACCTGAACGGTCATCATCAGTGCCGGTGAGATCTAGACCTAAATATTGATTTTCGTATTAAATTTCAACCCTCTAGCATAAATACAGTGGGAGATACGATGATAACAGACACAATTACATACAGAGAGATAACTTAGAGGAAACCACTTAGGCAGTCTTAAAACACATGAAACAAACTAATTCAGGTGACATTAGTTTGTTTGAAACTAATCTCGGTTTCGATTTTTTCGCAAATACAATACTTTTCCTATACACCTACGTTATAAATGAGGAATAGTAAAATTGTATCTGATGGGTTCGAATAACTGTAACAAGCTGCTTCATATTTAAATGACCGTTTAAATTTGGTGGTTATTATTTTACAGTTCAATGTTCACATATTTGTAATTCTCTAACATTTGGATGGTATTGACTTATTCCTAAACTACTGCAGTTAATGATTTGCAGATATATTTTTTCCGACTTTTTAAACATTTTTGATATTTTCAAATCTTTCTATATTTACGTGCTACTTTTACTATTTTCTACGGTTTTATCTTTGTTATCGGTCTAGGAGAAATACGTACAAATAATTTTATTATAATATTTATTAAATTTATATAAGTAATTGTTCGGATCCAACAAATTAAATTTCGAAATCTATCGTTATGTCTTCAATTAAAGTATCGGATAAAATGATCCCGATTCCACCAATGATGAATGCGGATGACTCTGATTCATCAGATAACGATGTTGATGACCAAGTTATCGTCAAAAAAGACAGACCGCTAGAAGATGGAGCAAGGGAATATTTTATAGAGAAGGCACTTGAATGGTAAGTTCTTCTTAGCTTTCGATATCGAAATGTAACGTTATTGAAAGGACCTGTATAATTTTTTGTGATTTCCTTATAAAAAGCCCCTAATCATATTACATTATTATATTTATATTATATATATTTTATATTTTATATATATTTTTATTTATATTTATATTATATTTATTATTATATTATATTATATTATATTTGTATAATCATATTACAATTGAATATTGTTACTAGAAGGTCCCGTATAATTTTTCGTAATTGCTTATTCGTTTTAAAAAGCCCCGTATGATATTTCTCTATTAAAAATTGTTATTGGAAGGTACTGTATAATCATTCATAATTGAATTATTGTTACAGAAAGGTCCCATATAATTTTTTGCAAGGAAAAAATTGTCATTGAAAGGTCTTGTATTAAAAGATTTTTACATTTGGGGAATATTTTGTTATAGAGATATGTTACAGAAACATTGCTATGACGGTCTTTGTAAGATGTTTAAAATTATAAGGTTCTATCAAGTTTTCATCACTTTTGTAACTAGCAATCAATAATTATAATCATGGGGAAAGAGTATACCCCATGTAATCCACTAATATCAGAGATGTCGCACTGGAGATCAGTCTAACCCATGTGAATGACTTCAGGGGTTTGAATTTTGATACCTTCGACTATTAATATAATCGAATAAACTGCACATAACTTTTATAGTAGAACGGTTGAAGTTCAAAACACACATTAAGAAAGGAGAGGATAATTGATTTATTATAAGCCAATCATAGAGGAGGTATCAATGTGAAGTATCACAGAGCTCCTGAGAGCCTTAAAAAGATGTTTCAAGCTTCTCAATGGAATGACACATCAAGTAGATTTACCATATAACTAAGTCAAACCATTCCAATATTAAACACATGTCAAAAACGAAACTACACATGGTTACTATCATTAAATTAACTCCGCAGGTCCTAAATATAGAGGCAAAGTTACCTCCTGATAGTTTCGTGTTTTTTTTTCATATGAGCCAGCCCCCAACCCTTTTTGGGCGTGGTAATTAATAATAAATTTTTTTGTCATAAATGATCATTCGCGCAGATGATATCATCCCCTCCAGTCCTGGTAAACAATTTCATAACTAAGAGATCCGTATGGTATCATCTCCTTCTAGTCCTGGTAAACGATTTCGTACTAAGAGATCCGTATGGTATCATCTCCTTCTAGTCCTGGTAAACGATTTCGTACTAAGAGATCCGTATGGTATCATCTTCTTCTAGTCCTAGTAAGCGATTTCATAACTAAGAAATCCGTATGGTATCATCTAACTCTAATCCTGGTAAACGATTTCATAACTAAGAGGTCGGTATGGTATTATCGTCCTCTGGTCCTAGTAACCAATTTCATAACTAAGATATCAGTCTGGTATCATCATCCGCTAGTCCTAGTAACCGATTTCATAACTCAGAGATAGGTATGGTATCTTCTCCCTCTGGTCCTAGTAACCGATTTCATAACTCAGAGATTGGTATGGTTTCATCTCCTTCCAGTCCTGATAAATTATTTCATAACTAAGATATCGGTATGGTATCAACTTCCTCTGGTCCTAGTAACCGATTTCATAACTAAGAGATCCGTATGATATTATCTCCTTCTAGTACTGTTAAACGATTTTATAACTAAGAGATCGGTATGGTATTATCTTTCTCTAGTCCTGGTAACCGATTTCATACCTAACTGAGAAATTAGTCTGGTATCCACTCCCTCTGGTCTTGGGCACCAATCGTATAACTAAGAGATCGGTCAGGTATATTCTCCCTTCAGTACTGGTAGCCGATCTCATATCTAAGAGATCGCTCTGGTATCATCTGCTTCTAGTCTCTGAAACCGATCATATCTTAACTGAAACCTAATCTCTTACTCAAGTCCTGATTGCATATTTCAAAATAGAAAATATGACTTTTTTTTAATTCACTATAATCTACCATGAAAATACCGACCAGTATTATTCTATTTTATTACATCTTATATTTGTTGGCAGGATGGATATGGCAATGACTACTCGTGTATTCTTCTATTCAACTTTAACTAAAGGTCCTCATGGTGTTCAAGTAATCAACCCAGAATGGGCTCGAATGTTCTTCACTCTAAGACGAACTGATTTGCAGGATTTCACCCTACCTGAACATCATCTTATTAATA
Source organism: Microvelia longipes (assembly GCA_018340805.1). NCBI lineage: Eukaryota > Metazoa > Arthropoda > Insecta > Hemiptera > Veliidae > Microvelia > Microvelia longipes. The sequence goes on from JACMZG010000022.1 coordinate 23,949,021, forward strand.
TACTTAAGGTAGGTTCAAACAACTTTAAATCTTATTGAAATAAAACTTACCCTAATGGGCCTTAAAGACTCTAAGGCCCGTATTCAAAGACATCTTCCTAACATTTTCCTAACATTCTCCTTAAGGAACAAGGAGAATGTTAGGAAAATGTTAGGAAGATGTCTTTGAATACGGGCCTAAGATTTAAATTTTCTTTGAAGAAATTTTCACAAAAAATAGAGTCTATTTTTCTCAATTAATTTCATTAATTTAAGAATTAATTGAAATGGAGCCCTGTCTCGATTAAACAAGGGCGAAACCCTCGTGAAACGCGCGACAAGAGAGAGGTCAAAACAAGCATAATGATTTAAACATTATAGAAAATAATTGATGTGAATAATTTTGGTAATATTGTACTTGGGGTGTAAGTGTGACTTTAAGGTATGAACAGATCTCCCAAAATAGCCAAAATTATTTAAGATATGTACTAGAATTTTTTCTCCAACTTGGTATAATCATAATCAATCAGCTTTCTGATAGCTTATCCATCCCTAATTGAAGCTATTGACATTTTCAGCTAGTGTACATTCTGCAAAACACTAAAGTCATCTTAATCAGCTATCTTTCAAAAAATTGCAGAGATAATAGTTATTTATGCACCAATGGAGTAAAGAATGGTGTTATTTCCTTGAGCATTTAGTTGGTTCCTAAGGCGTAAGCCAAGGGAACAAAAGCATTTAACTTCAAAGGCGAAGCTGAGGGATTTATGTGTTAAACTCCCGAGGCAATGTCAAGGGATTATGACTATTAAATCTCGAGGCAATGTCGAGGAAGTTATGGCTGTAAAATCTCGAAGCAAAGCCGAGGGATGTAATTGCGAGGGGAAAAATAGCATATTACTCTTAAGATGCATACAAGATTTTATCTCCAGACGTTGAAGTCATTCAATAATTGTTTTATTCTTATTTTCATACGCTTTATTTATTAGAACTCGAAGATGAAATGGGAAAAATAGGTTTGAGAATTAATGTAACCAAATCTAAATACATGAAGTTTAATGTGAAAGAAGAATTAAATCTAATAGTAAGCGAGAAGAAGTTAGACAAAGTAGAAGAGTATGTGTTTTTAGGCCAGTTAATATCAGAGGACGGAGAGGAAAAAGAAATTAAGAGAAGGATAGGTCTAGGATGGGCAAGCTACAATAGATACAGGCATCTGTTTAGATCAGAAGTAGTAGATATAGAGTGGAAACGGAAATTGTGGAGTATGTGTGTTTTACCGGTAATGATTTATGGTTCAGAAACATGGGTGGTAAGCAATGATATGATCAAAAAAATGAGAGTGACGCAAAGATCTATGGAGAGGAGTATGTTACGGATTAGTAGGAAAGAGAGGAAAAGTAACCAGTGGGTAAGAACACAGACAGGATTACAGGATATAGGAAAGATAATAAGTGAGAGGAAGTGGGGGTGGGCAGGCCATATAATAAGGACCCAGGATGAGAGGTGGACAAAAAAATTAATTCAATGGTACCCAAGAGATAGGCAAAGAGATAGAGGAAGACCAAAATTGAGATGGGACGAGGAAATGAAAAGAATATGTGGTCAAGAAACATGGCAAAAGTGGCGTGGGATAGGAAGGAATGGGTGAGAATGGGTGAGATTTATAAAAAATGTTTGGTTATATAAAGAATAAAAAAAAAAAAAAAAAAAAAAAACATAATAAAATAACAAACACATCTCTTAAATGTAATACTGCTTATTTATAAATAATTGATACCTTTTGAATAAATAGCTAACTAAATCCTAATTTAAATAGTAATAATTTACCCTTATATTAGAAATCTATAAATAAATTGCTAACATTTTTAATGTTTAAATTTTAAATTCTATAGTAATAGTATAACTTGGATTGTATTAGTATTACGTTATTTTTAAATTGTTATTATATATTTTAAATTTGTAAATAGTATTAAGTTTAGTTACTTAAGTAATAAAATATTAAATGCATGCAAAATTTTGAATTGTTAAATTACTATAAATTATTAATATAAAATCTAAACAGAGTAAAATAATTTGTAACATAGTCTAGAATAATTAATAGTAGTGTAAAATAATAGGTTTGATAATTATGAAATAAAATTAAAATGAAAAAATAAAAATAAAAAATAAACAAAAAATAAAAATAAAGAAATTAATTAATAGTGAATTATTTTAATATGTTAGATAATATATAATAGGTTCGCATGATTATTGTTATTAAATAGATAAGTATATAAGATAGAAGTTTTAATGTATAAAATTAGTCATATTCACCACTGCATGCTACCAACTAACCTCATTGAGGTGCCACGGCCCATGGCCGAACTGCATTAAAGAATCTATATCTCTCTGTAAAACTATAATGTTATGTAACTAACTTTAATGTAAATAAATGGCTATTATTATTATTATTTTTATTATTATACGCTTTATTGTATTTTATTCTAACTTTTTTGGGTTGGACCCCCTTATACATTTTGGGGGCTGCCCCCGGGAAAATTACAAACATTTATCGGTCCCCTGTATAAATTTAGAAGATACCATTAGCCTAAAAAATGGATATAATTGGCTCTAATACCCGAAGAACATTCGAGCCCACTCTGGGTTGATTACTTGAACACCATGAGGACCTTTAGTCAAAGTTGAATAGATGAATAAACAAGTAGTCATTGCCATATCCATCCTGCCGACAAATATAAGATGTAATAAAATAGAATAATACTTGGTTATTTATGCACCAAGGGAGTAAAGAATGCTATTATTTCCCTGAGCAGTTAGTTAGTTCCTATGACGTAAGCCGAGGGAACCAAAGTATTTACCTTTCGAGACGAAGCCGGGGAATTTATGTGTTTAACTCCCGAGGCAAAGCCGAGGGTTTGCCTCGGCTTTGATGCCGTAGAAAACTGTAGTTTTCTATGGTATCCTTAAAAAATTAAATTGGAGCATACTACACACATTTTGGTAATCAGGTTAACAAAAATGCCAGACGATTACCATACAAATAATGGGGTATTTAAACTCCCAATGATCGACTTAGAGGGGGTGGATAGCAATATCATAGCGATGAGCTGAGTAATCACGGTGATGTATTTAAAATGTACCACCTTGTATTTTTACCGTATTCTATTAACAACTTTAGAGCTTTTTGGACTATTACAAATTTAATATCAATTAAATTAATGAAGACTTTAGTCCTAAAAATTTATTGAAAATAAATTATTGAAGAGCTTTCGCCCAGGGATCCTGAGCTTCTTCAGTTCTTTAAAATGACAAAAATGAAAAAAAAGTATTCTATTAACTGTTCAAAATTAATCAACTCTTAAAAAGATTCTAACTTTGTTTTTTTTAAATCATCAACTGGCTTCAAAATGTAAATTTTCTTGTTTCCATCTTAAATTTACATTTTGAAGCCAGTTGATGATTTAAAAATACGGGCCTTCGGCCCGTAGCCGCTACGCGGCCTCGGCCTGCCGGGCCGCTTTGCGGCCCGGGGGCCTCCCAGTGACCGCTTCGCGGTCACATTGTTGTTGTTTTTTATGTATGGTTTCACTATCGTTTCTTGTTACATGGCATTTTGCCACGTATTTAGCGAATTTTCACAACTTCGCGGGCCTGAGAGGCTTTAAAGAAAAGATTATAGTTCCATCTTTCATCAGCTTTAGTTATCGTCCACTATACAAAAGGGTATAAACTCTTACTTACATTTATGATTGTTTATAGAATTTAAAGAAAAATGTCAAATTTGGTTTGTAAACAAATTGTTTATTTGAGTAAAATCTTAAGGTTGAAAAAAATATACTCATGATTATTTAAAATAAAAATACCGTTTGCGTCACTTAGGATTGTCCGATTGAGCTGAAACTGGTCGCATTCGTTTTAGAATAACTCGACCATATAAAGACTACTTCGATGTTCTTCCTCTTTACGGGTCTGCTTAGCTCGGCGTGGTTTAGTGGAAGCCATTTTTGCCCTGTCTCTCTGGGACAGTAGGCTTACCATGATGGAGCAAGAGGTAGAGGTCTCTCATTTATACTATATCCCCACCCTCTAACACTACTGAACCAACAGATATCGACGAGTCTTGACCTAGACGTATACATATATATTAATTATATATATATACCATTTGCACCATTTGTGATGGTTCGATTGAGCTAAATTGGTCTTAATCAATTCAGCTATCTTACCTAAATACTAGATACCTTGTTTTAAAGCCATTTTAAGTTTCAAAAAAAAATTTTTTTCATGACGTCATAACTTTGGTTGATGACGTCATAATGTTTTTATAAACAATAGGCCTCGTAACCTCCTCAACATCTCGCGATTTGCAAAGTTTCGTTTCAATTTGAGAACGCCTTCGAGAGTTATCGTTCGCCATACGAAAGGGTAGAAACTCTTACATACATATTATATATATATATACATATATATATATATATAATATATATATATATATATATATATATATATATATATATATATACTTTTTTCGGACATATATTTTTGTTATCAGGAAGCCAATAGGAACCGATTCCACTCACTCCCACCCTCAACTTCCGTCATCCGAACAACCTCAAAAGCGTCATTTTCATTATGAAAATTCGCTAAAAACAAAGTTAGAATCTTTTTAAGAGTTGATTCATTTTGAACAGTTAATAGAATAAGGTTAACTATAAAAAATCGGGTATGGGGTAACTCGGAACTTCATCTCAATATAATGGATTTTCTATGCTCATCTTTATTAATCCAGACTCTCTTCGCTTGTCCTCAGAATGAAAAATCCCCGAATATACGACAGCAGGTCTTTGGACAGAAAATTCTTGTTATTCCCAATGGTCACCAAGCAGGTCACCAAAACTTTTTAGGCACTGACCTCTATGCTATACAGACTAAACTAATGCCAAAAACACATTCTATACTAAATATATGTAAAGTATGGAAACATATATATGTAGTATAAGGAAAAGTAAAATATCTGAGATACGGGGTACCTCGGAACTTTTCCTCATCACATCGGATTCGCTACGCTCATTCTCTCTACTTCGAACTCGCTTCGCTCGTCCTCAGAGTATACAATTCGCCAAATGTATACTGCAACACATGATCGGACTCGCTTCGCTGATAGTAACGTATCCGTATAATGACAATGACCACGTTCGATGCTGCTTAACTTTTATTATACAAAAAACCCTTAGATATACTTATCATATTAAAACGAAACTTGGTTACTTGCAATGCAATAATACCATTTAATCCATATAACGTCACTAGGTAATTTTACTATACTTAAGTTTAAGCAAGTGGTCTTCCCCTTTCTTTGCAATCATAGATTTAAATGTATGTTCTACTAACCGCGTAGAACTCCTAACCTTAACTTTCCCACTCTGTTTAACACCTCTTGCTGATCTCTCTTGTGTCTGTTGCAGAGTTTAAACGTATCAATATGGGAAGGAAGAAGAGATCTACTTAAGGAAGAATTAGTGGAATCAATGTGTAAAGATCATAGGAAGAAGCTAACGTTAATTTATATTTACAAAGCTATTAAACCTACCAGTAGAGAAAATAGGTTCTTACTTCAACGGCAAGTCCCTCCCGAGTAAGTTCTGATGGGAAGAAAAAAACTCGGACAAGTATGGAACTAAGCGGTCATCACAATGATCAAATATTATAAAACTACAAAAACTCAATCGCCCCTACGGGGCTACTTATTGTACTGACTAGCTGACTGGTTTGTAAATAGCTCTAGGTAAATTATTTACTGATATCTCATCAGTCTAGTACCTGCGTCAAGGTGAGGGTAAAACCTCACCTATCCTTAATAGGATAATTACCAAAATCCTATTCAAATGTCCCAAAGGCTCATTTTTCTGATACGGCGAGAGAACTGATTCTCTGGTGTACAGTTGGATGAGTTGATGGGTGGTTCTGAAATGGACCTTTGAGACCATATAGCGTTTACACAAGGAGCAATACCTGAATGAAGCGCACGTATGCCGTGGACAGAGTAATGCCCGAAGGAAGCACTGTCCCATCAACAACAACCTCTCTTACGGAATACACCTGACACGTTGGAAGCTAAAGTGAAGTGCCTTCCTGGTCTAGGAGGAGAGGTGAAATCGCTGAACAACACACTGGTATCTTCACTAACGTTCCTGCACATGCCTTGAAGGAAAGGTTGCCAAGAGAGCAGAGATGGAGGATTTCTGTAATAGTTGTGGTACACTGATGGTGGTTGGTAGACAATTTATTGAAAATTCGATGGAATAAACATACCATTAAGACATTTTAAACTCTGTTCTGATAGGTCCTTTCCTTCAAGTTATTTTAACCTATAAGTATTTGTAGCAGTTTTGATTTCATTTGTATGAAAAGCAGCGGGATCGGTATCACTTCCTATGAATTATGGCTTCAATGGTTTTTTCATATTTTTTCTTGTTCTTCTAGTTTTAAAGTTGAGAACGTTGTTAAAGGATTTGTAAAATCACGAAGGCACACTATGAGTAAAAGACTTCTAACTAACACCATACAGATGAGATTCGCGTTGTGGCAAGCTAACGCTGTGCTACCCCACTATGTCATCGATTTACTTCAACTTAGGTAATTAAAAGCTTTATTTGGCCATTACAGCATCATAGTTACTCCCCAATAGTTTGCCATTGAATATTAAATTCACTGCACTTTACTTATATGTTACGGTGAAACTTTTTTTTTTAGAAAGCAAGAAATTTGGCTGTGTAAACCAGAAATATTAATTTTAATATCAATGCTCTGGTGTGATCATTGAATTAGATTTCCGTACCAAACCTATATGGTCATTTTTTAGTATACCAGAGCATTGATATTTAAATTTATATTTTGGGTTTAAAGCCAAAATTCTTACCTAGTCCAGGAGCTGGACCTGAAAAAACGTGACATTTTATACTACCTAAAACCAAATTTTTCTGAATATATAACATAAATAATGAAGGAAAACATACTCTGTCTATCCAGAGTAGAGGCCTTCATATTATTGCGCATGTTCAAAATGTTAGAACATTGCACAAAATTAAGTTTTTTTTGGAAAAGGTGGTTCCCTGTGGGTCGTGTTCCAAATACAATGAGAATATTTTTCAAGCGTATACAATTTCTAATAAAACGAGTGTTTAATCATCAAAATCAGATAACTACAACACAAAGTTAGGGCTCTTTAAAAAGCACCAAAAAATGGGTAATTTATGCAAATTTAGCGAATTTCTTTGAAAAAATATTGGCATTTTGTTGGCCATTTAGGAAATATAACTTTAGTTGTAGTTATCCGATTTTGATTAAAAAAACCCTCGCTTTAGAGGACATTTTATCAGCTTTAAAATATGTTCTATTCATGTTTTGCACACGCCCCACAGGGAACCACTTATTCCAAGACTTGAATTTATGCGATTTTCTAATATTTTGAGCGAGTGTGTTTATATGAAAGGCTCCACTCTGTATAGGCAGACTATGACTTTCCTTCATAATTTAAGGTGTATTTTCAGAAAAATTATGGTTTGAAATGATAAAAAATTAGTCAAATTTTTTAGGCCTGGCTCTTGGACTATTATATTTCTTGTGCCAGCACAGTACACAGCATAACTTCTAGAATTCGCTACTGTAATCTAGTAATCACCAATATTAAATTTTTCTATATACTACTCCTATATGAAATATACTACTTCTTATGAAAGTCGTGATTTTTAGAAAACACCGGTGAGTTTTAAAAAGTCATTTAACATCATGGTTTCTCCGTGACATATAAGTTTTAAATAAGATGGAGCATAACCCATTATTTCGGACTATTTCTGTAAAGGGGTTGCTGATTTATACTAATCACGCATTTCCCCTACATTTTATAAAGTAACACTATATTTTATAAAATTATACCTTCAACATTCTTTGTGGAGTTCTCCAAGCTATTGTTCCTCTCCTTTAGAAAACTTTGTTAGAGACCGACTTGTATCAGATCTTATACTATATTCTCTTTTGAAGAAAAGTTATCTATTAAAGAGACCTCCCTCTGACACCGACGCAAAACTATAAAATTGTTTTCAATTTAGAGATAAAGAATACAGAGCTCTAGGACGTATACAAGGCCGAGTAGAAGAGCTAGTAACAAGATTTGATCGCACAGCTACATCCCAGTGGTACCAGAAGATAGTTGACATGGTCATGGGAGATCAAGCTCCTATATCAGCTTTACCTGCGTCCCAACAGAGGCCTCTAGTATCCCTTCTTAACCAGTTTATAAAAGAACAGGTAAGTTTAAAAGCTTGTGTACAATTATTTGGAGGAAACAACATAACCCTGTTTTCCAAAAAAGCCCTAATGACATCCTCCGCAATGCGAAAAGTCTTACGCAGGGTCCTTAGCCTGAGTGAAGGGTTAGATAGTTGACATTACCTGAATTTGGTAGGAGTGTATTAATAGTATATTATGTTACAAGACTGAGAAGAAGGTCTTTTTTTACCGCGCGACTATAATTACTGTCTATATTTACTGTAAAAGGAGCCGACGTAAAAAAAGCCATTCCCATTCGTGTAGCCTATGCTTTTTATTTCGGGTGTAGTAATAACAAACAACTATTTAGAAGAAAACAGTATAACGTATACAAATTTGCCGCTACACTTCTTTCGTTCACCTCGTTGGCCTAAAGTTTCTATTCTGGCGGCGTATTTTTAATGTCTAAATTACAATCCAGATTATAACACTTGATAATAAATAATTAATAACTCACTTTCCGAAAATATCAAAATTTCAAAAACGAACAAGGAAGGTTATATCATAACCTTGTTGTAATCTACTAGCGCCCACATAGTGGACATTTGAAGAACTTTACCAGTGACAGTTTTGTAGTTTTTACAGTCGCCGACTGTAAAAAACTACGAAACTGTCACAGACGGTAAAAACGCATTTCCCCTACTTTTTAAGAAGGGCTTACTTTACAACCGCCCCAAAAAATTATATTATACACTTCTTCCATATACGTAGTCCATATTTGATCTAGATTAAATCCTGATTAAACTTGGAAAACCAGGTCGTAATACAATTAAATACAAGTTCCTGGCATTGAATTCAGATTGAATCTATATTGAGTCGGGTTAAATCTAAGTAGAGTCCGGGTTAAATCTATATTTAATCAGATTTTTCCTGCGTTAAGCCTATTTCAATCTGGATTGGGTACAATTAAATTATTATATTTTTATTAAAACCGTGTCCATAAATAATTATTAAATTGTACTTTTTCGTACTTGGATGTATCTCTCTATATGGATTCATACTTGTAGCTTTTAGCAGACAACCTTCGATATGCATCATTGTTGATTATCAATAAACAAATCAGGTACGGGGGACCTCAGAACTTTTCCTCATCACATCGGATTTGCTAGGCTTATCCTCTCTACTTCGGACTCGATTCGCTCGTCCTCAGGATATATTTGCGGGTTAATGACGTCATAAAAATATTTTCCGAATAGCACAACTACTGCAGTAGACTGATCTTTGTAGAAAAAGTCAATTGTCTATCATAAATACACTAGGAGCTACGATGATAACAGACACACACACACTCAAACATAAACAGACAATTTTGTTAAAACCACTCAGGAGGCCTTAAAACTCCTAAAACGGATAATTCCGGTTACATACCGGTTTCGGATTTTTCACACACAATACTTTTCCTATAAACCTACAATATAAATGAGGAAAAGTAAAAATCCGGGATTTGAATTTACTAACTAATCTTATTAACATTACTCAGTAAATTTTGTTCATTACGATTTTCTTAATAAACAAAATCTTTAGAAATTAGTAAAAAAAATTCTGGCGCGGTGGTCCGCATGTTGAGCGAATTTTCTTTGGAATGCGTGTTTCCGTGCTTAACAATCCATTTCTTGGTTAGAAATCCGGTTTATGCTTTATAACTTGAGATGTAACTCAATTATCGAGTTCTACTCGTTACTCATTTTTTCTGTATTTTTCAAAGGAAATACGCATAATCATCCTGTTGGTTATACAAAACTATGCCTCTAAAATTGGCAGTGCACACCATTATTTGTACTAGTTTAATGCTTAGTTGGTTTCATGGTTTCATTCTTTAAAGGTTTAGCGCATTTCCTTTGAAAAAATTACAGATATTATATATATATATATATATATATATATATATATATATATATATATATATATATATAATATATATATATTATTATATATATATATATATATATTATAGATATAAATTAGTTAAAGTTTGTGTGTCTTTGTGAATGTTTGAATATATATATATATATATGCAAAACTTATTTTTTCGTCATCATCAGGGACTTCTGAAACGGATTTCTGTCGTGGTCCGAGGTTCAACTCCTGCCATGACCTCTATCCTATTAGCTAATTTTTCTAAAGGAAATTCGCTAAAACCTTTGAAATCTAGTCTTAGGGTGTGCAGAAAGGATAAGATAATATTAGAAAATGAACTAATCCCAATAACTTGATCATCAGAAGAAAGACTGATGTATTAAATATTTTACCATCAACAGATGGACACTGAAAGGCAGTGACATTTCCAATACTTACTGTCACTGGGTGTAAGTGTCTGGATGTGAGTTGACTCCTAACTTCCGCCTGAACAATTCAGTTTATCCGTGGCTGTCCTTTAGTTAAGATATCTGCAGGCATCAGATCTGTTTGCAAATATTTTATTTGAACAACGGTAAGTAGTTAACTGATTGTCAACCTAAGAAGTAGGTAACTGATTGTTGTCTGGCCTCCTATGATACTGCAGCATCAGCTAATTTGAATGCAGATCCGCCGTAGGATTTTCTACTTTCACCAGCTCAATCTGCATCCACCTTCAAGAGGTTTACTAGTTTTCGTATAATTCAACCCAAGGTTAGCTTTTGTTTGGTACTTTATTACCCTTTTGGCAGCATTCCAATGAACAATTTGTGGTTTTGATTCATACTGACTGAACAAGCTCACAGTATAAGCTATGTCTGATCGGGTGCAAGTGGCCACGTACAAAAGAGAACCGATCAATTATTGATAGCAATTTGGATCAAAGTCTTCACAAAATTTTTTGTGTGTCTTTGTGAATGTTTGTTTCTAAGGGTGTGTATACTGGTTTAGCATCTGACATGTTATATTTTGAAACTAACTCATTTATGCATTTTTCTTGTGTTAGAAATATTGAGTCTTTATTTGTTTTAACTTCAATGCCTAGAATATAATTAAGTTTGCCTCTATCTTTAATTTTAAATATTTTTACTTGGTCAGATTTAACTTTTTTAGTTAAATTTTGATCTGCAAAAGCTAATATAATATCATCTACGTACACAGTTAGTGTCAATGCTTGATTTTCTGTGATTAATATGTAAATGCAATTTACATATTAAAGATGTTAAGGGTAAGAGAGATCAAACTTAAAACCGCTCTGAAGAGCACATGCCTTCTCTGCACCACTGGTATTAAGTACATAATTTATGGCTTGTAGGTGGTCTGTATCAAAGAAAGGACTATAGAAAGAGCACTGAATATCGTAGGAGCAGTTCGAACAAGTCCTCTGGTAGACCTCAGACTGGCTTACTTTGGAAAAGAAAAAATTTCTCTCATCCCATCCTATTCCAGAGTCATACAAAATTATATTCATCTTATAACCAGGGTAAGTATTTTATTGATTCATTTATACAAGGGCTGTTCATTAGGTCTTTTTAATTAAGTCTGGTTAAAAATCTAGCCCTGAGGTACGTGCACCAAGCGCGTTTCTTTTGGAATGCTTGCTTCCTTACTTAACAATCCCCTTTGTCATTTTGCTGAAATCTACTCTGGATTTAGGTTA
>JACMZG010000022.1:23968767-24148737 GCA_018340805.1 Microvelia longipes
CTGCCATGTTTCTGAAACTGTCCAGTAAGTATTACACTTCAAACTGAGTTAATAGGGACACAAAGTCGTCTCTGCAACCTGCTAGTAACAGATCTAATACTAGAGTTTGTAAGAAAAGTACAAATACATCTAAACATCAATCCGCCTACGACGACGACAATATCAACTTAGTAATCTCTAGGTCATTAGATAAATGAAGAGAGAGTCACGTGTCACATTTTGTCTTATTTCAATACTTCCTTCTCCTATTATGATTAGTTATTAGTAAAAAACCGGGGGCAATTCCGGCTTTTAACTTCTTTTTTAACAATGCTTGTTTGTAATTCGATATTTTCAATAATTTTTGCTTTTATTTCATGCAAAGAAACCAATTACGTGCCACCTTAACTTATCACATTACCTCTTCTATTGGCATACCCTATATTTTTTTCTGGTTCAAATATATTTTATTATAAATGGCTTGACATAGTTTTATTTCTCACAACAAAGTAAGGCATTATATAATACCGAGCTATCAATATAGACGAATAATGGAACAGTAACTAGGTGTAGAGCCTATCATCTTACATTCATATGTCATGAGTAATCTAACATTTACATTTATGAGTGTTAACTTAATACAATGTTTCAGGTTTTCTGTGAAAATGTTAGATTTAAACAAGTTAGCTATGATGGTGCCAAAAACAACCAAAGATTTGGTAGATTTGGGACAATACATGAGCTACGCTAGCTCTAAGCTCATGGAACAGTATAAAGTCCAGTTGAAAAGACTTATAAGTATTGCCATCATTATCATAGAACATCATGAGATGCTTACTGATCATATGGATTTGCTATCCCACGCCGTTTTCTTGTACAAAAAAGGAAAATCCATTTTCGAAAGCTTTTCTTCGGTAAGTTTTAATAAAATATTCCTCAATGGTTTAATAAGAGAATATTATAATAATGAATTTAAAACTACCAAAAATATATATATATATTATATATATATATACATATATATATATATTATATATATATATATATATATATATATACTATATATTATATACAGGGTGTACAAAATAAAACTCCCTTCCGAAAGGAGTGGTACTACAGCTTATTTCCAACAAAAAACTTTCATATTAAACTATAGTCCGATTTTCAACCGTTCTCCCCACAAGGTAAATTTTATGATTTAAAAAACGCGTTGACTTACTTCATAAAATGACCAATTGTGGCTAAACTATAACTTGCTAGCTTCAAAATATTGGTTTTCGTTGGAAAGCTGAGAAAATTTGCTATAAGACCACTCACTGTGTATTTTCAAAAACAATTTAACATAACAGCCAAAAATTTGCATGAAATCAAAAATAGTAAAATTTTATGATTTTCCAAAAATTTTGAAGTTACTTGATGAGAAACTAGCCAAACTTGAGAACCTCTTGGTTTCAGGAAAACTACCTTGTTTACTCCTCTTTTAATCAATACCCATATCATTATACGTTGTTCCGGTGATTTTTCAGAAAAAGCAAAAAAAGGCTCAAAAAACACACTAAAAATGACTCTTACAGAAGTGATTTCTGTATAAAGTCCAAGAGCCAGACGCAAAAAACGTGACCGTCTAGCCCCAAAGGTTAACCCCACTAGATCGACTTATTCGGCTCCCTGATAATGAATCGGGTGGTCTGCCGTTTCAGATAAGGGAAATTTTTAGCCCCGGGGCCCTTTAAAAATCCGAAAAATGACCCCAAATTCTGTTTTCGCCCAATAACGGTGTTCTATTGATTTTATCTAAAAAGTTAAAGGGTTGTTTTTAAAGTTTAATTAAATTTGTGATAAATTCATTTTTTAACTATCAAAATCGGTCCAGTAACAACCGGGAGATACAAATGTGAAAGATTCACCGAAAAAACATGTAAAAAGCATACATTTTTGCCAAAAACCTTAACAATGTCATTTTTTCCATTTAACTTTTTAAGAATTAGCAGACTTAAAAATCATGCATATTCTGTTAAATGCAGGTAATTAGAGTTGTTCTAGAGAAAGAAGCCAGCACAGCTCTAATATTGATGACTTACTGACCGAATATAATGCTGAAAATAGTTAAAACTTGATTTCAGCATTATATGTCGTCATTAAGTCATCACATATTAGAGCTGTGCTGACTTCTTTCTCTAGAACAACTCTAATTACCTGCAGTTTAACAGAATATGCATGTTTTTAAGTCTGCCTAATTCTTAAACATGTAATACGGAAAAACATGAATTTTAAGGTATTTGCGTTTTTGGCAAAAATGTATGCTTTTTAGATGTTTTTTTTCGGTAATCTTTCAACATTTGTATCTCCGGTTTTACTGGACCGATTTTGATTGTAAAAAATGGATTATCACAAATTTAAATAAACTTAAAAAAAACCCTTTAACTTTTAGATAAAATCAATAGAAACACCGTTATTGGGCGAAACAGATTTGGTAGTTTTTCGGATTTTAAAGAGGCCCCGGGCTAAAATCCCTTATCGAAGACCAAATTACCCGATTCCAGGGACCAGAATAAGTCGATCTATGGTTAAACCTTTTGGGGCTAGACGGTCACGTTTTTTGCGTCTGGCTCTGGACTATATACAGAAATCACTTCTGGTAAGAGTCATTTTAGCGTGTTGAGCCTATTTTTGCTTTTTCTGAAAAAATCACCGGATCAACGTATAATATAACTCACTTAAAGAGGGAAAACACGTTGTTTCCCTGAAACCAAGAGGTTCTCAAGTTGCATAGTTCTCATCAAAGTAACTTCAAAATTTTTTTGGAAAATCATAAAATTTTTAACTCACATTTTTTGATTTCATGCAAATTTTGGCTGTTATGTTAAAATGTTTTTGAAATATACAATGAGTGCGTTATAGCAAATTTTCTCAGCTTTTTGAACGACACCAATATATTTTGAAGCAGCATTATAGTTAGCCACAATTGGTCATTTTATGAGTTAAGTCAACCGGTTTTTAAAATCATTTGAAGTGACCTTGGAGAACGTTGAAAATCGGAAATAATATATAATGAAGGTTTTTTGTTGAAATTAGCTTAGTGTTACCACCTTTCGGGGAAGAGAGTTTTTTTTGATTGTAATATAAAAATATATATATATATATATACAATATATAATATAATATATATATATAATAATATATATATATATATATATATATATTATATATATATATTATTTTATATATATATATATTATTATAATATATATATATATATATATATATATATAATAGTATAATATATACTTAAATAAACAAAACAAAGCAATAGGATGTAAATCAAATTTTCATAAGAAAATTTAGGTATGAGGTCGTTCACACGAACGAAATGATAAAGGGAAGAATTAGGGTGATTAATTCCGCTATATTTAAAATCGCCCAGATTTTAAATATAGGAATAATAAACTATATGAAACGATATCGTTTCATATCGTTCTCCAACTGGAACCGTTAAGTATGACATTCCCTCTCAACTCTTGCCATCCTAACAACCTCATAAGCATAATTTTCTACAATTAATTCTATAATTTTCTAAAAATCCGTTGACAACGAATCAAACTAAACAAATTATTTATAGATAGAGTTAACTCATTGGTTCAATTTGCGATTAAAAATATGTGAAATGTTATTAAAAAAATATAATGTTATCTTTATTTGTTTATGGTAGATGTTTGAGGCAACCAAATTTGAATTGGAGGATAGGATGCACTGCACATCGGAAGTATTATCTAAACTAGTAACAGATTTTATTGGGATATTTGATGTTTATGAAGGAATTACTAATGTCATGGCTATCCATGAAAATATTAAGGTAAGATGTCAGTAAAAGTAATAAGAGAGAGCTGATAGATCATCTAGCAAGTTGGCCAAGTTGTTGATCCCTTTTTGCAAACTTCATAATATGCATAATAGTGTATATCTTGCAAATCCAAGTGTAGGACTTTGGTGATTTTTGAATCTACAAAAGTGCCATGACTATGCACCATGTTACAAAAAAAATGCCCCACCCTAAGACTGAACCTCATAAGCCACAAATCTTAAGCCAGTACTCTGGATGATAAACCAAGCTCACAATTTAATATCGGAGCAACCTTATTGGTTTCTCAATCCTATTTTCCCACGCTGTCACACACGGTTATTCATACTAATAGAATTATACTATATTAGAAGAAGCATAACTGATAACAGCAAAGCCGTTCACTGGTGTCTTAAGTAATGGCTGCCACCCCTAATAAATATACAATTTTCTTATAACAAATTAGCAATACTTCCTGTTGCTTTAATTATTATGTTCTATTATGAAAATTAATGATTGATTATTCATAAAATTTAATATAAATACGTGATTTAAAATTTTTTAAGCATTTTAAATTGTATTTTAATATTTTTAATTAAAATTATGTTAAAAGTAGTCCTCGTTTACTAAATGTAAATTCGCGTATACCGCTACCCTTTTGCTATCTAAGTAAGACAGATTTTTATTAAAATACTCATCCGGTTTTTTAAGTTATTATATTTGTTTCGTACGATCTTTCTTTATTAGTGGATATTTATATAAAATAAAATATCCACTTTATTAGTGGATATTTATATAAAATAGTGTTTTGTTGCTAGGGTGGTACTCCTACTTCAGTACAGTAAACCGGCTTTCGTGTACGGTCCTATGCTCCTTCTATAATAGTATTATTCTAAGGTCATACTTATAATATGAGAACAGTTATGTAGTATATCTTTCAACTTAATTAATGAAAAGAGGAAGTTAAGGAAATAAATAAACAAAAATAGATACAGATAAAAAAAAACAGAAATAAATATCAACAGCATAGATAATGTATAGATTACGAGATAAGCAATAAAAACAAAAATAATAATTTATATAACTGAATAAAAATTTATAAATATAAGATAGATAAAATAATAACAAATAAAAACGAAATAGTTAAAATGCAGATAAATATTGGGATAACAAAAACCCTATAAATATATATATATATATATATTATAATATATATATAATATATATATATATATATATAATTATATATATATATATATATATATATATATATATATATATATATATATATATAAGAATATTATTAGTTTATTTTAAAACTAAAAAATACTTAATATTAAAGCTTAGATGAGAGATTACTAAAACTTATAATAATATCGGACAAGACTCAAGACTAGTTAAACAATAAATTGAAAAGAAAAACAAACAAATTAGAGGCGAAGAGTTATTAAGAAACAGATAAAAATAGATTTTATAATAAATTTTATTCTATAGAATCTATTCTATGAAGGGTCTTAAATTTTGTCTATAACTATAGGTTCATTGGTATTAAAATTGTTCACTAGGCTTATTTTGGTTGCATGTAATTGGGTTAATAAAGTTTTATTATTAATTCAGTGATTGTAGTATTGCGCGAAAATAAAGCTTTAATATTTGGGATTCTCGCTAATTTGGTGTTGATACCCCGATTCATCCCCGAAACGAATCTAATTACTGAAAGAAATGACAAGTTAACTACAACTATACCACATCTCTTTTCACATCTAATTTTATTTTATAGCAAGCCTTGGAAAAGAAAGCTTTGGACAATTAAGGCTTTGTTGGTTGTTGTGGTATTTATTAGTGTCAATCCCGTTTATATAAGCAAATCTAACAAAATCATGAGAACATGGATTGAGTTAGTTTGTATGGTGGTTACGAGAAATTAATGACTCCTATTCCGGCTCCAAACCAAGGTTTAGAGTAACCAAACCAAAGTTTAGAGGCGTTGTTGCAAACCATTAGACTATCCTGCCAAGTGATGTTGGAATGTTGAAATCAAAGATTATGTAGTATACCATAATATGTGGTATACTACATAATCTTTGGTTGAAATATGAGGTTCACTGAATAGAAAAATCGACTAAGGTACTATGGTTTTAATCCTCCTAGCTGAAGATTAATCCTTGTTCCAATAACCCTGATGAGGACCATACCTATTTAACTTTTTTTACTTTTCGTCATTTATACTGTAGGTATGTAGGAAAAGTATTGTGTTTAAAAAAAACCGAAACCGGAATGAAACCTGAATTATCCGTTTTAATTATTTTTATGGCCTCCTGAGTAATTTTCTTAAAGTTGTCTGTCTGTATATGTGTGTGTATGTTATCATCGTAGCTCCTAGTGTATTTATGCTGGAGAGTTAAAACTTTCTACAAAAATCAGTCTTCTGCTGTAGTTGTGCTAATCGGAAAATATTTTTTTTCGAGGTAGTACGTAATTGAGCACTTTATTTAACCGTTTTTAGGATGAGAAGCCAATCATTATTGTTATAGGAGGTTATTTAGTACTTTTCACCTCCGAGGACAATAATGAATGTAAAAAAACTCCTAGGACGTAAAAGTAATTCATATATTGCCACCATTACTGTAATGTAGCGTGTTCAAAAAAACAATCTGGGTAAAACCTTCATGAGGTTTCTTTAAAAACGTTCATTTTGTTTCTGTTTTTGTTCGTAGACTAATTTTTTCGTTTTTAAAAGTTGTTCTAATTGTCAATTTTTGTGTGTTTATTTGTAAAGCTTTTACATTTTTGAGTAAAAGTGTGAAGCTATGGATGAATTCAATGACGACGATAATATGGAGTTAATTGGACGTTTGTTTTTTTTTAATTAAGTATATAGCGCAGTTTATTTAATGAGTGCTACCTCAAAAAAAATAGTGTATGCCATCCGGTTGAGAATGTCTTTATGTCTTGGCAATTTTTCCCGACTCGCTTCGCTCGTCGGTAAATCTAATTGCCGTGACATAAAGACATACTTCTCAGCCTTATGGCATAAATAACTATTTTATGACGTCATCAATCAGCTATAATGACTTACCGAAAATTTCGAAAAATCATAAAACTCGGAAAATGATGCGATCGGTTTATGATTTAGCATGCATGTGACTATGTATAAGACTAACATATGTGTCAAGTTTCATCTCATTATCAGCATTAGTTTATCAAATGACTTGTGTACGTTTTTTAAAAAATTGTAAATAATTGGGAAATGATTCAATTGAGTTGAAATTTAGTAAAAATGTATACCTTTACTTTATAAATAAGTACACAATGTTTCGTTTCAATACGACAAGTATATCCATGATTTTTGTTGGATCATAAAAATTAAGTTGAATTGAGCGTGGTCAATGCTGTATGCGTGACCGCTAAGAATGAAACGGATGCATTTACTATCTGAGGACAAGCGAAGCGAGTCCGAAGACATGTTGCAGTAAACATTTGGCGAATTTTATATCCTGAGGACGAGCGAAGGGAGTCCGAAGCTGGGAGGATGTACGCTGTAACGAATCCGATGTGATGAGGATACGTTGTCCCAACGTAATCGGGTTGAGATGACGAAACTTACTAAACTGTAAACGAGTGTTGCCCTCTCCCTCTGTAGAATAATGTAGAATAATTTTACTACCACTTCTATGTTATATTTAGATTGGAACACGGCTTGTTAATGCAGTGGATGCATTTTATCCCATTATTAAATGGATTAATGGAGAAGAAGTTTTGTTTCAAATGCCTATGTCTACTTATCCAGAGGTTGAAGAATACAAGGTAATAAAATAAACTAACGTTCTAAAAATTTGCAAACTATATTATTTTACATGCTAGGTTAAACTAAAAATAATAATGAAGTATATCATAATAATAATAGATCACCAAGCACATAGGTTATTTTATAGGTTCTAAAATATTATTAGTAACCTCTTACTAATCTTCGGAGCTATGATATGGTTTCTTAAGTACTATGGCCGTCCATGGATGTGGAATTTATTTCCTAATTTGATTTCAGCAATTGACGTACGGAATGCTAAAATTGTTATGGCTTGTGAGCAAATGGTTCAGAACTGAAAAGCTTTGGATGTTTGGTGAATTTACTGAGTTAGATGCTCAGGAAGTTGAAGATGTTCTTGAGATATTTCAAAAGTAAGTATAGAAAAATTTGAATTTCATTTGAGTGTCTATATTCCCAAAAAAATTATCAAAACCATACCACAATAATAATAAATAAATAAATAAAATAAAACTAATTAAAGAGGCACAAATTAATCCAAATCAATAAATAAAATATGGCTCCGGTTTACACGAAATAAATATTGTTTAATTTGCCAATAAAGAACTTGTTTAAAAATATAAAAATAATTTTAAAATAAAGGATACACTTATCAGTCACAAAATCCTCATTGAAGTATTTTTATTTTTAAAACATTAATGAATTTACTTTTATAGCCAAAGGACGTAAAATTTTAGTCGGCCTCTGGATGTAAAAGTTTTTACGTCTTTATTAAAATTCCCTTTCGTTCGCTGTTCGTGCCCAACAGCTGGTATCGACGGTGGCTGATTCTTCAATTGCTTCTTCAACTTGCGGTAAATACGACCTTTTAAATGAATGTATGGTCCAAGTAGACCAATGCCAAAAAAGCCCTAAGTTTTACTCAAGGTAAGAATATACCTTTGTAATCCTATTAAAATAGGTCTTAAATCTCATGAAGATAAAGGTGAACGGTGCCAGTAGATTATGCTTTCAATGGGGGAAGCATCTTCAGCAGTTTTGGAAATTATAGATGAACGCTCTATGTTTTACAAAATTGAACCTAGTTATCCTACTTCAAAAAATCTGAAATCTTACTTTAACTGAGAATATCCCTTTGTAAGTCTACTTCAAGAATTCTCTCCGTCAAAAGGCGTCTTAAAGGTCTAAGTGCTTGACTACAGTACAAATCGAGTTAAAGTGAAAAAATCCTAGTGAGTGCCTTTCTGTTAATTTTTAATTTATTACTAATTTACAGAACTTTCACCCAACTCCAGAAAAATTATAAAAGTAAAATCAAACAACAAATAGCCGAAGATGATCCAAAGAGGTTTAAAGGTTTTATTGACGATCCTGATTTTGATTCCTGGCCAACACCTCTAAAACTTATTCACACAGCTTTACAGAGCATCAAGGCATTCAGGGTGATTTATTAATTGTATTTAATAATAATAAAAGTAACCATATAGCTAACTTTTTGACTAAATGGAGGGACAAGACCTGTAGGGGACTCGAGAAACATCTGTGGTAAGAGAATGGCCATACTTTCTGAGAGGGCCCTAAAGTGTCAAAGGTCACGATCCTCCACTGTCAGATATGAACGTGCTTGCATATTCGTAACGGATTAGGATCAGGATCGGAGAGTGGGTGAAGTGGAGGAGCAACTCTTTTATAACTGAATATTCAACAGAGTTGAGAGTGGGGTTTTCAGACAGCTCTAGGGTTAAACGTGGTTGAACATGAACCGGAACTATGATAGGTTGAACGCGAACCACTGCTGTGCATGTCGATTTAACGACCTCAAACTTGAAGGTGGTTATATAAGTTTATAACTACTAAATAATTCTAGCAAAATTGCCCGCAAGCAATACATTGAAATTGGCAAATATCCATTGAAATGTTAGCTTTGAAATGTTGCTACATTCTATTTCTTGCTAAAATTTTAGATTCGTACTCTGTGCATAAATATTTCCTCTTTTTAGTAAATTTTCTTCAATTTTAAAAGGAAATGCGCTAAGGATAGTTCTTAGCGCATTCTAGAAAAGGAAAGTTATTTAGAAAAGGAAAATAACACAGATTGACATTAAATGGGATTTCTATGCAAACACAAAATATGGTCTGCTTATCTTGAAAGAACTAGTATAGTTCTTATAGGCTTGAAAATAAACAAGTACATTTCCTTTTAAAAAATAATTGACTAAGAAGTAGAAATAATTGTGCATTGACTATAAACCATAAGTTTAAGCAAAAAATGTTAATTGGCTAACTTTCCATTTGGTGACAATGAATTCTGAAGGAAATTTGACCCGCTTGCGAACCTCCGCACCAGAATTGGTTTAGTTATTGAAAAATTAGCTACCCTAACACATAATAGGAGACACAAAGTATAATAACATAAGATGACTATTACTCTATGGGTTCTTAGGACTTTTAGTTCTAAGAATAGGAAAAGCCCTTAAATCCTCTCCTATATCACTAATAAAAGAGAATTGGCTTACATTTGCATTCAACAGTAAGTATGTGATATTATATACACACACACACACACACACTCACACACATGTGTTCGAACGCTTCCTGCTCATTTAGCCTATATATTTTAACCGCTGTATTATTGCAGGTTTATCTGCCGTTGATTCAAATACTTTCTAATAACGCCATGACAGCAAGGCACTGGGCTGAAATGTCTGAGCTAGTTGGGTTCGATATCACGCCTAAAAGTGGCACTTCTCTCAGTAATTACATCGCTTATAAATTGGAATCATTACTTGACAGGTAGGTCTAGCCATAATGATGTATTACTAGAGGGGCCATAGCCTATATTAATACATTGAGAGGCCTGAAACATTTTCGGGTTCTAAGGGGCTCTGTGTTAACTTCATTGAAACCTTCTCTAAGAGTAAGTTAAGGTTATAATAAATCAATTAGGCTTCCCGCATGTTTTTACTTTTCCTAATTGATACCAAAGGTACACAGGAAAAGTATTGTTGAAACCGTTTTTAAGGTGACCTAAGTGGTTTTCACTAAGTTGTCGGTCAGTATTTGTGTGTGTATATGTATGTGTGTGTGTCTGTTATCACCGTATGTCCCAGTGCATTTATGCTGGAGAGTTGAAACTTTAGACAAAACTGTCTATAGAAGTAGTTGCGCTATCCGAAAATATTTTTTTTAGTCATTAACCCGCAATAATTACTCAGCAAAAATTTCGAAAAATAATAACACGTAGAAAAATGTTGTGGTCGGATATAAATTTGGCCAGATGCAGCCAAATCACATATGTTTAAGACTAACATATGTGCCAAGTTACATATCATTATCAGCATTAGTTCAATTTTTATCAAATAACTTGTGTAATTTAATTAAAAAAATGTAAAGATTGGGAAATAATTAGTTAAGTTGAAATTTAGAACAAATACATCCCTTTACAAAAGTACATTTATACGACAAGTATATCCATTATTTGCTTAAAAGTTAAGCAGCATCAAGCGTGTTCAGTGCCTGGATGGGTGACCGCTGGGAATGAAACGGATGTATTTACTATCTGACGAGAGAAGCGAGTCTAAAGACGTGTTGCAGTATAAATTTGGCTTATTGTATATTCGGAGGATGGGTGTAGCGGATCCGATGTAATGAGGAAAAGTTTCGATGTACCCCGTACTCGATGTTTTGTATTTGTTTTGATTTGTACTTAAAACGTTCTAACTATTATGTTACTGTATTTTTGGTTCTGTTAATTAATTATATTGCTAGCCGAAGGTAAGGAAGTTACTTTTTCGATATTTTAAAATCCAAACAATAGTAATACTGCTCTTTTGGTGTAGCTAATAATCAACGTCAGGAACTTTTTGAATAAAGCATAAAGTTTTAGAACTTCTTATGAAGCTATGGTGGCAGAAACGCAACATTTATTCATTGTAGACCAGGTTTATTAGCTGCTTCAACACAAAGAGATGCTCATACTATGTGGGACCGAGTACTCTGATGTATCGGGTTTCAATCGATTACGCTGTTAAATGTGTAGCTCATACACAGGAAGCTACAAAGAAAGCATTGAGAGTCAATGAAGAGTCACACCTTTCCAAGCAGGTTAAAGAAAATAATCTCAGACGACTCTAAGAAGTTTGGTTAAAAGAGCCCTAATGATTAAAAATTCTGGCGCGGTGGTCCGCATGTCGGGCGAATTTCCTTTGATGCGTGTTTCCGTGCTTTTTATATAAGTTTACAACTACTAAATAAATAATTCCGGCGCGGTGGTCCGCTGTCGGGCGAATTTCATTTAGAATACGTGTTTCCGTGCTAAACAACCATTTTCTTGCTTATGCAAGAACCATGCCCATTGCGTGGTTCCGGTTCATGCTTTAGAACCTAAGCAGTTACTCAATTGTCAAGCACTGCTCGTAACTCATTTTGTCTGTATTTTCCAAAGGAAATGCGCATACTATCCAGTTGGTTGCACAAAACTATGCCTCTAAAATTAGAAGTACGCACTATTATTTGCACTAGTTTAAAGCTTAGTTACTTATCTTTAAGCTTAGTCAGTTATCTTTAAAGGTTTTAGCGCATTTCCTTTGGAAAATACAGACAAAATGAGTTACGAGCAGTGCTTGACAATTGAGTAACTGCTTAGGTTCTAAAGCATGAACCGAACCACGCAATGGGCATGGTTCTTGCATAGCAAGAAATGGTTGTTTAGCACGGAAACACGTATTCTAAATGAAATTCGCCCGACAGCGGACCACCGCGCCGGAATTATTATTTTAGTAGTTGTAAACTTATATAAAAAGCACGGAAACACGCATCAAAGGAAATTCGCCCGACATGCGGACCACCGCGCCAGAATTATTTCCTAGTTGTAACTTATATTAAGTAAAAAAAACGATAAAAAATGATCGACCCTTCCAGGATGTGAACCCAGTTACCCTGAGTTTGAGTGGTTGTATTGACTCCGGACCACTGGCATTCATCTCAGAGGCCCAAAAAACATTGAAAACGACACCCTACTCGAAATTTAATTTTCAACGACCGTAATTTTGGTTTTCTATATTTTTGTGGTTTTTTCGACTTTTTGGTAACTTAAAGTGGTCGTATCGACTTCGGACTGGTTTCATTCGACGCGCCCCCAAATTACATAGAAAACGACACCCCTACTCGAAATTTATTTTTTATCGACCTAAATTTTGGTTTTCGGAATTTAGAATGGTTTTTTCGATTTTTAGGTCACTTAGTGTCGTATCGACTTCGGACCGGTTTCATTCGATTCAGCGTCTCAAAAAACATAAATATTGACCTTTTTCGCGGCAAAAAATATTAACCTGAATTTTGCTGATTTTTTTAAAAATTTCGCTGACTCAGCAAACCGGGTTAATGACGTCACAAAAACCTGGTTTTCAATAGGTTCGTGTCCTCCCGAAGGTTGATTTTTGTACCAAGTTTGGTTAAAATATTAATCCGTTCGAAAGATAGAGTGTTTACAAGAAAGTGTCTAGAAATAATATATATATATATATATATATATATATATATATATATATATATATATATATATATATATATATATATATATATATATATATACAAAAAAAGTATTTTTTCGTCATAAGGGACCTCTGAAACGGATTTGTGTCGTGGTCCGAGGTTCGAATTCCGCCATGACGCCTATCCCATTAGGCGAATTTTCAAAGGAAATTCGCTAAAAAGTGGTTCTTGCACAACCATCTCTTTCAGAAATATATTTAAAAAAATACTGACTTGACACATTAAACTTGAAAAAGTTATGTTTATCCGACCAGCTTTCATCAAGGATCAGCTTACTTTACCTTTCATTTAAAAATGTCAGAAGAAGAAAGACTGGTTGCTCTAATGTCTTTACGAAATATGATTTCGCAGAAGAAGAAGCATATAAACTTCTTTTATGAAAAATACACTATATTCAGTTCTTGCTCGTGTATTCGGTTAATGCGATTTAGTCTAAGTAGTAGTTTTCCGATCTTATTCAAATAGAATTTGTCTGTGTATATAAAACACAGAATTGTATACGAATTCCATATAGTCCAAGAGCCAGGCCTAAAAAATGTCACTCATTTTGTACTATTTTAATCCAATTTTTTTTTGAAAAAATGCATTCAATTTTAAAGGAAAAGCATAGTCTGCCTATTCAGAATGGAGCCCTTCTAAAAATATTAGAAAATCGCACAAATTTCAGTTTACACGCCATAAGTGGTTCCCTGTAGATCGCGTGCAAAACATGGAGAGAACATTTTTAAAGCTGATAAAATTTCCTATTAAACTAGTATTTTTTTCGTCAAAATCGGAAAATTAGAACTAAAATTATGACTTTTTTTAAAAGGCCAAAAAATGTACGAAAATTCAATATTTTTCAAAGAAATTCTAACACTTGGTTTATTGGGTATTTATCATATTTAAAAAATGTTCTCTTCATGTTTTGCACATGACCCACAGGGAACCACTTATTTCAAGAAAACTGAAATTTGTGCGATTTTATAAAATTTTGAGCGTGCGCATTGATATGAAGGGCTTCACTTTAGATAGGCAGATATTGCTTTTCCTCCATACTTTAAGGTATATTTTCATACAAATTTGTTTTGATGATGTACAAAATGAGCCATATTTTTTCAGGTCCGGCTCTTAGACTAATAGGAAGTACGAAACAAAAGTCATTGTATCAAAATCAATTCTGCACAACAATATGCGTACTCACTCTAAGCGCAGTCAATGAGAATCAGTAGGATATTCGTCAATTTTGTGGAAGCTGCACTGCATAATCTTTGTAACATCCCTACATACCCTACTATTTCAAGGCCGTGTTTAGCCATTTGAGGAAGTCCACTAAATTTATTGACTTCCATTAATCTTGTATAATTACTCTTACAAGATCAATCATTCTGTTAATGTTTAAATTACTAACAACCATATAATGGCCATGTTATATATATATATATATATATATATATATTATATATATATTATATATATATATTATATATATATATATATTATTATATATATAATATATATATACTGAATAGAAAAAAAACTATTGTTCTACCAGAGATAATATATATTTTTATTCTTTACAGTTTTGAAATTATTAGTATCGGCGCAACTAAAGAAAAGCAATTAAAGGAAAACTTAGAAAAAATGATGGCTGAATGGGAAACTCTTAGTTTCTCTGTGAATTTATTTAAGTAAGTTATGTATTATTATCAGGGGTAGTATTCATGAGAATTAATTGATATTGAGTAAGACTTATTCCTATGTTATTTATAAGTATAAGAGTGGTAATCAATGGCATTACTTCAGGTTGAGTAACACTTATTCCTATGTTATTAACATAAGTATAAGAGTGGTATTCAAGAACATTACTTTAGATTGAGTAAGCGTGGTATTTAAAAATATTTCTTGAGATTAAGTAAGACTTATTCCTATGATAGTAACATAAGAATAAGGGTGGTTATATATATATACGAGAACATTACTTGAGATTGAGCAAAATTTATTTAAACGTCAGAAATGACATATAGCTTATCAATATGTCTCACTTAATCTCAATTAATTATCTTGAATATCGCCTTTAATCTTTAAGGTACCGTTTAATCTTAGGTATCATCCCTTTGTATTAGATATTGTTGTATGTAACTTGTAAATTACACGCTTTTTTACCTCCTTGAAATAAAATTATTATGGAATTAATCAACGTTTTTATAATATTTTTTAGGGACACAGGCTTACCGATACTGGCAGGAGTTGACGATGTTCAGGCAGTACTTGATGATCACTTAGTAAAAACTTTAAGTATGAGAGGCTCTGCTTTCGTTAAACCAGTCCAAGGTAATACCTATTGACTTTAATTTCTCACTTCAGGGATTAAGTAATTGTTAGTTATGTTTTGTTTGTTTAATTTTAAGTTATAATAGTAATTATTACAAGTTAGCAATTAATTAATTAATAATAATTATTATTTTTTAATTTATTTCGACAAATTAGCAATTAATTAACGATCTGTGATATTTATGTATTCGTAATATTTAGTTTAGTTTATGTGTGTTGTTTGTTATAATATTTAGTTTAGTTTATGTGTGTTGTTTGTTAAAGTGCTTGTACGCGTAAATAGTTATAGCCTGAGAATGTTCATAAAGATGAACGATATATATATTGCTCATGAGGTAATTTCAATATTATGACCGCTAAACTATTATAGTCGATATAATAAAAATTAATTTATGACAAAGGTAAAAAATCGGGTCCGAACTTCTTCTTATCAAATCGGATTCGCTATGCTCATCCTCCCTGATTCGTACTCGCTTATCTCGTCCTTAGATAGTAAATACATCCGTTTCATTCCCAGTGGTTATCTATCCAGGCATTGATCAAGCTCGATGCTGCTTAACTTTTATGATCCAAAATAATTATAGATATACTTGTCGTATTAAAATAAAACTTAGTGTACTTATTCATTAAGTAATGGAATACACTTGTACCGAATTTCATCTCGATTAGATTATTTTTAGATTTTTTGTACAATTTAAAAAAAAAAGTAATTTTCATAACAATTTTACTAATGATGATAATGAAATGAAACTTGACACATATATTAGTCTTATAGATGACTACATGCGTGCCAAATTTTAAATTGATCACAGCATTTTCCCCGTTTTATGATATTGCAGTCATTATTGCAAGTGAATGACGTCATATAAAAAAATCTGGATAGCACAACTGCATTCATAGAGTCATTTTTGTACAAAGTTTCAACTCTATTGCATATGTACTCTGAGAGCTACGATGATAACAGACACACTTGGTCATAGAGACAGAAAACTTTGTGAAAACTATTCCGGAGGTCTTAAAAACACCTGAAACGGATAATTTCGTCATCCTGGTTTCGGATTTTTTTGCCAACACAATACTTTTCCTATATATCTTTAGTATAAATGAGAAAATTCAAAGTATGGAAGGCATTCTTATAAAATAACCAAATGTGGAAATCCATTTAAATCAAATTAAAAAAATTGGGTACTGGGTACCCAAAATTTTCCTCATTTTCGGAACTTTTCCTCATCACATCAGATATACAACGTAATTTTATACGTTTTTTTATTATATGAATGATTGAAGGTGTCCAGGTCACGACTAGACATTTTTAGTAACAATATATTTATGGCATTGTCATCTTTTTAAGTTTATTTCTACTCTATAACCTCTTCATTTACGGGGATGTCCCGTAAATGGTAAATGGTGCGCCTGCCTGTAAGACAGTTTGGTTTCAATTCCGGTCGGGGCCTCTAGGATTTTCATGTGGGAGCCTGTGCGATGTCAGATACTCGTAAAAGATTTCTAACCTTAAATGAACCTGGGTTTAGGTAAAATTTAGGACCCTCAATAGTAGTTTATATAAAATATATGTTTCTGTCTCATTGTTTTGAGAGTAGGAAAGCTTAGTCTAGTAGTAGTAAGTTTTGACGTAAAAAATGCCTGCACTAGGACTCATAAGGTAAAACACTATCTTCTATCTAAGTGAGTTAGAAAAAATGTCCCAACGACGTGGTCATCTTGCAAGGTGATCTCACCTCTCCCTAATTATTATCACTAACCTCTTTATTTGTTTACTTATATCTGTTTTCTTACACAATGGTGTTAAGAATGGCGAGGGTTTACAAGGGGTTCGAAACGATTTAACACAGTGAGTATCAAGTTTTGTCTTATTATTTGTCGATTTAGTCCTTTCTTAGTCTCTAGTATTATCATTCCTACAAATTCACCAACATTTCTAAACGCATCTCTTTTAAAATAAATACAATTATCTGATTCATCTTCATATTGGGTTTCAGATATTGTTGGTGAATGGTATAATTTACTAATTCTAATTAACACCACGATAGAAGCCTGGGGAAAAGTTCAGATAGATTGGCTCTACCTGCTACCCATATTCTCTTCGAAAGATATTATTGCTCAGATGCCTGAAGAAGGAGCATTGTTTCAGGTGAGTCATTTTATTCTTAATAAATAAAATGCATAAATGAATAAACAAACGAATAAATAAAAATAAATGCAGGAATAACTGATTTTATTAATGAATTACATAAATAAACAAGTGAATGAAGAAAACACTATTAAATAAATAATTAAGTATAAATTTACAAGTTATATAGTAGATATAAATTAGCGAATTATGCGGTTCTAGCAGCACATGTCATCAGTAGTGGGATATCTATTACTAGTGTTAGGTGACAGCAGTAGAGGCTGCTGCTACCAGTGGCAGATGTTACAAATAGAGGTATCTATTACCAGTGGCAGATGCCTCCTGTAGAGTCAATAAATGCTTCGAAATGAATCTATTTTCTTTCACTCAGAGAATGTTAGGGGTTGCGTTATTATCGTATTTAATGTAAACTTATTGTTTCTTATAGAGAATATGAGCGACTATGATGGCTGATATATTAGTAATTGCCTAACGTCTAATGTCTAATACGCAGAATATACTGCTATGTACTTTATCTTTTATTCTACTAGATTTAAAAACTCTAACAATTATAAACGCCTAAAAGTTGAAAGGAAACATGGATACATTGATTTTCAATTCAATTAAAAAAGTAGTATTGCCAATAAAACAGAAAAATCCAATGGCACGTAATTGAAAATTAAGAACCTAAAATTGAGTTAATTGCTATTTTAAAACGGTTTATTGGCAATCAGTGATACCACAAAGTCCAGAGGAACCTGTAAGTGAGGTATTATAGGCATTAAAAACATTCAAAATAAACTAAAAAGTCGGATACAGGATACCTTATAAATCCTTATAAATTAACAAATTATTGAAATCCATTTAAATCAAATTAAAAATTATAAATAAAGCATTTAAACTTACCAATACATTAATCCTTTAGCGTAATGTAAGAAATGCTTTTATACTACGTGGAACAAAATGTTGTGTCTGTACTTAGGAAGTAGATGTTGCGTATCGAGCTATTATGAAACAAGTGGAGAAGGAGCCAAATGTCAAATCAACAGCAGGTCATCCTGGGTTGCTGCCTATTTTAAAGCATTGTCAAGAAAATCTAGAGCTAGTTTACGCTGGTGTGAATAGATACCTTGAGTCTAAAAGATTGTACTTTCCCAGGTATGTTAAGTTAAGGTGTACATTGAGATAAATGTCCAATTTATACCATTGAATGGCAGTGACGAAATAGTGTAAAGAGGATAAGTTGTAGCCTTGTGTTCCTAAAGGTAACCTTTTCGTAGATCCTAACAATATGCTTTTAAAATTTGCCTTAACGTCTATATATTATTCTGTATGTTCGTCGATGTTTTGTGCTTTATCTATACATAAAAGATAAAAATGAGACTCCCTAATAAATTGTGTAACCTGATGGGTACTATACATCTGAATATTGACGATAAAATTGTGAAGCATGAAGTGAGTAAAATAACAAATACTACTGAATCAGTGTCCTGATAACATCAAAACACGGTAATATCTGATTAATTAATAAACATAATATTTCTTGCCCGCAGGTCCCTAAACTAGGCAAATTTAATTTAAAATACATACGTTTTTGCTCAGCATACCATTCTTGCTTTAGTTTCTAGTATATGCATTGTTATGTATTGTATTGAATTTTTTTATAAATGCGGACATACATTCCACAGATCATACAAAACTATGGTCAATAATTAAAAATTGTTACTGAAAAGTATTTTTTACACTTATTAAAGCTCAGTTAAAGCTAATTTTAATATATTTTAATGTATCTTGTATGAAAATAACGTGAGTTCTTAACTTACGAACGAAAGTGCATTTTTACTAAGTCTCGATATTAGGCAAAATCCCAAGTGAGGCGAGCACTTTTTTTCACTATATATTATTAATAATACAAGCAATTCAGCGAGAGAAGTGAAACCTTATTCATACCGTATTTCCCTACTATTATGAACAATCGAGCGAACGGAGCGAGCTCATTTTTACTACGAACCATTATCACTATATAAGCTTACTAGCTTATCATTAATCACAAATATAACCAATTTAGCAAGCAAAAGCAGCTTTGTTTAAATTATTTTGTACATTAAATTATTTATATATTTCTAACGAGGGTGTCAGAAGTTTTTGATCCAACGCAACATTAGTCCATAAAGTTCTGCTGTTAAGAACTTAGTGTCACCATCCTTAAAATCAGCTACCCTCTTCTTCTACACCGTTTAAGTGACAGTACACGATCAATTAGCATCAGAAGCTTTGATTTCAACAATACAGCATACATTCATTACAGCTTACTTGAAAATGTTCATCTATCTTTACTTTAGTCCACATCTATAATAGTTTCTTGTATCGATTACTATATAAATCCTGTGCTGTCTACTTTACCTTTATTAATATTATAAACATTTTATTTCTAGATTTTTTTTTCTTTCGAACGAAGAGATGTTGGAAATACTAAGCGAAACTAAAGATCCACTGAAGGTCCAGCCACATCTAAAGAAGTGTTTCGAAGGAATAGATAAATTAGAATTCGATTCAGAAATGAACATCACAGCAATGTGGAGCGCTGAGGGTGAAAACGTGGCGATGCTGTTTGTCATTAATACAGTCGAAGCAAGAGGATCTGTTGAAAAATGGCTCGTTCAGGTTCGTTCGTTAAACAAGAGCCTGTCGGCTTCTTAGCCTCTCCACGGCGTATTTTTATATTTTGATCAGTGAGCCCCTTTTCAAGAAACACCTACTTCTGTATGAAAAAACCATATATGCTCATTTTTCCTTTAGTATGACCATAGTTTTCAATACATTATATTATAAATATGTGCATTCTCTTTAAAAACCAAGAATATTGACAATCAGGTAAATGTTTTTCTGTCCAGACAATAGATATTGGGAGAAAAAAAGATTCAAACCAAAGACGTTCAAGATTATAATAGATAATTGATTCTTAAGCGAAGAAGCAAGCATTCATTTAAATTGAGCCTCCAAACTTCCGCGCCACAATATGTTAAAATTATTTATCGAATGTACCCACAATTTGACAACAAATCTCTGTTTTGGTTTATTTATTGTGTTGAAACGTTTCCCCAAGCAAGGATAAGTAGATCTTTTACTTTTGTTAAGACCTGAACCTAGGCTTTTGGATAAATAAGCTTGTTTAATATTTATCAGTTAGTTGCTAATTTCAAAGTTACTAAATTGGTTTTTTTCTCCAAAGGTTGAAGACGACATGAAGGCAAGTATAAAAGAAGAAATAATGAAATCACTTAATGACTACAGCATTCAAGGTAGAAGTAAGTGGGTGACATCTTGGCCTGGACAGGTGGTGTTATGCGTGTCCTGTGCCACGTGGACTGCTCTTATGGAAGATGTATTGAATAGAAATGATTATAGACTACTTGGCATATATCATAAAGGGCTAAATGTAAGTAAGGCCAATGTCATTACGTACTATATTTACTATATTATACTATATCTGTAAAAACTTAAAACAAAGTTTCGGTAGTTAAGATAGCGACCCTCACTTTGTCTTATAATAAAAACAAAAACATTTATTGATTAATATTCCCGTTTCTCAATGAAAACTTGGTTAGCAATTTATTGATTTATATTTTTATAGCAAATGGTTTTGAATAATAGTTTGAATATTAGCTTGCGGATCCCCTAAAATCATTGCATGGACCCCCAAACAAGATCTTTTCAAGGGGTCGAACAACACTTTTTTTATATGATTTGTATGGTTAGTCTCCATACTAGTACCTACTTTTCACATTTAAACACATCTTTTTTATTTCTTTTTCGTTTAAAGGGTCTTAAAGCTTATTTGTTTTATAGTTCATTGATATATTATCTTTAGCCCGTGTCCAGCTAGTGCTCCCCAGGGTGTTTACCCTGAGCGAAGTACGCGTTTCTCTCAATCACAGGGTCGACAACTTGAAGCAATTCTTTAGATAGTTTGAATTATGCTGAAAATGTGTTAAAGGCCGTCTTCTATGTTGTGATTTTTCTTTACACTTTTTGTCTTTTGTTTACCCAGCAAGATTATTCTCCATAATTAAATAGGAAACTGTAACAAGTACAATTCAAAACACTATAAAAATGAGAGCAAAACATATATCTATTACTATATAAAAGAAGCAAAATGGGATGGAGGAAAGTTTACTACTTACACTTCATAGGCATTTACAGAGCAACTTTACAAGACTGCATACAGAACTTGCGACGCAAGAAGTAAATACAAAATTATTTGTCAATATAACGTGATATAAAGATCAATTCTAGTCCTCAGCAAGTATATCCGCCAAGTTGAGCCTTCATACCCCTATTCCTTAATGTTTCCTTAAGAGATCTTTTAAGTCTCTTTATTGTATCCTAAAGAATGTAAGAATTTTAAACTTGTTTCTCCTATAGGTCACCTCAAAGGTCCCTTAAAGGCCCGTCAAGGAGATGGTAAAGAAAACGTTTTTGAATTCAGACCTTCATGTTGATATATTTCCGAATTGCTATGTTTATGTCATCAAAGGCCGCCTATACTAGTTTACTTAATATGCAAATGCTGGTGCTTACGTATTAAATGCCTCCAAAGCTAGATCATAACTATACTAATGCTGGTGTTTACGTTATCAAAGGCCATCAATGCTAGATCAATTACTGCTTAGCACTACAGAGTTGTAGGTCTTTGGCCACAACGTCTTTCTTTCCATCTCTGTTAAGAGACAGTCCCTTTATCTACAAACTACTTAACTTTCTCAAATGTTCCTTGAGATTTGTTTTCTAGATTTTTCTTGGCCAGCCACGAATTCAAGATAAACTCAGATTGCAATCAAGTTTTCAAATTAACAGTTTTAGGCATTTGTAAAATACATTTTTTGTACATGGCTAAGCCAGTTTAATCTTCTAGCTTTTATTTTGATAAGCTTACTTTATGGGCGTTTGAGTTCGTCAAAGGCTACCTACCTTTTACATCAATTGTACTTTTTAAAATTAGTAAAACAATATGACGCCTCTTAGGATTAACTAAGAGACGAAAATAATTTTCTACCTTGTTGTTTGTTTTAGAATCAACTAAACGAATTAATTGAACTAGTGCGAGGAAAGCTGAGTAAGCAAGCAAGGATAACGCTTTGTGCTTTGGTTGTATTAGATGTACACGCCAAGGATGTAACGTACGAGTTATTTCAAAAACAAATACAGACGCCGCTGGATTTTGAATGGCAGGCCCAACTGAGGTCTGTATTGAACAGTAGGCTAGTTTTATAAATGTAGGAATTGATTGTATTGTAACAAGTATTTTAGCCCGGGGAGCTGTTGGCGAGGGTGGTTCGGGACAATGAATTTTAATTTGCCACAATCAAGGTCTATAAATAAACAAACAACGTTAAGCGCCACTTTTCTATTAAGGTTGAACAAAGAAGAACCTAGGATAGGGAAAAGCACGGATAGGGTAACAAGGAGAGTGCACAACTTAAAACTACTGTAGCCCTTAAAACTATAAAAGTTCATAAAAAACAAAATAATTAAGTTGTAAACAAAGAACTTATACTAATTAAAATATATACAACTTTAACTCTAATTCTTAAAATTAATAATATGTCCATCCAGGGAAATGAAACAGTTAACTTATTAAATAACGTAAAAAGAAAGGTTAAAAATATTTATGCGTACTGAATGATAATGATGATGATTTATATAATTAAGATAGGCTATTGGATTTAGTAAAATATAATAATTTATATTAAGTAAAATGCTATAATTGGGGAACCAATCTTGCCGTCCTGTTAAGTATATTCAAAGAGTCCAAAATGAATAACTGAATAATTAGTGCTTCAGATTGTGATAAACAAATAAGCTTAAAAATTAAAAGAAGATAAAAAGTATAAAAATACTGTCCTGAAACGATGGGTAGGATGACCAAATTTCCTAAGCACCACCTAGAGTACACCTAGACTAACTTTTATGCACTCCGAATTTGACTCTATCCTGGATCCTAACACACGATCCAGAGTTCACAATCACTAGCCACTTCACTACCGGTAACCGTGACTTTCAATGTGACCGACGAACTTGTCAACGTTTCGGAGACGGCACGCGTTCAAAAACGAAACGGTTCTGAAAATCCGGCCTCAGCCAGTAACATAAAAAAAAGTTCAAGGCGAACGAACACAGATCTGTCCTGGTTAAGGGCTGACCAGGAACTCTCAGTGCAGACCCCTAGAGGGCTTCTCCCTCCACTCAGTCAGACAAGTTTGGGGGCAGGAAATTGGATTAGCTGAAACTCAGGTCCTCTTCTTAGTACTTAAGATTAAAACTACCCTAATAAGACCATTAAACAACTTAAACTAACAATTATCAAAACAGGGCTACATGTTTCTTAAATAATAATTGAAACTAATTTCGTTAAAACTAAATTATCGTTATATGTGACTCCTCCTTGGGGAGAAAAGGATGAGATGGGGAATGATTCAGGAAAAGGAGAGTAATAGTAAAGAATAGATAAGGAAATATTATAGATATTTACGATATAATATAGATAAGAATAAAACTTAAGCTAATAAAATATACACCATATACACAAATAAAAACAGTAAGATGCCATAATTAAAGGTCTTTCTTCAGATCCTTGACATGCCATGTCCCAAGATCTCGTCCAGTCTCGTCTACAAGATCATAGACTAGAGAAGAATGTTTTCTAGCAATATAACACTTCTCATACTTTGGAGCAAGCTTGGAGGAGTAGTGTCTTGCAGCATCAGACAAGGTGTAACTCTTCTTCCAGACTGTATCACCTTCCTGAAACTCTTCTGCTTGACGTCGAAGATTATAGGGTATCACATTCCTCTCCCTAGCACGTTTAAGCTTCTTACGAACCTCTAAACGTAGCTGTTGAAGTCCATTAAGACGTTCAAGTCTTGCTTCCAAAGGATCTTCGTCTGGTTCTACTGGGTTGTGCAGAAGGTTATATTCTTCACCTGAGGACATCGGTCTCTGTCCAAAGTTTAAGAAGTAAGGAGTGTGACCAACAGATTCTTGTTCAGCAGAGTTGATGGCAAACTTAAATTTGGCAAGATGTACATCCCATTTTCTTTGATTCTCCCTGATGAAGGCAGTGATCATTGTCTTAACCGATCGATTCATCCGTTCGGCAGGATTGCAGTGCGGACTGTATAAAGGGTTGTAAACTATCTTGACACCATATTCAGTCATCTTCGCCTTAAAATTATTGCTAGTGACCTGAGTGCCGTTGTCACATTTAATGGTTTGAGGAACTCCGAAAGTGGTAAATATACTGTTCTCAAGATGAGCAAGTATAGCTGGTGCGTTGGCTGCTTTAAGAGGAAAAAGATGAATAAATTTGGTAAAAATATCACCAACCACAAGAAGATATTTATATTGTTACTAGAAGCAGGAAAGGCCCAACAAGATCCATGCAGATAATCTGCCAAGGCCTAACTGGAATCTGTGGATCACCCATCAATCCTCTCATTGGTCTTTGTTCTGGCTTGGTAGCTTTACATATTGAACACTTCCTTATGTACCTAACTACGTCAGTATGCATACCAGGCCAGTAATATAGAGATTGAAGACGTCGTTCTGTCTTAAAAATACCAAGGTGACCAGCCATAGGAGTGTCGTGATATTTAGAGATTAGTTCTTGTCTCCTCGGTTTAGGAACAGCAACACGCCACGGATTTTCCTGAAGCGGATCTTCTCTCCTACTGACGCGTTTGTAGAGCTGTCCTTCTTGTTCTTTCCATAGAGGAAAACTCTGAGGATCGTTTCTCACACCAAGCAGCAGTTTAGAATACCAGCGATCTTGTTCTAGGTCTTCAACAGTGATGGTATCAACTAATGGCTCCTCTGGAATAGACCTAGATAGAGCATCAGCTACTTTATGTTGCTTTCCAGGACGATGACGGATGGTAAACCTGTATTGCTGTAGCTTAAGTGCCCATCTAGCAAGACGACCTGCAGGATCCTTTAAGTTCTGTAGCCACTTAAGTGCCATGTGATCAGTTATCACAGTAAACTCTGTACCCTCGATGTAGGGGCGGAACTTCTCAACAGCCCACAGTACAGCCAAACACTCTAACTCTGTAGCTGAGAAGTTCTTTTCGCACTTAGTGAGAGAACGGCTGGCGTAAGCTATAACTCTTTCTCCTTCGTCGAACTCCTGAGATAGAGTAGCTCCTAGTCCACTAGTTGAAGCATCGCACTGAATGAGAAAAGGTTTAGTAAAGTCTGGTCCAGTAAGTATTGGAGCTGAAATAAGTTTTTCTTTAAGTGAGAGAAAGGCATCTTGACAAGCTTCGGTCCATACAACCTTAGCATTTTTTCTGAGAAGGCTTGTAAGAGGGTTGACAATAGAAGAAAAATCAGGCACAAATCTTCTATACCACGAGGCTAGACCAATGAATTGTCTTACTTGTTTCTGAGTTTTAGGAGCTGGGAAATTCACAATAGCGGACACCTTATCCGGATCTACACGTAAGCCTTGGCGGTCTACAACATATCCTAGATACTTAAGTTCAGGCCGACAAAACTTGCACTTTTCCGCGTTCAAGGTAAGTCCCGCTGCATGTAGTTTCTCTAAAACTCTCTTCAAAATAGCTAAATGTTCAGAAAAGCTGGACGTTACTATAATAATGTCGTCTAGGTACACAAAGACGTGTTCTTCTAGTTCAGGGCCTAGGACATTATCTATTAGTCTTTGCCAAGTAGCTGGACTGTTGTGGAGTCCAAAAGGAAGTCTCTTGAAATGAAAAGTCCTCTTCCTGGTACTGTGAAAGCTGTCTTTTCACGAGAGTTTTTGTGGACAGGCACCTGCCAATAAGCAGACTTAATATCTAATGAGGAGAGGTACTTCACATTTTTAAGACGGTCTAAAATGTGACTCACGAACGGAAGGGGGTAGGCGTCTTTTTTGGTCACAGAATTAAGACGGCGGTAGTCCACACAAAATCTTAGGGACCCATCAGGTTTCTTAATCATGACCACCGGTGATGACCATGGACTTGACGAGGGCTCAGCTACACCTTCCGCTAACATTTTGTCGAGTTCCTCATGCATTATTTTCTGGATAGGAGGCGAGACCGGGTAATAGCGCTGTTTAATCGGCTCAGCATCTCCTGTGTTAATTACATGCTCGACAAGGTTAGTGCAGCCAAGTCTTGTACCTGACTTAATAAAGTAGTCATCTACCACGCTTTTCAGTAATCTCTTCTGTTCTTGAGTTAGACTAGACTCATCATTCAGGCCTTCAGTTGCAATCGATGATAAGTGAACTTTATCACTAAAGCTCCAAGTACCTTTGGCTAAATTAGGAACTAAGTTCATGGCTTTCCAAAAATCTAGACCTAAAACTAATGAATGAGTAATAGATGGAACGAGTAAAACTGGTAGAACTTTGACAGTGCCCTCGAGCTCAAAAGGGACATCAACTGTTCCTAAGATATCACATTTCCGTCCATCAGCAACTTTAACTGTCGTAGGATTTGTTTTAGAGTCTAAAGTTTTGGTAGTCAACTTGAGAGAAGACAATAATTTAATCCCTTTGGGTCCGACTAGAGTTCTTGATGCTCCGGAATCTAACAAGCCTTTAATCGGGACACCAAGGATGTTAACAGTAAGATGAGGTCTCTGATCATGAGGAGAAGATTTTAGCAGATACTCTATGCTATCTACAACCGCATCTTTTCTAATAAAATCTAACCAAGATTTTCTTTCTTCTTGAGTGGTCTTAAGACTTATTTGCGAATCAGAAGAACGACCACTTACTTCTTCCTCGCTTGCAAGTTTAAATTCTTCATTCGTTTTTCAGCACATCGCAAACATTCTCCGTGAGATAGATTTTTATTTCCGCAACGCGTACAAAATTTTAATTTAAGTTCAGGACACTGCTGGTATTTATGAAAGCTAGAACTACAATGCCAGCAGGTTTTATTGTTAGACTTAGAAATAGTATTTGACGTGGAAGGTAGACTATTGTTTTGAGGGTTACTACAGTGTCTGTTATTCTGATGACTATTGCGAGTTACAAAATTTGAAGTTGAATTTGAATGGTTGGATAAAGTTGAAATGACAGAAAATGTAGGTTGCTCTTTTCTAGGTGCAGTATAGGCAAGAGAAGGTTCTAACATATTTTTCTTAGAAGAAGAAGGAGGTCTAAAACTATCCATATGTTCTTTGTCTCGCTGTATTTTACGTCCAAATTGTAAAAGATCTTCAACAGTATAGATAGGTTGTCCTCGAATGCGGTCAAAATAAAATGGTGATATATTTTTAAGGAGTATCTTAAGTTTCCTATCTTCTGTGAGTGGAGTTGGCATTCTAGAAAAATATGTCTTCATTATGGCAATGTAAGAAGTGAATTTTTCTTCAGTACCCTGAGTACGGTTCATTATTTCTCTAAGTAGTGAGTCATCATAATCTTCGGGTTCATACTCTTCCTTAAGAAGATCGACTAAATGAAGCCAAGATTTAGCTTGATGTCTCACAGATCTGTACCATATCTCTGCTGGACCGGTGAAGAGATCAATAGCAGACAGAAACACTTCACGCTGACTCATGTTTCTCGCTTCTCTATACATCTCCACATCATCCAGAAAAGATCTTAAACTAGGTTCATTGCCGTCACCAGAGAAGGTAAGTTTCCAATCCTTAACCGGAACTTGTAACTTCTGAACCATAGGCAGGTAATTATCAGGGTCACAGACAAATTCAGAACCTCTTCTTGAGTAGAAACTCATATTAGATAAACGTCTCCTAGCATTCAGATCAAGAGTATCTCTAGCAGGTGTTTTATAAGAATCTCCAGGATTAGGTTGATCGTCTTTAGGGTTAGGATTAGGTTGAGGTTGGGGAACAGCAGGTTTTGGTTGAGAAATCTTAAAAAAGTCTTCAAGGCGTTGCCACAATGCTAAAACAGATTTTAAATAGGCTGATCTAGTCTTAGTTTGTTCTTCATTCTCAGGCTGAAGTCTCTCAATCCTACCTAAAAGATGAGTTAAAACAGTATCTATTTTCCTGTACAAGTTATCACCTCTAGTTCCACTATAGTTATCTATCATGGTCTCAATTTTAGCTAACTTATTCTTGATAACTGTACTTTCTTCGTTAAAACTGTAGGTCACTGGAGTAGCTAACAAAAATTGACCTTGCTTCTCTCTGTCAAAAATACACTTAAGTGTAGCTCTCATTTCTGCAACGGTCTCCAAATCTACAATACCTCTAATTTTTAACTCGTATTGGAGCTCCTCTTTACCTAATTTAGATAGATCCATCATAAAATAATAATTATAACTAGATAAAATAATTACAAATAAAATTAGAATTAAAATTATAAAAATTTAAATAGAAAAGAGTGCTTATAAAAGTTATAAAGAAGTAAGGACAGAATTCAATTGAAAAAAGTATAATGATAGAAGGGTAAAAAGTATAAAAACGAAAGGAAACATTCTGAGAATCAGAGAAGTATACGAAATATACCCTTTAATTAAAGTAAGA
Source organism: Microvelia longipes (assembly GCA_018340805.1). Taxonomy (NCBI): domain Eukaryota; kingdom Metazoa; phylum Arthropoda; class Insecta; order Hemiptera; family Veliidae; genus Microvelia; species Microvelia longipes. The sequence continues at coordinate 23,997,865 of JACMZG010000022.1, forward strand.
TAGATTATAGGGAAATTAGATAAAAGTGAAATGTAAAATTTAAAAGAAATAAATATAAAATCCTGTGTATAAATAAGAAAAGATAAAATAAGAATAGTATATAAAATGGTAAGGGTAAGATTAGAGAGGGTAAGGGGATAAAAAGGATAATTAGATTGGGTACTACAAGGAATACTACAGGATGCAGCTGACTGCTAAGTAATTGGCAAGGGATATCAGCAGGTATAGCACACAAGTTTTAGCTTAATCTTCAAATTACAAATTTTTACCATAAAATATTTAAAATTATTGCAATCGATAAAATAGCAAAAGTTACAAAAGTGGATTTTGTGAAAAATAGTTATGGAAGTTAAGAATAAATTTGTAAACAAAATTAAAAGAATATTGAAATTATGTTTAATTAAAACTGAATTAAGGTAATTAATGTAGCAATAAATATTCAGGTCCCCACGTTGGGCGCCATTTAAACTGTAACAAGTATTTTAGCCCGGGGAGCTGTTGGCGAGGGTGGTTCGGGACAATGAATTTTAATTTGCCACAATCAAGGTCTATAAATAAACAAACAACGTTAAGCGCCACTTTGTTCTATTAAGGTTGAACAAAGAAGAACCTAGGATAGGGAAAGCACGGATAGGGTAACAAGGAGAGTGCACAACTTAAAACTACTGTAGCCCTTAAAACTATAAAAGTTCATAAAAAACAAAATAATTAAGTTGTAAACAAAGAACTTATACTTAATTAAAATATATACAACTGAACTCTAATTCTTAAAATTAATAATATGTCCATCACAGGGAAATGAAACAGTTAACTTATTAAATAACGTAAAAAGAAAGGGTTAAAAATATTTATGCGTACTGAATGATAATGATGATGATTTATATAATTAAGATAGGCTATTGGATTTAGTAAAATATAATAATTTATATTAAGTAAAATGCTATAATTGGGGGAACCAATCTTGCCGTCCTGTTAAGTATATTCAAAGAGTCCAAAATGAATAACTGAATAATTAGTGCTTCAGATTGTGATAAACAAATAAGCTTAAAAATTAAAAGAAGATAAAATGTATAAAAATACTGTCCTGAAACGATGGGTAGGATGACCAAATTTCCTAAGCACCACCTAGAGTACACCTAGACTAACTTTTATGCACTCCGAATTTGACTCTATCCTGGATCCTAACACACGATCCAGAGTTCACAATCACTAGCCACTTCACTACCGGTAACCGTGACTTTCAATGTGACCGACGAACTTGTCAACGTTTCGGAGACGGCACGCGTTCAAAAACGAAACGGTTCTGAAAATCCGGCCTCAGCCAGTAACATAAAAAAAGTTCAAGGCGAACGAACACAGATCTGTCCTGGTTAAGGGCTGACCAGGAACTCTCAGTGCAGACCCCTAGAGGGCTTCTCCCTCCACTCAGTCAGACAAGTTTGGGGGCAGGAAATTGGATTAGCTGAAACTCAGGTCCTCTTCTTAGTACTTAAGATTAAAACTACCCTAATAAGACCATTAAACAACTTAAACTAACAATTATCAAAACAGGGCTACATGTTTCTTAAATAATAATTGAAACTAATTTCGTTAAAACTAAATTATCGTTATAGTATATAAATGTAAAAATATTAATAATAAGCGATAGTTTTTGGCAATATTAGCCAAAAACTTAATATTGTGATACTCATACTTAGATTAAAAAACCGCGTATGGGATACCTCAGAACTTTTCCTCGCCATATCGAATTCGCTACGCTCATCCTTCCCTTTTTGGACTCGCATCGCTCGTCCTCAGAATATATAATTCGCCAAATTTATACTGCAACACGTCTTTGGGCTCACTTTGCTCATGCACATATATAGTACTTTCATGTTTCATTAAACTTAATTTAAAAAAAAATTAGTAACGAGTAGTGCTTGATAATTGAGCAACTGCTCAAGTTTTAAAGCATAAACCGGATCCTTAAGCAAGAAATGGGTTGTTAAGAACGGAAACACGTATTCCCATGGAAATTTGCCCGATATGCGGACCACCGCGCCAGAATTTTTATCTATTATGTAATTTTTATTTTTAAAACTGGTAACAAAATTATAACAAAAAAATGCGTAAGTATGAATCTAATTGGTGTCTAATGAAGAGAGGGACGCAACTATCAAATCAAATAAAGGGATATCCAACCTAAGTCCTTATTGTTATTTATATGTTTAAACATGTTAAGCTAAAAAATAAAGTTAGTAATATGTTTTTTGTTTTCTATACTTTTTTCAAAAGTATATCTAAAAAATGAAAAAAGGGAACAGGGTACCTCGGAACTTTTCCTCATCACATAGAATTCGCTACACTTATCCTTCCTACTTCGGACTCGCTTCGCTCGTCCTTAGTATTTAAAATTCGCCAAATATATACTGCAACATGTCTTCGGGCTTGTCTTTAGATAGTGTATACATCTGTTTTAAATTGTTTCTTAATTTTTTTTATGTTTCACTTGTTTTCATATTAATTTTTAACTAGACCTTAAGACTAATTTAGTATTATGTTCCAACACTCCAGCGTGAACACATCAGGTGTAATGCGAGACTCATACATACCGACACACACAAGCGCACTTAGAGACAAACAAGCACCATGATAAAAACGACTAAGAATGTCATAAATGTGCCTGTAAGTGATTATTATGATGAAATCTCGGTTTCGGATTTCAGGGTGAACACAATGCTTGTTCTATATATTGAAGTATTAAACAGGTAAGTAAATACCTGTAATTAGGCCTCTTAACTACATGATGTTAGAATTGGCAATTTTGAGACTATAGTGGGATTCCATATGGAGCTGGAATCTCTGCTCGTTTACATTTTCTGACCTCTATTTTTGTGAGCATCCCACCATATTGGGAGGCAGGTCTGGAAAGGTCATTTATCCAACATCTTTTACATGTTTATCTACACGGTATCGGCTAAACTCCATTTGATATTATTTGCAGATACTACGTAACTGATAAAGTGCTGGTTTCTATTATTAATTCGACAGTAAATTACGCCTATGAATACTTGGGTAACACGCCACGCTTGGTAATTACACCACTGACTGATCGATGTTATCGCACTCTGATGGGTGCCTATCACTTGCACCTCAATGGAGCACCTGAGGGTCCAGCTGGTACTGGAAAAACAGAAACAACTAAAGACCTTGCTAAAGCATTGGCTATTCAGTGTGTTGTATTTAATTGTTCGGATGGATTAGATTATCTTGCAATGGCAAAGGTTCGTGATTTAATCATATATATTATTTTTTTGTTACTACATATTATTTATATATTAATAATATAGCTTTTGCATGATTTTAAACCTAAGTCTTTAATTAAATATATATTTTACACTTAAGTTCTCGAAACATTAGGTGGCACGAAAAAAGGAATCATGGGAATAAAATAGGGTTATTTATGAATTTTGTTTATTTATTTTAATTTTAGTGGAATTTCATAAAAAATTAAGAACTATTTCAACAGTTCAAACACAACTTAAACTTCTGGTGTGAGATTTTCTTTATCAAAGGACTTTGAGTTTTTAATTTTAATCATTAATAGTTCATAGCAGCCTGTTTGACGAATTTTTTAAACTTACACCATTTTTTTCAGCCGGCAAATATAACGATACCAAAGAGATCTGGTGTTTGCGTTCCAGAATATCCTCTCAGTTTATGCACAATGACCTCCGAATACCGTTCATCAAAGACTTTGCTTCCTCTCGCTGCAGCTCCTTACATTCGAAATTAGATTCCCATTCTAATCCCCTTATCCAAACCCTACATTCCAGAACCATTCCTTTCAATCCTCTACGACGTCTTCGACGACAGCGAGAAAATCCGTAACAGGAGCACAATACAATTTAAAAATTTTCTTTGATTCTGAAAGAATGTATTAGTACCGTTTGGTTCTCTAGCAGTACATATATAATATTTAAGCAATATACATATTGTTTAAATATTATTTTATGGTTTTTATTTATCATTAATCTTTTATAATCTTCTATTCAATATTTAAAATTTTTTCACGGAATTTTTTTCTTTGGACTAACATAATTCAGATGATCTATGTCTTCTGGATTGATTGATGACAATGATTTCTGTTGGCAGTTTTTCAAAGGTTTGGCAGCATCAGGAGCCTGGGTATGTTTCGACGAATTCAATCGAATCGACGTGGAAGTTTTGAGTGTTATCTCTCAGCAGATATTACAGATTATTCAGGCTGTTAGAAATAATTTAGAAGAATTTACTTTCGAAGGAAGTACGATAAAGCTGAATCCGACTTGTTACGTCTGCATTACTATGAATCCCGGGTATGCGGGCAGGTCGGAACTACCTGATAATCTTAAGGTAAATGTTTTTTATTATTTCCTATTATTACCGAAATAAGCTGTTTTACACTACATAGTGCCGAAACAGCATAATGTTTCGCCGAACCATAACAATAAGACATTAATAGAATAATAAATAAATTATTTCTCTATTTTACGTTTACTTTTCCATCAACTAGAAAAGAAGTAAAAGTATAAAGGAAGTAGAAGTATTCCTATAGTTAAGAACACAATATCTATTATTATACAGCAAGTAATAGTTTTTAATATTATTATACTTGTAAGTGTAAAAAAATTTTGAACTAAATTTATATTCATAAATAGATATTGCAATGATTAATAGTAAATAGTTATTAAATAAGGATTTTTTGTTTAAAAAAAAAAAAAACTATTCTAGAAGGGATAAGCATTTTAATTGTTAAAATAATCATTTTAATTGTCCCTGTTTCAGCATATACAGATCCCAAAAATTAAAATAATTTTGGTGTCTGTGTATATGTATATCAGAGTAGGAAGATTCTTTTTTAAATCCACAAAGTAAATGGCATATTTTTTTTTTTTTTTTTAAATTGGTCCAAACGAAGACAAAAAAAGGGGATCTTAACTAAGGGGAGTAACCATTTAAAGAAGTTCTTTGAGTAACCCTCTTCAGATGGTTACTCCCCAACAACGCCAAGAGGGGAGTAACCATTTAATGAATGTCTCTGAGTAACCTTCTTCAGTTGGCAACCTTCTCCCGTTCAACGCTATCAACACGGAGTACTTAGAGTACTTAGTCTCTGCTATCAAGGTGGTACTTCTTCAACAAAAACTTCTGATTAACCCCTAGATTGTTACACTTGACCTTTATTATATTGTCTAACAGGATATATATAAAATTTCTTAGCCCTTTTTCACCTCTCAGGGTAACTTATAATACACATAATTCTGAATCTTTTGCTAGTTTCTTACTTTCGAATAGAGTATAAAATGTCGCGTTTATGAATTTTATTTATTTATTAGCACTTTTTTTGATAGTTACTTTTTTTTGGGAGAACTATACGGGTTTTTTTAATCTATGTGACTTTTCCTCGTCCTTAAACCTTTATTTCTTTTCCTCATTTATACCGTAGGTATATAGGAAAAGTATTGTGTTTGCAAGAAAATCCAAAACCGGGATGTCACCGGAATTAGGCATTTTAAAGGCACCCTGAGTGGTTTTCGACAAGTTGTTTGTCTGTATGTGTGTGTTCAATTATCATCGTAGCTCCCAGTGCATTTCTGCTAGAGAGCTCGAACTTTCTACAAAAATCAGTCTACCGCTTTATTTGTGATATTCGGAAAATAATTTGTTTATGACGTCATGAACCCGCAATAATGACTCAGGAAAATTACAAAAAATCATAAAACGCGGAAAATGTGTAGCCATGTATAATTCTAACATATATGCTAAATTTCATCTCATTATCAGCATTAGTTCAATTATTATCAAATGACTTGTATACGTTTTATAAAACATTGAAAAAATAGGGTACGGGGTACCTTAGAACTTTTCCTCATTACATCGGATTCTCCACGCTCATCCTCCCAGGTTCGGACTCGTTTTGCTCGTCCTCAGAAGTAAAAGTCATTAAATTTATCCTGCAAAACGTATTCGGACTCGCTTCGTTTGTCTGGGAGGATGAGGGTAGCGAATCCGATGTAATGAGGAAAAGTTCTGAGGTACTCTGTATCCGATTTTTCTCTTGCTTTATCATTAGGAAATAAGTATCTATATAATATCCTTTATAAAGGACTTAACCAAACTTAACAGGAAAGTAAAAAAGGAAAAAAAGGAAGTAAGGAAGGACCAATGGTCCTTGAACAGTCGGTTACTTCCCAAAGGGAAGTAACCGACTGTGGGGAGTAACTATCTAAAGTAGTTACCATTTAAAGTTTAAACAATACTTGAAAGATTGTTTTTAAAGCTGGTGTTTGCTCTACCTAACCAATATTGGCTTACAGGTGCTCTTCAGAACAATGGCAATGATGGTTCCAGACTATGCTATGATCGGCGAAATATCCCTCTATTCTTATGGTTTTATCAAGGCTAGACCTCTCTCCATTAAGATCGTATCGGTTTATAGACTCTGTTCTGAACAACTGTCTTCTCAATCCCATTATGATTACGGTAAGAACTATTTATGTACTCTGGTCTGAACACCCATCATCTCATTCCCACTATTGAGTAGGTATAATGTGCAGTGGAAACTATACCTTTTTATTTGAAGACACTTGTTATACTTTTTGAATAATCATTAAAAAGTGTGTGATAACCAGTAGAGTTATCAGATTTAGAGATTTACTAGATTTAGAGCTAATACAGAGACTACTGTCTCCTGAAAACAACAATAGTCTGCTAAGATTTAAATGCCGGGGTTTTTTTGCATACTTCTTTTAAGGAACTATATTTCTTTTGCCTTCCTTTTCAGAAATAATTTACATAAAATAACTTAATTTGATTATTGTTTAGGTATGAGAGCAGTAAAGAGCGTCCTGACAGCAGCTGGAAATCTAAAGCAAAAGTTTCCTAAAGAAGTAGAAGATATTTTATTACTGAGATCCATTATAGATGTGAATTTACCGAAATTTTTAAACTACGACGTGCCTCTGTTTGAAGGGATCGTTTCAGATCTATTTCCCAGTATTGTTCTTCCCCAACCAGATTATCAACTTATTAACAAAGCCATTTCTAAGGTAAAAAAAGACTTTTTGAGAATCCAGTTTAAAGGGGATGACGCATTATTTTTCAGATGAATTTATTCAAAATGCTCTGACTCATCCTCTTACTGATGTCTAACCATCGATTCTCCTAAATTAAAGCATTTATAAAACCTTATGGTGACCAAATTTAATGATACTTTGATGAGATCAATGTACTCAATATTTATAACCTAGAAAAGAAATCGTTTTGGAGGAAAATTTATAGGAATAAATTTCTCCACAAATAAATTATAGAAAATTAAAAACCTTGCCAAAATTTATACAAAATCATTGAATTTGCTAAATTTTTATTGCGCAGGCTTATAAATTAATGTATTAACTGTCTTTATATTTATTGTATAGATAAATTCACCTCCTGACATATTTACTCTCTAAGTTATTAAAAAATGTTATATTGCTGTAATTTTCCTCGTATTAAGGCGTTTTTATTTATAATAATTGAATTAAGTCTCTACAAGGATATATTAATAATTTACTGTGGAAGAAAGGGTTAGTTTTAGTATAACAACCTTCAAATCGCACTGTTTGCTATAACCTGTTGTAATATAATCCTTATAAAGAAGAAACAAGTGTCTCTTTACAGATAATACTATATTAAGTATAAATACAGAAGAGGCTTTCAACCTTGCTGTCATCATCAGTGTCTAGTGAAAATAGAACAAGAGATCCGTAAGTCTCTACAGGATCACAGAGCCGACGAGAATCAGGAGTCAATTATATAATGGAGTAAAACTCACGAAGCTTCTATTTCCTGTTTAATTAGGCACTGATAATGGCTACAAGTCTGAAATTGTAGGAAGGGTATAATACTTAAAAATATTTGTGCGAAGAAACTTTTTCTTCATTATATGTTGACTCTAGTAGCGCCAATAATACTGGGCAGTGCTGGACCTTACTAAGTCCATTATGACTGGATTTAGTGAGGTCTAGGGCTGTCCAGTATTACTTTGAGACTCATTTATACAGTTGGGTATTTGACGAAGGAAGTGTGTGTGACATAAATTTGCCATTCCTTTTATAGTAGATTGGTTGTTTTTAAGCAAATGATATAAAATTAAACTACTCAATAAAATAGATAATTCATTGTTATCTAGACCCAAAACTTTTGGTAAAATTGGTAAAAAAATATAAATTATTATTATATTTTGGAAAATATAATACATTTAGCAATGTAATAATTATATTATCCACTAACTAGAGAAATCCTTCTGCATAATATCATTTTCACTATAGAATAATCTTTAATATGAATTCGGTTAAATATTTTATTAACTATATATTCGAACTGGTTGCAGGTATGCGAGGATCGTAATATTCAACCAGTGGATAGTTTTTTGATCAAGATAATTCAAACTTACGAAATGATGATTGTTAGACATGGATTCATGTTAGTTGGAGAACCCTTTTCGGGTAAAACGTGTGTCTTGCATGTAAGTAATAAGACATGTTAGTTATAAAAATTCTAGCGCGGAGGTCTGCAAGCTGGACGAATTTTGTTTGAAATGCGTGCAGTCTTGGTCAAAAATCCATGTCTTTTTTATCCCGTTAGATCCCGAGTTTGACATGTGGCAACTTTAAAAGAGTATTTCTTTCTTAGATCCTATCTATTCTACTTCGTCATGAGAAACTTCTTAAAACAATACTCAAAAGAATGATGAAAGAACAAAACAATAAAGGAAGGCCTCGAATAGAGATTATAGCATGGATGAGATAAGATGTCCACTGGCAATAATATCATGATTTAAAAACTCTAGCTGAGAGCAGCACTCATTGGAGACTGCGACAAAACTTAGATCCTTAAATCTTAAGATCGATAACTCAAGATGACGAACTATATCATTTTAAAATTTACCTCAACATTATATATAGGGTATTTAATAGAACGAAAGAATAAAAAGTCTCTCCACAGTTTATGATATTTATTTACAATAAAGCAGAGCGCTTTCGACCTAACAAGAGGTCATCTTCAGTGCCTATTAAACAAATAAGACAAAAATAAATTTAAAAACCTTACTTAGAAAGAAAGAAAAAAAATAAATAAATAAAAATACAAAGTATACAAATAAGAACAGAAATGCAGTTAAACATAATAAATAAAATAAATTTACCGTTGAGCAGAGAATAAAAGATAGAAATTATTAATTAAACAAAATTAAGATAGAGGTTTGAGCAGGCTTGTAACAAGACACATACTGGTTGGTTTAGGGTGCGGCGCTCGCAGTAACGCATTGATAAGCGGCGTCCTCTCCCCTCTCTCGTTTAAGTTTAAATCACCAACAGTGTCTTGACTTCTGAATATCTCCAATAAACTGTGGAGAGACTTTTTATTCTTTCGTTCTATTACGATGGACTCCATTTATGCTCATTTTAAAACATAGGGTATTTAAGTTTAATGGTTTTGTGTTTTATCAAATCATAAAAGATCAAATTGAGATTACCTTCTTAATTTTTGGTAGTTATTAAATGAACTGTGTAATCCAGATGAGGTTTTATATTCCATCAATGGATTTTCAGGTAAGATATTGGGGGTTGGTAGTATATACATAAATTGTCATTCCTATGCCTAATAGACATAGTGAAATAACAGTATCTTAAAATGAGTTAAAACAAAGTCTAATTCTTGGTTGCTAAAGTTGATATTAGACAGTCTTGCAACGAAGAAAATTTCCCAGCAGGATTAACCTAAAGTAGATTTGTTCCTTTATACTCCAATTATTTATAAAATATAAAGCGATCTTTTCAAAATGAATTAATTGTACTTAAAAAACATACAAATTACTTTTGAGCGGACAAAAATTTATCATCAATGTCAAAATATGTTTACGTTAGAACATAAAAAATATTATGTTTTTTAGGGAAAAAGAGTGCAAAGCTATTGGAAAAATACAATGTACTTTTAGAGAAAATCTATTTTAGCGGGGAGTAAATTTATTATAATTTTGGGTTTAATAAAAATGGTAATATGTATAAATCATAATAAAACTTTAAGGTCATTAAAAATAGGCTCTGTATGCAATTTAACTGTAGGTATTAGCAGATGTCCTAAACCTTTTGAAGGCTGAACATGACGTTGAAGATTATTGCCAGTATGCAACCATGAATCCTAAAGCTGTGTCCATGGGGCAGTTGTATGGGCAGTACGATTTAATATCTCATGACTGGTACGATGGGATACTAGCAAAAATATATAGGTATAAAAATTATATTAAATACTTTAAAATGTAACTAATCTAGTGTACAGAAACAAAACTAGTTCTTTAAGTTTCAAGTTAAAGTGTTGTTAACCATTATCAACTTTTTTTTGGAGGTTATTATCTCGTATTTATCACCAATCGTTGCGAATGTGCTGTCAAAACTAGGTTTTAATAAATGTTACACCGGAGTTCAAACCCTTTTTAACGATTTTTAAAAAGATACCATGGCTTATGAGGGTTTGTATAATAAATTATGTTCTCTGGTAAAAAATATATTTGTGCCTAAAGAAATCGAGGGGTACCGGTAATTTAGTACAAGAGTCTGCTATCAAGGCGTATTCCTGGTTCGAGCCTAGTCATGCCACTTCATATTTTTTATAAAGAAAATCCTTCTCAGCCATGGCACTAGGGACGTCCTCACAGGGGCTGATTTTTGAAAAAGACTGAGCCGGTGTTTTCAAGCCATGCTGATGCTGGCATTACCCAATTGAGAGCACGTATGATGGAGCACCTATGTGCTTGTAAAAGTTCCTAAAGCCAAAGTTCTAAAATAATAATTTATGTTTGAGCTTGATGAATTGTTTTTTATGTGTGGCTTATGGTTGTAAGAACAACCAAGCTTAGTCTTACAGTGGGACATGTATTGTTTCTAGTTATAATTATAGGAACTACTAGTACAGTCACAGCCTTTATATTACTTTGAAACAAATTTCTTATCTTTGAATCCCCAAGGAAGAGACCGCTATCTTTTAGTAAATTCGGAAGAAAATCTCAATGACGTCTAGATTCTCTAACACCTCTCCCTCACCTATTAATGAAGTTTACTTTCAAAACTTATGACTCCTTACAGATCGTTTGCAGTTGATCCAAGTAGTGACAGAAAATGGGTCATATTTGACGGCCCAGTCGATGCTGTCTGGATTGAAAATATGAACTCTGTTTTGGATGACAACAAGAAGTTGTGTTTGAATAGCGGGGAAGTGATTCAGATGACGCAGAGTATGTCCATTATATTTGAAGTCATGGATCTTTTACAGGTAATGAGAATATTTGAAAACCTTTGTAGTATTTATAATATCGTTTTACTAAGAATAATATTTGTTAGTATACATATATAGTATTCTATATTAATATTTTACTCTATGGTTAGTACCGTAGAGTAGTAATATTGGTAGTAGTACTACTTAATTATTTTCCCATTTATGAGACTTTTTAGAGTCTGGTACTCCTGTTAAACCTTCTTAGTTGTTGTAAACAACTGGGGAAATTAGCATTTATAAAATGCATTACCTTTACGTCTATAGCAATTAACTCATCATATAGAGGTTTCTTAGCAAGAAAATATAGTGCTTTATTAACTCTTTATTATTTATTGCAGGCCTCACCTGCTACAGTCTCCAGATGTGGCATGATATACATGGAACCACAGACACTTGGTTGGAGACCACATGTGGAATGCTGGTTTAAAACTCTACCCCAAGAATGGTTGCCAGAAAATCCCGACTCTATCATGGAGTTGTTTGATTGGATATTACCACCTTGTATGGTATTAATACAGAGACAAACTAAGTCCTTAACATACGGAGGATATATTAATCCTGTCTGGTAAATATGCTGTTTGCTTACTTTTAAGCTTAATATGTATTAGTATTAAAAAACGGGGGGGGGGGTCATAAACTGTATAAACACTCATGAAATAGCTGTCATCTTTAGGGCCCATAGAATCCATATTTTCCCTGTTTACCAGTCAAGCAATGCCACCCTGACTAATGACATTTATTTTTTCCAGGATTTGTATTAGGCATCTTTATTCTTCTTACATACAAATCCCAATACTTGGTCTAATATCACAAAAAATAAAATAAATCAGACGCGTTTCAAGAAGTATCCCATCATCAGTGTACATATAAAACTTAGTTCAATTAGTTTATATCTATACTGTTTAAGTTGTATTTATAGTATTATATCTATGCTATAAAGTTGATTCAACTTTTGCCATTAGTTTATATCTATGCCTGTTGAAGTTGTATTTATAGTATTATATATCTATGCAATAAAGTTGTTTCAACTTTTGCCATTAGTTTATATCTATACTGTTGAAGTTGTATTTATAGTATTATATCTATGCAATAAAGTTGTTTCAACTTTTGCCATTAGTTTATATCTATATGTTGAAGTTGTATTTATAGTATTATATCTATGCAATAAAGGTTGTTTCAACTTTTGCCATTAGTTTATATCTATACTGTTGAAGTTGTAATTTATAGTATTATATTATGCAAATAAAGTTGATTTCAACTTTTGCAAATAGTTTATATCTATACTGTTGAAGTTGTATTTATAGTATTATATCTATGCAATAAAGTTGATTTCAACTTTTGCCATTAGTTTATATCTATACTGCTGAAGTTGTATTTATGTATTATATCTATGCAATAAAGTTGTTTCAACTTTTGCCATTAGTTTATATCTATACTGTTGAAGTTGTATTTATAGTATTATATCTATGCAATAAAGTTGATTTCAACTTTTGCAAATAGTTTATATCTATACTGTTGAAGTTGTATTTATAGTATTATATCTATGCAATAAAGTTGTTTCAACTTTTGCCATTAGTTTATATCTATACTGTTGAAGTTGTATTTATAGTATTATATCTATGCAATAAAGTTGATTTCAACTTTTGCCATTAGTTTATATCTATACTGTTGAAGTTGTATTTATAGTATTATATCTATGCAATAAAGTTGATTTCAACTTTTGCCATTAGTTTATATCTATACTGTGAAGTTGTATTTATAGTATTATATCTATGCAATAAAGTTGTTTCAACTTTTGCCATTAGTTTATATCTATACTGTTGAAGTTGTATTTATAGTATTATATCTATGCAATAAAGTTGTTTCAACTTTTGCCATTAGTTTATATCTATACTGTTGAAGTTGTATTTATAGTATTATATCTATGCAATAAAGTTGATTTCAACTTTTGCCATTAGTTTATATCTATACTGTTGAAGTTGTATTTATAGTATTATATCTATGCAATAAAGGTTGATTTCAACTTTTGCCATTAGTTTATATCTATACTGTTGAAGTTGTATTATAGTATTATATCTATTGCAATAAAGTTGTTTCAACTTTTGCCATTAGTTTATATCTATACTGTTGAAGTTGTATTTATAGTATTATATCTATGCAATAAAGTTGTTTTCAACTTTTGCCATTAGTTTATATCTATACTGTTGAAGTTGTATTATAGTATTATATCTATGCATAAAGTTGTTTCAACTTTTGCCATTAGTTTTATATCTATACTGTTGAAGTTGTATTTATAGTATTATATCTATGCAATAAGTTGTTTCAACTTTTGCCATTAGTTTATATCTATACTGTTGAAGTTGTATTTATAGTATTATATCTATGCATAAAGTTGTTTCAACTTTTGCATTAGTTTATATCTATACTGTTGAAGTTGTATTTATAGTATTATATCTATGCAATAAAGTTGATTTCAACTTTTGCCATTAGTTTATATCTATACTGCTGAAGTTGTATTTATAGTATTATATCTATGCAATAAAGTTGATTTCAACTTTTGCCATTAGTTTATATCTATACTGTTGAAGTTGTATTTATAGTATTATATCTATGCAATAAAGTTGTTTCAACTTTTGCCATTAGTTTATATCTATACTGTTGAAGTTGTGTTTATAGTATTATATCTATGCAATAAAGTTGTTTTAACTTTTGCCATTAGTTTAATCTATACTGTTGAAGTTGTATTTATAGTATTATATCTATGCAATAAAGTTGATTTCAACTTTTGCCATTAGTTTATATCTATACTGTTGAAGTTGTATTATAGTATTATATCTATGCTATAAAGTTGATTCAACTTTTGCCATTAGTTTATATCTATACTCTGTTGTATTATTAGTTTGTAAGTTATAGTATTATATCTATGCAATAAAGTTGTTTCAACTTTTGCCATTAGTTTATATCTATACTGTTGAAGTTGTATTTATAGTATTATATCTATGCTATAAAGTTGTTTCAACTTTTGCCATTAGTTTATATCTATACTGTTGAAGTTGTATTTATAGTATTATATCTATGCAATAAAGTTGATTTCAACTTTTGCCATTAGTTTATATCTATACCTATGGTTGATGTTAATATCTATACTGCTGAAGTTGTATTTATAGTATTATATCTATGCAATAAAGTTGATTTCAACTTTTGCCATTAGTTTATATCTATACTGTTGAAGTTGTATTTATAGTATTATATCTATGCAATAAAGTTGATTTCAACTTTTGCCATTAGTTTTATATCTATCTGTTGAAGTTGTATTTATAAGTATTATATCTATGCAATAAAGTTGTTTCAACTTTTGCCATTAGTTTATATCTATACTGTTGAAGTTGTATTTATAGTATTATATCTATGCAATAAAGTTGATTTCAACTTTTGCCATTAGTTGTTGAAGTTGTATTTATAGTATTATATCTATGCTATAAAGTTGTTTCAACTTTTGCCATTAGTTTATATCTATACTGTTGAAGTTGTATTTATAGTATTTATCTATGCAATAAGTTGATTTCAACTTTTGCCATTAGTTTATATCTATACTGTTGAAGTGTATTTATAGTATTATATCTATGCAATAAAGTTGATTTCAACTTTTGCGTTGAAGTTGTATTTATCTATGCTATAAAGTTGTTTCAACTTTTATTGTTTAGTTGAAGTATTTATAGTTTATATCTATGCATAAAGTTGATTCAACTTTTGCCATTAGTATATCTATACTGTTGAAGTTGTATTTAATAGTATTATATCTATGCAATAAAGTTGATTTCAACTTTTGCCATTAGTTTATATCTATACTGTTGAAGTGTATTTATAGTATTATATCTATGCTATAAAGTTGTTTCAACTTTTGCCATTAGTTTATATCTATACTGTTGAAGTTGAATTTATAGTATTATATCTATGCAATAAAGTTGATTTCAACTTTTGCAAATAGTTTATATCTATACTGTTGATGGGATACGCCAAAACGCTTCTGATTTATTTTATCTTATTGTGATATTAGACCAAGTATTATTAAACTATTTTTTATTTAAAATTATTGTGTTTTATATATTATATAAAATGTGCGATTATCACAAAATTTTGGTCGAAACAACAAACTTTGTTTTTAAGTAGTATACTTCAAAAGCGTTTACTTCCACTTTCGAATTTGGTTTTATTTTTATGAGCTATATAAAAAAAACTAATTTAAAATAAACATATTAAACCAAAATATATTATGGGCATTATATGTTTTAAATGACATTCAGAGTGACTTTGACACCAGTTAGTCTAGGATTTCGTTTTTATTTTAACCCCTTAATTCCCCTTCATTCTATCATACTTCAAACATGGATTATCATCTGGGTTTCAACACGGCTAGTTAAATAAGTAGTGAGTTTGTAAGTAGTGCGTTATGCCACCAGAGCAGCACATTAGATTTCTGTATTCTCCCTGCTCTAACCTTTTGTTGCTGAATGCAATTTTTTAAGTTCGATAACGCATTGTTACTCTTAGCAAGCCATCACCAAAACAATAACTTGGCTTTCTGGACCTAGCATTCTTTTTACCAGTTATTACTCTCTTTTTGACCTGACAGACCCTGCTCATTTAAAGACTTCAGATATACCTGAGCACTTCCAGGACCCTGTGAAGAATCTAAGGACATACCCTAAACTTAACTGGCTTTCTAACTTTATAATGACAACACTGTATACTTGAGGGCGCATAGGCTTGAAATGTATTTTATATTAAAAAAAACTTATTTATACTTCCATTAATTCTATCTTAACTTTATTTAAAACTATATTTATTCCCCGACTTTTTGATCTATTTTTTTATTTAAATTTAATTTTTAACAATTATGAAATATTTAATTTTAATATGAACCTTGAATTTGTATTTATTAAATAAACAAGAGCCTTCGGCCAGCTTGAAAGGATTTCCTTGTGTATTGGTTCTTTATCGATTTAGATTGGCAACGACCTTAAAATATGACTGCTTGATCAAATCCCATTTCACGTCATATTTTGGATTACAGGCGTCATAAATTTTCCACAAACAATATACTTAGCACCCTATTGTGCTAAGTGTCGCTCCGATTTGAGAAAGCCGTCAAGTTATCGTGCGCCATGCGCTAGATAAATTAAATTAGTTAAATTTAATTAAATGCAAATTATTAACATGGAGATACGAATGACAATAATTCATTGGTCACCAGAAGGTTTCTTCGTTATATGGAACGTAAATTGGACGCGCCTTCTACTAGGTACAAGATCTTTGAGCACGGCTACCACTATCTACATGGCTCTCTAATGTCATGTGTGTCCTCAACAGTTGTGCTTATATTAAAATGTTCCTTTAAAATTAATTTGATATTTGAAACTTACATGTTATTTATCTTACAGGACAACAATGAAATTGCTGTATGCTTTGATGAAAAGATCATTAGAAGAAAGTCCAGACACAAAGTACTCAACTGTATGGTGGTTTGCAGCATTTGTTGTGTCCGTTACATGGGGGCTTGCAGGCACGTTGGACTTAACCTCTCGCGAAACATTCGATACTTTCTTTAAATCCCTATGGAAAGGTAATATGTAAGATCATCCATACAGTTCATTGAATTTGTCAATATATATACGATCACATTTTCTCGACCGTTAGATGTTTATAAACGTAGAAATAACTCAAGCATATTTTAGAATGAGCATAAATGGAGTCCATCGTAATAGAATTAAAGAATAAAAAGTAACTTAACAGTTACAGAGAGTAGACTTAAGAGAGAAGCAGAGCGCTTTCGACCTAGAGATTATCTTTAGTGACTATTAAACAAATAAGACGAAAAACATACATAAAAATACTAAACATATTTAAAAGAAAACATATAAATAACAGAAATAGTGTGAACAAGAAAAAATTCCGTTGAGCAGAGGATAAAAGACATAAAATTGTAGTTTTAAATATATTACAATAAAGATGGTCTGAGTAGGTTTGGTTTGTATCAAGACACGTACTTACTGGTGGATGCGGGGTGCGGCGCTCACATCCTGACTTCTAAATATCTCTAAGTTTTCCAAAATGTTTAACTTACGACCTGTATCTCCGTAATGTACTATACAAGCTTTATAATATATCATTTGATGCTGCTAAAAAAGTTTTTTCGGCTTGCATTCAATCTATTCTTTACTGTTGTCCGACATGGGCCTTAAGATGCATCTCTTATTTTGAAAGCATACAATGCTATTTTTTTTAAATTTATTTTTCCCTGCCCAAACATACACCACATTATGTGGTTAGGCAGGAATTTAATGTACAACACATTGCAGTAGCAATTGTTAAACAATTTTTGAAATGAATACAACATATCCAAAATTCAGCTGATGGTTGTTTGACAAAAGTTTGCTTTAATAGGTTAAAAACCCTCCAGAATTCCAGCAAAAAATCAAAATTCAATTGGGCAACTCAGGTCTGTGACCTGCTGTGCTGTATTAATTATGACTTGAGTGTAATACTAGACAGTAATTTAGACACCAAAACCATAAATGATATTTTGTTTAAGCTAAATGAATATCTTGTTGCACTGGACAAGAATCGTTGTGTCGAGTCATCATTTAATCCCTTATGTGGTCGTGTACTTTCATGTAACCACGAATATCTGTACATGAAATTGCCTTTTTTTTAATTTGTTTTTTAGGCGAGGTTGAAGGAAGTGAAGAAGTCGTTGTCGGCTCTCAGGAAATAATTTTACCAAGCGAAGGGAATTTGCACGATTATTTTTACGCATTTAAAGCCAAAGGACAGTGGAAATATTGGCCCGAGTATTTGAAATCATTGAAAGTTGACGAAATGGCTACTTTGAATCAGTTCTACATGGTACCAACTGTAGAGACTGCTAAGTATGTAATATAGAATCATTTTAAAAATAATAACAGCCGAGTACGAGATACCTCTCATGTCATGTTGCAATGTGTCTCAGAACTCGCTTCGTTCGAAATCATATTGTAAAATAAAAATGAAATATTTCTAGTGGTCACCAATCCACGAAGTTATTTCGCTTGATGAGGCTTACCATTAGTAATCTACACATTCTGGAAAAAAGTACTGGACACACTTGAACTATTGAAATTAAACTTTGGTTATTTTTTTATTGTTTTATAAGGGGATTCAATCGTGACCTTACCACTTCAAGTTTCAACGCAAATAATTTTGACTTTTCCTCATTTATACCGCAGGTATATAGGAAAAGTATTGTTTGCAAAAAAATTCGAAACCGGGATGAAACCGGAATTATCCGTTTCGGTTGTTTTAAAGACCTCCTAAGTTTTTTCTCAATGTTGTCTGTCTTTATGTGTTGTGTGTGTGTGTGTCTGTTATCATCGTAGCTCCTAGTATATTTATGCTAGAGAATTGAAATTTTGTAGAAAAATCAATCTACCGCTGTAATTGTGCTATTTTTTTATGACATTAACCAGCAATAATGGCTTAAATGTTGAAAAATCAAAAAACGCGGAAGAAGTATGCATTCTGATTGAAATTTGGCACGCAAGTAGCTCTGTATAAGACTGACATATGTGCCAAGTTTCATCTCATTATCAGCATTAGTTTCATTGTTATGGACTTATGTACGTTTTTTACAAAAATTGTAAAAAAATCAGAAAATGATTTAATTGAGTTGAAATTTAGTACAAGTATATACCTGTACTTAATAAATAAGTGACCAAAGTTTTGTTGCAATACGACAAGTATATCCATGATTTTTGTTGGATTAAAAAATAAATTAGCATTGAGCGTGTTCAGTGCTGTATGGATGACCGCTGAGAATAAAACGTATACATTTACTATCTGAGGTTGAGCGAAGCGAGTCCGAGAATATGTTAGAGTTTAAATTTGGCGAATTGTAGGACTTGCTGGCCTTATGTAGGACTACATGCCAAATTTTAAATTCGATCCAATCAGTTATTTTTGCTGTCATTAATAACGTCAGAAAACAATTTTTTTTCCGGAAAGCGCTAGACTGATAGGAAGATTTTTGCAATTAATTTTAAATCTTTAGTACATCCACAATTGGAGCTTCGATTATAAGAGAAAAACATGTACAGACAGACAACATGGTAAAAACACTCTGGAGTTATTAAAAACACCTAAAACGCATAATTATTTTTTTAATATTTACTACAACATATCTATTTTCCTATATATGTACGGTACAGATAAGGAAAAGTAAAAATAAAAAATAAAATGACCAGAAATTAAAAGGAAAAAAAAATATATTTCAGATTTTTATTATTTATATTTTAGAATAAATGTATTTTGGCAGGTACATGTACATGATGGAGGTATGTCTGAGTAACAACATGCCGTTTCTGATAACAGGACCGACTGGTACAGGAAAAAGTTTCTACACTATTAACAAGATGATGTCACTCGATACAGAAGTATATGTACCTGCTTTTATCACTCTGACAACATCCACGTCTGCTAATATGTTGCAAGTAAGTACAACATCTAGGCTTTATTATTCCAACTTACGGATATTGATAATTTACGCCACTTAATATTTTGGAATCGAAGGGTATTATTGTATGTCTTGGTCCAGAATTTGATTTTATGCAACTCTTCTTTTTAGCGAATTTTCCGTTGTCTGACTGGTAAAAGATGAGAGATTGATTCTGATTGGTAAATGAGTATATTTCAAGGTTATAAATATATATATATGTATATATATATATATATATATATATATATATATATATATATATATATATATATATATATATATATATATATATATATATATATATATATATATATATATAGTTAAGTTGTAAAAACTTAATTACTAATCAATTGCTGACACTAGCAATTAGGACAGGTATAAAAGACAGGGAGACACCGCCCCGCATCAGTCTATGTTATACGCGCGGCTCCTTCGATTGATTTGAAGTAAAATTGTTTATTGTATCTTATAATTTTATGTTAACGAAATATATTGTTTTTTAAAAACTTAATTCTTAAATACTATAATTTATCTGGCGCAGTCGGCAGTCCGGTTAGCGGTACCTTCAATAAATCCGTTTTGTGTCTACAATTAACTAACTGGAACCTAAAATCACTCTCTTATAATTTGGATAATTTCTGGAATCAGAAGACGATGTTTATGTTCACAGTCACACTTCTGTAAGTACATAACCACTCAGTATTTTTTCAAAAACGATCAACATTATCGTTATTTTCAATTTGGTGAAAGGAATAGTAATACTATATTTTCCTAACTTTTAATACTTTTCATTTTACATAATTTCTTAAATAATTTTTCTTAATTTTATTTTTTTTTTTTACAAAAAAATATAAATATTACATATTATCAATTAAAGATAATTTATTAATAACAAACATATACAAATACGAATACCCCAATTCTTAATTTTACATAATTTCTTAAATACTTTTTCTTAATTATATTATTTTTTTACAAAAAAATATAAATATTACAAATTATCAATTAAAGATAATTTATTATTAACAAACATATACAAATACGAATACCCCAATTCTTACATTTTACTTAATTTTTACATAAAAAATATAATATAATAAATATAAAATATAATTTTATTTCTTTTCTTTATAATAATTTTTTTTTCTAAACGAAAACATTATGTCAGTTCTCAAGAAAGAATATTTAGACATGATCCCTGAGTTCAGTGGTGAAGCTCATCTTTTACCTCGATTTTTAGAGATAGGAGAAAAATTAGTAACTAAATTTTTTAATACAGACAACATAGAGGATTTTCAAAATGAATTTCTTATGTATGGAATTCTCTCTAAAAATTAAGGGCCCCGCAGCTGAAGTAGTCAGCACTTCTCGAGTTACAACTTGGGAAGAACTTAAAGCAGCCTTGCTAAACAGTTACAGTGACCGACGAGACGGATATACACTGGCAATTGAAATGTCTTGTATGAGACAATATCCAAATGAGTCCCCATTTGATTTCTTTAATAGATTACAAAAAGTACTAAACCTACAAATACCCTATTGGATACATCACTGTACAACTAAAGAATACAGAGGCACTTTGCGAATATACACGCCACCTAGCGTTACGCGTATTTCTCAAAGGACTTAGAGAACCATAAGGCAGCCTTATGCGTACTAAAAACCCTGCGGACTTAAATACTGCTCTTAACATACTCACTAATGATTTTCAATTCCAAATTGACTCACAAATACGCCAACCTCGACCACCACTTACTTATAACAAAAATCAACAAAAGACATATACACAACAGAAACCTCCACAACAAGACTTAATAACACGAAACAAACAATATCAACCTCCTAGTCCTAATCAATATACTTATGCGCGACCATCCACCTCCACTTTAACACATAAAACAAATTCACAAAATTATACTCCCACACCAATGTCAACTCAAACGACTTATACTAGACCTAGAGTAAATAATATGAAACATAGTGATCAAATATTTAACATGGAAGACTTACAGACAGCATTAGATAGTGTAAATACTAACCACACTGACGTCAATCTCACTAACCATGACGACACAGAACTGGAACCCCAGTCACAAAATTATGATACTGACGAGCTTACAGATTCTTTTTTAGAGAATCCAGCCTCGGACACTTTGAATTAATGAGTCTTCACAATAATAAAAGCATGCTACCATACATAATAACTAAAGACAGAAATCTTAAATTCCTAATCGACACAGGCAGTTCGAAGTCATATATTAATCCTACCCACAAACTATTCCACACTTCTATAAAAACCGACCCTTGTCACATAGTATCTGCACACGGCAGTTCTATACAAAAATACAGTACATTAATACCAGGTCCCCAGTTTTATCAACCTCCAGATACAGAATTAAAATTTCATTTATTTAACTTTCACACCTATTTTGATGGACTATTAGGACTTGACAACTTACGACAATTAAAAGCACAAATAAATCTAATAGATAATCAACTCTCAACAATGAGTGGAAATATTCCTATAAAATATAGAAACACACAAACTACAACTAACATCAACACCCACACAACAACAACCTGTTGATCGAAAACAAACATTAATTAGACATAATAATCATGATAACAAAATACGAACAAATCCGAATATTACTATACCTCCTCAAACTGAACAAATTATTCAAATAAAAGTAAATAATATTAAAGATGGACAAGCTATAATACCTACCGTGAGACTTGAATCACTAGAAATACCCGAGGGTGTTGTAAACGTTATAGACCACGTGACCCATTGCGTCATAAGAAACCAAACAGACCAACCTCAACTACTACCTCATCTCAAACCTTTTTCTTTAACACCTTTTCTTCACTATAACGAAATCGAACCAAACACACATTTTTTTGATAGTAATAAAATTAAATTCGATATATCTAAAATAAGAACAGACCATATGAACCCCGAAGAAAAAATTAAAATAGCAAATTTAGTCGAAGATTTTCTAGTATCTTTCATGTAGGCGACCAACCATTAACTTTTACTAACAAAATAAAACATACAATTAGAACAACAGATGACATTCCTGTTTACACTAAAACATACAGATACCCCAATGTGCATAAGAAAGAAGTACAGACTCAAATCGAAGATATGCTTCGACAAGGAATCATCAGACCTTCACGTTCTCCATGGAACTCACCTTTGTGGATAGTTCCTAAGAAACTAGACGCCTCTGGCAAACAGAAGTGGAGAATTGTTTTGGACTATCGAAAGCTTAACCTCAAAAGTATCGATGACCGATTTCCAATTCCAAACATAACTGACTTACTTGACAAACTGGGAAAATGTCAGTATTTTTCCACCCTTGACTTGGCCTCAGGATTCCACCAAATAGAACTAGACGAAGAGAGCATACCGAAAACAGCTTTTAGTACGGAGACAGGACATTACGAATTCGTTAGAATGCCCTTTGGCCTCCGAAACAGTCCTAGGACGTTTCAAAGAGTCATGAATGATATTCTACGCGGAATCCCGTGCGCTGTGTACTTAGACGACATAATTGTTTACAGTACCAGTCTAGACGAACATATGACTAGACTAAGACAAGTATTCGAACGACTAAGACAAGCAAACTTTAAAATACAACTAGATAAAACTGAATTCCTAAAAAAAGAAGTAGCCTATTTAGGACATATTGTCTCACCCGACGGAGTAAAACCAAATCCAAACAAAATTCAATGTATTCTAGATTATCCCTCCCCCACTACACAAAAAGACATCAAAGGTTTCATAGGTTTGCTATCATACTATAGAAAATTTATCAAAGATCTGGCACTTATTACAAAACCTATGACTAAATTTTTAAAGAAAAACGCACGTATCAACCCTAATGACCCTGAATATCTTAATAGTTTTTACACCTGTAAAAACCTCCTCATAAATGAGCCCATTTTGCAGTACCCCGATTTTTCCAAACCTTTTAATTTGACCACTGATGCATCTAACGTAGCATTAGGTGCTGTGCTCAGTCAAATAAAAGATGGGTCCGATCTACCAGTAGCATATGCTAGTAGAACTTTAAATAAATCCGAACTAATCTGTCAACAATCGAACGGGAACTCCTAGCTATTGTTTGGGCCGTACGATATTTTCGACCATATCTCTACGGACAAAAATTTAAAATTTACTCAGATCACAAACCACTACAGTGGCTGTTCAACCTTAAAGAGCCAAACTCCAAACTTATCCGATGGAGGCTCAAATTAGAAGAGTACGACTATGAAATTATTTACAAAAAAGGGTCACAAAATGTAAACGCGGACGCTCTCTCTCGAGTTGAAATCAACGTAACCGAGGAAGATGACGAATTTCTTAAAAATTTAGTACAATCGAACTTACAACCTACTACAGACCCCCTCTTAGCACCTTCGACGTCAGACACACACCCTATGTGTGATAACGAGTCACTTTTAGTACACATTGACAACTTTCCTGACGAAATAGACAGTGACGATGACCAAACAGTACATTCCAATGCAGACGGCAATACTCTAGTTAACATTCCAATCTTGGACGTTCCAGTTAACCACGGAACTACTCAAATTTTTGTATCTTTAGTCAATCATAGCCCAGCAGCAGTTCAAATACTTAAATTATTCGAAAATAAAACCAGAATACTCGTACAACTATCAAAAAATAACTTTGAACAAGATCTAGTAAACTTTATAAGAACTTACACCGTACCAAAAACGAGATATTGTTTATACTTCGAAGATGACATATACGAACGTTTCTGTGCAGTAATAATGGAAAATTTTAACCACACTCAATTAAACCTAGTAAAATACACAAAAAAACTAATAGACGTTACCAATAAAGACAGTATACTCGAAATAATCGAAAACTACCATCAAGGAAAAACAAATCACAGAGGTATAGAGGAAACAGAAAACAAAATAAAACGTGTATATTATTGGCCAAACCAGAAAAAATCAATACAAACATTTATTAACAATTGCGACATATGTCAAGTTTCAAAGTATGACAGACACCCTTTAAGACTAGAATATAATCACACTCCCACCGCCTCACGCCCTTTCGAAATCTTACACATTGACAGTATAACATTAGACAAACAAAAATTTTTATCTATAGTTGATTCTTTTTCAAAATATGCACAAGTATATAAATTATCAGCTGCTCAAGGAATAGAAGTTGTAAACAACTTAATAAAATACTTCACTCATCACAACATACCCAAACAAATTATAGCTGACAATGGCCTAGAAATAAGTAATAGCCTTGTCAAAGAACTACTTGAACTCCACAAGGTCAAGTTACATTTCATTAGCTCACAACATCCGGAGTCTAACGGAATAGCAGAACGCTTCCACTCTACTTTAATTGAACATATCAGACTTTTAAACAATAGAGACGAATTTAAAAAGGAACCTATCGAATTAAAAGTACAATATGCACTCCTTGCATATAATAATACGCTACACTCTGTAACTAAACTGACTCCGTTCGAAATAATATCCGGCCACATTGACCATAACTCAACATTAGACGTTGACTTAGAAAAACAGCTGACTAATGACTATATAATCAAGCACAGGGACAAAACTAGACTACTGTATGCACAAATAAATGAGGTCATTAACACTACAAAACAAAAGTAATAACCAAAGCCAATGAAACAAGAGAACAACTTCCGCCAATACCAAACCAAGTGTTTATAGCTAATAAACAGAAACAGCAAAAGACTAATAATAAATATAAACCAGAAACAATAACAACGGTAAACGCAACAACGAAAACTGCAACAATACACCCCCAACATTACAACACTAGACAAAATATTCACTTATCAAACATTAAACGACCACGGAAAGAAACTTATGATTTCAACAATGTTACAGATCAGCCATCTCAATCAACTATGGGACAGAGTTCAAAGACTTAACATACAATCTAGGAATCCTACCCATAAAACTAGGAAAAGCAAGACTTCAAACATCTCACCACTCTAGTTCACTACTACAGACTCGATACTTTACAATTTCAACTGACTCATCTAAATAAACAATATGCAAAAGTTATGGACAACGCTGAACACTTACATACAAACTTAACTGAAATACAAAATTATTTCAAGAAACTACACAAAAACCTTACTTAATGATAAAATTACTAATTTAGGATTAGCGTCCTCACATAGGGTTAAAAGAGGACTTATTTATGGGTTAGGTAGTATAGTCAAACTAATTTTGGGTAATTTAGACTCTAAAGATGTGGAAAGATATGATAAATATTAAACCATTTACAAACAAACGAACAAAATATAGAAAATCAAATAGCTAATCAATATTCAGTTAACAACGAGTTAATAACAGAATTTAACAATACAATTAGAGATATCCAATACAACACTTTAGAAATTAAGTCAAAATTACTTCAATTAGGTAATAGAGTTATAAAAGAAGCCAACTATTTAGAAATATTAAATACAAAAGAACTCTTAAACCAAATTCAAATTATCTACAATCAGATACTTAATGTATTACAAGATATAGAAAACTCTTTAACATTTTGCAAAATAAAAACACTTCATCCCAGTATAATTACTTCACAAGACCTGTATAAGGAATTAATAAAAATAGAAAAACACCACTTAATCGGAGAGTTACCATTTAGTGTAACATACGATAATATTTTAGATTTTGAATCCTTGATAAAAGTAAACTGTAGAGTAAATAAGAATCAAATTACTTTCCTATTAGATATACCACTCAATTCAAAAATAGAATATGACCTATATAAATTATTATCAATCCCTACAAAGTATAAGGATAAATATGTCACTATTATTCCTGAATCCAAATTTCTTCTAAGATCAGATAACGATATGATCGAACCATTAAATGGCTTATGTACAAAGCAGAGTGTGTACCAGTGTCCACAAGAATTATTATCATCTTACGAAGCACAATGTGAAAAGAATATAATCCTTAAAGAAAACTCTAACTCTTGCAAATACACGAAGGTTAACATTGTAAAAAATGATATACAATATATCACAGAGATTAATCAATACTTAGCCATATTTATTGACTCTGAAGAATTACAGATTAAGAGTAATAACCACATTGAAACCAAACCACTTCAAGGTATATATTTAATTCAGGATATAACAATCAGATCTATTACAAGAAAACAAGACTGTTGTATAAAACAAAGTCTTATGGACACCCTCACATCTTGCCAGAAATTAAGTTACAACTAAAAAGTTCACAGGAGCCAAACTTTACAATAGATCTAAAAACCTTAAAAATAAAGGACTTCAACATGATAACACGTTTCCTATAAACAAAGAGCATTATCTATTTGAGAATCACATTCCCATTATTTTAACAGGACTTCTTTATATTATATTCTTTATAACATTCATCATTCTCTACATCTACAGAAGAGAACTTTTCACCTTTTTTAAACTGGTCAACTCATCTGAAGAACAGATTGAAGAAACACCAACACCACAACCTTCCACAAGGATCATCCTTCCAGGAAAAGCTCCTTTCTAAGGATGGAGGAGTTAAGTTGTAAAAACTTAATTACTAATCAATTGCTGACACTAGCAATTAGGACAGGTATAAAAGACAGGGAGACACCGCCCCGCATCAGTCTATGTTATACGCGCGGCTCCTTCGATTGATTTGAAGTAAAATTGTTTATTGTATCTTATAATTTTATGTTAACGAAATATATTGTTTTTTAAAACTTAATTCTTAAATACTATAATTTATCTTATATATATATATATATATATATATATATATATATATATATATTATATATATATATATAATATATATATATATATATATATATATATATATATATATATATATATATATATATATATATATATATATATAAATTCAAATTCTACAGGATATGAATCTTCATGGCAAAAACCACGAATCCTTCATAGATCGTTTAAGTTTATTTACACACCTTCAAAGATTGTTAAGAATTTCGATCTGAAGAAACTTTACAAAATGTATTAAGGCATTTAATTTTGCTTTAGGAATTAGTGATATCCAAGTTAAACAAACTAAGGAGAGGAATCTACGGAGCGCCCAAAGATAAGCAATGCGTTATATTTATGGACGACTGTAACTTGCCGAGTAAAGATGTGTATGGATCAATGCCTGCTATAGAACTTATCAGACAATATTTTGATCATGGAAATTGGTAAATTATCTAATTTGTAGATACTAGCCCATGGTTGTATACTACCAAGGATCTTGAATAAAGGGAATGACGCACTAAGTCGATTTGCCATACAAAAAAGTGACCCCATCGAAAACCAAAATTCCGCCATGACGCCTATCCCATTAGCGAATTTTTTCCCGAAGGAAATTCGCTAAAATAGAGAGTATTCGACACGAAACACACGTCAAAAACTAACAGCCAATGCTTGGTACAAACTGCGTATGCTTACAATTCTTATTACAGCGCAGGTCTTAAATTTTAGAGGCAAACTTACCTTCCAATGGTTTTCCATTGTTCATTGCTTGAGAAGGTTATAACAAAACACGCTTAAATTATCACTTACTGAAGTGAAAAAGTATAGAAGTATAGTCCGAAATTTAAAATTAAATAAGCACAAATGACTTAACAAGCACCACAAATGTAACAATCACGAGAAGCACAAGAAAGTTTAGAAGCAAACTCGACAACCAAGGGGAAGGTAAGTTTACTCCTATTTCTGTCTCTTATACAACTTCTATGGGGTCAGAAATGTTCCTTAACGCGTCATCCTCTTTATTCATCCTTGTATGCTACTGACGTGGTGCTAAATTAGAAGTGCTATAAGCGCTTTTACTTCTCATCTAATGACTGGTCTGTTCGGAGTTGTCATACTTGTCAAGACGGATTTCGTTGCTTCGGCGACACATTGTATATACATACACACTGGTTGTATATATACATACCATGGTTGAAGAGAGGGAGGGAAACAGTCTTACTATACCGTACCAAGTATTCCACCTCTTTGAAGCTTTAAAAGTTAACTTTTACAGTAATAGGAAGTAGCCAGTAAATAATATAATACCAAAACTTGTGAAACTTTTTTCAATCTGAATGGGATATGAAATATGCCAAAAAACCAATGACGGATGAGGTATTGGTTTTCAGCTTAAAATATAAATCTTATTCTAATGTGGAACCGATAAACTTTATACCATAAACTGTAATACACGTTAGTAGTAAATATGAATAAACATTGCTTATTTGAGCATATTATTATATTATTATTGAAGATTGAGCATATAGTTCTGAATCAATTAATTTTATCTTTTAGCTACCCTAAAAACATTTTCAAATTTGTTCAAAAGGCAGGTCACTTGCCAATTTGCGGTTGCCAATTAGACAATCGCACCCTACAATTTGCTCACGGATTGGCTCATGTGAGTGGTCTAATGCTCTTAGTTGCTCTAAGGACCCGCATAAGTGGTCAAATGCTCTTATTTCTACTCTCGGTCTTACAGATAAATAAATAAATAACCATTTATTATTTTCATGAAGTTAATACATGTATAGAAACATAAAATTAGAATAAAGTAAGCTTTAAATGGGTGTCAATATTGCTGTGCTTTATAGTGTATTATCTATGGGATATATAAGTGCGCATTTTCTTTAAAAAAAATAATAATCTACAGCTGTGACTTTACTGCTCAGGTTTTTAAGTATGCACCGAAAACTTAAGCAATAATTGGATGGATAAGCAAGAAAACGCCCATTTCAAAGAAAATTCGCCCAGCTTGCGGACCTCCTCGTCAGAACTTTTTCCCTATATTGTCATTTACGTATGACGAAAATTTAAATTAATATTTATCATTTCTTTTATTAACATCATTATAACACGGTTATTTAGAGATTTATTGTTTTTTCAGGTTTGACTTGAAGGACATGACAAAATTAATTCTTGTGAGAACAATGTTCATAGCTGCAATGGGATTACCGGGCGGCAGTAGGCAGGAAATATACCAGCGCTTTCTCAGGCATTTCCATCTGTTTTCAATCAATTCATTCTCAGATGATAGCATGTCTAAAATATTCACTAATTTGTTATTTTTTGGATGGAGGGTAAGTTTAACATCCGAAATGGATCTACTTTGAAGTTCTACTCTAAATTATTAGCTCTATAGTTAAAATGGCTAATGTGATTTCTACTCAAGCTTTGTTATCTATGTTCTATCTATAGAATTCTATCTTAAGCTAAAGTTTGATCATTTTCTCTTATTCCTTCACTCTCTTAGCCATTCTATAAATGGCTAAATGCGTGCCAAATTTCGAAATTTTTGATGAGTCATTATTACGAGTTAATGACGTATAAAAATATTTTCCGAATGACACATTTACTGCAGTGGGACTGATTTTCGTACAAAGTTTCAACTGTCTAGCATAAATACATTAGGAGCTACGATGATAACGGACACATTCACATACAGACCGACAACTTCGAGAAAACCACTTAAAAGGCCTTAAAAACAACTGAAACGGATAATTCCGGTTTCCCGGTTTCGGATTTTTTTTTGCAAATACAATACTTTTCCTATAAAACGAATGTAGGAAACAAAATAACTTTTCCTATATGAGGAAAAGTAAAAATTGTGAAAAGTAGGAAAAACAATTGAAATTTGGTACAAGTGGTTCCCTGAACGTAAAAAATAAGTTTATTAAGTTGTGTATTAATACGGCAAGTATGTTAACGGTTTTTGTTGGATAATAAAAGTTAAGCAGTGACAAGCAAAGTCAGTGCCTCAATTGGTGACCGCTGGAAATAAAACGAATGCAATTACTACCTAAGGACGAGCGAAGCGAGACCAAAGTAGGAAGATGAGCGTAGTGAATCAGATGTGGAGTGAGAAAAAATGTACAGGTACGGGTTCCGACGTACCCCGTACCCAATTTGTTGCTTTAGGCTCCACTATGGTAAGTACAGGTAGAACTTATTGGCAGTACGTTGCTGAACCTATTTATTACATTTGTCGACAGGATTTTTATTCTTTATTTATTATTGATTAACTCCATACTCGATTTATTTACTCCATACTCGATTTATTTATTGATTAACTCCATACTCGATTTATTATTATTGATTAACTCCATACTCGATTTATTTATTATTGATTAACTCCATACTCGATTTATTTATTATTGATTAACTCCATACTCGATTTATTTATTATTGATTAACTCCATACTCGATTTATTTATTATTGATTAACTCATACTCGATTTATTATTATGATTAACTCCATACTCGATTATTTATTATTGATTAACTCCATACTCGATTTATTCATTATTGATTAACTCCATACTCGATTAATTTATTATTGATTAACTCCATACTCGATTTATTTATTATTGATTAACTCATACTCGATTTATTTATTATTGATTAACTCCATACGTCCATACTCGATTTATTTTATTGGATCCTCCATACTCGATTTATTTTTCCTTGAACCTTGTCCCAGAATAAATAAAACCGAGGCTAATATAGCTTTCTTGTTGCAGAGAAATGGTTTTCCCACTGACGTAATGCCACTGTGTACGAGTATTGTAGCGGCAACAAATTATATATTCAAAGAATCCTCTACCAACTTGCTGCCGACACCTATGAAATCTCATTACTTATTTAATTTAAGGGATTTTGCCAGAGTTATAACTGGTATGCTATTGCTAAGGAAAGAATCGGCTGAGAATAAGAGGACATTCGTCAGGTAAGTCTACTTTTGACCCTTATCTTTTAATCCTTAGGTAAAAAATTAATGGCTATTTGATAATCTCATAAAACATTAATATGCTTACTGTGTAGTGGGAGCAATATTAAGCTTATCATATAAATGGTTTGGTTACTCAGTACAATTCATTACGGAACTTTTTGAACTACGAAGGTTTCGACCCAGTTTTGAGTTTAAACACCGTAAACTAGAACATTTTTAGCTAACTAAAAAAGAAATGGATTGTGATTTATACATTCTGTTAATGATTATGGGAAGAGCGACGTGTTATAAGTCAGTGTAAAACTGGCTTATATGTTGTTGCTCTTTTAGTCATTGCAGGAATAGAAGCGGTATAGGCGGCTTTCATTGAAAATTCTCTATTTATTCCTGCAATGACGTCACCGCCGGACTATAACCCAACGTGTAAATAATTTTTGATTTCATTCGTAAAAACTCTTCCATTAAATCACTATATTAAATAAGTTTGGGTGTTACCTGCATTATAGCTCCTAGTTGACTTCTGGTTATATTGAGCAGTCTATACTTTGGCGTATTGGAGTTTAGAAATTTATGATTTAATTATACACCCCAATACACATAGTTGTGAACTAATCCTTCAAAATTATGATCACAATGGAGTCAATATTTGAATCCTTGCAGAGTCTAAAAAATGGATTGTTTGTAACCTAACAAATTAATCACTAGCAGGAGGTAAGCTACTGATATATTAAAACATTCGCTTTTGCATAAATCGTAAGCTAGCGCATACACAGTTCGTACTAACTATGGAAGTTTTAGGCATGTGTTTTGTAAAATTTTTTCTCTATTTTTGTTAACGTGGAGGGGTTACTTCGTTACATGAACTCAGCAGTTTTCTTTTCTTTATTAGATCAATGTTATCTATCTTAATACTAATTCAATCATTGGTATTTCCTCTCTGATGTTTCTGTTTTTACTTTGCTAAATATGGTGTATGAATTCAACTTAACTTTCTCTCTTTCCGTTATCTTTTTATGAACAGGCAATATTTTTGCATGTAATAATAATACATTTCTGCATATAAAGCTTATAAGCTTCTTTGTGAATTGGAGGAACAATGTTTAAATTATAAGCTAGTACCAGTTTCAAAAAGCTATTAGTAACCCATGATAATAACCCTTATTCTTATTAATATAACAAAATAACTTCATTTAATAACATACATAGAAATAATTAAGAGGAAGTTTTACTCGTTGGTATTTTAGTAGCAATAAAAATCATATTAACATCAATTTTAATCAGCTTGAGCAAAAGCTCTTAAATATAAGCATATTTACAATGAAAAAATACAAATGATTTAGCTTACTTGGAGAATCTATAGTTAACATTTCTTCAATGTGATAATAGTTTATAAACCCATCTCTTATAATGTAATCATCATTTTGCATGTAAAACGTCAAAGCTGTTTTGTTGTAGGTTATGGGTTCATGAAATTCTTCGAGTTTTCTACGATCGGCTGGTAGATATAGACGACAGAGCCTGGTTGTTCTCGGCTATCAAAACTTCAGTTAAGGAGACGTTGAAGGAAAACTTTGACGTTGTCATGGACAAGCTTGAATCCGATCCTAACACTAAAACGGTTGGTTATCTTTATAATTAGTGATAACAATGATAATATATTATAGCTAAATTATTAATTGAGCTTAAAAACAGTGGTCTGTTTTTACGCTCCCTTTAGAATAGTACAGCGTTGACTACCTACCGTTGTGTATTACATAAACGTTTATAATAACTAATAAAAGTAGAATTTGAATGATTATTGAGCACAAGTGGAGTCATTCATACTAGGAAACGAAGAAAAGAGTCTCTCCACAAAATAATTGTTTATTGGCAAAGCGCTTTCAACCTAACATGAGGTCATCAATATAGACCAAGAGCCCAGGGGTGTTTTGTTAATAAAAAGTGTAATGGCTGGATCCGGTCTCAATTTTTCGTAAATACCTTCCTGAACAAGGATCTGCAATTCTGCCAACTCGTATCGGATGGGTGTCCCAGGCAGAACGCACTTTAGGGGTCAAAGGTTCTGCCTGGGACACCCATCCGATACGAGTCAGCAGAGTTGCAGATCCTTGTTCAGGAAGGTATTCACGAAAAGTTGAGACCGGTTCCAGCCATTACACTTTTAGCGAATTTCCTTTGGGAAAAAAAATTCGCTAATGGGATAGGCGTCATGGCGGAATTCGAACCTCGGACCACGACACAAATCCGTTTCAGAGGTCCCTTATGACGAAAAAAAAAATTTTGTGAGACTTTAAATCGGCAAAATTCAGGGTTAATATTTTTTGCCGCGAAAAAGGTCAATATTTATGTTTTTTGAGACGCTGAATCGAATGAAACCGGTCCGAAGTCGATACGACCACTCTAAGTGACCTAAAAATCGAAAAAAACCATTGTAAATTACCAAAACCAAAATTTAGGTCGATAAAAATAAATTTCGAGTAGGGTGTCGTTTTCTATGTAATTTTGGGCGCTGAATCGAATGAAACCGGTCCGAAGTCGATACGACCACTTAAAGTTACCAAAAAGTCGAAAAAACCACAAAAATTATAGAAAACCAAAATTACGGTCGTTGAAAATTAAATTTCGAGTAGGGTGTCGTTTTCAATGTTTTTTGGGCCTCTGAGTTGAATGCAGTGGTCCGGAGTCAATACGACCACTCAAACTCAGGGTACCTGGGTTCACATCCTGGAAGGGTCGATAATTTTTTATCGTTTTTTTTTTACTTAATATAAGTTTACAACTAGAAAATAATTCTGGCGCGGTGGTCCGCATGTCGGGCGAATTTCCTTTGGATGCGAGCTCTCAAACCCAGAGTACCTGGGTTCAAATTCCTAGTAGGGACAATAATTTTTTATCGTTTTTTTACCTAATATAAGTTACAACTAAAAATAATTCTGGCGCGGTGGTCCGCATGTCGGGCGAATTTCCTTTGGATGCGTGTTTCGGTGCTTTTTACATTATATAAGTTTACAACTACTAAATAAATAATTCCGGCGCGGTGGTCCGCTGTCGGGCGAATTTCATTTAGAATGCGTGTTTCCGTGCTAAACAACCCATTTCTTGCTTATGCAAGAACCATGCCCATTGCGTGGTTCCGGTTCATGCTTTAGAACCTAAGCAGTTACTCAATTATCAAGCACTGCTCGTAACTTATTTTGTCTGT
Source organism: Microvelia longipes (assembly GCA_018340805.1). NCBI lineage: Eukaryota > Metazoa > Arthropoda > Insecta > Hemiptera > Veliidae > Microvelia > Microvelia longipes. The sequence continues at coordinate 24,032,727 of JACMZG010000022.1, forward strand.
ATTTTCCAAAGGAAATGCGTTAAACCTTTAAAGATTACTGACTAAGCTTAAATATAAGTAACTAAGCTTTAAACTAGTGCAAATAATAGTGCGTACTTCTAATTTTAGAGGCATAGTTTTGTACAACCAACTGGATAATTATGCGCATTTCCTTTGGAAAATACAGACAAAATAAGTTACGAGCAGTGCTTGATAATTGAGTAACTGCTTAGGTTCTAAAGCATGAACCGGAACCACGCAATGGGCATGGTTCTTGCATAAGCAAGAAATGGGTTGTTTAGCACGGAAACACGCATTCTAAATGAAATTCGCCCGACAGCGGACCACCGCGCCGGAATTATTTATTTAGTAGTTGTAAACTTATATAATGTAAAAAGCACCGAAACACGCATCCAAAGGAAATTCGCCCGACATGCGGACCACCGCGCCAGAATTATTTATTAACAAAACACCCCTAGGCTCTTGGTCTAATAGTGCCTGTAGGAATAAGTTATTAAAAATTTAAACAAAACACATCAGTAATGCCAAATAAAGAAAAATAACAAGGAAACACAAAAAAGCAACAATATTAAAACAAAACCGCGGAAATAAAATTAAAAAAAAACAGTAAAGCTAACATAAATAAATAAATACAATAAAATAAATATCAGCAAAGTACATAAAATAGATGCTGCAAATAAAATAAATTACCATAAAAAATGAAAATGAAAGTTAGAAATACATAAAACTATTTTCTTTTCCGAGATGGTTACAGCTCAGTGAGTTGAGTAAGACTAATTGGTGGAGGGGGTGGCACTTTTAGTAGAATGCGCAGAAGTGGCGAGCTATCTCCTCCGATGTTAAGGTTTAAGTCAGCCACATTACTCTGGCTACAAAGGTTCTCGAGATTTTTCAGGAAATCAAGCTTCCGCCCTTTATTAGCACGATGAAGAAAGCCAGCCTCATGCGGACCTTCATTATGTCCTTCCGCAAATATGTGTCGATAAAACTTACTAGAAGTCAACTTAGTGTGCTTGGCTAAGCGCGTACTTAAACTTCTCCCGGTCTGGTCTAAGTATTCAGACTTGCAAGTACCACACTTGATTATGTACACCGCTCTTAGAATCAACAGAAGCTCTTTTAAGCCCTATTTCAACGCAATAAAACTTTAAAATAAAGCTCTATTTAAAATAAACCACGTATGATATTTAACGTGTTTGATGTATTGCGCTGTACATACTATTTCCCAAACGGCTTCAAATGACAATGTGCGGAGCATAAAACTTAAAAGTTTAGAAGTCGTAGGTTCTTTCGAAGGTTGTTAGATATTTTGTTTAGAACCAGAGATATTCCAATTTTAGTTGCTTCTCCCTCTTCTCCGACTATAATCGAGTCCAAAGAATAAACTTAAATCTAAAAAGTTTCTTTCACTTTTTCATTATTAATTACAAAGGTGTCAGAAGAAGGATTAAGAAATCTAATGTTCACATCAGCTTTTGATGCGGAATCTGATGAAGCAAGGAAGTACGAAGAAGTGCCGAGTCTGGAGAGCTTTAAGCAGGTTGCTGTCAATTGTATAGACGATTACAATACTACTCATAAAAATAAAATGACCATCGTTCTCTTCAGGTACTTTTTACCTTGAGTTATCTCAAGGCTGTGATGCCAATTTGTACTTTTTTAATTCCCCATATAGCGATACTGTTCACATTTGTCGCAGAAACTTGAAATATTAACTATAACGAATAATGCTGATGGGTACAGCGTGTTTTAACTTTTGACATCATGCTTACAACCTCGCTTTTTAATTTTGAATGAAAAAATCTAAAGGTCTAAATAGGAGAGTCTAAACCTTACTATTTATGAAATGTGAATGACGTCATTATACAACATTAATGGCAGCGAAAATTTAAAAATTCACTTAACCTCGAAATGCTCTAGTAATGGGATGAAATTTTACTATACAGGATTAACGAATATACTAAGTCAAATTTTATTATTAACATTAGTTCTGATTTTATCGTTTCACACATACAACTATATGTAAACATATTAGAATTTTTAGCAAATACATTTGAGATGTTGCTGATATCAGTAACTATATGAGTGATAGCTTGATATGATATGTAAGAAATATCTAGTAGTTTTTGAGTGGCTGATGCCACTTAAAAGCTACTAATACGACAAATTGCTACAGGGCAGCAACTATGGCAAAACGGCCAAGAGGGCGAAGGTCTCTTGGATTACTATCGATGCCTATGTATAATGCGTATGCGTATGTATGATGCGTATGCGTATGACATCATGCTGATTTCAAGTTTCTAATATCGGTATATTTAATCAACATGATTTTCTAGGTACGCTCTTGAACATCTATCTCGCGTCTTGAGGGTGCTATCGATGCCCTGCGGCTCAGGCCTACTGGTTGGTGTCGGAGGTTCTGGTCGACAGTCTCTTACAAGACTGGCTGCAAGTATACTAATGCAAACCATCATACAACCCGAGATCACTAAGAATTATGGTAATTTTTGAGATCTATGAAATTTATATGAGTATTTGTAGAACTAATTAGCCCCTGCAGAACTTAGTTTAATATATATACATATATATATATATATATATATATATATATATATATATATATATATATATATTATATATATATATATATATATATATATATATGCTTATAACTCGAAAACTACTTGAAGGATCTAGAGAGCAAAGTTTAAACTTAGACTAATCAGATATCAGAAAGAGTCATCAACTATGTCAGATCTTGATCAGTGCTAAAATGACAGTAGGGGATTGGTGTAAAAAATATTTTTTTTGAGTGCTTACAGCTCAAAATATAATTAATTGATCTTGACTAAACTCTAATCTTAGAATGCTCATAGGTCTAAGTAGTCATCATTTAAGTCATATCGATCCCCGTCCGAAAATAGTTAGGTTTAGTGCAACACTAAATTTTAAGTGCTTACAGATTGGAATCTAATCCATGGATCTTGACTAAACTCTACACTTGAACGCATTTTATGCGTCATCGAGATCTTTTCTAAAATTATTATTATATTCAATGAAATAGATAATTATAAAATTATATTCAAAGCTAATAGATTGAATCTAAACGATGGATCTTGATCTAACATTCAATTATACTACTGACTGTTCACCATGAACACAATTTGATTCTAAAATAGTATTTATACATATCAAATTATACTATTCTGTGTTCTAAAGTAATAGGCGTTTTTTGAATTGTTCAAGTCATGGCCTATTTTGTTGAGAATATTATTGTTTTCTCATTAAAAGTCAAAAAACGATGAAAGAATTCCATTATAATCTATTAGCTTATAATTCCATTAAAAATTACTATGCAATCATGAAGCACGGCTTGAGAATCGCCGGATAAACAAAAAGAATCTTAAAAATTTGTTAACAACTTCTATTTTTTTTTGTAGTCTTCATAGGAATAATTAATGATTTGTTGTTTGATAAATAAAATATTTGCCGAGCGAAGCTCGGGTATCACTTCTAGTATTAGATAAAAAGTATTAATGGATCATGATAATGGGAGTTTTCATTTTCTAGAAAAAGCCGTGAGATGTCATTTTTGAATTAATATGTGTCCAGGACGTTTCTCATACAGATAGAACTTGATGTGGTTAGAGGTGTGTGGTCGATGTCCGGATGAGTTAGATGTAAAACATAATGAACTTACGCCTTTATCGAGATTGAAAATTTTATGCTTATATGAGCCATGTTAGTAACATTGTCAGTTTAGATAAGGGTTATAATCTTCTCTATGGCGGTAATTATTTCTCTCGTTGTTTCATTACTTCTAGGTGTTTGAAGCTTTACGTTGTTTCCTGCAATAATAGTTACGGCAAGAATAGGAATACTCAAAACATTATGGTAGGTATAGAATAAACCTCCGATTTAGCCGTTTTCTTTCTTTGAAATAATGCAGGATCATTTATTTGATTTAAAAAAAATAATGTTTCTGGGATTCGAACCAATAACTTTTTTATTGGTAGATGTAAAAGTTCCCAAATGAAACACTCCGAAAGTAAATTTCACTAAGGAACTTTTTACTAACTTGATTTCCATTAAAAAGATTAATAAGTCCACAAGACTTAAAACCTTATTCATGGTTACAGGTTTCAATGAATGGAGAGAGGACCTTAAGAAAATTCTGAAAGAATCAGGTGGAAGAAATAAGCAAGTCACTTTTCTGTTGAACGAAGGACAGATCAAAGAAGATTACTTCTTGCAAGACATCGACTCCTTACTGAACAGTGGTGAAGTACCCAATATATTCCCCATCGACGAACAACAAGAAATTATCGAGGTAATTTTATGCAAAGATGTACTAAAACATGCCTAGATTTTAATTTTGAAGCATGATTTTAGTAAGAAAACTGGTCTTATGGTACTAACTTGAGTTTTTTTATAATGGCAGGAAAGGTGGTTAAGGGGAAGATTGCACATGAATAAAATAAATTTTACAGGATTCCTTTTGTTAAAGCTATTTTTTTTATAAAAATACTTCAGGAAAGGGACTGAAAGGGACGTTATCAATAACGTTTTACTGTTTCTTCTAAACGTTAAAACGTTAAATTATTTAGTTAAAGATTCAGCTCGACAAATATATTTTACTATTTTATGTCATTAACAGACACTGTTTAACTTAGACCTTCTGACTATGAAATATCTAGTTTTAGAATACTCCTTCCGAAGGTTAAAATATTTGTTTGTTGTTTTGTTTTAGATGGTAAGACTTGCAGCTCAAGGAGGCAATAGAAATGTTGAAGTGAGTAGTCAACAAGTTATATTTCACTTCATACAAAGATGTCGGACAAATCTTCACATTATACTTTGTTTGAGTCCTGTTGGTTCGGCCTTACGAACACGTCTTAGACTCTATCCATCTTTAGTCAACTGCTGTACTATAGATTGGTTTGAGGTAATTATTATGATAAAGAGAAAGGAAGCAATTATTAATTAATAATAGACTTATAATTAACCTGTAATCACAAGTCTATAATTCTATTTTCATTAACATTCAATTCTATTAATACTGTTGATAATCGTGAGATAGTTGGTCATGTCAACTTAAATTGCCTTCTACTTCTGCAATAGAAAGCCTCATACTAAGTCAGGTTACAGAGACAAGTCTAAACCTATCTTTAAAAAACTTAAATTATTAACTAATGTAAATTTATATGTATGTACTGTATTAACATTTGTAAAACAAAATGTAAATAGTTATAAAACTCATGGCAGTAATCATGGTACAAGACATTGAAGTACTTACCATACCTGAGCAGAGGTTAAACAAATCAAGAGAGGGTCAGCAGATACTCAACATTAAAATATTTACTAAATTGTCTTGGAGGATTGTTGCTATTGAAATGAAAGATTATAAAAATTAAACGAAAGAAATTTTTATCAAAATAGCCCTTTTATAGCCTAGAAGAATATTTTAATATAATTTGACCTAGGAATTTTAATCTTGTTTGTATTTTGGTATTAGTATGTTTTTTTTCCTCTTTAATATATTTAGACGCAACCTATTGTTATTAATGTAACTTAATAGAATAAATTATTTATTTATTTATTTATTAGTATGAATGGCCTTTTATTGATTAAACTTGGCTAGAATTATTAATGTAAGATTTTTAAATTCAACATTGTGTTATTATGTTGATCTTTAAAATCTTTTTTCTACTGTCATTGTACATACGATTCTCACTAACCCGATGGATTCGATAGAGCCTTAATAGTAGTTTAGTCAAAACTAACATCTCGTTTTCCTCATCACAAAAAGTCTATAGATACATTCCAGATTTTTTAATAATTTTTAATTTTTTAAAGCTGGTCATAAGTCGCTTACTGGCTGTTTTTATGATAAAGGCAAGACTACGCTTTTCCTGAATGCTAGTATAATTTTATGAAATAAAAAATCCATATAGTTAATGTGACCTCTTTTATACGTATTATTTAGTTTTTATCAGATTAGAGTGATAAGATAGTAGATTTATTAAGAGTTCTTGTTTTCTTTTATTGGTAGATAAGTACTTGGTAGTTAGTAAATACTTGTTACTTATTAAGTACCAAGTACTAGATACTTACTAAGTACTAAGTACTTGTTACAATGACTAAAGTTAAAACCTTTGCTGTATTTAAAATTAGAAATAGAATTAACTCTATATTGCAACTCTTATCACACAGCAACTTAAATCAAAAGTTCATCGGTCATACTTGATGGCAACAGAAAACTATAATAATCTATAATCTTATTTAAGTTTTGTCAAATGAAATAAATATCATTATCGATTCATTAAACAATCAGTACTGAGAAGTGAAAATTAACTAAAACTAATTTAAAGGTACCCTGGAGGATTGATTTATTTGGTCAACAACAAATATTGGAGGTATTTATTGTTGGTTGCATGGTTGTATTTTTTGTTATATTTGTACAATAGTACTCTTTTAACTGTATTTTGAAGTATTTTTAGTGAATTGTCGTGGAAAACTCACTAAAAAGTTTTAAGTGATCCTATCAAGTAGTTTTATAAAGTAGTTTTGGACAGTGAAACTTGAAATTATTGGTTGTAGAAAAGGCATAAACAACACAATGGTTATCCACATTGAACAGATAGAATTGTTAAATGAAATAAAAGCCACTATTTGTAATATAACGTGGAGTATAATAATTGTTACAATTTCGTTTGGAGTGGTCCAATGACTTTTTTAAAGGAACATAAATGAGTTATTATTTTGTTTTAATATCCTATTTCTTCCTAAATCCTGATTATACAATTAATTATTCATGTTGTTCATACCTTACTATTGTTATAGTGAAACTAATTTAAAAAGTAATTAAGTAGAAGTATAAATATGTAGTTTTAATCTACGAAAACATTAAATTAGTTAAACAAAGCTATAAATTAGAAGTATGTATTTAAAAAATTAGTGTAAAGTGTAGTAAAATTAGTATATAATACAAGTATTACTAAGTTAAATTTTAAAAATGTAGTTTTCTGAGTGGCATAACATGTTGCTGGTAACGTAGTAAAACTAAGTTTTTATTGTTAATTAAGTAGAAGGATAATTGTATGGATCTAATTTACAATATTATATTATTATCATTTTGGTACTATATAGAGACACTGATTCATTGAAGTTATAGCGAAAATCTAAAATTAAAAATCTTTCTTTACAAATGTACGGAGAATAAGTTAATTTATTTATAACACATTAGAAATATAAGTATGCTACATATAACTATGGTACACAACACTAAGTGCATAAAAACATGACCTGCACAATCTTCTTTATAAATATGCGAATAATTTTCTTTATGAATTCAATAATAAAAATACTTATTCAACGTATTAAAGTTGCGATGATTACCCTTAATATATATTCTGGACTATTTTGATCATTGATACTTCTAATACTGGACAGAATATTTGATGATTTAGAGTCTGCTGTGTTCGATTCTATTGATATGTTATGTGTTACCTGTCATAACTCATTATTTTTTTAAATCCGATTTTGGATTCTTTTTCTCTGTGGCAGCATATAATAGTAGAATGTTTACGTTCTAAAGATTTGATTGGTTTAGGGATGGCCCGAGGATGCTCTAGAGATGGTGGCTAAAGAATACTTAAATACCGTTTCAGTCAGTGAAGAAGTTAAAATAGCAGCTGTGCATTTATGCAAGTACTTTCACGTCTCGGCCAGGTTAGTTTTTTCATTCAGTTTTACATGACTAATTTTCATAAAATTAATCATACAATTTGCAAACATACACTACTTTAAATAATAAGTTTAATTTTTAAAGTAATTAAATCTTGGAAATTAATGTTTTTATAATTTAAAAAAATAATATATTAATGTTTAATTTTAAATATTTTTTTAAATTATTTTTTTTAATCAAATCAAAATGTTAAAAATATCAATTAAAAATATCAAATTTAAAACATCAAATTAAAAATATGAATACTATAAACGAAATTAGTAACTATCGAGAATTTCTGCAACTAACCTATTTTCAAATCGTACTTGCAGAGAGTTCTTTTCTGTCTAGGGAGTTTCAAGCGTAATCCCATGTATTTAAATCTACAATAATCTCCCGAGAAAGAATACTTTATCTGATAGTTTATATTGACGCACCATAAAATTTCGCTGTGGGGATGTGCGTATCGAATTCAATATGGCGCGGTACCATTTTGAAGTACCTCGTACCCAATCTATTATTTCCATGACGTCACATCTATTACAAGCTGTTATCATTAGATAACAGCAAGTTATCTATTAAGATGTTATCTTATTAATTTGAAGAATTTTTCAATTAATTGAGTTGAAAGATTTACGTGTTGATTTTACTTTCTATTATTCCTTATGTCTTAGCTTTGAACTTATCTTTCTATTAATCCTTTATGTGTAGTCTTTAACTTACTTTCTAAAAATCTACATATGTAATAATCTACATAAGTATTTCATGTTTTTATCCAGGGTAACAGGTGAAGAGTTTTACAATAAATTACGTCGAAAGATTTACGTGACATCGGCTTCTTATTTAGATCTAATTAAATCTTATTCAGAGCTAATTAAGTATAAGCAGGAAGAAACGATAGCTTATAAAATGAGATACATTACTGGTCTTGATAAACTGGAGTTTGCCGGAGGACAGGTACAGTTGTATTTACTAGCAATGCTTTATCTTTAAGGTAGTTGACCACAGGAGCAATACATTGTTACACATACAAGATAATACCGTTGCTATTGCACGATTTCTTTAGGGCTAACGCCATTTCTGAATAGGTTGAAAACTTACGGTCTGGCGGGAACACTTTCGGTGGACTAGCTTTAGAAATGTTGATATTGTTTTTTATGTGTTCTGTTAAACTTACTTTCTATTGATCCTTATGTGTTGTATTAAATTTACTTGCAATTGTTCTTTATATGTAGTGTTGAACTTACATTCTATTGATCCATACTTTTAGTGTTAAACTTACTTTCTCTTGTATCTTATGTGTAGTGTTGAACTTACTTTCTATTGATCCTTATGTTTGTATTAAATTTACTTTCAATTGCTCGTTATATGTAGTGTTGAACTTACTTTCTATCCTTGTGTTGTATTAAAATTACTTTCAATTGTTATGTAGTTGAACTTTTCTATTGACTATACTTTCTATTGATCTTATGTTTGTAAAATTTACTTTCATTGCTCGTTATATGCAGTGTTGAACTTACTTTCTATTGATCATTATGTGTAGTGTTGAACTACTTTATTGATCCTTATGTGTTGTATAAATTTACTTTCAATTGCTCGTTATATGCAGTGTTGCACTTACATTCTATTGATCCTTACCTTGTACCTGCCGGTACTCAGGTTTGCATCACAAAAGTTAATTAAAACCCAAATTAAACTTTGGGTAATGACGACATTTTGATAACAAGCAAAGCGATTCTGTCATAAATAACACACTAGATTTTAGAACTATTAATTTTTTAAAGGTTGAACGCAGCGAGACCAAAATAATACTACTTTAACCTTTGGGTGAACATGACATTCTGAGTTCAAGCGAAGCGAGTCCGAACTTGTAAGGAATCAGTATCAAGGTACTACGTACCCAATTTTTTAATTCACATTTTACACAAACTATGTGTGTGTCTGTTAGGTGGCAATAATGAAGCACGAATTAGAAGCACTGCAACCACAACTTAGAGTCGCTGCTGCTGAAACTCAAGCAATGTTAGGTATTATAGAAAAAGAAACAATCCAGGTAGAAAAGGCGTCAGAGTTGGTTAAGAAGGATGAAGTAGTCGCTAACAAGCAAGCCGAAGAAGCCAACAAGCTTAAGATTGAATGTGAAAACGATTTGGCACTCGCTATACCTATCTTGGAAGGTAAAATTATTTCTAATATAATCAAATATATTTCTAGACACTTACATGTAAACACGCTATCTTTCAAACGGATTTATAATTTTTTTCCAAACATGGTTCAAAAACCAACCTTGGGGAGGTCATGACATCAGTTTTGTGACGTCATTAACCCGATTTGCTGATTCAGCAAAATATTTTTAAAAAATCGGTAAAATTTAGAGTTAAAATTTTGCTGCGAAAACTGTCATTGTTTGTTTTTTGGGACGGTGAATCAAATGAATCCGGTCCAAAGTCAATACGACTACACTATAAGTGACCAAAAATTTGAAAAACCTTAGTAAATTACCGGAAACCAAAATTACGGTTGTTACAAAAATAATTTCCAGTAGGCTGTCATTTACTATGTTTTTTTGGGCGCTGAATCAAATAAAACTAGTCCAAAGTCGATAAGATCACTCTAAGTTACCAAACAATTGAAAAACATAATAAATTACCGAATACCAAAATTACTGTCACTAAAAAATAAATTTCAAGTAGAGTTTCCTTAATGTATTTTAATGTATTTTTGGTCACTGAATCAAACAAAACCGTCCAAAGTCGATACAACCACTTTATGTGAACAAAAAGTCGAAAAAACTGAGGTCAATCAACAGAAAACCTAAAATACAGCCGGTGAACCAAAAATTTCAAGTCGGGGATCGTTTTCGATGTTTTTGGGTCTGCGAGTCGATACGATCACTTTAATCCAGGGTTCCTGGGTTTGAATCTTGGTATGGATCATAATAATTTAGGTTTTTTTTACATTATATAAGTTTACATCCACTAAGTAAATAATTCTGGCGCGGTGGCCCGCATGTCAGGCAGATTTTCTTTGAAATGCGTGTTCCCGTGCTTAACAATTCATTTCTTGCTTAAGGATCAGGTTTATGTTTTATAACTTGAGCACTTACTCAATTTTCAAGCACTACTCATTTTCATTCAGTCATCATTACAGTTCAATTCATCAGTCATTCGTTCATTCAGCCAAGCTCTACGCTAATTTTTTCTGTATTTTTTTTGGAAATGCGCATAATTATCCAGTTGGTTAAAGAAAACTTTGCCTGTAAATCAGCACTGCACACAATTATTTACACTAGTGTAATGTTTAAATGTTTTAGCGCATTTACTTTGTATAAAATTATTTATTTCTTTCATTTTTATAACTTAACTGTCCCTTCTGTATAAGACATCTACAAAGGGAAATGTCAAACTTATATTTTGCAAGACTTTTGACGTTACATTTTTGTTTTGTAGATGCTTTGGCTGCTCTTAACATTTTAAAGCCAGCAGACATAACTTTAGTTAAATCTATGAAAAACCCTCCTGATCCAGTTAAACTTGTGATGGCTGCTGTATGTGTCATGAAGGAAATCAAACCGGAAAAAATACCTGATCCAAATAATCCAGGAAAGAAGGTATTACCTTTTTTTCCTTTTCCTCTTTATATTTTATAGATGGGAAAGTCCTTGATTTTTTTCTATTTTATAATTAATGCTACTTATTATATTAAAAGTAAACTAATTTAATCTTTTAATAATTGTCTATTAAGTATAAAAGTTGCAGGCGTGGAAAAACTGTTCATAATAAAATTTACTCCCTATAGGAGTATCAATCTAAGGAATTATCAGTTTGAGCTATGTTAACAATCCTTTAAACATCAAGAATCCCTTATAACAATGGAAAGACCAACTAATAATTGCTATGATTAACAATAGTTGTTCTTTTACGATTAGCAATTTTTAGTTGTTGTTCTTTGATGATTAACAATTATTAGTTATTGTTCTTGATAATTAGCAGTTGTTAGATGTTGTTTTTTCATGATTAACAATTGTTATAATATCATACTCGGCTAAAATCGGTTGACAACGCGACAAAAAAACCTGCGCGGGAAAGACTTCTATTGGTTCAGACCGACCATTTAAAACTATGGTTAAATGGTTACCATTTTACCGAGGTTAAAAATTTGTAACCTCGCGTCGCTTTTTTCCCCTTATTGTGCATTGTTTGAATTCGTATTGTTTCATTTCAATCTGCTCAATTCATCTAATTATTGCAACGTTATGGTTTTTATTTTATTCATGCATTTAATTGGTAGCTTTAAAAGTTACAAGAATGTTTATACTTAAAAAGTAAATAAAAAAAAATTAAAACTAAAAATACCATATAAAATAAAATAAAATTTCAAGTTTTGCTAGAGTAGAGATTTTTTTGTTACTTAAAAAATGGGCTTTTTTTGTTAAAGTGGGTTGAAGATTCAGGCGGCTGTCAACTGACTTTAGCGTGTCTTTTTAAATAAATATAAATAAATAAATATTTTCTTTATTGATATGAATACAACCATAATGCGTATAAATCAATCGTCATTTTCGGATTAATCTTAAAACTACTATGAAAATTTAAAACAAAACAAATAAATATACAAATAAATGAACAAAATAGCACAAGACAAACACACTGCAATATGACTTATAAACATGTTTTGGCAACTAAACATTTATTAACTAATAGCTTAGTTTACAATTGCACTATAGCCTATAGTGCAATTGTAACTCATAAGATAAAATTCTATTTAAATAAAAAATTCCGTATAATAAAATAAAATTAAATATACTATTTAATGTACTATACTATTAGCTGAAACGTCTAACATGATTAAATCTGAGATTTTTAAAACTATAACAAAAATAACAAACAAACGAACTAACTAAAATAAATACTTTTCACAATAAATTAAAATTTTTAAGGTTAAATAACTATTTATATATGTATAAAGACTGCAGTGACTAGATAATAATTTTACACCATTTTAATCTTGTGCTAATAATAAATAAATAGATAAAAATTATAATATAATAATAATTACCAATTAATAATTAATAAATAACAAAAACTATTCTCCTATATATAGATAATAAGCAGATATGGAATACTAAAAACAAAAATGAGAAAAGCACAGTAAAATGAATAATAACTAACACACACTGAATTTTAATACCTAGCGTTAAGTTACTCTAATTTAATATGAAAGAATGATACTGAGCAGCGGGTTGTCTAGCATAACTCTTTTGATTCGACTAGCAAATTGTTTGCTGTTCAGCTTAGTCATGGAGTCAGGCAAGTAATTAAACATTTTGAGACCAAAATAGGTAATATTGAGTTTAGCTGTCTTAGTAAGTCGGTGCCTTTTAATGGATATTTTATTATTCTGTCTAGTGTTGTAATTGTGAATTTCGTTGTTTTTAGTAAAGTCTTCCTGTCTGCTATGTAAGTAAGTAAGAGTCTGATAACAAAATAGAGAATAAAGAGTTAAAATTCTCTGTTTTTTAAATATCTCTTTGCATGATTGTCTTGAACTTAGTTTAAATATGACTCTTATTGCTCTTTTCTGTTGTATAAATAACTTTATTGTGGAAGGAGTATTTCCCCATATTATTGTGCCATATGATAAATGGCTAAAGAAATAAGCGTAGTAAACAGACATTAAGGACTTGACGGACATACACGATGATATTTTACTTAACATGTAAATTCCTGTAGCTAGTTTATTAGAAATATATTGGACATGTGGCTCCCAGGATATCTTATTATCGAGATTAATACCGAGAAATTTAATAGATTTGACTATACTTGACTTATAATTAAAGTAAATTTGCTCGGTTTTCTGAGCATTTAATTTTAATTTGTTGGCATTACACCAGTCTGTGATAACTTTAGAAACAAGAATCTGTAACAGATCTAGTTCTTCGTCAGTTTCAGACGTTATGATGACCCCATAATCATCTGCAAAAAGAAATGAAAATACTCCTCCAAAATTGACAGCAAATGGCAAGTCATTTTATAAATTAGGAATAAAATTGGACCTAGAATTGAGCCTTGTCTGACTCCATGCAAGATTTCTTTTAGAACGATTTTTGAGAACCCAAGTCAACATACTGAACCACCCAGTAAGATATGAAGTTATTAAATTAGTTGAGTTTTCATCAAATCCATAATACAGTAATTTCGCTCTTAATAGTTCTATCTGTACACAATCGAATGCCTTCGATAAATCAAAGAATTTTGATAGAATTTTTTGAAAGTTATCATAGTTATCTAAAACTAAATTAATAAAATTGGACACAGCATTCCTTGTACTATGGTTTTTCCTGTAACCGTACTGGTGTTTATAAAAGAGGTTATTTTTTTCAAAGTAATCAACTATTTTATTCTTAACACATGTCTCTATAATTTTTGCAATACATGGTATTAATGATATGGGTCTAATTTGCATATTCAGATTTGGAACCCTTTTTGTGGACAGGTACGACTCTGGCGATTTTCAGTATGTCAGGAAATTCTCCATTATCAAAGCAATTATTTATTAAATGTGCCAATGGTTCACTTAAAGAATGAGCTAGGTTTCTTAAAATTTTTAAATTTAAACCGAAGGCATCCATTGCATTATTACTTTTTAATGAGGAAATGATCACAAAAACTTGTTGAACTGTTACGTGGGTAAGTTTAAAAGTAGTTGACGGTTTCTCAACATTTTGTAGGTAGTCAAGATAAGTATTCTCAGCAAGACTTACATTAGATATAATTTCATTAACTGACTCTATAAAAAAATTGTTAAATTTGTTTGGGCACATTGTAATTAGGCTTTCATTTTTATTAGATACTTGGTTTTTAGACAAGGATCTATTAATAATTTGCCAAGTTTTTTTAGTTTTATTTGCTGCACAACTGATTTCGGTGTCATGATATTGAATTTTAGCTTGTTTCAAACCTGTGACATAATCTTTTTTTAATTTATTCATTTTTTCTTTACTAAAATAAGGACTTGAGTTGTTTGGATTAAAACTATCGTGAAGTTGTTTATAACTTAGATACTTATCTCTCAGGTCTTTTAGTTGCTGTGTGAACCAGGGAGTTGATTGAAATTTACAAGTTTTAACTCTATGATAGCTCCATGGTATGTTTTTATCCAAATAAATTGAAATATATTAGTAAAAATATTAAATTTAGCTTGAAAGTTGTTTTCTAAGTACAATGCAGCCCAATTATTATTATAGAGAGAATACTCCAACAGATCGATCTTAGAGTCAGTAATACGTCTAGTTTGTATGACCTGATTGGACCCTTTAACATTAGTTTTTAAAGACATATTTATGATCTGAGCTGTATGATCACTCAGATTGTAATCAATAACTTGTGACTGAAACCAATCCCAGTGCAAGTTTGTGATTATGTTGTCTATACAAGTCTTTGTGCCACCACTACTAATTCTCGTAGGCTCTCTTATAGTAATATTTAAATTGAATTGCTTAATTAATACAGCGAATCTCTTAGAATATGTCGACAATTTATTTGAAATATCTATATTGAAATCTCCAGCAAGAACAATTGGTAAATTTAATGTTAAAAGTTTATTAATGATTTGTTCTAAAATTTGTAAGAACTGCTCGAATTTACATAATTCATATTTAGGTGGTCTGTAGACGCAGCACACAGTTAATTTTAATTCGCTAATAGTGACCGCACAAGCTTCTATAATACTATCAACTGACATATTCTTTATATCCGTTATTTCTTTATAATTATAGTCAGATTTAACATAGATGAGAGATCCACCATGACTATCACTGCTTCTACAAAAACAAGAAGCTAAAGAAAAGTTTGGTAGGTTATAAAGTATATGTTCCTCCTGTTTGAGCCAGTGCTCTGTTATACAGACATTCTTATACTATAGTTGTTGCTCTTTAATTATTAGACATTATTACACTTGTTACTTATACCAAGGATTGTGTATGAAGCATTAAAGGTGTTTGAAAACTGATTTAGACATTTCTTTTAGATTTTAGATTACTGGGGCCCAAGTAAAAAGCTATTGGGAGATATGCAGTTTCTACAAAATTTAAGAGAGTACAATAAAGATAAGATTCCCCCGGCTGTGATGCAACAAATTAGAAAGAATTTCCTGCCTAATAAAGATTTCAGGCCAGAAGTCGTAGCTAAAGCATCTAGTGCCGCTGAAGGCTTGTGTAAATGGGTCATAGCTATGGACAAATACGATGTCGTTATAAAGGTAAGTAACTTTTGTGCGGTAGTGTAAGTGGTAGATGAAGAGAACATGCAAGTTATTTTGGTCACTTATTATTTTTTGGTTTACTCTCGGTGTTATACATGGGGATAGCAAAAAATCATTATGGCGCCCCACCGTTTTTTTAAGAAAATAGAGGGACTTGAACAACACTGAAGTTTTGAAGTATTGAAGGGCACCATAAAGTTTGTCTATTTCACTCTTTATGCCTAACCTGCATAATGCCAACTTATTTCACTCTTTGTTTTTTAGGATTATTAACTTAAAATTTTCTTTAATACCTACAGCCTAAAGTACTAGACGTATTAAGACTTTTTGGATTATTTAAGTCCTATACCCGTGTTCATTCTTACCTGATGAAATCTCAAATTCGACATTCCTACGCTAAACTCGGAGCGAATAACTAAGATAGCGATCGCGGTTTGACGCTTTTAACCGACCAGATTTTGATTTGTGATAACTTTTTAATAATTCTTATACTCCTGTGCATTTATACTTAATAAAATCTGAAATTCGACATTCCGATGCTGAACGCGGAGCGAAAAACGAAGCCAACGAACGGTATTTATATATGTTGACGCTCAGTCCAGATTACTAAGCAGATTTTGATTGGTGAAAACTTTTTGGATTCGTTTTATGCTCGTGTGCATTCCTACTTAATAAATCACAAATTTGACATTAATTTCCGTGTTCGTGCTAAACACAGAGCGAAAAACTAAGCTAGCGTATCGTACTTTTATGTAGATTGACCCATCTGCAGCCTTAACTACTGAATGGATTTTGGTGGGTTTGGACTTTTGGTTTTGTCTGTTGCCTTTTTTCCTGTATCAATAAATCCTAAATTCTTATGTTTTTACACGCCGCGGAAAACAGAGCTTACAAGTGGTATTTGCAATACATTGACACCCTTTACAGCTTTATCTAAAACACTAAACTTATTTACTTCTGTTTTTACATTGAATAGTCGTTTAGGAGCCGTAAAAGTCATGAAATCTTACTAAAAATCACTTGCGTTGTCGAAAACTCCCCGCCAAGTCTTTGGTCTAAATATGTTGGGATATCAACATTTCTGTCCCGCCAAGTCATGTCTATTTTTATTGAAGACGGTTATTGGCTTTCAAAGTGAAGTTGTTAGGTTGGCTAAATAAAATATTGAAACCTAATACGTATCAATTAATAATAAGTTCATTTTAGGTTAAAGTAATTTAAATTAATTATTTAATAATAAATTAATGTTATACAGTTGCTTTTTTTAGTGACAACAACTATTTCATGTTTTATTATTTTTTTTCTATCTTTTTGTGGTCACTTTAACAACCACAGCTTTAGCATATGATTCAACTGATAATCTACTATCTCAACTTATTAGATCAAACTTTACAAAACATAAAACCTAGGTTTTTATCTCAGGAAGTGGAACCAAAAAAAATGAAACTAGAGCAAGCAGAAAAGGAGTTTAGCGATACAATGGCTTTGCTAAACTCAAAACGAGAACAACTTGCAGTGCTTGAGGATAAATTACAACAACTCAACGTCCAACTCCAGGAAGCATTGTCTAAGAAGAAAAGACTCCAGGAAGAAGTTAGAGCCTGCTCTTCAAAATTGGAAAAAGCCGAGAAAATTATAAGTAAGCATCTCTATCAAAGAATATATCTAATACTATTAAAGAGAGGAGGTATCTCTACTACTAAGAGGTAATATTGGTAGAAGTCAACACCTCAGTCTAGGTTCTTGGCATGTATTAGCTTGTTTAAATCTCATGATTCACTATTAATTTTCCTTTGTTGCTGAATTTATTTATTAAAACCCTTCTCAGGCTCTACCAGGATTAAAATACCATTCTTCAATGCACTTTAGTCCTCTTTGCGTAGGGATCGCTAAGGATACCTGAATGCTAGTAGTCCAGCATTCATAGCGCCTTTCTAAACACTGGCCATACTAAACCCACCGTACATTAACGTATTGCGTTATTGGGTATCAGGGAAAAATACATATCTCTTGAAATAGTTGTATAAACTTATTCGTTAAACACCATTTAATCTCAGTAATTGATTGATATGTAAATTGAATCAGTAAATTGATTCATATGTGTGGAACATAATTTTGTAAATTTAGGATCATCGGAGGTTACGAATTCAGGACTTCGTGCAGGCGTGGGACCACCAACATTATTAACATTAACACTATCTACGCTCTTTAAAAGACGTTGTACACAGACTTCATACCCCTCTCTTAAAATCCTAAAAGCTCTTGGCATAGAAAGCATATTAAATCAAGAGTTCAAAAATGGATGTTGAGCCATCATACCCAATACCCCCCATACTTTTTTTTATTCTGTTCATAAAAATCCAGCGTATTGTTTATTTGTTGTATGAATAAACGGGAATAATTGTGTGACCTAGATTCCTTGTAGCTCGTTCGAAAATCGAATTCTTCAACTTGCTATGTCATATCAGCTTTGCACATATGGTAATGTGGAAAACGCTATGTAAAGTAAATAATGCCATGCACGAGACTAACTAACCTAAGGGTCTATTGCTCTTCTTGCCTCTCTGAACACAGCCTGTTTACGCAAGTAAAGTATCATGAAGCTGCGTTTGAATCACTGATTTTTTTTACCCTTTTCTATTCACTCTTAAGATTTCTTGGACTTATTGACGGAGGAGTGGGGTCCGAGGTTGTAAGCTCCTTCCTTTTTTTACCCCTGCATGTTAAATAAAGCATCGATGTAATCTGATATATCTGCAAAAAGTACCTGCGTCAGTTCAGCATCCCTAATCGTGAATATTCGTATATGAGTAGCAATTCCATTTGCTACAAAAATTAATTATTTTAAAGATCCCACAGTATCAATTACTAGATTTCTACCTATCACCCTGCGCCATTATTTGCTAATGATCCTTTATGTTTTGAAAGGCAGTTTAGGAGGAGAAAAAACACGATGGAAACAAGCAAGCGAAGATTTGCAAAGAGACTACGAGTGCTTACCTGGGGACATGTTGATATCTTGCGGTATCATAGCTTACTTAGCTCCATTCAATTCTTTCTATAGGTAAATAAAAATGTAAATTAGTTTTATTTGCAAAATTTCAATAAAAAGCTTTCAAAAAGGGAGGGATTGCGCTTGGGTTTCTGGGGTTCTGTGGGCCGGTGGAGGGTCAGAAAGATAATGAACCTTCCGACATTCAGACAAACCACTGTCAAAGTGGATACTCGGATTTAGTCCCACGGTTAGCATAGGCGATTAGCAATGATGTGTTTGGTTCTGGAAGATGTCTCCCTGTGATCTGCCGAAACAGGTCAGGTCTATAGGAATAGGTTTAAGCACACTCACTTTGGGCGTATTGGAAATACCGGCGAATTTCCCAATCGAGCTGCAGCAGAAGAGTAATTAGTGACACTAGAGGAACTGATGAGAACTAGAGAGACTAATGTGACCAGAGTAGCTTGTGAGAGTAGAGAAAATATACTGGAAAAACTGTAAACTAGGTCACAGGTACAGTCCCGTAAAAGGGAGAGTAGAAGTAACGGTGTTTTCCGGAGAGTGGAAACACTAAAATAACCCTACGGTCAAAATCAATCTAAAATCAACTCAGTCAAAATCAATTCTCTACGGGTTCAAGCGTAAAAATATTCTGACTTAAGGCTTTAACAAGACTATATGATATATGTCAAACAATAGCTTGATAAAAAATAAACTGGACTAAGGCAATTGGATTTAATGAAGTTATTAAAAAATGCATTATTGTTGTCAAATGCTGTAATGCGGTACTAGTTATCAAAATAAAAATAGTAATACATACATATATATATAATATTATATATATATATATATATATATATATATATATATATATTATATATATATATATATATTATATATATATATTATTAATATATATATATATAGCCTTTCCGAAATGATCTGACGTGCTCTATTCGATTTTATAATATTCTTGGATTCTTTCCAAAAGAACTTGCACTATGTATTATTTGTTTCAGAACTAAGTTAATAGAAGAGTGGGCACCACTCTGCAGGAAACATGGAGTCCCCATGTCTGCTTCATACGATCTTATGAAAATCCTTGGGTCTGATATAAAGATACAAGCATGGAATATTCACGGACTGCCCAGAGATTCCTTCTCTATTGAAAACTCCGTGATTTTAGAATGGTCCAAACGTTTCTCACTGCTTATAGATCCTCAAGGTCAGGCCAACAAATGGATTAAACAGATGGAGCGAGAATCAGGTAATGATATTCGTAAATCTCAAATCGATTGATGAGTCATTACTGCCTATTCCTCTTGTAGAATGTGGCTCATTGTTATCATCAGTAAGACACACTTGTGTTCTCACGATAAATCTTTATCTTCAGGAGACTCTTCCTACTCTCTGAAGCTTGCAAGTTACTTGCTGATATAAATTTATTAATAACGGAGGTAGTATTCTGTCAATTATTTATGGTTTGCTAAACACGAGAGCCGCCTCCGTGGCCGAGGTCGTTAAGGCGTTAGTCTTTACACTAACTTTTGACACCCACGGAGATCTGGGGTTCGCATCCCAGGTTACGCTCTCAGTTTTTAGAAGATTATTGTTTAGATAAATTATCTCTACACCACCCGAGGTGGTTCCCGCAGGGGTTATCCCTGATGTGCCGCAAGGCTCTAAACGGGCATTATTATTATTATTATTATTATTATTATTATTATTATTATTATTATAGAAACACAAAATAATAATAATAAAATAAAACATTTTTATTTGGCAAGAAAAATACATTTTTATACAAACCATTTAGGTAGTTCTTTTTTGTTTATTTGAAAAGGTTCTAGTCACGCTAATTAAATTTTTTCTAAGCCAAAAGTTCTAACGCGAAGGTCCCCGCTAGCCGGACAAATTTTCTTTTAAATGGTCATCATTCCAAAATTCGCACTCGGCTAGTTTATTTCAATCTGTAAAAAATGTTTTAGGACATTTCTTTAGGAAAGATTATTTTTTCTTCAATATTTTATTATTATTTTTTTTATATTTGCTTCTTATTATGTGTGCCATTACTTTTACAACTTTAAGTTTTTATAAGTGTTATATATGTATATTATTGGTCTTCACTACAACTTAGATTCTAATCACAGGTATTAAAGTGGTCAAGTTAACTGACGAAGGTTATATGAAGAAAATAGAGATAGGAATAGAATACGGGAGTCCTGTGTTGATAGAGAGCGTCCTGGAAGATTTAGATCCACCTTTAGATCCTGTACTTCTCAAACAAACATTTACTCAAGGTTGGTTACTCTGTATCAATACTATCATAGACATAGAAGTATATTATTA
The DNA here is from genome assembly GCA_018340805.1 of Microvelia longipes. Classification (NCBI taxonomy): domain Eukaryota; kingdom Metazoa; phylum Arthropoda; class Insecta; order Hemiptera; family Veliidae; genus Microvelia; species Microvelia longipes. Next base: position 24,054,059 of record JACMZG010000022.1, read on the forward strand.
GAGAGGGCAAACCCTATCTCAAAACATTAGGTTGTCCGGCACATGAACTGTAGTATACTACTTTAATCTGCACTATTCTTCTTTACACTAAACTTTTTCATTTTGAAGTAATCTAGGGTAAAGTAGAGTAAACTATAGATGCTTATGCGGATTCTTACTCCTCATCAATATATACCAGAAAAATGGTTAAAAGTGTAAATAACCTGGATGTTAAATCCCGAATGAAGTTATGTTAAAACCTGAATGTTTTAAATAACTTCCTAGCAAAGCAAAATAAATTAATAATATTTACAATTTTTGTTCAATTTATTATTTAATTGAGTTGCTTTATTAAAAAATGTGGTTATTTTACGGGATCTAAGGCAAATCTGTTCGAATAAAAATCATGTTTTGTTTACCATACTTTTCGATCAAATTATCAAACTATTACTCAGAATTGGAGTAAATAATTATTATTTTATTAATTTGCACTATTGTTCGTAAAAATCACTGGTTTAATTGTTAGTTTTAAATAATTTTTGTTCAAATTAAGTAAGTAAATATATCAGTTTTCTAGTGAGACTAGTGAATCAAATTTTAGGCGATATAAGGCGTTGTGACACTACAACAAACAAGAGATATATTGATTCTTGCTTTAATTAAAGATAGTACATTAATAAAATAACATCTAATTACTTAAATCCCGCATAATAATTTTATAATTTGAACAAAAAGTATGGTGAACAACAGGCACTTGAAAAAAAAATATTATAAGTTTATTATGAGCACAAAGTATTTTAAAACACAAACATTTGCCACAAAATATTTCGTTTTATTCATTTTAAATAGCATAGAGTTATCAAATTATATAATTTTGTTAAAATATATCGATAACTCATAAATTTTTGCTATCACTTGTGATAAAGAGTGATTTCCTCCCTGAACTTTATTTTACTCTACTTTCTCGGTCTTTTATAGGAGGAATAAAAAGTGCAGTTTAGAGTAAGATTATTCTTGCCCGAGATTCGTTATTAAAAACAGTGTATAGTGCAGTTTGGAGTAGAATCGAGGACATGCCCGATCATAGTTCTTACTCCAAGATTCTAGTTTACACTGGAGTTATGTGCCCAACAAACCTATTGAGAGCTTACAGTCTATCGTTTAGTTTAAAAATCTTGACAGGTCAGTTTAGACACCACTGATTCTTAAGAAAAAAAAATCCCTGCAAGAAGGGAGCGGGAAAAATCTATGTAAACATATCAGGTTATTTTACCCGTATTATCTTGGCGATTTTTTACATTTCTTTTGGTAGTTTTATTATAAGATATCATTTTTGAAATTAATTTAAAAGTAGTTTTCAAACCGATGCAATCAAAAGAAGAACCACAAACAAAGTGAACGATTGCCGGGAAGAAGGTTATTTCCCTACAGCGGTTATTGTGGTAGGGTTTTTTTCTCTTTTTAAGTGAGAGGTTGGCAGCGGCTTTTCTGATTGGTCAATCCCCAAAATACTTATGACCTTGGGGATTTTTAAACGAAACGATAGACTGTAAAACATATTTTTATGGCTTTCAGGGGCTCCGTGTAACCTTATTGTAACCTTCTCCCAGAGGAATTAACACACTAATTTTAGATTATTAGAAGTCAATCGTTTTTGGCATTCCGCACACTGTTTGTCTTTTGTCTTTTATTGAAAGAGCTCTATTATATAAGTTACGATAATCTTTTACCTTTTAACTTTTCCTCATTTATATATCGTAGGTAATAGAAAAGTATTAAGACCTCCTAAGTAGTTATTAAAAAGTTGTCTGTGTGTGTATGTGTTTGTGTATCTGATATCGGAGCTCGCAGTGTATATAGAGATATAGAGAACTGAAACTTTGTACAAAAATTAATCTTAAGGCGTAGTCATTAAATAGCAATAACAACTTTCGAAAAATTTCGAATAAAACGCGAAAAAATGTGTCATAGATTTGAGATTTGTCACACATGTAGTCATATATTAAAAAAAAGTATGTGCTGAGTTTTATGTAATTATCAGCATTAGTTCAATTCTTATCAACGACTTGTAAAATTACTTGTATACGCTTTTTTTAATAAATTGTAAAAAATCAAAAAGAATCCAATTATGTTGAAATTTAGTAAATGTGTTTTCTTTTTACGTAATCAATAATTATCAATATGATTAATAGTCCAAGAGCCAGGCCTAAAAATGCGACTCATTTTGTACTACTTTGAACCAAATATTTCTGAAAATATACCTTTAGTTATGAAGGAAAACTATAGCTTTTTTTTTAGTCTGCCTATCCAGAGTGGAGCCCTTCATATGAATGCACTCGCTCAAAATATTAGAAAATTGCACTAATTCCAGTTTTCTTGTAATAAGTGGTTCCCCGTAGGTCGTGTGCAAAACATGAAAAAAAACTTTTTAAATCTGATAAAATTTCCTATAAAACGAGAGTTTTTTTGTCAAAATCGGATAACTACAACTAAAGTTATAACATTTGTTAAATGGCCAAAACAAATTACAAAAAGCCAATATTTTGTCAAATAAATTCGCTGACTTTTCATAAATTAACCATTTTTTAGTGTTTTTGAAAAAGCCATAACTTTGGTTGCAGTTATCCGATTTTGAGAATTAAACATTCGTTTTATAAAACATTTCAACACCTTTAAAAAATGTTCTTTTTATGTTTTGCACACGACCCACAGTGAAGCACTTATTTTAAGAAAACTGAAATTTGTGCGATATTCTAAAATTTTGAGCATGCGCAATTATATGAAGGACTCTACTCTGCATGACAGACTGTGTTTCCTTCATAATTTAAGGTATATTTTCAGAAACATTTAGTTTGAAGTAGTACAAAAGAGTCACATTTTTTCAGGTTTGGCTCTTGGACTATAAGTATATCATTCTGGCAAGACTACCAAGTATAACATGGCGGCCATAATTTTTTTTTAAAAAATAGTTTTTACCAATTTTATCAGTAGTATGTACTTTAGATTCTTGGCGAAAAAAGCGAGTACTTTTTACTGTCTTATTACTAATAACCACAATCTTGCGAGCAAAGCGGGCACCTTTATATAAACATATATATACACGATTAATTAAGCGAGCGAAGTAACTTAATTAATCTCCACTATTATAAACATGCTCACTCTGGCGAGTGAAGCGAGCCTTTATTTTAATTTATATTATTATAAACATGTACATTCTAGCGGGCGAAGCAAGCCTTTTTTACTATGTAAAATTCTAAACATACGTAATCTAGAACAAGCGAGCGAAGTAACTTAATTAATCTCCACTATTATAAACATGCTCACTCTGGCGAGCGAAGCGAGCCCTTATTTAATGTCTATTATTATAAACATGCACACTCTAGCGAGCAAAGCGAGTATTTTATTCTATGTGAAATTCCAAACATTACAATCCAGCGAGCGAAGCGAGCCTTTTTTATTATAAAGTTACACATTTTAGGGAGCCTTGTTTACTATGTAAAATTCTAAACATACGCAATCAAGCGAGCCCTTTTTTATTGTTTATTATTATAAACTTGCACACTCTTGGGAGCGAAGCGAGTTTTTTTTTTTTTTTTTGGAGGTCAACTGTAGGGCAAAGCGAGTCTTTTTTACTATGTAAAATTCCTAACATACGCAATCTAGCGAGCGAAGCGATCCCCAATTTAATGTCTATTATTATAAACATGCACACTATAGCGAGCGAAGCGACCTTTTTTTACTATGTATTGTTGTAAATATACGCTAACTAGCAAGCGTAGCGAGCCATTTATACTATCTAAAATTTTAATGCTAAGTGTTATAGCGGGCGAAGCTAGCCTTCGCTTTATACAATATAAAATTCTTAACATACTTAAACTAGCAAGTGAAGCGAGTCCTTTTTTTGAATTTTTATTTTAGAATATTAGCGTGCGAATGTTTCCCTATTTACTCTTTCTAGCGATTTAAGGGAGTCGTAATCGGGAGTATTAATAATTACTTTTATTTGATGTATTCTTCTAACGTGAGTTTTTGATGCAACGCATTACTGATATATATATAATCTCTATGAAATTAAAGGCTAAATCTTATTAAAGTTATACGCATCCTTTACTGTTATCGTTATGAGTAAAGTTTACTGTTGTTTATTTAGGTGGTAAAAAGTACATAACCCTTGGCGATAATGTAATGGAGTATAATCTTAACTTCAGACTTTATTTAACTACGAAGCTGTCAAACCCGCACTACCTTCCTGAAGTATTTAATAAAGTTACTATTATTAATTTTGCAATAACGCTAGATGGTTTGGCAGATCAACTTCTTGGTATCGTTGTGGCTAAAGACAGGTAATATGTCAGTTATAAATATTTAGATACCCATTTCATTTCTAAAGAAAAATATTTATGCGGCAAAAATTTAGGCTACAAATTACAAATAAAAACTTAATAAATAGCACTTTGATATTTATTATTCTGCATAACTTAAGTTATGCAGTTAGTTATGCAGAAGCTAAGTTATGTTTCGTTCGATAGTTTTAGGCTTCTCATAATTATTTTTAATTTTATCATTTGAAGTTTTAAAAACGATATAATTTTATTTATTTATTTACATTCTTAAGGTTACTTTATTACAAAGTTTTTCAATTGTCAAAATTTTACAAACAAATGAAAAGAACAAAAAAGGAAAACAAATAGATTATAAATTAAAACATTTTAAAATAAGATCTTGATTAACATAAGCCTTGAAAAAATTCCTCACAACACTACTAAACCTAACATTTATTGTAGAGGTCACATAAACGTGTGACCTAGACGTATACATATATACATGATTATGTGTGTTTATATATATATATATATATATATATATATATATATATATATATATATATATATATATATATATATATATATATATTTATATATAAAGTTTTTGAGGATATATATTTTTGGTATCAGGAAGGCAATCTGAGTCGATCCCCTTCCCCTCATTTTCTGTCATTGGTACTACCTCATAACTGATATTTTAATTATGAAAATTCGTTATAATATAGTCTGCCTATCCAAAGTGGGGATCCCTTCATAAAATAGTGCACGCTCGAAATGTTAGAAAAACCCACAATAATTAGATTTCTTGAAATAAGTGTAGTATAGAAGTAAAATTATAGATGGTCACTTGTCCAATATTTATTAGGCCTGATTTACAAGAGAAGAGGGAAGTACTCACAATCCAAGGAGCAGCGAATAAAAGAGCTTTAAAAGAAGTTGAAGATAAGATTCTTGAAACTTTGTCTTCAGTCAAAGGCAATATCTTAGAAGATGAGACAGCTGTCAATATATTGGATTCCTCTAAGGCTCTGTCCAGGGATATCAAAGCAAAGGTGACAATTTTAGTATTTTGTTTTACAGTGGACTTAATACTTAATACTAATATCTTTTAAGTGGCAAAGAGCCTGTCTTTCTCTAGCTCATGTCTGTCTGGCTTACTTCTTACTATCAACGTTTTCCTAAATGAAGCTGCTTCTCTTGCTTCCGCTGCATCTAGCGCTGCAAGAATTTTGCTTACCTTTTATTGGAACGGAGGTTATTTTTAATTGTGGTTATAAAAACACTTATTTATTCAAACCTCGTGAGTTTAAAATGTGTTATTAGAGGATGTTAAGAAAATTTAATCATAAAAAGTTATAAAATAGCGTCTTAAACATAACCTTGTGCAACGGAATCGAGAAGCATATCGACTATATGCTCTATTACACTGCGGGTTTTGCTAGAGCGTTAGAATTCCTGCCACAAAGTTTGGATTCTGAAGGATATTTTGCTGCAAAGCTTCTTTTTGGAAAGCGTTTTTATTAGACTTCTAGGCATTCTTTAAAAATTTAAATTTAAATTTTCTATGTAACGCATAACTTGATTAGTTTGTTCGATTTGATTCTTGATACTGTTAGAAACAGTTTTGGATCGTTGGAAAAGAACTTTCATCAAATTTGATTCAAATCGGATGAAAATTGTAAGAGCGTATGAAACACCATTGCGATCCTTTCCCTGGGAAAGGATTAGTTCAAGGTTAAACAACCAGGACATTGATGTTTTACCTAAAGATGGTTAGAAAATCTGATGGGTTGGCATTATGAAGGAAATAGACTTTTCTTGGAAACAATAATACATTTGAAGCTTAAGATTTTCAAGCTAAGAATTAGTACGTTCACACAGTATTCTAAATTCGCGGATCGTATTAAGTAAGTTATCATACGCTGTATGAACCATACAGAGGGAATCGCGTCCGATACGCTAGGTTTAGAGAGATGGAGTCTAGATCGATCCCCCAATACGCTGTATGTACCTTCAGAGGTGATCGTATTTATCGGATAACCTTCTCGTCGAACTTTTATTTCACTTTTCACTTAAATAACACCGTTTTTCATCAAAACACTTTTGAAATACTTTTTTGTGTAACTTTATTATTATGCAACGAAATCAAAATTTAATTAAATATATTCTTGTTTTAAACTTCCTTATAACCTATGTGAACCTTCCCAAAAAAGATTTCAATATTTTGGTGGGATCAGTTATGACGTTATCTCACTCGAATGCGGTACAAGAACCGGATCGTATTAAATGCGTATGGATACAATCACCTGTTAAATACGCTGTGTGTACGCAGTAAATGCCTATGATCTTCCTCCCGATTCGAACCAATCAGATATAAAATCTATCCAATGCATATGTCAAATAATATTATGATATGGAGATTTTCATATTAGTAGGAGTAGTAATACGATAGGGGGAAAACACCAAATTGATATATTCAAGGTCTCTCCAACTAAGGAAAGAAAGCTCCTCTCCACACTACAGGCCAACACTAAATGTATGGGTAAGAGAGGAGTCTAAGCTTCTCTATACCCACTCAGGGAACAGTTAACTTCTGACTATACCTGAACTGATAAGATGTTTATTCAACTGACAATGGGTACTTAGTGTTTAAGACAAGGCTTGCTGAAGTTAATTATGGTTAAGTAGAAAAACTTACCAGTAGAATGAGCGTGAATGGAGTTCATCATAGATAATAAAAGAAAAGAAGTCCCTCCACAAAACAAAACTTTAATTGCAAAGCGCTTTCAACCTAAGGTTGAAAGCGCTTTGCCAATAAAGTTTTGTTTTGTGGAGAGACTTCTTTTCTTTTATTATTTAGAAAAACTTAGGTTCCGATCTATTTGGATATGCAGGTTCATCTCCGCGGTTCTTCGTCCCGCTTGAATAATTATGTATTGGTTGTTGTTACATGACATTTTTCATGTATTCAGCTTCATATGTGCTGTTGGAGGGCCACTGCATGTACTTGCGAAATTAATTACCTGATATAACGTCATCTACGTAGATTGATGTTTATAGTCATTCCAGACTAAAGGCTTTGCCATTTTAGAGGCGTCCATAAGTTTTAATAGTAAAAAAAGAAGTTGTACCTATATATTCGAAAAATACAAATTTTTATTTATTACGACCTATCGCGCGATCACTCGTCCAAGGACTGTATATGTATAACCATCTATTTGGATAATGTCCGTTAAGGCCTAACATTCTTGATATAACGATAACGGGTCAGGAGGTAGGCCCGAGATAGGAAAGGCCCTTTAAAGAAGGCCTCGCCCTAATCTAAGGATAAACCTAAAGAGGCTATACAAGAGCCGATATATACGCGAAATAAAGTAAATAATAAAAGTATGTTCCACCAGACTAGGCTGGATAAAATTAACTATTATTCGCGAATCTAGCTAATTGTTCAAGATGGAATAATCATTTACTAACGAACAACTTTTCGGACATAAAATTCAAGATGATCAATGTGAAATTTCTTATTCTTCTCTAAAATCCTTCTTATTCCCATGTTTAGGAAGAAGTAGCGAAAGAGACTAAAATAATGATAGAAGAGTTTCGTTTAAAGTACAAACCTGTTTCAGTGCACTGTGCTGGTTTGTATTACTCAATAACAGATCTACCAGCAGTGGATCCAATGTACGTGTACTCCCTGCCCTGGTTTATTACCATCTTTACTCACTCAGTCGATAACTCGTAAGTCTACAAATAGTTTTTATTATTTTTAATTCTCTCAATAAACTGTTATATGATAGCCTTAAACCGATTGCGTGTAGTTCACCAACAAGTGGTTAGTTAAAAAGTTGATGCCAATAATACCAGCAAATACAGCTATAATTCTATACTTTCAGACTCCTTAATACCACCATAACCACCATTACCGCCATGAATTAGTTTAAACTTACCTATAGTAAAGCACACGGTTATAATCAGTTGCCTGCTTGGGAAATAGTGTTGAGGAACCAATGAGCTTGGTCTGATATGAAATTGTAGACATGGTTAATCAGCCAATGACTAAAGTAATATATATATTACTTACCCCCTTTTTTATATATAAACCAAGTAGAGAAACTCCTATACTAACCTGTGCAAAAAAAATCCGACATGCGTAATCAGCTGATAGCTGGCTAAAAAATAAAAAATAGATAAAATTTGAATAACTGCCAATGCGCCTTTTAGGATTTTCGTTTTTAACTGAGTTTTATTGGCAACCCTGATAACATTAGTTGAGTTTTACTTTTTATCGTGTTTTCGTACTATAATATGTACGTGATAGTTTAATGATTTTGTAATAAATTCTGTTAAATAGAGACTATAGTAGGTAAACCACATGTTTTATTAAGCTTTTGAAGAACATACAGACGACAATGTATTGCCCTAAATTTAACTTGAAATTACGATTGCTTTTAGTATATTCAACATTTTTAGGTTAAAGTTGTTAAATTAGTATGTTCAATTAACATTTGTAGGGGAAAAACAAATATCCTTAACAAAAATGTACTAAGTTAAGAATTGCACACGGAAAAAAAGTTTAATTAAGTGCTCGTCTTAAGTAATTTAAACTAACGTAGTATATAAACATTTGCTCTTAAAACTCTATTGGATGTGACAAAACGTATTTCTTACACACATTATTAACATTTTATACTAACATGCACAAATAAATACCATAAAAACAAAAATTTTGAGTACCCTAAATAGTTTGTTTAGATTTACAAGGGTTAAACAAAATTGCCGCACCCATAGGAAAATTTGAGCCAACTCTCGGACAAAATGTGAACTAGATGTCAGGTCTGACAGAAATCACATTTGTTTCCCTACTTAGTTTATATATTACTTTATTCAGGGCTAACCTCATTGGCTCCCTTGCATTATTTTCCCACGGCTTTAACTGATTATAACCGAGTATTTTACTATAAGTATATACAAAGTGTTAATTTTCAGTCTCTTTCAAACTAGATAATGCATATTTAACGATCCCTGTCTACTTCCGATGTTACAAACGTCAAAACTATTTTTGGCACAAGTAATTTTATCACAATCTCTTTATATGAAGATTTAGGTTTTTCGGAAGTGTAGATGAAGAATCTGACGTTTTGCTTCCACTGTGGGAGGCATCTTTAGGGAGGTAGGACATCATGGATAGAAACACAATGCTCTACAAAACTGAACTAGAGTTCAGGGATGTAGGAACATCCCTGAAGATGCCTCCCACAGTGGAAGCGAAACGTCGGATTCTTCATCTACATTGACGCGGTCACCACCGGAAGACCTAAATCTTAATGACAATAACCGCGGAAGCCTACGCAGTTTATTACACTCTCTTTATAGATTAATAATTATACCATATATATTTCCAAATGCTTTCTTTCCTTTATAATACTTGTATTTCAGGCGTAAATCCAGGGACATTAGTGAAAGGATATTTTACATATCAGAGTACTTCAACTACGCTATGTACAGAAATGTCTGCAGGTCTCTGTTTGATAAAGACAAGATGCTCTACTCATTTATTCTGTGCAATATATTGCTCATGTAAGTTACTCGATTCATTCATAGCCTGCAGTGTAGGTCATGTAATATCTTACCTCCTGTTATTCATGTACATTTCCGGACATAATTGTGTTACTCATCTACGATCTGGAACTTATTTGTACGGACTTATTCAATATCAAAAGATCAAACCAAGACTTCATACAATCTCCTATAACAATTCAAAATTTGGAAAACGTTCTATTAGAGCTTTGATCATTTGAATTGCTGGAATTTCATTTTAATAATTTGATCTTAAAGGCGTTGGAAAATGATCGTATATGAAATCCTTTTATTACCTTTCTCTTATGTATATATAAGAGTTACAGATATATATTATATATATATATATATATATATATATATATATATATTATATATATATTATATATATACTGTAAATGTATAGGAGAAGTATTGTGTTTGCAAAAAATCCAAAACCGGAATTTCGCCTGAATTATCCGTTTCTGGTGTTTTAAGACCTCCTGAGTGATTTTTATCCATTCTATGTTACGGTTAACTGAAGGACAATCATCGCCAGTCATAGGACCTTGTGTATCCCGCTTTCTAAACTATCATTGGCACCCTAGGTGTAGCACCTTCACTGGAAGTTATCATTTCTATCGCTATAGATTCCTCACTTTTCACGATTTGCTGACAAACCATCATTGTCAGCCATCCGCTTTTTTCTACTGCTGTACATATCGTAGACAGCTTCTCCCCCTGACAGCTAGTAACAGCAAGACTAAGGCTGTTTGCTGAGGCCGCAAATGACCATTGCAAGACCTAAGAGTATAGTTGTAGTAGGATAGTTGTCTGTAGAGAATCTATCTACCAACTCTACAAGCAAACTGTAGGCCTAACTTCATTGACAGTAAGGACGGTTTGCCTGCCTTACGGAAAGACTTTTTGATTGGTAAATACATAATTTTCTGTTTCCTTTGGGGTAGACTAGTATGACGTCATTGCCGGAATGGATGCCTTTTAATTGACCATCGGCCAATCTACTTTCTGCCCAAAATATCAGCTATGAAGAGATTATTTGCCCTCGTACCACACTACTATCCTCTTAACTCATCATCAATCATGTTATCGCCTTAACCTTATTGCTCTAGGAAAAAAGGCACAGTTACTCCAGAAGAATACGATTTCTTATTAACTGGAGGTGTGGGATTAAAAGAATCCGAGATACCACAAAACCCAATATCTTGGCTCGATGATAAAACATGGACTCAAATATACGCATTAGATACCAGTGTACCATCATGTCAAGGTAATATATAGTACAGGCAATTTAGTATAATTCTGGTGATGATTTTGTTCATAGCTTGGATTAATAAAATAAATTTGTTTTTTTGAGGTAGTACGTAATTGAGCACTTTATTAGACCGTTTTTAGGATGAGAAGCCATCATTATTGTTATAGGAGGTTATTTAGTACTTTTCACCTCCGAGGCAATAATGAATGTAAAAAAACCTCCTAGGACGTAAAGTAATTATATTTGCCGTTACTGTAATGTAGCGTGTTCAAAAAACATCAGTGTATAATCTTCATGAGATTTCTTTAAAAACGTTCATTTTGTTTCTGTTTTTGTTTTTAGACTATTTTTTTCGTTTTTAAAAGGTGTTCTAATTGACAATTTTTGTGTGTTTATTTGTAACTTTTACATTTTTGAGTAAAGAGTGAAGCTATGGATGAATTCAATGACGACGATAATAGGAGTTAATTGGAGTTTTTTTTCAATTAAGTATATAGCAGTTTTTTAATATGTGCTACCTCAAAAAAAAGTGTTATGCCATCCGGCTGAGAATGTCTTTATGTCTGGCATTTTTCCCGACTAGCTTCGCTCGTCGGTAATTAAATGCCGTGACATAAAGACACACTTCAGCCTTATAAATAACTATTTTTAATCAAAATAGACACGTGTGATTTTACATACCTCCACGCAACATTTTGAAGTAAGAAGAGATGTGAAGCTTAATGATCATTTTTTGTTTACTTTACCCCCCCCCCCCCTACAACAGTAGTTTTGTGGGAAAAGGTATTGTTTACTCTATAAGTCCGTTCCCAAGATTTAATTAAAATTAATCGTAATAATTATAAATTAAACGTGGGAAGACAGAAGTAATAGTTCTCTCAACTTCGAAGAATTTCTTGATTTTTGTAAAACAATTTAAATGTGTTAAGATTAGAATATAATGAGCTTATGAATGAGATTTAGCACTAGTGGAATTATTCATACTAGGAAATGAAGAATGCAGTCTCTCCACAAAAACAATAGTTTATTGGCAATGCGCTTTCAACCTGATATGAGGTCATCATCAGTACCATAAAGATAAAGATGAAAGTTATAAATACATAAAACTTTTTCTTCTGTTACCATTCGGAAAAGAAAATAGTTTTATGTATTTATAACTTTCATCTTTATCTTCATGGCACTGATGATGACCTCATGTTAGGTTGAAAGCGCTTTGCCAATAAGCTATAGCTATAGTTTTTGTGGAGAGACTGTATTCTTCATTTTCTATAATGAGCTTTGTATAAGTATGTATTTCCTTTGAAAAGTCCTTTACTGTTCGGATTATGAACCATTGATCGAAAATCTGTATACAACCGTTCTTTAATGGTGACTCTGGAATTTATAAAAAAATGAATCACTTCAAACATTACATTAAGAAAACCAAGTATATGATAAATTATTCATAGGAATTAAAATTAGCTTCATTCAATTGAAACGGTTCAATCTAGAATCCGAAGAAAATACTATTTTCCGTTCCATTACAATGGTCAAAATGAAATTTGCTACTAATTATAAAATATTATATACTTTTGTCCATTACTTGAATCTCTGTTCAATTTTGTTAGGTTTAATGAAAAGGTTTAGAAATAATTCAGAATTATGGAAAGAGTATTATGAAACGTCGGTATTAAGCTTTGATACTTTACCAGACGGATGGTCATCGAAGTTGACACGCTTTCAAACTATTTTGCTTATCAATCTGATCCGTCCTGACATGGTAATACTTTAAGGTTTTATTAGTACACCATTTGGATCTACTATGATCTGGTAATTCAATCTGACACAATATAATTTTTCTATATTATTTGTATAAAGTAAAATGCTACATCTGGCGATATTTTGGGAAAATATTGAATATTGTAATATTGGGTAAATTTTGAATATTGAATATTAAATATTGAAATGGGTGGCATGACGTATATTTTCAAGGAAATATACTTTGAAATTTGTATAAACTTTGAAGATGGGACTTGAAGACGCTTATATACTTCGAAGATTAGTATAAACTGGACTTTTTATGCATGCAAAAATGCTGTAATGAGCATAGTTTTGTAGAGTCTAGGGGATAAACACGCGCATATCGTGAACAAGTTAGTAATATTAACTAAAAAGTGGAAGTGCTAAAAATTAAACGTAAATTAGAGCATCAAAGTAGCCATTTTAAACGAAATCCGCCCTGTTTGCAGATCTCGGAACCAGAATAATTTTATTTGAATCTCTGCTTTTACGTTCATTGGATTTAAACCAGAGTTACATTTTTAAATTCAATTTAATTGGAAAGACAAATAAAGATCCACAGATAACTTTGTTTTTATATAAATTAAGCAAAACGCTTTCGATCCAACTTTTTTTTACAATTTTTTGAAAAAAAAAATCAAAAATAACAACAAAATAAAGAAATAAAAGATAATTAGGATAAAAAATATTCACTATAATAAAACGTATCTGATTTAGTGTATTTTCCGGTCATCAATAAACGTTATTCTATCAAGACACTGATAGTTTAATGCTGTAACTAAATTTAATACGAATCTGTTGATAATCGTGGCTAAATCTAATATAAATATAAAAATTTAGTTTAGCGTAATGGAGATGGACATGTGTAATGTCACATGCTTTCTGTATAAATATAATCAAGTAACATTATATGAAAAATAAATTTTAATGATCAATAAAATGCAATAAAAGTCAATAAAATTAATTAATTAATTAAATTTAAAAATGTTTAATAACAATACCAAGTATAGTAAAAAGTGACTGTATGGAAGTGTTTTTTGGTGGCAGTAAACCTTTTTAATCTAAAAAAATTAACAACGTATAATTTTTATCTTATTTTTCAGTTGCTAAAATGTTTGGTGTGGTTTGTAAGTGAGGAAATTGGAACAAAATTCATCGAACCTCCCATGTTCGACATGATGGGATGCTACCATGACTCTACTGTGCAAACGCCTATTATATTCATCTTATCAGCTGGTATGGATCCGATGCAGTCGCTGCTACTATTCGCTGCTAAGATGGACATGTCGGATCATTTCTTCTATATTTCTCTCGGACAAGGACAGGTGAAGCTAGTTCATAATTATATTTTGGACGTAGCTTTTAGAATTTATTTTTTTGAGAACACAAGTAGACTCTGGATTAACACAGCATACCTTAGGCTTGGCGTAGTCTGAACCAAGGCCGTTTTTATAAATCCACGTTACAAATAGCACATTTATAAATCCAGATTATATTAATAAGCTTCCCCCTCTTACATATTGTATCGTTGTACATATATTAATATAATCTAGGACGCCTCTTTAGGGCCCTCGTTTTACGAAAATTATTATAGTTCTATGGTGGACACAAGAATATCACCCTGAATACATGCATTGTGTCGACCCTGAGGTATTTACAAGCAACAATGTCTCATAAGTAAAATGTCCCTTATTACTTCATATCATAAGTTAAATATAGGTTCACTCAAGCACTATATGGTTTGCAATACCGCAATTGCATTGAAAATACCAAAAGCCACAGTATCGCAACTAATAATAATAATGCCCGTTTAGAGCCTTGCGGCTCATCAGGGATAACCCCTGCGGGGACCACCTCGCGTAGTAGTAGCAACCATTACGCTCAAAGTGTATCTAAAGTTGGCGATAATTTATCTATATAATAATCTTCTATAAACTGAGAGCTAACTTGGGATGCGAACCCCAGACCTCCGTGGGTGTCAAAGGTCAGTGTAAAGACCAACGCCTTTACGACCTCGGCCACGGCCACGGAGGCGGCTCAGTATCGCAACTACTTTTTTAAATAAGATATAACTAAATAATAATATAAACATTTTTTTCAAACGCGTTTTACCAGGCATGGAGTATTATCACTACATAGATGAACTCAATTAACACATAATATAATTTTATTATTACTATATCGTTGCTGTAGGGTGAAAGGGCTAAGCAGTTGATAGAAACGGGAAGGAAACAAGGCAATTGGATTTGTTTACAAAATTGTCATTTGGCTGCTTCCTGGATGCCTTCGTTAGAAAAGATTGTCGAAGAAATTGACACTTCTGATACCCACAGCGACTTCCGGCTTTGGCTCACCAGTTACCCTTCGCCTCAGGTTGGCTATTTTAAATCTAGAATATTTTTCCCTTCAACTAGTGTCAATGATAGTTGCATTCGCATATCAACAGTAGTATTTGAGTCAGCTCCTTGTTCAAATCTCATCCAATGTTCTACTTTTTGGAGGCCATTTGCTGACTTACTTAAAGTAGATAACTACCATTTAACCCCTTGTGTGGAGATAGTTAGGAAGACAGATACCCTACTAGGGATTCGAATACAGATTTCTCTTCAAATTTTTCTCACAGATCTTTATAATTATCCATCTAAATCATTTTTCAAACTGAAACAAATAATGTGTTTCAACTTATTTTCGAATAGTAGCTACTTTATTGCTAAGATACGACAATCAACAGGTGGCCATCACCTTGTTAAATATGGTTGATCACATATCCATTTAAGCTGTAAAATCATAATGGCTGAGGGTTTTTGTGCCGGAACCTCATAGGCAACTGTATTAGTAATCTGGTTGTAAAACTGATCCAAAAGGTTGGTTTTGGAATGTCCGTTTCTTATTAAACATTCTGTGGTACTTGGTCTATAAGGAAACAGTTAAATCGTAAACTAAATACTCGTTGAACTGGAAATATTGGTGGTATTTAAGAACAGTACTTGTGACTCAATAGACGTATTCCTTTATCAATATTATAGTGATCAATTTCAATCTTAAGTTAAGTTTAGATACCACTTTTAATTCTAAACAGGTTCGTTATTTTCAGTTCCCGACTTCACTACTTCAAAGCGGAGTTAAGTTAACAAACGAACCACCAACAGGGCTTAAAGAGAACGTTCTACGGTGCTACACGGCAGATCCTGTCAGCGATCCTCTGTTTTACTATTCCTGCGGGAAGAAACAAAAACGCTAATTTGCAAGAATGCTGTTTGGGTTGACGTTCTTTCATACGGTTGTTCTCGAGCGAAAGAAGTTTGGATCCATAGGTTGGAATGTTCCTTATGGATTCAACGAATCAGATTATTTAATATCTGTTCAACAATTGCAAGTAAGCTATACTTTCATATTTTTAGTTCAGGAGACGGACTAGAAAAACCGTGACTCATATTGCTCTGCTTCTAACCATTTTTGTTGTTGAAAATATACCTTGAATAGTGAAGAAAAAACACTTCAATTTGTTTTAAAAAGCACAAATTTAGGTTTTTGAAAAGTGGTCCGTGTTTCGTGTGTAAAAAAAACTCAGAAAATGTTTGATCAATTAAATTTAGCAGTAAGTAAAAGAGACGCAAGAGCAATATTTTCATCTAATTAACGCTTGAATGGGTGTTACTAATGTTTTAACAGCCCTATATAAAGAAGTACTGCAATATAAATTATGTAATCTATATTCTGAGGACGAGTATGGGCGTAGTGAATCCGACGTGGTTAGGAAATGTTTCGAGGTGCCATGTACCTGACTTTTTAATTTTTTTTTGTTTTCTGTGCCTGCAGCTCTGTTCTAAAACGTAAAATTGTCGGCACTTTTCTAAAAATATATATATTTTAATTAAAATGACTGTATTCAAAAGTATCAGAGTTCGTTATATTTTTAAATATATCTATTCTTTTATCCTTACTAGAAAGCTTGTCTGTCTGCAACACATTTTTGATTCCAGCACGTTTGGTTATGTAAGAAAAAAAAATTTTTACCAATGTGACCGACCATTACTTCATTGACCAAAGCCAAACTTTTCTCAGAATATTCTCAGGAAATTACGCTTATTTATTTTTAGATGTATATGATAGAAAGGGAAGAGAGTGCTCTAAAGCAGTGATTATCTCTCTGGGAATGTAACTACGGCGGTAGAGTAACAGACGTTTGGGACAGGCGTTGCCTTACTGCTCTTCTGACGGGCTGCATCAGCAAGGAACTATTGGAAGATCAAACTTTCTCATTAGTTCCCGGTAATAAGAACTTCATATTACCACTTAGGACTTCTTATAAAGACTTTCTTAAACATATTGAGGTAAATAACAAAATTATTATGAGTTCTAGTTAAAAATTGGACAGTTTGTTACAGACAGATATTCGTCAGGATTATCAGGATATAATTTTCATGAAATTGGTAACCCTGGCGAATGATAAGGCCGGTTGAACCCGCCTTGATTTCTAAAAGAGACTATTACAATATGAAGGTTTAATCAAGTAATAATTTTTAAAACCAACAAGCTTATTTATTGATTATGCATCATATACTTGTTAGCAAGACTTTGACTTGGATCATTTTGACTAACCTTTATAAATGTATCCCTTACCTATAAATATATCCCTTCGTCAATACACATCCCTAACCTTATTCTTATCGAACCTCCAGTTACGATCGACGCTGAGGAATAGGTCCTACTATCTGACGGTCCTCAGTAGCCGTAAATGGTTTGTTATCATGTCCCGTGAGTAGTTTAACCTTTGGATCCTTTTCACAAATTTTGAGATACCTACTCATTCCTTTTCCTCCACTATCTTTTCTCAAATATATAACTTTAAATACTTTGATAAGGGGTCTAAAATGTTGTCTATCTCCAACGGCTTAACACCTAAACGTCATATATCAGCGGACAGGCTTATAGATTCGTCTAATCTAATTATTATACATGACTATTTTTAAACATTATAGAAACTTCCATCACTGCCCGAGCCAGAAGTCTTCGGTCTCCATTCAAACGCTGGCATCAGAAGAAACGTTAACGAAACCAAATTGTTTCTTGATTCAATGGTTGCAATGAAAGGTGAAGGTATGTCGGCTAAAGGATCTCAGCAAGACGAAATAGTCATACATTTGGCAAAGGATATACTAACCAGGGTATCGTATATATATTTACTATTGATCATTTATCTGAGCTCTAGGTATCCTAGGGCTATAAAAAGTTTTATTTAGAAAATATGGGTCAGCAATTCATGGGAAGGGCAATCTTTGGCGCCCCAAAGAGTAGAGGTAACTTGTCAAGTATTGACTTAACTTTAACCCTCGAGATTCTAACTATTTTAATCCCAGCAATGTTTCTATCTTGAAGTGATGTAAAAATGTATACAGTAGGGGTGGGGCGGGGGACACAGTGTTCGAACATCCTGATTTGATATGGTCCTAAAACAGGGGCTAGTTGCATGAAATACCGCACCGAGCGCTAGTTTTCACTTTGTGCCGCCTTTATCAATATTGTTATCAGTTTTAAATGGAGGCGTTTTTTATGTTTATAAAGAATGTAAATAAGACAATTTTTATCTTATTTATGAACATTTTTTATTCTTTTTAGTTTTTGATAACATTATATGTTTAGAAACATTATAGTTATCATGATATCAAGTCTAGTTAAAAAAACACATACGATATTTTTTTGTATTACACATATTTTAGTTTATGAAAGTTTTACATCTAAAATAATTAATACAATTTTAAATGTCCCTTTAAATAGTTTGAACCTTAAAAATTAAGAAATAATAATTTTATATATGTGGCACAAGGTAAACTGACCCGCTACAGTGGAGAAACGCCAAACTAAAAAAAGGCTTGTCTAAAACAGCTTATTTCGGGTAAGTTAGAACACTGTGTGTCCCCCCCCCCCCTACTGTATGAATTTCTACATGACTTTAGTCCTATGTTCTTTCTCATCACTGTTATTCTGATTCATTATATTTTCAAGGACAAAATTAGTTTACTTTGATTGCAGTTTTAGTATTCCTTTTAAAGTTTTAGGTTTTTAAATTGTAAACAAAATATAGTAAAACACAATATAGGTTGCAAATGGAGCCAACGTGGTTAGTCCTGGATGTTAAACCACGTCTACAACCTTATATTGGACCAACCTCATTGGTTCCTCAATACTCTTTTCCCACGCTGTCAACTGATCATAACCGTATGCAATACTAAAATGCAACAAAAATAAAATAACTAACAAAACAAACGATAAAAATCTGATGATTCATAAACAGCTGGTAAAGGTGTCAATATTTTCAACACAATTATATTAATTAGGTAATTTATACAAATGTTTAATATTTAATATTATATCGTATTTAGGAATTCGGAAAACTACAGCGATAGACTGATTTTTGTACCAAATTTCAACTCTCTAGCATAAATGTACTGATGCTATGATGATAACAAACACACACACACACACTACACGACTGACTTTACAACTGACAACAACTACAACGGACAAACACCTACGGTATAAATGAGGAAAAGTAAAAAAAGTATTGTTACGGATCGAAAACCCTCAATAACCAGCGTCATTGTAACTCCTTCAATAATATTCTTATAGAAAAGTTTTTGATTGTTTACTGTGTAATTTAAATGTACAACTTCCTGAGAGGTAGAGTTACCAAAAAGAAATATCCCGTAATTGATTTTAAATATATTTGTAGACAGTGTTAGTAAAATGATATTTTGCAGCTTAAAACAGTTCAGTAAAGCCTAGTTTTGCACCCGTAAGTAGATAAGGGTATTTTATTGGTACTCTCTGATCTCTTTAAATCGAATTCAAAATGAAATAATAGACTTCTTTTACTCACATATTTTTAGTAGGCTGTCAACCATTAAAAATAAAATTTTCTTTTATATGTTATTACAATTCTTTGTAATTGTTTCGAAATTTAAATATAAAAAGCTTTAATATTATAATTAATAATTTCATATTAATTCCTATTTTTTCAGCTTCCAAATATATTTGATATAGCAATCGTAGGAGAGAAATACCCGACAGAATACAGAGAATCAATGAACACTGTTTTAGTCCAAGAAATGCAACGGTACAACAAACTCCTTTCAGTAATCAGGCGAAGTTTGACAGACATACAAAAGGCTGTGAAAGGGCTGATGGTCATGACTCCAGATCTAGAAGCTCTTTACACATCGCTTTTGGTTGGAAGAGTGCCGGCTGCCTGGGCTAGAGCTAGTTACCCTTCTTTGAAACCATTGGCATCATACGTTCAAGACTTTATACGAAGGCTCAAATATATCCAGGTATATTAATTGCATATTTTTCCCTCTTATACCTTATATATAAATTGGAAATGAATGAGTTTGTACTAAAAATTCGAAACCGGTACTTTCCCTGTATCGCCCAATTCACGTGTCTGCAAGACCTGAGTTATATGTCTTAGTGTGTATTATAAACGAGTGTTAGAAACTGTAAACTCTCGATTGGAGTATTCTGAAAATTTATTACTTTTATTCATTATTTTTTATTTCAAATAGATGTGTCAACTAAAAGTTCACACATCAAAAAACACTTAAAGTGTTTCAATTTGTCATCAGCGAATTTCATTTTTTTCAATTGTTGACAGTCTTTAGTACTAACTACTTAACTAGTGTAGTAGTCGGCTACTTGACAACTGAATTAATTAACTACCAACCAAATATAAAGTATACAGACTTAAAATAAAATAATATATTGAATTTTTTTATGCTTTAGACATGGTACGAAGAAGGCAAACCTAAATGGTTTTGGCTAAGTGGTTTCTACTTCACTCAAGCTTTCTTAACGGGTGCCATGCAGAACTTTGCCAGGAAGTACGTCATACCAATTGATACTCTAACCTATGATTTCGAAGTACTGTTCGCTCCAGAAGGTGCATCACCTGCAGATGGTGTTTATGTGTATGGGTTGTTTATTGAAGGTGCTAGATGGGACTCTGACAAGTAAGTAATTCAGCAAAAGATTCATTTTGGTGTATTCAGGTATTATATCTAGTTAGAGAAGGATACTGCATATTGTGCTATGTTTGTAAAATGTTAAGATGTGTTCGGAGACGATACAAACATATTAAGTTACCGAAAAACAAAACAACAAAAGAAAACAAGTTTTTGAGTAGGGTTACGTTGTAGAAGGTTTTTAGGGAGCTGAGTTGATAGTACTGATTTGGAGTCGATACAAACGCAGAGGCCTGGGTTCGGATTTGGGTACAGTCGATCGTTTTATTCCCATTTTATAAGTATATATTGTTTCCTTCCTAAACAATCAATTGTTAAACCTATGTTTTCGGTCCATGCTGCATAATTAGTCTAAGGAGTAGACTATTACTACTATAAGACATTACTACTTCTTCATCATGATTTCATCATGACCTATGAGCAAGCATTTCAAAGGAAATAAGCATTTAGACCTATGAGCAAACATTTCAAAGGAAATACGCATGCGGACCTATGAGCAAGCATTTTTTGAAGTACCTATTTAGTAATACAGTACCACATAATAGTAGAAAACTAAAAACAGTCAGTATAACGTAGGTTATATAAAAGTAGGTTATAACCTACGTTTCATTTAAGTTTTATTAATAGTAGCGTATTTTTAAAAGTTTTGCCTAGTCTTCACATATTTTATTTTTATTTACAGAGGTCATTTAGACGAACAAAAACCTAAAATATTGAGTGAGGAATTGCCCCTGCTCTGGATTAAACCGATTAAGAGGGATAAATTAAACGAACGCGGGAGATATATAAGTCCGCTGTATAAGACGTCCGAGAGAAAGGGAGTTTTATCCACTACGGGACATTCTACCAACTATGTATTACCTATTTTACTTGAAACTATAAAACCGGCTAATCACTGGGTGCGGCGAGAGCGGCCTTACTCTGCCAGCTGGATAACTAAGACTTGAACGTGGAGTTCAATTATTATTCGACTATGAATTTTCCTTTTTTTTTTTTTTTTTTATCTTTAATACAGATTTACAGGGTAGTACATCAACGAATGATTTGTGATAGAGCTATAGAAATAAAATTGTTGTCTACCCCTACTAAGTCGACCAATGCATTTTTTTCTTCTGTAACTTTAAAACGTCAAATTATAGCATACCACGGAGCGTTTCTAAAACTACGTCTTATCCTGGGTTAGTTATTTGACAGGAATATTTTGTTAATTCCGGTAGTTTTTCCCAGGCATACTTTTTCCTATAGAATTTATTGGAGTGAAAAATTGGCTATGTATGTCAAAGAAAAGTTACCGAAATTATTGAAATTTGTATCAAATTTTTTAGGACACAATTTTGTAAATATTTTTTTATTTATTTATAATTTATGGGCGTGAGCCATTTTACAAAAATATTTAAAACTCAAATACAGTACATTACACAAAATACACTGAAATAAGTTAAAGAATAAAATTTTACAATTAATACAGACAAAATAAAGTAGGTACAAAGATAGGATATATTAATTGTAAAAATATGTACATACGAGATTATAGAGAAGGAGATAACAGATTAAAAAATAAAAATATGAGCCAATGGTATTAAACAAATACTGTGGTAATCAGTACAGCTGTATTGCATTGATATGTACTCTGTATATAGTATACTCTGTATACTATGTATTGAGAAGGGGCTGAATGAAACTATCAAAATTATTTCCCCAGCCTCACTGATATTTGGTGAGCTATAAATCGAACGAAGCCGAAATTGGGACTTTAACTGGTTTGAAAACTAAATTGCTCTTGATCGAATATTAGAAAAGACGAAAGCTTATGAGACCAACAGAGCATCCAATCATAATCTAAGATAATGGATTAGTTTATCCTCAAACTGAAAATAGAAGCTTAACTTTCAGAAGCTGTTTAGATCTAGTTTATATATAAAATTGTATGAATATATAAAACGATTTTAGTATTTGTTCTCACCACGTTTTTTGTTGCTAAAAATCCTCAAATTCACTAAGTTACTTACCAGTCCCGTTTTGACCTCTTTCATGAGTTTGTAAACACTAATATTTTTAAAACAAATCATAGCATTCCAATCTTGCTCGTATGCAATTTTTCTTATGTGTTATTACCTCCAATCTCAGGAGTTGAATTAAGGCTTATTTTGTTTAACAGGCACTAAACACTACCATATCGTAAATATTAAAGAGAAAGTTTTTCTACAAAAATAAAGCTTTATTCGCAAAGAGGTTTTGTCCCTAGAAATAGGCCATCATCAGTAAATAACGATTAACATGGTTATAAGAGTCAGGCAGCACATCAAAACAAACCTCAGCAAATGGCGAGATGATGGGGAGGTTACGAAATATAAAGTTGAATAATTTGCGCCATTATTCCATTATTCTGGATTACCGTGAAGCAGTGTCGTTCAGTAAGAATTAAGTAACCCCTTGTTAGCTGCCCACTATTTTGGGCGTAACTAACTTCATTATGGTTGTGGAACAAGCAGAATAATGAATGTATATCTTATTATTTCAGTATTCTGCTTGTTTAAGTTAAAGTTTAAGCTATCTTAACTAGTATTTTGTGAATGCTTTGTGACCGCGTAGTGAAAATTGTCATATATGGTGCATGTTGATGTTTTCCACTTAACGCTCATATAATATAATACGTGTCTATCCCTTCTTTCCGTTTTATATTTTCCAATAACTTTAAGGGATCTTATTGATACTGGTAGACGTATATCAACGCGTTTATTTGACCCTATCACATGCATTATGGGTGACAGATAAATGGGTTTGATGATCACCAAAACTGTGTTGTGTATCTCAGATGATTTCATTAGTCACTCTCCGATCGGCGTGATCGTTGGCTGAGAGTTGTACGGCGTGTACAACTCTCAGCCACCGATTGTCATCCAACGACAACATTCGTGTCTCGTTCCTCGTTCTCAACTGTAATGGACTTTTAAAGTCAGGTTGTGAAGACAACAAACGTAACAACAAGAAATAAACGTAAGTATGACCTCAAGTTCTTATAAATCGAACCCTTAAAAAGGGAAAATTACGACACATGGGCATTCAGGCACAAGCCCTCCTGAACAGAGTGGGCCTGTGGAAACATGTGTCGAGTGAAATACCCATACCATCAACGGAAGCCGAGAGAGATAAATGGGATCAAAATGATCTCAACGCCAAATCGGAGTTAATACTTATTGTATCTTCGACTGAACTAAAACAAATAAAAAAACTGTCAATCATCGAAAAGTGTGTGGGATAAACTCAAAGACATTTACCAAAGTAAGGGGCCAGCTAGGAAAGCGGCATTACTAACGCAGCTTATTCTACACAAAATGGTCGATCAAGTTGATATTCGCGATAATTTAAATAAGTTCTCCGATACCGTCGACAAATTATTAATATTAATAATGATTTACTTAGCATAATGCTATTATATTCTTTGCCGCCGACTTTCGAAACTTTTCGGGTCGCGATCGAGTCGCGGGATGAGTTACGATCGCCGGAAAATCTTAAATTAAAATTCTTGAAGAAAGTGAGGCGAGAATAATAAAAAATCTGCATTGTCGGAAGACGCGTTTTTTATGGAGAAATCAAAAACGCTCTAACTTCCGACCTAGACAAAATTCATATCAAAATAATAATCTTTCAATTACAGACAACTATCACGGAAGCAACATTCGGTGCGAACGCTGCTTCCGAAACGGGACTGTCGAACAAAAATATAAATATCTTTAAAAACAATTCATCGCTAAAATAGAACAGTGTTGCTCAGTATAGAAACAAAAGTAAAATGAAGTGGTGTCTTGATAGCGTGTGCACATCGCATATGAGCTCAGATGAATCAAAATTTGAAAATCTAATCAAATTCAAAACATGGTTTATTAAAATTAGCTTCAAATGACAACACAACCCCTATCCTTGGTTCAGAAAATGTCAAAATTTCCTGAACGTCAATTTTCTTAGTGACTCTGGGGCCGTAACCTGTTGTTAGTACTATAGTACGAACACACGACTAAAAAATTGACAGCGCGCCAAAAATCTGTGAGGGAAATTTATATGGTCCAGACCGACCCGCTCTTTGCCCTCCACCTCATGCCACCTCGGTATAAAAATACCTTTTTCGTGAATAAAATCATAAAAAGGCAATACTGGTTGTAAATATTGTTAACCTCGTCGCTTATTGTGCTTCATTGATCTGTTTGATTTCGTTTCGTTTCATTCAATCTGTTCAATTCATCCAATTATTGCGAGTTGTAATATGATCTGAGTGCCTATATGTGACCTTGGACATTGACGTATTCTTCAAGATTTCTTGCTATTTAAGTACAGCGCAGGTTCTGTGCTCTGGCAACAAAAGACAGCATTTTTTTTTGAAAATGCCATGTCTTTCAATAGATGACAGTCATGACTTTTTAAGTCTTGAATGCATATTGTGTCATATTATTTTTATAATATGAAACAATACGCATTCAATTATACAAACTTGACACAAAAAAGCAGTTTATTTTGGAAAAAAATAATTATAGCTGACAATTTATTTAAATCGTCAAACTTTTATCAAAGATATTATGATCCATTGCATTACGTAATTAACAACTTTATCCACTTATTCATACTTCCCGAACAAATTAAGCAACACTTAGTTGGCAAATTTTAAATACAACATATTTCTTCTTAAAAGTAATAAATAATTTTTTAAAATAAATTACGATATCAAATAAAACAATAATAAATTCAAAATAGCCTGACTTTCAGTGTTGCAGGGTAGGGATTTTTTTGTTAATAAAAGAAGGGATTTTTATTAAAAAAGAGGGTTGAAAGTATTGAGATTTGCGGGCTGTCAATTGATTTTAGCCGTGTGTTTATAGGCGGAACGACATTTGACACAATAAACTATAATTAACTGACAAATAAATAAAACAATGTTCGCCTTATATAGGGATGCTGGAGTACAGTGCCTTGTTTACCAGCATTAGTTTTTTTGGAGGGAGCTATTTAAAACCAGGGTGCTTTAGCCCCCCCTTGGAAAAGTAGACCTCTCAACTTGGGAAGCTATATAGGACCCCCTCCCTATTGAGCCCTTTGTGATGAAGATTTTGGCCCTTTTAGGCCTATTCCTCCTTGGGCCTTTTTGGCTCGGGCCGGTCAGCTGATTCTTAGGTAGTTGATTCTCCAATTATTACTTCGACTTGTTATTAATTCTACCGCTCAATCTAATCTGATAAAACAAGGGTTTGACATTGACTTCATGTTATTCTCGGTCTTTCAATTACCCACAGCTTTGATAAAAGCGATCATTTTTTACAACATTTGCGTCAATGATCAAACTACTTTTAAAACAATGTAAAAGCCAAGTGCCATCACGGACTAATTAGGTCAGTGACGTTAATTATATTGTTCCGGAAATTTTCAGATGTATTTATTTCTGCTTTGATAATTTAAACAATCGATTATATTAAGATTATTTTTATGATTATTGTTTACAACATGCCGTTACAAAATTTTTAAAGAGTAATTGATTAAAAAAATAATTATTTTTGTTTTAATTTCAAGTGGCTCTATTGAAAACAATGACAATGAAGTCAATTTTTTTCAAAGCAGTTAGTTTTAATACCTTTCACACATAACGATATCTTCGTACATAAAGATACTAAGGTTTTGTTAGAAATTTTAGAAATGATAGAGTATTATTAATTGATTATGTATGCCTAAGGCCCGAGGAGGGTATGGCCGAAAAGGGCCCTAAACCTACATTTCAAGGGGCCCAATGGGGGAGGGGGCGTCCTATATTGCTTCTCAGAGGGGTCTACTTTAAACTGGAGTAGTATTAATGATTATACCAAGCTTAATTTAATTTAATTTCATAAAATTAAATCAAATGATATTATTTTATTTAAATAAAATAAACTTAATAATTAAAACTTAAGTTTATTTATCTAAATGAAATTTTAAACTTAACTATTTTATGTTAAATCTTTAGGGCCATTTTTGTACTTCTCTAGGGCTGTCAACTGATTTTAGCCATTTGTTAAACTATATAGATAAGTATGCTATTTTTTTTACCCAGTGTTAAGTGGGTTAAATATCAATCCTTGGACTAATGGAATAGTTTTAAGCTTTGTTTGCGTTAAAGGTTCTATCGTGATTCGTTTGAAAAATACAGACAAATAAGTTGCGAGTAGTGTTTGAAACTGCATTAACTTGTCAATTTATAAAGCATAAAACGGATCCTTAAGCAAGAATTGGAATTAGATTTTCAAGTACGACAACATGCATTCCAAAGGTATTTGCCCGGCATGCGGAGTACAACGCCAGCATTATTTTGTATTTCTAAATTATCGACCTTACCAGGATTCAACGTTAGGCACCCTGGCTTAGAGTCAGGGTGGTGCAAATGTTTTAGAGTCACAAATTAAAGGAGATATTACTAAATCATCAAGGTATTTATTATTATTATAAAATCATGTTGTGTTAAAATTGAATCATTCTAATCATTTATTATGTTTCAGTGCGGGAGAAATAACAACCTTATACATTTTTTTTAAAATTTTCATAACATGAGAAGGGGTACTTTGTTTAATATAAAATCGACTTAGCGAGTTATCCTTGTGATAGTGTAGATATTCCCATCCAACACTAAGGTATCGAGGATAGCAGATTCATCAGCTGCAAAGGGTTAATCTCCTCTCCTCAAAAAATTACAAAAAATACGGGAATATTTTCTACTTCGTGAGCAAATGTAAGCAATAGCTTGAGTGTTTCTCCGCCAGCTAACAATGGCGATAAGCCGAAACCGGTTCGGGAGTAATTAAAACCAACAACAAGTATCGTAGTATTCATTTTTTTTCTTCAACTTGCGGTAAGTATAACCTCTTAAATTGTATTATTTATTAATTTTTGTTTTTATACATAATTATAACCAGAAGTGTGGTTGAAATATAGTTGGTAAATAAAGTAAAATAAAGTATATTATTTTCACTTAAGTGCCAAAACAGATAGTATAGAATTAAACAATTAACACAGTAAATAAGTAATTACTTCACTAGTATAAAAATCAGAGATACGCCCCGCGGACCCCTATTGTAGATAATTGGCACTTGGTGGACCCCTATCTTTCTGTCCACTCCCCAAAAAAATCACTTAATCATCTTATATTCATCCAAAGAGACTCATACTTAGAGGTAGTACATAGGCAAAATAACAGTGATAAGGGGTCTCGAAGTGAGACAACTTCCACTAGGTGCCATAACTGGACTTACTCGAACTAGAGTCTCCCTAGAGAGAGACTAGATTCTCCTCACCTCTCTACAACTCTTATCGTACCACCCCCTCGACAAACGGCGGTCATTTTTCAGTGACGTCATATTAAAACTCTTTATACAACACAAATAATAATTACAACTTATTTTAAATTCATTATACTTAATTTAAAACAAAATAATAGAAACACAATCCCACGCAATTTCCCAATTTAACGCAATAATATTTGCGTTGAATTGTTATTATTATGAAAAATAAAAACATTACGTCACCAATGTACAGCAGTTACAGCACCTAGTTACCCAAAGAAAGATAAGAACTGTTGTATCCTCCCGCTAAATATAGGTCTCTTTGTACTCGTTGCTAAACTCTCTGTTTTTATGTTTTAAATTTAAGCTCGTGAATCAGCTAAAATAATTTACAGTAAACTCCATTATAATGTTTATAGTTCCCTAGTTTTCTGATAAATCGCTACAACAACCAATTTTCTTTTTGTCTTATTTTATAAAATACCAGAAGGAGAACATCCTAAATCGTACCTCTAACAGATAGAATTACTCTCATTAATATTGGGACGCCCATTTTTTTGGTCATCTTACTAAAAAAAGGAAATAAATGTTCATATTTACCAATAAAACTTGCTTGATAATTTCTTGATTTATTCACGTACTTACCAACAATCTCATATGGTAATTTTTGCTTCGGTAATTCCCAAGAAGGATATTAAAACTGATAACTGTTTAAAGGAACTATAGCGATAGATCCTCTAATATAGTAGAATCAACTATGAGATACACTATGAAAAAGATTTTATTCTCTTTTTGAAAACATAGAAGACATAATTTGTCAAAATAATAAATAAAAAAATAAGAAATTTAAAATTCAAAAACCCGCCGATGCTTAAGTCCCTACAGGAATCCCCCTCCTCTTTGAGTCGAAAGCCTGAGACTAGTATTTAAATTTGACTTTCTTTGTGGATTTTTTGTAGGAACTTAATGCATCGGTATCGCTTTCCGTATAGGCAGGTTTGATTCTATCGATTGAAACTGTTTTTTCAACACCTTTGATAATTAGCTTATAAGTCTTTTGTCCTCTTTCTTTGACTTCATAAGGCCCTGAATACGGTTGCTGTAGCGGTCTGCAGACTGCATCTTCTCTGATGAAGACATGAGAACAAGTTGCTAGGTCTTTGTGAACGAAGCAATTTCGTTTTCCAGAATGTCTTGATGCTTCGACCGGTTTAATGTTTTCCATTATGCTTTTAAGTTTTTTACCGAACTCGTCCGGAGGAACATAATGCTTGTTGGAGCAAATCATTTCCCCTGGGAGCCACAGAACTTTTCCGTATACCAGCTCTGCTGAACTCGCTTGAAGGTCTTCTTTCACCGCGGCTCTCATTCCTAACAGAACTGATGGCAATGCATCAAGCCATCTTAGTTTTTCGTGGCACTTTAATGCGGCTTTAATTTGTCTATGCACTCTTTCTACCATGCCGTTTGTCTCCGGGTGGTAGGCAGTGGTCCTTACTTTTTTTATTCCTAACAGGGTACTTAAAGATTTAAAAAGTTGAGATTCGAACTGCTTTCCTTGGTCTGATACAATTACTTGAGGTACACCAAATCGCGAAACCCAGTTAGCATAAAATGCGTTTGCCACCACTTCGGCAGTTATTTCTTCTAGCGGTATGGCTTCAACCCAACGTGTGTACCTGTCAATACACGTGAGAAGATACTTAAAATTTGCGCACGGTGGTAGTGGTCCCTACTAAGTCTATATGCACAGTAGCAAATCTATCTTTATCTGGTGGGAATGATGCTAATGGAGCCTTGGTGTGCCTACTGATTTTAGAGCGTTGGCAAGCCAAACAATTTTTTGTCCATTCCCGGCAATCTCTTTCTATTCCTGGCCAAACAAACCTTTGTTTAACTAGCTTAGTTGTTGCTTTTCCTCCTGGGTGTGCTAAGTTGTGGATTGATTGATAAACGTGTTTCCGGAACCTTGCTGGAATGTATGGTCTGACATTTTACTAACATCGCAGAACAATCGTTTGTTAGTATTCGGGATGTACGTTAATACTAATTTAAGGTTTGTTGTTTTATCTTGTAATAGATTCTTTAGGTCTTCATCCATCTGGTTTTCCGCAATTTCTGCATAGTCTATTGGTGAAGGACTTAATATACTGTTTACTCTTGAGAGCGCGTCGGCAACAATATTTTGGTCACCTTTAATATGTTGGATATCCGTGGTAAACTGTCCGATAAAATCTAAGTATCGAAGCTGGCGAGGGGAGCATTTATCAGCCTTTTGCTTAAATGCAAACGAAAGTGGTTTGTGATCAGTGTACACGCTGAAGTCGCGTCCTTCCAATAAGTGTCGGAAATATTTTATTGCCGAATACACTGCTAATAACTCCCTGTCGTATGCACTGTAGTTTGTTGTGCCTTATTAAGCTTTGTTGAAAAAAATCCTAGTGGTCTATGACTGTTGTTTTCGATTTTGAAGGACTGCTCCTAAAGACCTATCTGAAGCGTCTGTCACAAGGAACAGTTTTCCATCAGGTTTAGGGAATGTTAAAACGGTAGCATTGGCGAGTTCTGATTTACATGCTTCAAAAGCTCTCTCTGTGTCCTGTTTCCAAATGACTTTGGTGTTATCCTTTTTCTTTTTTGAACCTTTTATTAAATCGCTAATAGGGGCTTGTAGCTCTGAAATGTGTGGTATGAACCTGTGGTAGTAGTTAATTAAAGCTAAAAATCTTCTAACCTCTTGAACGGTTTCGGCCTTTTAAAGTCCTGTATGGCTTGTACACGGTGAGGAAGTGGTGCCAATCCATGTTTTGATAACTGGTATCCTAAAAATGTTACGCTTTCTTTTCCGAACACGCATTTAGCTGCATTCAAAGCTATCCCAAACTGCTGGAGCCTTTCGAATACTGTTTTACGTGCTCGACGTGCTCTTCTATTGTCCTAGAACTTATTAATACGTCATCTAAGTACACAAATACAAAATCGAGCCCTCTTGAACGTTATGTATGAATCTTTGAAACGTCTGGCTAGCGTTTCGGAGGCCAAAAGGCATTCTCACAAACTCAAATAAGCCGAACGGAGTAATAACAGCTGTTTTAGGAATATCTGAAGTCTCTATTGGTATTTGGTGGTATGCCTTTGTAAGATCAAGAGTTGAAAAAATGTATTTCCCGTTTAGACCGTTAGTCAAATCGTGAATGTGTGGCAATGGATACCTGTCTGGGACTGTTATGTTGTTGAGCGCTCGATAATCTCGCAAGGTCGCCAGTCGCCGTTTTTCTTTTTCACCATATGTAGGGGACTAGCCCAATTGCTATCTGATGGCCTGCAAATGCCCTGAGCTATCATGGAGTCAAACTCCTTTTTAGCATCTAGCAATTTTTTAGGGTCTAGCCGGCGTGCCTTACAAACAACTGGTGGCCCGTTCGTTTGGATGTGATGAGTAGTATTATGTAATACTTCTGCGGGGAGAAAGTCCTTCATTATAACAGGATATTTTGTTCTCAGTAGCTCGTAAAATATACTGTCTTCTTTCATAGCCCTAATGATTACTGGTTTGCCTTCTGTGACAGCCACTTTGGATGATACTAGTGTAAGGCCATCTGTTATAACGCCGTTTTTAAGATCTATTATAAGGCCATAGTTGCTTAGAAAATCCGCACCTAAAATTGGTTGTGGAACGTCTGCCACCAGGAAGTTCCAGTTGAAGTTTGCGTAACCCAAGGTTAATTGTAAGTCCAATTTCACCGAAAGTTCGAATGCCCGTGCCGTTTGCCGCGAATATTCTGAAAGCAGGGTCCGGCGATCGCTTTTTAAACCGATTCACGGGTATCACCGACAGATCTGCTCCTGTATCTACTAGGTACTTCCATCCAGTCGACCTATCTGCTACACATAAGCGGCTAGAAACTGGTTGGCCCTCTCCGTTCACTGCCGCAAGTGAAGGGCCTTCTCGTTTTTTGATGAAAATGTACATGGTTTGGTGCATTTATAAGCCTTTTCTCCAAATTTTGAGTGGTAATAACAAATATTTTTATCTTGTGAAGCTGCTCTGCTCGTACTGGTCTTGATGACGACCTACTTCGTGAACAACTTCTGCATCTGTATCGGTCATAACTTCTGCCCTCTTCCTGTTGTCCTTTTACTATCGCTGCCAGTTCAGCCATTTGTTCACTCAATTCTGTTACTTGACTTGCTAATGTGCCTTCCTTATTTGTTGTTTCGATTGCCATGACTTGGTTTGTTGTCACTTCGATTATTTTGTCAGCAAGCAAGGAAAGCTTAGTTAGATCTGGTTCTTCGCTGACTGAAAGAACAGTTTGGACTTGAGTTGGCATTCTCTGCATGAACAAAGTTTTTAACAGCTCTTCACCTACCTTCGATCCTCCTAGTTCTCTCATTTGTCGTAAGAGATGGCTCGGTTTATTATCTCCTAATTCAACACTTGTCAACAGCTGTTTTATTTGCCTTTCTTCTGAGTCAGAGAATTCTTGTATTATTCTTTGTTTTATAGTTTGATACGGATTTAGCAGTGGAGGGGAAGTTACAATGTCAGCTATTTGAATCATGACATCCATTTCCAATGCGCCCACTACAGTATGAAACTTAGTTTTTTCATCTGTTATACCTGCGGTGACAAACTGGGATTCGACCTGAATGAACCATAATGCAGGTCTACTTTTCCAGAAGGGTGGGACTCTTACTGCGACTCTATTAATTGACACTACTTCAGTTTTGTGGGTTTGGAGTAGAACTGGTAGTGGTTGCTGTTGCAGGAGTTAAATTAGTGCCGTTATTTGAGCCGGCAGCGTTATCTCCAACTGTCATAATTAATTAAAGTTACAAAATAAATAAAAATTGTAAAATTATAAGATACTGATAATTGTTCACTCACGTGAGTCACCAATATAGCGATAGATCCTCTAATATAGTAGAATCAACTATGAGATACACTATGAAAAAGATTTTATTCTCTTTTTGAAAACATTAGACTTTTTGAAAACATTAGACATAATTTGTCAAAATAATAAATAAAAAAATAAAGAAATTTAAAATTCAAAAACCCGCCGATGCTTAAGTCCCTACAGAACAAAGAAAAAAGTCTCTCCACAGAAACATTAATTAATTGAAAGTGGTTCCGACCTAACATGAGGTCATTATCACGTGATCCCTGTTATTATAATATTACTTATATAGCATTAAAGTTGATTAATTAATGTTTACACATTTGTTATAACATTTTTCCCACTTGTTCGCGGACCCTCCAAAATCTTTCTGCGCACTCCTGGCGGACACTTTGCGAAACCCAGATGTAAATAGTACTTACTTTAATCATACATAAATTAGTAATTACTAAAGTAATATATTTTTACGATATGTTTAATATATGTTTACATTTTATTTTACCCTAGTAAATGTAAACAAACTATTCTCGGCAATTTTGGTTTTATTACATTTCTTTGTACATTTCTTTGTATAAAATGTTAATATTTGTGTAAGAAATACGTTTTGTCACATCCAATAGAGGTTTAAGTGCGAATCATTAAATACTAGATTTGTTCAAATTACTTTAAATCTGCTGCTAATTAAACTTTTTTTTCGTGTGCACTACTTAACTTAGTACAGTTTTGCGAGTGATATTTGTTTTTCCCCGTCAAATATTAATTTAATTTTTAATATAACAACTTCAACCTAAATTTTTTGAATATAATATAAGCAATTGTAATTATAAGTTATATTTAAGGCAATACATTGTTGTCTGTATGTTCTTCGAAATCCTAATAAAACATGAAATTTTCCTTTACTATAGTTTCTCTTTATCTTTAACTAATTTGAAGTAACAATTATTTCTCAGAATTTAATATAAAATCATTAAACTATCACGTACATACAGAAGTACAAAAACACGATAAAAAGTAAAACTCACCTAATGTTTTCAGGTTTGCCAATAAAATTAAGTAAAAAACGTAAATCTTAAAAGGTGAATGCGCAGTTATTCCAAATTTAGCTATTTTTACTTTTCCTCATTTATACCGTAGGTAAATAGAAAAAATATTATGTTTGCAAAAAAATTCGCAACCGGGATGAAACCGGAATTATCCGTTCGAGGTGTTTTAACGGCCTCCTAAGTGGTTTTCACAAAAAATCAGTCTACCGCTGTAGTTGTGCTATTCGGCAAATAATTTTTTATGACGTCATTATCCCGCAATAATGAATCAGCAAAAATTTCTAAAAACCATAAAACGCGGGAAAAAGGTACGATCAGATTGAAATTTTGCACGCATGTGACCATGTATAAGATTAACATATGTGCTAAGTTTCATCTCACTATCAGCATTAGTTCAATTTTTATTAAATGACTTGTGTACGTTTTTTAAAAAATCAGAAAATGATTCAATAAAGTGTATACCTAAACTTAATAAATAAGTACACTAAGATTCGTTTCAATACGACAAGTATATCCATGATTTTCGTTGCATCATAAAAGTTAAGTAGCATGGAGCGTGGTCAGAGCTGTACCGTGGTGACCGCTGAGAATGACAGATGCATTTACTATCAGAAGACGTGCGAAGCGAGTCCGAAGCAGAGAGGATGAGCGTAGCAAATCCGATGTAACGAGGAAAAGTTCCGAGGTACCCCGTAACTCGGAATTTTTGAGCCAGTCATCAGCTGATCACGCATGTCTGAATTCTTTCGCACAGGCTAGTATAGCCAAGAGTAGAGTTTTAATTTAATTTCCCAAGTAGGGAAACCAAGTTTCCCTACTTGGTTTAATATATTACTTTTGGTCACACATTGTTCATTTTCATTTTGCCCAATTGTTCGCGGACCCTCTAAAATATTTCTGCGGACCCCTGGCGGTCCGCAGACCACACTTGGCGTAACCCTGATATAAATAGTAATTACTTTAACCATATATAAATTAGTAATTACCATTATGTCAATTCGTTTCTTTAGTAAACATAATTTATATTAAGTTGAAATGGATCAGTAGTCATATATATAGTACTGAGATTTACTTTTAAGTGGGCGTATATTTACATTCTTTGTATATAAAACCAGTAGGTATGCAAATTAGTATACTCTTATCTTAATGAGAGATAAGAGAACTTCAAATAAATTTTTGTATAAACAACCTCTGCTTGGCTTGATTACTCTTATCAGAAATGTCTTTTCTTTTGTTAAGTCAACATTAATAAATTTTATTTCCATTTAGTTCATCAAAAAGTGCTCCTACTGTTGAAATTGTGCTATAAATAACAAATTTAGAACGTAAAACGTTAAAAGCAAGTAAAAGTTCAAAATCAGGAAATATATTTAACCTTATTTATTTTTAAATTATAAAGCTCAAGAAATAAATCAGCTTATTCTAAACAAAGTAATTTTAATTTACAATCCTTTTAATTTTAACAAAACTTCTGATTGTAATAATTATTTTTAGTTGTAAATTTAGTCTATTTTGATTTAATATTTATTCAATTTTATCGATCAGTAAAACGTAATCTATAACTGTTTGAAATTATTTTATTTTAACTATTTTATTGCTTCTTATTTTTTTATTAGTTTACTCAAAATTATTAGTAAACAATTTAGTGATTCAAGATATTGTTATGAATCGTTTGGCCTTATAGTGGTTATAGTAATGGACAAAATAAATATGGTGGACGGACGAATAAACTTAGTGAGTACGTTTAACAGTTTCTTCAGAAAGAAGAAAACAACTAAAAAGAAGAAGGTAAAGTAACGCTTGACTTTTTTCTTTGATATAGTGGCTAGAACATAGAGATATCATTACTGGAGGCCCTGTAGGTTAAATTGTGAAACATCGATAAAGTAACCTGACCACCTTCGATTATAAGTATAATCAAATAATCAGTACAAAATTACAATTGCTTTTATAGAAGAATGTTAATAATACAAATCAAAACACAAACAATGTGCGTGAAGCCAAAATCAATTGATTACTTGATACCTTAACACCTTAACTCACTCTTGAATGAGGTTACAAAGAGCCCTAGAAAGCCCATAAACGATATTTCAGGCCTCTCAATGTGTTCAGACTATGACCCCTCTAGTATATATCTCTATGGGCTAAAACTTATTTAACCAATTTCGGCATAGACGAGAAAAGGGTAAGTTGCAGAGTTTTTTTTGTAAACCAACAAAAAATTTAAATTTATTGTCAAGCACAATATTCAACCCTAACTCCTTCGTCGAAGGAAGTTGGTTGTCACAGATTTAAGTACATAGAAGGCTTTCTTGTGGTTTAAAAGGACCTTTAGCTCTGCCCGATTACCAAACTCCCTTGTGAATTGGCTGTAGTTTAGTATTATTTGTTTTATTACTTTGCATTATGCCATGTATACAGTGTCTTTTAACGTAGGGTCGCTTCGTGGCCACCTCGTCTCGCAGAGCCTACACCGGCTCGCTGTGTCCCATTCGGAGCCACTAATTGTACAAATTGAAATGCGTTTAAACCATTTACTGATTTAAATTAATTAAGCTTTAAATGTTTGCCAATAATTGTTACCAGGGCTGATTTCGTTATAATGGTCACAGTTCTGTATAACTTGGTGATAAATATGTGCACTTCCTTTGAAAAATTTGGACACAATTGAGTAACAAGTATTAAAGCCACGATTCACTGATATGATAAACCTCACACTATTGAGTAACAAGTAGTAATGCCATGATTCACAGACATAATAAACCTCACAATGTAGGTAACAAGTAAGTATGCAATGATTCCAAACCGACATAATAAACCTTACAATATAGGTAACAGACGTAATGCCATGAATTCACAGACATAGATAAACCTCAAACAATATATGAGTTAACAAGACCGTAATGGGCATGATCACAGACATAATGTAAACCTCACAAATATTGAGTAACAAGTAGTAAGCCATGATTCACCGACTAATAACCACCAATATAGAGTAACAAGACGTAATGCCATGATTCACAGACATAATAAACCTCACAATATAGAGTAACAAGTAGTAATGCCATGATTCACAGACATAATAAACCTACGAATTATAGAGTAACAACGACGTAATGCCGATGATCACAAGACATAATAAAGCCTCACAATATGAGTAGACAAAGTAGTAATGCCATGATTCACCGACATAAAAAAACCTTACAATATACGAGTATAAAGACGTAATGCCTGATTCACAGACCTAAGAACCTCACAATAATTGAGTAACAAGTAAGAATCGCCCATGATCAACAGAACTAAGTAAACACCTTACAAATTGCAGCTAACAAATTAGAATGCATGATTCACAACAAATAAACCTCACAAATTGAGTAACAAGTAGTAAGCCATGAATTCACAGACTAAATAAAACTCACAATATGTAAAAGTAGTTAATGCCATGATT
Organism: Microvelia longipes; assembly: GCA_018340805.1. Classification (NCBI taxonomy): domain Eukaryota; kingdom Metazoa; phylum Arthropoda; class Insecta; order Hemiptera; family Veliidae; genus Microvelia; species Microvelia longipes. The sequence goes on from JACMZG010000022.1 coordinate 24,091,679, forward strand.
CACAGACATAATAAACTCACAATATTGAGTAACAAGTAGATGCCGATGATTCAATACAGACATACATTAAACTCACCATGTAGAGTAACAAGAATTAATCGCCATGATCACAGACATATAAACTCAGCACCATGATTGAGTAACAAGTAGGAATGCTGATTCACAGAACATAATAAAACCTCACAATGTAGAGTAACAAGAAGTAATGCCATGATTCACAGACATAATAAACCTCACAATATTGAGTAACAAGTAGTAATGCCATGATTCACAGACATAATAAACCTCACAAATTGAGTAACAGTAAGTGAATGCCATTGATTCAACAGAACATAATAAATCTTACAATACTGAGTAACAAGTAGTAATGCCATGATTTACAGACATAATAAACCTTACAATATTGAGTAACAAGTAGTAATGCCATGATTCACCGACATAATAAACCTCACAATATGAACGTAGAACTTAATAGATAAAACCCCTAGTATATTCTGTTAATCTTATCCTTAAAGAGAGTTTAACACCTTTCACCAGTTTTATTTGTTTGGTTTCTATGCAAATATGACGTCTGGCCAACCGAATTATCTGAAGGCTCCAAATTTAGTGCAAAAGTGCTTTTACTAAAGTACTTTTAGATCAAATTCGTTGATGGAGTTATTGTAGGTCTATTATTAATAGAAGAGTCATAATTGTTATTGCTAGTGGCCTTATTTTCTCATTTTAAGGGCTAGTGAAGCGATTAAAAAGTGATCAATACAGCGAATCCGGATAAGTCAGGGAAATTACCTAAGTTTTCTGCACCAAATATATTTTTAAATCAATTTAATTAATTATTCCATTGTTTTAAGGAACCAGAAGATTGATTGATAAGTTTATTAGCAAATTTTAGCGACCATTTAAGATAATTTACAAAGTAAAAATGAGCTTATGAGGTTTAGGGTCAAAAAAGGGAGAAAGGGAGGTGATTTTTAAAAAAGGGGGGTCCCACCCCCCTTTTTATATGTATGAGACGTTTCTATGGCACACGGTAACTTTCGGACGTTTTTTTAGATCGGGATAAAACTTGCTCATTAAAAGATCAATTAATTTAAGTAAATCACAAAACTTCAAAAAGTTGTTTAAGCAGTTTGAAATTTTATAAGTTATAAATACATTTACGATGTTAAATTTTATTATCAGCATTAAAATGAAGCCCAGAAACTAGTTGTTTTGAACTGTCCTTCATGCAATGCCTTTTGTTTTTCATACGCCCAAACTCAGCCATAACTTATGGCTATTAATTAATGACATATTAATGACTTATTATGACTTATTATTTATAGCCTTAACACTGCCATGACTTATTTATACTTATTATTTATGGCCTAAACACAGCCATGACTAATTATACTTATTATTTATACCCTAAACACACCCATGAATTATTTATACAAATTATTTATCGCCTAAACATAACACAGCCATGACTTATTTATACTTATTATTTATGGCCTAAACACAGCCATGACTAATTATACTTATTATTTATGCCCTAAACACAGCCATGACTTATTTATACATATTATTTATGCCCTAAACATAGCCATGACTTATTTATACTTATTTATTTATGGCCTATAACACATAAATTATTTATACTCATCATATATGTCCACTAAAAAAACATATCCTTGCCAAGAGATTTATGTAATAATATTAATATTTTGTATTATGATATGTAATATGTCAATTAAGTTAAGATTTGGGCTATCTTAAATCAATAAAATGCAATAAAAAGAAAATATATTAAATTTGTATATATTTTTACAATGATTGAATTCCCCCCCCCCACCCCTCTAATCAACCATATATTATTATTTGCAATATGATTTTCGCTTAGATTACATTTTACAATCTATATGCAATCCAATATTATATAGACATAATTTAAGCACGTACATGGAAACCCCGTTGAATCGATAAAAGCGTCATCGATTTTCCCCTTACATACTTATATACATATGTTTATATGTCTATATATACCTATATGTCTTCTGCGTTTCTAGTATTGCACCTGTTTGATGTAATTTCAAAAAGATTTTGTTATTTCATGATTACCTGTTATTAACCAATTATATAATTAAAATTCAAATGTTATTTCGCTTTGTTCTTTTTATGAATTCTGTATCATCACTTAAATTAATTATTTTTGATTATGCCAATTTTCCTATTATTTTTATTTTATTAAGAATTTGTATCGGTTTGTGGTTTTCATCCAAATAACTGGTGAAGTAAAAGCATGAAGTACGGAACTTAAAACAGTAAAACAAACATTGTCGTTTTCGAAATAAAGAGACCAAAAGCTATAAGCCGATAAAAAAAGATTTTTTAAGGCTGAAGTAGAGTCATATTGAGTAGGGGGGGAGGGAGGGGAGAGGAAGTCTACTCACTCTATAGGGTCCCTAGGTAAATAAATGTGACCCTATATCTTTTGTTTTATTTTAAATAATATATAATAATAATCATAATCATAATAATAATAATAATACCCGCTTAGAGCCTTGCGGCCCATTAGGGATAACCCACTGCGGGAACCACCTCTAGTGGTTGTGGCAACCGTTATGCTGAAAGTGTAATCTAAAGTTGTAATCTAAGTTAGTTAAACAAAAATCTTATATTAACTGTGAGCGTAACCTGGGATGCGAACCCCAGACCTCCGTGGTGTCAAAGGTCAGTTTAATAACTGACGCCATAACGACCTCGACCACGAAGGCAGCTTTTATTTTTAAATAACAGGTGATTTTATCTGTCAATTTCATAATAATTTTATGAAATTATTATGATTAATTATTATGGATTTTGATCTGTTCATTTTAAATAACAGATGCAAATCCATAATAATTAATCATAATAATTTCATAAAATTATTATGAAATTGACAGATAAAATCACAGCTGATTTCATCTGATAGAATTGCGAAATATTATTTATTTTCATGAAATAATAACAAAAACATTCAATAGTCTATGTATGATTTCACAAACATGACAAATTGACAGACAAAATGTGCTTGATAGTGTTTGGTATGGCTCTGATTTTTTTGAGTAGATTTCCTCTTCTCCTTCCACTCCTCCTCCATCTAAAGATAACTTTAGGCTGAAGGTAAATAACTAAAGATTGAAAAAAACCTGGCATGATCCATTAGCATGGATACTTGATGCATTCAAATCGCTTATTTAACCAACTAGGATAGGTTATATATATATATATATATATATATATATATATATATATATATATATATATATATATATATAATTACGATTATTGAAGACTGCAGTCCTATAATAATAATTACGACGTTTCGCTCTTCAGGTAATTGTATTAAATGCCCTAAATACTCAAAGTACTCAAAGAATGTTAATCAGGAATATTAACATAAAATTGGCAATAACTTAAATTAATTTATAATAAATGACAGGCAGTAAACTGGCATGGTGGATGGTGTGATTGCTGAAAGCTGTCTTTCACGCATTTTAATTAGCAGTTTGGTGGATAACGTGTTGGTGGAAATATATTTAGTATTACTACTCTGCGCATTATGATGTTATTCATAAAGTGTTTTTAACTTTCAGGAGGACGTATCGTCCTTCCAACAAGAGGTAGATCGATTAAAAGAAATCATAGATAATCAACAAATTGAAATAGATAGGCTTAAAGTCGAGCTAGTTAAAGTAAATTACAATCAGTATAAAGCAGGCATAGAGCAGGGCATATACCAAGCAAGGACCGTAGATAAATGTAAGTTTGACAACTGTTCAATGTTAATATTGGGTGTTGAGACAAAGACCCATGCTTTTACTACCGGCTCAGTGGAAATCAGAGCATTACGAGTGCATTCCGGCCTAATAATGAAATAAATATTAGTATTCCGAAATAAATATAGGTTTACTGTCGAGCAAAGTGAGACAATTAAATGAGCCGGGGTAAAAAAACCGTTTCTAGTCGTGTAGCATATGCTATTTTTAATATTAATAGTAAACAACTATAGTGTAATAAACGGCTAAAATCAGTTGACACCGTGGGAAAAGAATGCCAGGAAGCCAATAAGATTATTCCTGGATGTAAAACCACGCCCGCCATTTTAAATCAGACCAACCTCATTAGTTTCTCAATACTATTTTCCTGGGCTGTCAATTTATTTTAGCCATGTGTTATACCCAAGGATCTTGAATAAAGGGGATGACGCACTAAGTCGATTTGCCATACAAAAAAGTGACCCCATCGGAAACTAAAAAATAGAGAGAATTCAACACGAAACACACGTCAAGAACCAACTGCACATGCTTGGTACACACTGCGCATGCTTACAATTCTTATAACATCGTCTTAAATATTTGAGACAAGCTTACCTCAATGGTTTTCCATTGTTTATTGCTTGAGAAGGTTATAAGCACGCTTAAATTATCTCCCACTGAAGTGGCTAAGTATAGTCCAAAATTTAACATTAAGCAAGCACAAATGACTTTACAAGCACCACAAGTGTAACAATCACGAGCAGAAAAGAAGAAAGTTGAGAAGCAAACTCGACAACCTTGCTATATAACCTGTGTTTGGAGCCTTTTTAATTATAAACATGGGAAGGTAAGTTTGCTCCTATTTCTCTATCTTCTAATACTTCCATGGGGTCAGAAAAGTTCCTTAATGCGTCATCCCCTTTATTCAAGATCCTTGGTTATACTATAAAAGAAAAGCAGTATAATGTATACAAATGCCGGTACACATCTTTAGATCACCTCGTTAGCCTTAAGTTTCAATTTTGGCGGCGTATTTTCAATGTCTGAATCACTATCCATGATTATTCTACACTTATAGTAAATAATTATTAACTTACTTTCCGAAAATAACGAAACTTCGTCAACAAAAAACGTTCAATTTTTTATTTGATTAACAAAAAAAATAAGAAGAAGGCAATATTATAACCTTGTAGTTAATTACTAACACCGTATGGAATCATTTAGAATGAGATTGTTTTTAATCCACTTGTATTCTTTTTAGTAAACTACAGAGACATTTTTCTTTTTGTTTCAGATTTATTAGAAGAATTAGAAATGATAGAGAAAATGCATAATTATTTGATAAATAATAAAACTGTTATTAAATAAGCCTATATCCTATGTATATTCCCCACTCCTATCCGTACAGATTATTAGTAGGGCAAACTTCCTACTATTTGCGATCCTCCCACTACGATGGGAGGCGTTGTAAAGTTATCCTACGGTTATCATGGTGTAGTTATCCTTGTAAAATCGTATCGCCACAGTTTTACATGAGAAATAGAAGACCTCGGACAACATTGTCCGACTCTATGTTTAAAAATATTAAAAACCTATGAAGCTTGTATTGTTAACTTTTATTATCTAACATGCAAAAGAAAGTAATGTTTTATTTTTTTTAAGATTTATCACTTAATAATGTCAAGCCAGGTAAGAATTATAATAAGGAAGTACAATTAACTACAACAAACCAAAACCAAAATCAACCCAACTTAGGGTATAAACTTTGATACGTTTATAACCTAACGATAAAAAGGTTGCAGTAGTGTTATAGGTGTCCGAAGAAGTAGCGGTTGGGGTTGGTGACAGTTTTCTACATTGGAATGGTTGTAACATATTTATTTTTGGAAATACCAATTTGATTATTTAATGGTCTTATATTAAATTTGTAATTGGTATGAAATTATTTGAATTTGAATATTTGGCGCCAATTTAAGAATTGGAGGGAAACAGTTTGATTTCTTTAGTTGTCTTTCTTTAAGTTCTCCTGAAGTTTAGGTTTTCTTTTAATACACTTTTCTTTTTCCTTTTAGGTTTTCTGGTAGTTTCTGATAGGTTTAGGTTTTATTTTAGCTTTCCTTTTTGTATGCTAGGTTGGCTGCACTGTAGTCAGTGACTGAGGGTCAGAGTTCGTGACCTAATGTTCTAGAGTGTCAAGTTTTTCAAGTTGTGCTAGTTTAGCTGCCTTTTATAGTGGATTTAAAGAGTAGGACATTTAGTGGATTAACTTGGGAATAAAATAATCCCAAGGACTTCGCTCTTGGACTAAGCTTGGCTTCAGGATTAGGCACCAAAATAAAGCTTTGGTGATAGGCGATCTCTTGGCAGATTTTAGGCTCTTCTGGTTTTGAGCCACAGTTAATTAATCATTTGTGAGATTACTCACAGATCAAGGTTTGAGATTTTATTCATTCTTCCTCCTTTTACAACCTGGGTTCGCGATTGGTGAACGGTTTTGGGAGTACAAAATCAAGTCACCACAACCTCATCCTTCCTCACCTGCTTTCTTTTTATGTTAAGATATCATTTTATTTTCCTTTGTTTTATGTATATACCTTTTTACCTTGTGCCCAATATTAATATTAGGTTGGTGGAAGACCACCAATAGGAGCTTTGTGATGGGGCCCCAAGGTATACCAAACTCAGTTCAGTTTATCATTTTGTTTTGTATAATTAATTTAAGTAATTATGATCAGACAGTCATTAGAGTCAATATTTTATTTAAGTAAAATAATATTAGTCATTTAATTTTTTTTAGCTTATTTTGCGACTGTTCTGATAGTAGGCAGCTTTTGTTTATTCCTGAGCAAACAGAGATTTATTACTGTTCTTTTAAAGCTTAATACACATGCTGTTCCCAGCTTGAAACTAAATTATGTTAGTTATTATTTAAAATACGAATCCTTGATCTATGATCTACATGTATGTTCAGTCCAAATTCATCACCTCCCCAGTCCCAACCCTCCTTCCTTTAAGTCGGTATTCCCTGTTCACCGACTGCCCTCGTCATTCTCTAATCCTCGAGTGTGTTGTCTTAAGAACTAAAATCTACCAAAGATTTACCATTATCATTTCTTCTCGTCCGTTGTTTTCTTTATCCTTGTGTGTTCCTCTTTTATTTTATAAGAACAGATTCATGAACAGGGTGGCGCTCATTTTGGCTAAGGTCAGTCATCATATTGGTAAGATCAGTGTTACTAAGTGGCAGAGACATATTAAGAGCCTACCCCCTTTTGCAAGCCGTCTTGTGTTGGGCATAAACGTTTGTTATATGGTATGATACCAAAGAGACTTGTACTACTAGAGGGGGGTACAAGGGCTCTTATCATTGCCTGAGTAGCTTGGTACCATAACGGCGAATTGGCGACTTCATTTTAGGGTTTTCGTACATTAGTTATGACTTCACTGTTACACTTCTAAACTTCTTTTTCTATTATATTTTACCTAAGTCCTTCCTCTAAGTACAAGTCTCTTTGAGGTGTCGTGTGGGGGTTGGTGACAGTTTCTTACATTGGAAAGGTAAGATACGCTCCTCCATTTTATAAGTGCCCTCCGTGTACCAGCATCTTGCACACACCTTGAGGCAAACTACACTATTTGTTTTTAGCTGAAGCTTAAATCAACAACTCCTTAGTTTTGGCAGGAGCAAAGAATTAAGAAGTGCGTAGTTGTTGATTCGATTGTAAACATGCGCATTTTAGTAACAAGCATGTTCAGTGCGTATTTGCCGTATCCTTAGGATAGATTTATCTCTATTGGGGTCAGATTGTTATATAAGAATGTGGCTAGTGCATCTTACAAGATCCATGTCGTGTGCCAAAGATCATAATTCAACAAAACTCAATAATAACAACATAATTCAATATAAATTAAACATTCATGAAAGAAATTACGTGCAGACCATGAAAAATGTTTAATTGAAACTAATAAAACTTCAAAAACACATTAGGAAGGCATCAAACGTTCTCTATCTCTGTTCTCTATACTTTAAAATTACTCATCTAAATGATTTAGGTAATTTTCATGGCATACAATATGATTAGCTCTCCTACAGATTATAATAAAGAAATAATGATTATATTAAATTAAGGCTTTGATAATAAAATTTTAAACGGCAATGCAAATAAATCAGTTCTTAATAGGTAGTCTTTTTGTAATTGTTTTACATAAAGTATTAATTTATTTAATATAAATATATGTTTAAATTAGGATTTTATTTTTCAACCAACTAGCAGTATTAATAAATAAATCAAATATTATTTAAAAATTGTATACATAGTACAAACCAGCTGCCATATATGGAACTAATGTTCCATTTTTCATTTATAATGAGTATAGAATTTAAATTAATAATAGGAGCCATTCCGGGACAGAATTTTAGAATAAAAGGTGTTCTGTCATTGCCGTGTGACAAGTCATTTTTTACGTTCACTTATCTATTTACACATCTATCAACACATCCATTTAGACATCTATCCACACATCCACTTGCAAATCCGTCCAAACATTTATTTACACAACCATTTACATATCTATCAACACATCCATTCGCACATCCGTCCACACATTTATTTATACATCCATTTGCATATCTATCCACACATTTATTTACACATCTATTCACACATCCATTTACATATCTATCAACACATCCATTTGCTCATCCGTGCATACATTTATTTACACATCTATTCACACATCCATTTACATATCTATCAACACATCCATTTGCTCATCCGTGCATACATTTATTTACACATCTATTCACACATCCATTTACATATCTGTCAACACATACATTTGCACATCTATCTATCCACTGATCCATGTACACATTATCCCTCACATCAATTTAAACATCCATTCACACATCTATATACTCATCCATCCACTTATTCATTTACACATCTCTCCACTGATCCATATACACATTTCCCCTCACATCAATTTAAACATCCATTCACACATCTTTTTACATATCCTATCTATTCATCTATGCATTCATTCATAGATACATGCACAAATACATACAGACACTAATTTTATGGCAATTTTATGTTGGTAATGAAACAAACATTTGATAATAAAAATAGTAATAAATAATTTTCTTTGTAAAATTTGTGTTTTTTTGGTTCTGCTTGTTTTTATTAATAAAAAAATAATTTCCCCTCTTTTAAAAGGAATTAAGAATATTAAAAATAAATTAATTGCTACTTTTTTAAAAAAACCACTGAGTAATTAAAAGTGGTCATTAAGACGACTTCTGCAAAAAGATAGTTTTTCAAATGAGGTTAGTGGGCTTTTGGATAAGCCTACAGAACTGTATATAATGCCTAAAATAAATATAGACACGTAAGCTTAAATATATCTGCCTCCGTAGCCGCGGTCGTATAGTACTGGACTTCGGCACCGGAGGTCTGGGATTCATAGGCCGGGCTATGCTCTCAGCTTTTATGAATAGAATTTGTTGTAAAATATTTTGCCAACTTTAGCTTTACTTTGAGCATAGTAGATGTGACCCACCCGAAGTTGTTCCCGCAGGGCGAATACCCTGAAGGGCCCTAAAACGTGCATTATTATTATTATATAAAAATTTGCTAACGAAAACACAAACTACAATAAATATTTCTGTGATTTATACTAGATTTTATTCCATTAGTTCGATCATCTTAGCAGTATTATCCGTCCACCTTAACTCTATCATAGATTTTAACAGGTTAAAAAAATCTAGGGTCAGTCTTACTCAAAAAATTGCTACTCAATACACGAAGGTATAAATCAAAATCATAGTTATAAGTTATTATTGATACGTGGAATATTGGAATAAAAGAAATAACGTTTGTAATTCCACAACCATATAAATAATAATACATAGCCAGGTTTCACGACTTAAGGATCATCATCAGGGCCGGCGAGATAAGTCTAATTCCTTTTGACCGGCTTCTTAGACCTCTGCTATAAACCGTGGCTTAAGAAACCAGCCAAAAAGTATAAGGCTCATCTCATCACTTAAAGTACTTATGGTCCAAACCTGGCTATGTATTAATAATATGCTTGTAGAAAGACAAAATCTGTTTACTTTTTTATACTTTTTTCGTTTCAGAATTCCGCTTAAAGATATTTTGTTGCTTTTTGCAAGATTAATTTCAAGTTAATAGAAAATGAATTATACCAATTTGAGCCTAGGTAAATATTTTAATAATCTTCCAGTATGCAGCATCTTAATATTCACCTGCAATATGATGTCAGCTTTAAGTAAGTTTTAATTTATTATTTGATTAGTCACTTAAAGGTTTTAATCATATTAAAAATATACATCTGATTGAGAATATTTTATCAAAAGAGAAGAAGAAAAAAAAATTATGGATATTGTAAATATAAAAATTTAAGTATGTATGCCTAACAGTGTCTCACATTTTACACTGAGCAAACTCTTTAATGTGGGGGTAACCCTCACAATTCTAATAAATTCAGGCGCGGTGGTCCGCATGTCGGGCGAATTTCCTTTGGATGCGTGTTTCCGTGCTTAACAGCAATCTTACTTGGAATGATAGTATTTATATTTTTTTTGCATTATATAAAATTACAACTACTAAATAAATAATTTCGGCGCGGTGGTCCGCTGACGGGCGAATTTCATTTAGAATGCGTGTTTCCGTGCTTAACAACCCATTTCTTGCTTAAGGTTCCGGTTCATGCTTCAGAACCTAAGCAGTTACTCAATTGTCAAGTACTGCTCGAAACTCATTTTGTCTGTATTTTTCAAAGGAAATGCGCTAAAGCCTTTAAAAAGATACTATATAATATATATATATATATATATATATATATATATATATATATATATATATATATATATATATATATATATATTATATATATATCTGTGAATAAAATGAATTATGGGGTTGACGAAAAACCCCGTATTTTATCCCGGGGGCTAAGCAATCTTGGATCCGATGATATTTTTACTTTTACTCTTTTTTATAGAAAAAGTAATGTTTCTAAAAAATCTGAAACTGGAATGTCACCTGAATTATCCATCTCAGGTGTTTTTAAAGCCTCATAAAAGGTTTTCACAAAGTTGTCTGTGTGTGTGTGTTTGTTATCATCGTGGCTCCTATAGTGTATTTATGCTTGAGAATTGTAACTTCGTACAAAAATCAGTCTATAGGTATAGTTTTACTAAATATAAGACATATGTGCCAAGTTTCATTTTATTATCAGCATTAGTGTAATTTTTTACCAAATTACTTGTGTTCGTTTTTTGAAAAATTGTTCAATATTGAAGAATAATCTAACTGTGTTGAAATTTAGTACAAGTGGATAACTTTACGTAATACACTAAGTTTAGTTTCAATACAAGTTTGGGAAAAGTTTCGAGGTACCCCTTACCCAATTTTTTATCGCCATATTTACTCTTATACGTTTATCCCAATAAAATACTCTTGGCGCGGAGGTCTGCCATATTATATTAGCATCTCTATTATCTAAGCAAAAATCTTAGATAAATTCTTCTTTTCTTTGCATTTCAACATATCGGACAGTTTAAAAGTTCTTTATCTACTCATTGTATTGTAAGTTCTACTTACAGTCTTGTTATCTCACACTGTAAATGTACTTTTACTCCCTGGGGAGGAAAAGTGAAAGTGTTGCCAACTTGACAGAAAGAGAAATTTTAGTAAAAGAAATTTTTTAGTAAAATTTTTTAGTAAAATTTTTAGGATTTTTAGGAAATTTTTAGGATTTTTTTCGGTGTTATGTTGGTACTACGGGTAGAATATACAATATACACACGCTAATGTTTAAATTACAAATATAGTATTACACATTATTCTATTGACAGCTTACAATAAAATAATGTGAAGATAGAGGCTTTATTCTGTCTTCATCAGAGTAATTGACATGGTAAGAATAAACTAAACTAACACAATAACAATTAAGGAGTTGAAGAATATATTATTAGTTGTTAGTATTAGTTCTCTAGTCGTAGATAAAATTTAATATGCAACAAGGGATGAAAGTTTTCAGCTCTCGTATTATCTCCCTCGTCAAGCCTCGGGAGCCAAAATGTTAGTTAACTCCCTCGGCAAGCCTCGGGAGCTAACTAGTTTATCTCCCTCGGCCTACCGGCCTTGTGAGCTAATGAAGTTTCCTCTTTCGGCGCTGCCTTAGGACGAAACTTTAACTTGAGCTGTAAAACTTACTTTCATCCCTTGTTGCATAAATAACTATTCCTTGTTTGTTTGAACTCTGATTATATAAAGGTATTCTAATCTTTTTTAACACCTGTACTAGATATATTTGTGGGTCCGCTAAAATTTGATATCACGATTTATTTTTTTCTAGAACTATAAACATATATGATCAGTTATTTTCAGATAGCATCTATACAGAAGAATTTTCAAAAGACAATTCATTTTTAAGACAGGATTTTATGAAAATAATTCAATTATCAAATACTTCAAATACCGAAGGGTTCTATAACAGTAATGGTCAAATAATTACCATGAGAGTTTACTTGGATTTAACCTGCCATCATGGCGTCAATTTGTTTAAGAAGGTAAATTTTGGAAAAATTTAATGCTGCCCAGAGGTTAGGTAACATAAGATCTTAATTTACTTCATTTTAGCGAGATACTAGCTTGGGGCCTGTTTATAAAAACTTTTACAATCTCAAAGTAGACGAATTATTGGAGTAGGGTTTCTACATATACCAGAGAATAAACAGGATATATAAACGTACTAAACTCGATTGTATGTGGTTATATATATTGATTTCTCTATTTAGCAGCTGACCAAAGGTTTAATTACAAAAGAAGAAACCAATTATATGGATTCAGACTTATTTATTTATTGTAGAGCTAAACTAAACATCATTAGCTCCACGCAACTCGTTTAATAATGACAAAGCAATACAAACAACTTAAGAGTAGAGCATTATGTATTTAATCTGGCTAGGGATTAAAAAAAAGGAATTACTATGAAACATTGGCGTAGTATTATAGAATTCAATATTAAATGAAAATAAATCGAACTGGTATTCAAATGCGCGAAGAACTTACAAATTTTGAAAAGGGATGTCAAAAGATACAGGTAGGTCAACAGATAGGTAGGCCGAAGATGGAATTGGCAGAAAGGTTAATAGATATTAAAAGTTAAAAAATAGATATTAGAAAATAACAAATAAGAAATTCTCTTTAGATTTCGTTCAAGGTATCAGATCCTTGTAAATAGTTGAATAGGTTTTTAATGTTGGTTTCGTCGTAGCCTAAAAGGTCAGGTGAATTTGAAGGAATACTGTGAGTTAACATGGTTTGTAGTGGTCTACTACAATCGATAAGAATGTGCTTGACTGTAGTCAGTTCTTGGTCTTTCAAAACAATATAGCTGTGTGTCAGTCGAGTTTTTCCAAATCTTAATCTACACAAAACCAAGCCAAATCTCATGTGTCGGATTTTTCTATAGAAATTCTTTCATGAGTTTAGTTTGTTGTTATTTAAAGAGGTCCAAATAAGTTGCAACTGTCTGGTAAGTTATGTCTCAAGGTTGGTTTTATGTCATTTATTGTCACCATTGTATGAGAAGGGCGTCCATTAGAAATATCAACTTTGGTAAATCTATCTGCAGTCTCGTTTCTTAAGTTCATTTATAATTTCTAGGTTTTGTTTTTTAAATTTAAATTTAAATTTAATTTAAATTTAAATTTAATTTTAATTTAATAAAATATAAATAATATATAAATAATATAAAATAAATTTAAATTTAAATTTTTAAATTTGTATGAGTATGTCGCGGTTTTATTTTAGAGAGTTGAAACACAGAGTGAGCAATGATGCTTAGAGGCATTAAAACACACACACGGAAAAATTGATAAAAACAAAGTATGGAATTGATAATTTAGATAAAATCGCGGTATGAATTTTTAGTGCAATTCTTAAACAACCACATTAATTTTTCATATTTATCCCTTCTCTATACAAGAGGAAAAGTAAAAGTTATTTTTTTAATATAAATTTGTAGGTATCTCTAAGTCCAAAACTATTAGGCTCAAACTATCACTGGTTGCTGGTGTCTAATGTGGAGGATGTTAGATGGATGAATAAAATAAACTTGCGATGGGATAGTGACGTAACTCTAGTTACTCCTACAGCTGTTTACGATGTCTATAAAGTTTATATGAATCAGCCAGTCATTAAAGCTATCAGAGCTTTAGATGAAACTAAACCATTTGATGGAAGGCGTAACAGAAATAATTTAATGGGTTACAAGATAAACGCTGTAAATATTGTAAGTTTTGATAGTATGTTAATATGATCATATACTGGTAAGTGTATTCGACATTCAACTATCAGCTCCTGGCATGAGCGATGAAACTGTAGTAACAAGGAGAGAGGTGATAAACACAAAACTCTTAGTTAAAACAGAAAACTCTTATTTTGGCGACTCCAAAGATGATAACGACCGATTTTTTGTGGTTCCATGTGTAAATTCTACATACAAGAATATCTTGACAGAAGGACTGTGCCTGAATATGCTTTAATTATAAACCATTGTTCATAATCGAAGAATAATGACTTATTCGATTGTTGGGTCTGGCTTATTTTGTATAAATATTTTGCTCATAATTTATACCCAAGTAAATAAATCGATTTAATTAATTTCAGGTACATAAAATATTATAATAAGAGTTTTAAATTTGCATAAAAGACCTCTATGTTTTATTAAAAGAGACCTGAAGCACTTTAAGGTAGCTTTTATTAAAATCTTGTACTCTAGTTTGTAGTTAGCAATTCTTTCAAAATGCAAACGCATGATGGTTTTGTGGTTCTAAGATAGCGCATTTTTTAATGAAAATTCACAACAAGGTACTTATATTGTTTACTATTGTTATATATTAATCAGATTTTTTTCATGTATTCTTTGGTGATTTTTTACCAGGTAACACTGGATGTACCTAAATCATACACGGAGTTTCTCCAACTTCAAGATAGATTTTACAAGCCATATATTAATCCGATCCCAAGATTCACTCTCAGTTGGTTTATAGATATTTCTAATAAATATAACTTTAGGTAAGTATTCTATCAATGGTGTCCAGTTATTACCATTATAATTTAGGTAAGTTCGCCCCATGGGTAAGTATTTATATAAAAAAAAAACCGCTGTTTGAGGGTCCCTTTTTCATGAAAGTGTCCCTTTACTTTTTTCTTTGTTTTTTATGTACATGTTTGTCCTTAAACCTTTCTTTTACTTACTTTGTTATAAGAGAGTAATTATCTACATCAAATCCTTTACATTAATGTATCCTTAGATAATATAGTTGAATTTTGGCGGTTATTTTCCCCCGTTTTATTTCATCCAATCGGATTACGATTAGATTATTTTATAATCATGTGTTTTTAAATTACCTTTATCTCCAGACGGTATATAATACGAAATTGAATGACTAGATTTAAGAGAGTAAAGAATCACTTTCACTCCCAAGGGAGTGAAAAGTACAGTTGCCAACTTACTTAATAATCGACAAACTGATAATATATAATAGTAATGCGTTGCATCAAGAATCACGTCAAAAGAATACATCAAATAAAATTATTTATTAAAGCCAGCGAAGATAGTCTATCAAAAACATTCGGATGCTATACTATTTAAAAGTATAAAGTCAAAAAGGCTCGCTTCGCTTGCTAGTTAAGGTATCTTTAACATTTTACATAGTATAAAAGGCTCGCTTCGCTCGCTACAATACGTATATTTATCATAATGCATAGTAAAAAAGCTCGCTTCACTCGCTAGATTGCTTATGTTTATAATAATTCAAAGTTAAAAAAAAGGCTCGCTTCGCTCGCTAGATTGCTTATATTTATAATAATACAAAGTTAAATTAAAGGCTCGCTTCGCTCGCTAGATTGCGTATATTATAATAATACATAGAGAAAAAGATCGCTTCGCTCGCTAGATTGCTATATACAATAATACATAGTAAAAAGGCTCCTCGTCGCTAATGCTATATTTATAATAATACATAGAAAAAAAGGCTCGCTTCGCTCGCTAGATTGCGTATATTTATAATAATAATAGTAAAAAAGGGCTCGCTTCGCTCGCTAGATTACTTATATTATAATATACATAGTAAATAAGGCTCGCTTCGCTGCTAGATTGCGTAGATTTATATTAATGCAAAGTAAAAAAGGCTCGCTTCGCTCGCTAGAGTTGCATGTTTATAATAATGCAAGTAAAAAAGGCTCGCTTCGCTCGCTAGATTGCTATGTTTATAATAATACAAAGTAAAAAGGCTCGCTTCGCTCGCTAGAATGCTTATATCTATAATAATACATGTAAAAAAAGGCTCGCTTCGCTCGCTAGATGCTATATTTATTAATAATACAAAGTAAAAAAGGCTCGCTTCGCTCGCTAGAATGCTTATATTTATAATAATACATAGAAAAAGACTCGCCTCGCTCGCTAGGTTGCGTATATTTATCATAATACAACGATATATTACTCGAGTTATTCCTTTAAATTTAAATTTTTGTGTTCATTTTTTAACTGCCATTTTAAATTATTCAACGAAATTTGAAATGTCGACCATGAAAATATATATTTTCTTTTTACTCTTTATGAGCTTTAAAACGATATACAACACGATTTATCGCTCAAAATTGTTTTATCGGTCCGCCATATTGGCCGCCATTTTGAAAATATTTTTCGTAATATTACCAAAAAACTGTACAGCTCTGACATATAGTAAATTTTATTTGTATAAAAGTACTAAAGTATATTACAATAGATCTTTATCTTGTAAATTCTTATAAAATTAGTAAAAAATTAATTATTATATTAAATTATGGCCGCCATGTTGAATTTTTCGGAATTTAGTATATAACATTTTTTGTTCTACTAATCAAGAGCTTTACAACGATATATTACTCGAGTTATTCCTTTAACTTTAATTTTTTGAGTTAATTATTTTAGCCCGCCATTTTTAAATTATTCAAAAAATTTTAAAATGTGGACCATAAAACTATATTTTCTTTTTCTACTCTTTAAGAGCTTAAAACGATATACAACACAGATTTTTTTCGCTCAAATTTTTTTTTATCCGGTCGCGCCATATTGGCTGCCATTTTGAAAATATTTTCGGAATATTCCAAAAAACTATACAGCTCTGACACATAATTAGTTTTACCTGTATACAAAATTTTATATCAAAATCGGTCAATTTTTACGGCAGTTATCGCGACACGTACAAACAAACACACAAAACACACAAACATACAAACATACAAACATTACAAACAAACATACGCGCCGTCCCATCTTCTGAAATGTAAGAAATCACTTACGTTCGTTCAATTATTTTTATTTAAAAACTAAGATACCTATAAATAAGAAGATATACAAGAATAAGATGTATGAATATAAAAGAATGTAAAAGAATATAACATTAACAATCATTTTATTTTAAGTAGAACTAGTGTAATGATAATAATATTATAAGATTAAATAATTTAAAAAATAAAAACTAGTTCTTTATTTAAAAGTAAAAAAAAATAAGTTGGCTATCCTGATTTTTAAATCACTTTAAGATTTGCATACTCATTGTTTTTGTTTCGACAAAATATCATTCAATCAAAGTTTGTTTAGTTTAAAACCTTAGCTTTAACGTTTAACCTGTCTTAAACTTTTATAATTAGATTAAAATATTACTTATAACTGCTCTAATATTCTACTCTAATAATTCAATTATGTCAGATAATATAGTGTGCGATGTTGACGAACTTTTTAACAATACACCTCCTGACATTGCTATTGAAGCGAACTTGGTAAAAGAAAACTTGTTACCGTAGAAATCAAAAAAGTTATATGACAAATCATGTAACAATTTTAAAAGTTGGTGTCATGATCATAATTAATATACAAGTAAGTGAAAATGCATTGCTTCTTTATTTTAATAATGAATGAAACTCAAAACAAGTGTCAAGTCTGTGGTCGCTGTATTCAATGATCAAATCATCTTTGCTTGTGAGAGAAAATGTTAATATCAAAAGCTATGCATCACTAATAGTGTTATTAAAAAGAAAAAACGAAGGTTATGTTGCAAAGAAAGCGAATGTTTTTACTAAGAACCAAGTTGAAGATTTTTGCATAATTCACTAAACGACGAGTTTCTTATGATAAAGGTAAGATAATTTTCAGTTGAAAAAATCACGAAAAAAACATTCTTATTTTATTTTCAATGTCGACGTTTAGAGATAAATTACTTTTTTTACATATTCCGTTTATATGTTATAATAAACTTAATTTCTTTCATTAATAATTATATTTCAGGTTTTTGCCATTTTATATTAACATTGTTAGTTTTTTTTTTAATAAATATAATGTAATATTTTTATCGTAGCTTCGCATTTTTCGCAGTGTTGCCAACATCCAGTATAAGCTTTCGTCATCTGTTTTCTTATTGGTCGGTACGGATCTTTACGTCTAATTTTTGATAACGCAGTATTTTGCTAGCTTTTTATTGGTTGATTAGGTTTATTTTCTTGATTTTTCGGTTTTGTTTAAATGCGTAGATAGACCAGGTGTGTAAAAGCGTTCGTTAGATTCGCCTCGTATCGTAAGTCTTCTAGGTTATGAAGACAAATTTAAAGTTTAGTGGACTATTTTTTAAATTAATGCTATTTCTTGATTTGGAACTTTTGGATTTATTAAATTTGTACGTATGTTTTATTCATTTTTATACTGTAAAACTTGTTTTTTTCTGACGAGTCATTTCACATTTGTAACGACCTCACCTAAAGCGATAAATAAATTCATACAGTAGGGTGGGGGAACAGATCACAGTGATCCAACTCCCTGGTTTGAGGTGGTCCTAAAACAGGCTAGTTGCTTAAACTACCGCTCTGAGCGCTAGTTTTCACACGTGTCCCGGTTTTAAATCGAGACATCCACAGAGATATATACTGGAGGAGACATAGCCAATCTCAATCGATTTGGGGCTCTCAGAGGCTTTGTGTAACCTAATTGAAACCTACTTCAAGAGTGTTTTAAGGTTAAAACACAAAGAGATAGAGGGGGCATAGCGTATCTTGGATACATTAAGAGAGCTGAAACATCATTATGGAGGATCTGTGTAACCTTATTGAAACCTCTCCTAAAAGTGAATTAAGGTTATAATAAATCAATTGTTTTCGGCTTACTACATATTGTTTGTGTTTTTATTTGTATTTTAACGTTCTCTAAATAAAACACTGTAATTTTGATCTGTTTATTTGGTTATATTGACAGTCGAAGGTTGTCAGGTTATTTTTTCAATGTTTCAAAAGTCAAGCAATAGGGCTCCTCTAGTAATATGTGTCTATGCTAAAATAAACCAAATTTTTGCGGCTTCCCGCACATTGATTGTGTTATGACTGGTATTTTCAACGTTCTTCTACATAAGTTACTAAATATATAACTAATTTGTAATATGTAACGTAATTTTGTACTGATTATTTTATTTTACTAATAAGCGAAGGTGGCCAGGTTATTTTTTCGATGTTTCAAAATTTAACATATAGGGCGTCTCTAGTAATAATATCTCTATTTATTTATGTTTATAAACAATGTAAACACGATAATTTTTTCCATTAAAAGGTAAAAATAAATCAACATTATGAACACACAAATTAATTTCCATTTCTGCCCGTCACGGTTATAGATGAAGTGCTTAATGACGTCACGCCGAGAGAGAGAAGACCTTCTGAACAACAACAAACTGTTTGGTTATCATCGTTTCTTATGGCATTTTTAAGTTACGTCCTTTTTTTCAATTGTTTCAGTAATTAGTCGGGTTTGTGATAAACAAAGCTTGTTTTCGCAATCAAGAATGTTGTACGATCACTACGATCTATCAAGTTTATTAAAGTTACAGGTGTTTAAAGATGGGTGAAAAACTGTGGTTTTAACAGACTGTTTGTTTAATTTAGTTCCGTTCAAATATTTCACTAATTATTATAAATTGGTTGGGCTTATTATTATTTCATTAATCAGCACGCCCTTGTGGTTAATTTAAAGGATTATTTACATGCATTTAACGATTTATTTTCAATTTAACTTCGTACATACATAACTACTGTTAGACGTCAATGTTATTTACTTGATTTGTGTTCAAATTTTGAATGTATTGATGAAAGTTAGTACAAATTGTTATTATTTGTACTAAAGAACAAAGGTAATTTGTTAATAATTGAAGCAGTATGGAAAAACAGATTTTGCATTACCAGAAACTCTATAGATAAGTTGCTTAATTCACTTCTATACTTTGCTGCAGTAAATAATTAAAGTGAAATATCAATATCTTCTATTCAATTTTATTGTCTTGAAAACTGATATGCTAGCTTTTTCCAACTGATAAAGTATACATTAAGAAATAGACTCATGTTGAATAAACTTTCTGCATACATAAGTACAGCTAGATGTCAATATTATTTACTTAATTTATGTTCAAATTCTGATAACTAAAGGATTATTTAAAGTCTAAACCGTATCAAATTCACAACTGCAAAGCTATGCCCACTTCAAGAAAATTAAGTTTCATCTGGGTCGAAGACTTCAGGCTATTGTGGTCGTAAGCATGGTTAGCTTAGGATCCCTATATTTCACAACAAAATCCAATCTTTTTTGTTTTTAATTACGGCCAGATAATTTTTTTTTATAATAAAGAGCTCACTGATGATTGTTAAATTATTTATAAACATTTAATTATAATGCCATGATTATAGTGGAATAGAATCAACAAGTGACTTCACTCACTTATTTCAGCTGTCTATACATGTGAAAATGTCAAAAGAAGAATCTTTTGACCGCTAGGGCTACTGTAAAAATTAATTTAATCTTAGATGAGGTTATGCCTGCCAATGCCAATTCGCCTGTTATTGATAAAGGTTATTTTGTGTGACATAAATTCGTACAAAACAATAACACACATTTTTATTTTTACACGTATATAAAACCACACGAAGGTATTGTTTACGAAATATTACAAATTTTGATATTCTTTTGTCATTCATAAAGCGGCAGCCATTTTAAAAATATGGAATATATTTTGTTATTTTTTGAAATAAATTTTTCAATTATCACACCACATAAATATATACTTTGCTCACACGCCAGATTTGGCAGGGGGTTCAACCCCAACTGTTCACACAGTAATTTTAACCTTTAGTTTAGACTCTACACCGATAAAAAAGAAGTTTTGAGTTGAACTTCGTGTTTAATCCTGTTCACACGACCGGGGGAGTTGAACCCCCGTGTCTAGTGATACTATTGTACTCTATGACTTGCACTAATTTTTTAGGGGAGTCAGTTCAGTTGTTATTTTATTCTACTTTAGTCAAGATGCAACAAAGGGGTAAATAATAAATCTATATAATAAATAAATTATAATAAATCAAGTTAGTTACACTTGTGAAAAAGTTTTATTTACAAAAAATATTTAATGTTTGTAATATATAATTATTTACAGAAGCAAAAAGGTGTTCTTTTTTGTTTTCCTTTTATTTGATATCGAAAGTTCCCCCATTTCCTTCTAAGCTCATTTTCTTTTCTTCTTGAAAAGTAGGCATCAGAATGTTCATGTTATGTCTGAAACGAGATATTACAAAAAACCTATTAGTGAAGTTTGCAAATATTTGTGGAAATATATTACTTTGGATAGATGTGAGACAACTACTTGTTGAACAATGGTAGGCAAAATAATATGACTCTTTTTACCAGCCCCATAGAATGTTTAACACCGCACACTGTGATAAAATCCGTGAGGCATAGCTAGCACCTACACCTTCTTGGTGATTTATGTAATCACACAGGGTTCAGTTCAGCTAGGAGAGCCTTGACTTAATATTGGCTCCCAGGATTTCACTTGTTCCAATACAACACTTTCAGAAATTTAGCTGCTACGCAGTAAGATGTGGTATGAATCATAGAGATATTATTACTAGAGGGGTCCTATAAGTTAAATTGTGAAAGACCAAAAAAGTAACCTGACCAAATCGATGTTTAATACAATCAAATCATTACAAAGTTACAATAACTTATATAGTTGACTAATCAACACACAAACAATGTGCGGGAAGCCAAAACCATTTGATTAATTATAACCTTAAACTCTCTCCTGAAGGGGGTTTCAATGAGGTTACCCAGAGCCCCTGAGAGCCAAAAAAGATGTTACAGGCCTCTCAATGCATTGAGATAGGCTAGGCTCCCTCTAGTATATATCTCTATGGTATGAATTCTAACGCTTGTGCCAAACAGCCAAATCGAGCATAAGGTTGATATAGTTATCATAGTTTTTATAATCTCCGATTTCTTAAACCGCTGCGAGATTTTGCAGCGGAAATAAGAGAAGAAGGTTCATTTTAAAAAGCGTTTATACAGTCATTACCAAGGCTCCGCGAAGTCTCTGCTCGTCATCAGTGCACTGATGAATAGATGTAATTTATATGTAAATAAATAGCAGGCTATACTGACTCCAGCCATACTCGTATTTAATTATATACGAAGCAATTTTCCAAGTTTTTCTGTATTTTTTTTTTTAATCTAATTTAATGATTTTTTTAACAGCTACAACATGTCATTTCAAACATTATGGGGAACTCGAGACAAAGATGGGAATTGGAACGGTATGGTGGGCTTGCTCCAGAGAAACGAAGCAGATGTATCCGTCAACATGTTCGTACTAAGGAAAGATAGGTGGACCGGACTTCAGTACTTACTTGCCATTCAAGATATAAGGTATTAACTCAAAGCACATCTTGGATAGAAAAATATAGGTGCCCAACGTCTCGGCCGCAAAGCAAACATGCACCGAAGGCCCGTTTTTAATGATCATAACACGTTATCGTCAAATCACGGATGATAAGTTAAATCGTGCGTGGTCAGTACTTGTAAAAGTGGTCAGCCAATCCTATTCTAAGATTGGCTGGATCTTATTTGGAAGATGCAAATCTGAAGTTTGTGCAGGCTAGACATATCGCCCATTAACACTAATGCCTCTTTAAAATGAACGCTAAAAATGTGACAAAGTATTTATTTGCAGTTATTTATTTATTATCTGTTACGGCAGCCCGGTAGAGCTATTTTTAACCAACCTTCTTAATTAGGGACGAACAAAACAATACAATTAAATATACCCCATAACTATATAATTGTTGTGCGATTTCGACGCTAAGCCGTGGTGCCTAGATACAATCTGGATACTTTCATTTAATGGTAGATGAAATTTACATACTTAAGGTTTACTTATTACAAGGTTACTTTAGGTTACTTTATTACAAAGTTTCTCAATTGTTAAAATTATACAATGAAATGAAAAAAATGTAAATTATAACACAGACTGCATAAACATAAACAGCATAACTTAAATAACAAAATTGGATAAACATAAAAAAGTATAACATTATACATACATGAGAAACACTAAACATTTTGGGTGGGAATAATAAGTTATCAGCTAAAACTCGTTAACATTTTAGTAGGCTTTCTCAAAGAACAATGTTTTAATGTTTTTTTTAAGTTTTGGGTGGAAGTTTGTTAAAGCACCTTATTCTAAAATTTGGGGACTGATTTGATTTGGTGAGCCTACAAATGGGAATATTGATTTTAGCAATATATCTAGTGCCATAATTGTGGTTCTTAATAGAATTGAACTCCCCCTCACCATACTGTGCTTTAACGAACAACAACAATGAAATGAATGAAATTATCAATAAAATATTGTTTTCATTTAGCGTCATGTTTAGCATTATTGATGATACGGTTATCTTTCTTAGCTTTCTTTATTCGGTTAGCTGCGGGGGCTGCTCACCATTCTTAAATGCAATAGGGCATACGTGAATGAAAATACGCATATTAAGCAAGCTTCATGGTACCAATATCTAAAGTTAAACTAAGTTTACGTAGCAAAAATAAAAGTAAGTGATTAAAGTTCACTGCCTTACTCATTAACTTAACTTTCCAGTTAAGTGTGCTATCAAGAGACACTCCAAGTAATTTAATGGAAGAAATGTTTATATTATTATTATATTTAAGAGTGTGAGTTAAAATCTGGGTTTTGCCTCATTTAAAGTTAACTTATATACAATAAACCAGTCATTTGCGCGATTTACATTATCATCTATTTCATTAACTATTTCATCAAGATTCTTCCCATTAACTGCATATGTCGTATCATCCGCGAATCTTGGACTTATGGCTCCATATTCAGGGAGATCATTAATGTAAATTGAGAACAGCTAAGGTCCAAGAACAGAGCCCAAAGGCACTACGTGCTTAGAGAGCGCCGGAGCGCTTGTGTTCCCATTAAAAATGGTGGCCTGACTCCTAGACTTGAGGTATGACCCGATAAGGGCTCAAAAATTTTACTGAACAGACTTTTATAAATTTTTAAATTTCTACCACCATCTATTCTGATCTCTATGACATTTATTTGTTTTAACATATTTCAGAGTGGTATTCATATTTCTGCAGCCACCCGCATTTGGAAACGTCGCGGCCCTCACCAAGCCATTTACCAGCCTTATATGGATTTACCTTTTTCTGTTCATTATACTAATAATGGTAACAGCAAGACTCCTTTGTACTTTTGAAACGTCACCGTCATTTGACTCATGGCCTGCCATAATAGAGTTTACAATAGGAAATATATCTCAGCAAGGTAAAATCCATTACAATAAATAATTCTGGTTTAAATAATTCTGGCGCGAAGGTCCACAAGCTGGGCGAATTTTCTATGAAATACGCGCTTTCTTGCTTATCAATCCAATTTTCTCCATAATTTGATCCATATCTCTCAAAGGCTTTTCATATTGAAACGAAACTTGGCATATGGCGAGATGTTGGGTAGGTTACGAGGCCTATTGTTTGTGCAAACAATCGGCCTCGTACCCGCAAGCAGAGTTGTTATTTTACACGTAAAAAAAAATATTTTTTACATACATGGCGTAAAAAATTATTTTTTACGCGTAAAAAATGTTAAAAAATGTAAATAATGTAAAAAATTCGATTGGACATGCGCAATAAGATTATTTTTCATTTTATGTAGTTTAAATTTACTTAATTTTGCTTAATTACTTCTATATTTTTAATAATTGTGGAAAATTTAATTAAGTTAAAGTAATAAGAAAAGTCCGTAATATTAGTTTTTGACAAATAAAAAAGGAAAAAGAAGACGAAGGCATAATCTTATCTCATATTTTTCCATGTTTTGTTTATCATTTGATTCTAACTCTTGTTTCTGGTGTTTCCTTTGTAGTTTTTTTTACTTTTTATTTTATTGTTTCATTATTTGTTATTTTGTTATGCTCGATCTAATGTTAGACCCCCAAATTAAAAAAAATGGCTATTTTAAGATCTAACTAGATTTAGATTGTTAATCTTCTCTTAAAATGTGATGTATGAAATTTATTGTTGTTGCTCTAATTGCTTAACAACTTTAGTTATTTTGTAACATATCAAATAAGGCATGTTAAATTTTTTCAACATTTCATAATTTGGTTGCCTTACCCTTACCATTTACAATAAATTTTTTAGCTTTAATTTTAGAAATGATTTAATTGCTTTAATCTAAAGTTTCAATGATTTGAACTAATGCAAAAACGCCCAAAGCCCATTAACTTTAATCTTCAATAAAAGTTAATGAGAAGTTAGGATACTGGGCTTTAATAATAATTTTTACGTTTGAATTTTTACATGATGTAAAATAGGTGAATTATTTACGTGAATTTTTTACGTGTAAAAAATCGTGTAAAAACGCCATGTAAAAAATTCCTACAACTCTGCCCGCTAGGAGGTTCCCAGGCTGCGTAGCAGCTATGGGCTGATGGCTCCTGTTTTTTAACTTCTCTATTTTTTCGAATCAAAATGAAACTTTGCATACGCGATATGTTTAAGGTGGTTATGAAGCCTATTTTTCACGAAGAATGTATGTTAAAAAAGATTTAAAATAAGGAGTTACACTTTAAGGTAGATAGCAAGCTTAAGATTGAGACTAGAGTTGCAGCTTAATCGTACAATCTTAAATGGAGCAAAAGCAGACATCCATGGAAGTCCGAGTAATATAGTTTCGATATATTTGTGAGAGGTGCTTAGGTCCATATAATTAGTGGCTTGTTACTTTGTTTACAAACCCTTTTAGTAGATAATAAAAAAAAAGAAAAATGACTTTTATTTACAAAATACAACAAAATAGTACTTACAACTCATAAGCCTACTCCAGGGTCCGTGGGTTATATATATATATATATTTTAAAATACATATAAAATCAATTAAATAATACACTATAGGTTATTATTTAATAATGTTATACCAACAGTCAACATTATTATTAAATAAATACATATTTTTTAGATGCTTTTTATTAGAAGTGAAAAGGAGATTCAAAATGTTTTTATTAGGAAAGGGGGAGAATATTGCATAGCACATATATAACTGCAGAAACACACACACACACACATATATATATAATATATATATATATATATATATATATATATATATATATATATATACATACATTTACACATATATATACACACATATATATATATTATATATATATATATAATATATATATATATATATATATATATATATATATATATATATATATATATATATATACCCATAAATACATACACATATACATGCATATTATAGTATATAATATGGGTAAAAAAAGCTTTAGAATTGTCTAGGTAGGTGGGGCGATCTATGCATTAAAATACTAAGGCGCATCTCAAAAGACCCAAAATAGAGCATGAAATAATATTGTTTTATAACCTATTAGGAAAACCTGATGTGCGCTGTTGATCTACTACATTGTAAGCATGCGTACTGGGTATATTGAACCTGTATAGTGTGTTTTAACCTAATATTTTATATTTACTCTTCTCTATTTACAATAACACATTGCCTTAGCCCTCTCCTTACTAAAACTCTTAAGTTATCACTGCCCTGTCTTCTCTAGGTATAACTATGCTCATTTCCAGGTCCAAGTGATACACTAGGAACGTCATCCAGCAGAACAGCAGCTCTCTCTGTTTTTTTATTCTCATTTTTTGTTCTGACTTATTACAATGCAGCAGTACTCAGTGGCCTGCTCAGTCCATCGCCAAATGCAATTAGATCACTGACACAACTGCTAGATAAAACTTGGGCATTTGGCGTTTATGATGCTTCTTATTTCCGTGACTTTGTAAGAAGACTAGTAATGAATATACATTTAGTTATATATAGTATAAGATAGATAAAGCTAAGGCAAAAAAAGAGCCATAAATAGAGACAATATTACGTATTTAATTATTTATCCCACAAGTATTGAATAAAATGATATTTATATCATTTGAGTTCAGGCTCTGTCGGCGCCCTGATGAGTTAGACGTAACGAAACAGAGTGGGACATGACATTATGTCGAGCCATCAATGATGACGAATGTCGAATGATGGAACAGTTCCCAGATGTAGCATTGCATATTGCTTGTTACATTTCCTAGGTGTCTCTCGCACAATTATATTGTGTAAAATGATATTTTTTGTGACACAATATAATAGCGGAAAATCTCTGTCAAAAATGGCCCACCACAAAAATTATTTAACGATTTCCACTGTCGATGAATTGACATATCGACATGTAAAATTTTTCCATGTCTCTCGTTTGATATTGAGCCTTCAATATATTGGCGATACATAAATAATCAAGATTTTTTTCAATATTATAAGATTTGTTTACAAGGGATGTCAAGTCAAGAAAATGGGTCTCAGACATCATTTATAATATCAAACCCAGACAGAGGCTAATTAAATAGTCAGAGTATTTCCGTATTTAATTTTTCCTTATCGAGGGCTGGACATAATATACACCAATATAATATTAATAACAAGGCAGAGAGCCCTAGTGTACGCATATTAAATGAATTTTGTTTAATTAACTTATATTTTAATAGTTCAAAATTAGTGGGACACCCAAAGTACATTGTACTACTTAAAAATGTCTTAACAATCCATTTATTGCATAAGGTTTCGGTTTATGCTTTATAACTTCAGCAGTTACTCAATTATCAAGTACTACTCGTAACTTTTTTTTCTGTATTTGTTAAAGGAAATGCTCGCATGTTTTGCAGGCTATACAAAATTATGACTCTAAAATTGACATTGAACACCATTATTAGCACTAGTTTAAAGCTCAGTTGGTTTCTTGGTTGGCTTTTTTAAGGTTTTAGCGCATTTCCTAAATGCGAAAGCTCTGCCTTCCCTAAATTCCGAGCCGAAAGCCTGTGGCTTTCGGAAACGAAGCAGGACTAGTTTCGTACTAGGATTGAGAATAACCTTTTTTTATTATTTTTTCTCAGAGTGAAGAAGGTTTCTGGGGGCAAGACATCACTCCCAGGAAACGTCTCATAGCGAAGCTTAAAAACCAAGATACAATGTACTATAGCATAGATGCTGGGTTGGAACAAGTAAAACAGGGCAATTTCGCCTTTCTAACTGATTCCATTATATTATTCAAAAGTATCCTAAACAAATTTAGCGACAGGCAAATCTGCAATACTGTTGTAATTACTCATAACAAGTTAAACCAGTGCACGTCAGTGAGTAAGGAAACTCCGTTCAAGGAATTATTTTCAAGAGAGTAAGTAAATCAGGGAAATACTTCACATGTCTTTCAATCCTTTAGTTAAAATAATTTACATGCTCTATCAATCTTTAGCTCTATCCTTTAGTTAAAATAATACATGCTCTATCTATTCTTAAGTAAATAATTTACATGCTCTATCAATCCTTTAGTTAAAATAATTTACATGCTCTATCAATCCTTTAGTTAAAATAAATACATGCTCTATCTATTCTTAAGTAAAAATAATTTACATGCTCTATCAATCCTTTAGTTAAAATAATTTACATGCTCTATCAATCCTTTAGTAAAAACAATTTACATGCACAATCAACCCTTTAGTGAAAACATTTTACATGCGACATCTACCCTTTAGTGAATACATTTTACATGCAACATCAACCCTTTAGTGAAAATATTTTACATGCACCATCATTTCTTTAGTGGAAACATTACTCATCAATCTTTTAGTTAAGATACCTCACACATGCCACTAATATTTAGTGAAAAAAATTTACATGTTGTCACTAAATATAAAATTGTTTAGAATACGACTAAACCAAGGGCAGAGCCTAGTTAATTTACTAAAATTATTTCTTTCAGGCTTCTGTTACAAAAAGAGCACGGCTTTATTAATTACAATTTGTTAAAATGGATGGATGACATGCCAGCGTGTGTGTGGCAGCAAGAAGCCCTTAGCATTGGAGTAGAAGGATTATCTTTAGCTTATTATATTCTTCTTTCTGCTATCTTACTCTCTACGATCATCTTTCTATTAGAATGCATTTGTTGCTCTATAAAAAATAAAACTTTAATAGAAATATAGTTGAGATTTTTAAACACTGTAAATTTATTTTATCTACTTACGGATAATTAACATAAGAATATTATTCTTTAAAATGTTATGTTTAATTTTTATCGGTTACAGTAAAAGAATGAAGATGACAATAACTTATTAAATTAAGATAAGAAATTTATCACTTAAATAACTAAACAAGCAGACAGCGTTTTTAAATACTTGCTACTAGATTTTAGAGTCAGCAAATATTGCTTTAATGTTGTTGCAACACTCACAATATCAGGTAGAGTTGGTCTTGTAATTTTTCAGTACTAACAATATTTTAATTAATTTTTTCACTTATTATTTTTATATTATCACTTATAATTTTTATACTTAATTATTCTGATTTATTATATTTTAGAGGAAAATTATTTTACCTTGTTTACAGTTTCATATTAGGACACACGGCTAAAATCAATTGACAGCGTTGGAAAATAATGCAAGGGAGCCAATAAGGTTATTTCTGGATGTTAAACCACGCCCTCAATTTTTAAATCAAGAACCAATCTTATTGTTTCCTTGACACTATTTCCCCACGCTGTGTGTCGCCATGAGTGGAACTATAGTAATCATTTACAATGTTTTACATTTGTGACTTTATATAACCAAAAATTAAAAAATAATAAAATAAATGACAAAACAAACAATAAAAATCTGACAATTCATGAACAGCTAGTAAACAATTTATACAAGCATTAAATAGCAATGTTGCCAATCTTTTATTTAAAATTATATTCATTGCGTATTTTATAAAAATGAATTAATAATGCTTCGAATTTTAAGTAATAATATGTAGAAAATACTATTATAAACAATAATCATGTTTAACAGACGAATAACACCGAAATTATCTCGATAACCTGCAATATAATAACCTCAACTCATTTATTTCTCCTCCTTGAGTGTTTCATTATTTATTTAAATGTACCATACTTAGAATAATACTATATATAGAAGGAGCACAGGACCGTAAACACAATGTAATTCCACTGATAACACGAAAGCCGGTTGACTGGTGCAACTAAGTAATGCTGCCAACCTGACCACAAAACATTATTTTAAATATGTGTCATAAATATCTATTAATGAAGAAAGATCGTAAAGAACAAATATAATAACTTAAAACACCTGCTGATTATTTAATAAAACTGGTCTTAGATGGCAAAAGGGTGGCGGAATACAAGAATCTACATTTAGTTGACGAGGACTACTTTTTATATATAATTTTAATAAATACGTTAAACTACAATTTAAAATGCATAAAATATTGTAATGCACCGATATTTATATTAGTATTTTATGAATAATCAATCATTAATTAATAATAGGACATAATAATTCAGCAACCGGAAGTATTGCCAACTTTTTTTTAGAAAATTGTATATTGTAAGGGTGGCAGCATTACTTAGTTG
This sequence comes from Microvelia longipes, assembly GCA_018340805.1. NCBI lineage: Eukaryota > Metazoa > Arthropoda > Insecta > Hemiptera > Veliidae > Microvelia > Microvelia longipes. The sequence goes on from JACMZG010000022.1 coordinate 24,122,400, forward strand.
CACCAGTGAACCGGCTTTCGTGTTATCAGTAGTGCTCCTTCTATATATAGTATTATTCTAAGGTACCATAACTCCCTTAGAGTTTGAGTATTACTAGTCAAATTCCCCTACTGTTTTTAAATATTTTGTCGAGAGTTTTGGTAAAATGATATTTTGCAGCTTAAAAGCAGTTCAGTAATGACTAATTTTGCAGCCGTAAGTAGATAAAAATATTTTTGGGCGGCAAAACTGCAGCATGTCTGATATTTGTTTTAAGTTTCGACTCCTCAATGTAAACACAGTGAGAGTTATTAGTGACACACACAAAAAATAGTCATCATTATAATTGCCACTTAGAACGACATGATGAATTCTCGGTATCTGATTTTTAGGGCAATTGCAATACTTTTCCTTTATATCTACGCTAGATAAGGAAAGGTAAAAATCAGATAAATAATATTGTAAAGACAGTAAAGACAGCTCTAACACATCAAAGATGTCATTTTCAAACAAGACACAAATAAACGACAAACAAAACGCAATTACTATACATTTTTTATGATTTAATTACAATATTTACAACAAACGAGATAATAGATTTTTATGTTTTTTTCTGAAGAAAACTATACAAACATTTTTATTTATATTTTGTTTTGTTAAGAACTGTGTAAAAATGCTCTCATGTATAGATAGATTAGTCAATGATAAATATAATAATAAATTATTAAAACTTATGTTATAAATATTGTAGTTAAAAATAATTTTATAGACAAACATTTAAGGATGAATATTACTACTGAATTTGTTGGAAAATATTTTGAAAGATTATCCAATGTAATTATTTATTCGTGCAGAATAATGTCTTTATTGGGTAAACTTTTTATTTTATTTAAGAAAGTTTAATAATACGGAAGACACCTAACATACCTCTTCCCATGTAAAAAAATTATCGCCAAATACAACCCAATTTATGTAGACTCTAATAACAGCCATCATCGATTTATTTATTATAACTAAATTTTAACACACTATAGGTATTATGTTATTATGTAATATATAAATCATTTATTTATATATCATATATAACCTCATAGCAGATTACTGTGAGGTTATAAAGAGTCCCTCAGAGTCCCAAAATAATGTTTAGTGTAGCCAAAGAGACTAATACTATTAGAGGGAGGATACAACAGCTCTTATCGTTTCTTGGGTAGCTAGGTGTGCCGTAACGGTACATTGGTGACGTAATTTTTTCCTAATAATTAAAATTTCACGTAAATATTACATTATTTTTCGACTATTTTGTTTTAAATCAAGTAAAATGAATTTAAAATAAGTTTTAATTATTATCTATTGCATGTATTCTTTAATTGTTAGTATTGAATAAAGTGGTTTAATGTGGCATCACTGAAAAATGTCCGCCGTTAGTAGAGTGCATGCTACAATAGGAGTTGTAGTAGGGTGGGGAAGTATCTAGTCTCTCTCTAGGGAGACTATAGTATGGTAAGTACAGTTACGGCACCTATGGAAACTGTCTTACTTCCAGAGCCCTTATCCCTGCGTTAATCGGGTTCTGTACTCCCTCTAATAGTATTAGTTTCTTTGAGTGTAGCATAATGTATTGAAATAGGATGTATCCCCTCCAGTTTTATTAAAAACCGAGTGTATAAAACAGAGCATTAGACCACTCAGGTAGATCCTTAGTGCAAACTCATACCAGTAATAATATATCACTATGGTTTAAAGCCTCTCAATGTATTGAAATAGGTTATGTCCCCTCTAGAAATATACCGGGTGAATATAGGGTGATGAACCTATATACAGCCGAAAAAGGAGCGACAGACTACTGTCAAATACAAGGAGTACAGCCCTACTAAGTTCTTATCGATGTTCATAAAAATTTCAACTTACTTAAACTAGAATATAAAAATATAAAATAAAATATTTTTGCTCTCTACAATTTTTAGAGTATGCATACGTGTTTATTAAAATTTTATTTAACGTTAATGTACTTTTTACTCAATCATTTTCTCGCGACACAGAACAAAATTGATTGTGACCTTAGAGTTGAGAAACGCAGGGTTAGATTATCACTGTAAGCCATAAAGCTACCCTAGGGTTGAGAATCGCTGTGTTAGAATATTACCGATAGCCATAAAACGACCCAAGGGTTGTGGATTACTGAGTTAGATTATTACTGGTAGCCATAAAGCGACCCAAGGGTTGAGAATTACTGTGTTAGATTATTACTAGTAGCCATAAAGCGATCCAAGGGTTGTGAATTATTGAGTTCGATTATTACTGGTAGCCATAAAGCGATCCAAGGGTTGTGAATTATTGAGTTAGATAATAATCTAACTCAATAATTCACACTGGTAATAACCGGTACCATAAAGCGACCAAAGGGTTGTGAATTACTGAGTTAGATTATTACTGGTAGCCATAAAGCGACCCAAGGTTTGTGAATTACTTTGTTGTTTTATTACCGGTAGATAAAGCGATCCAAGAGTTGAGAATAACAGTGTTTATATTATTACCGGTAGCCATAAAGCTACCCAAGGATTTTGTCATACTTCTAATCCACCGAGTGGAACATTTCAAAAGCACTAACAATTAACCTTTAAAAAAAGAGGAAAATATGTTCCTAAACTATCGAATATTGTCTTTACCTCCTAAAAATGTATTCATGCAAGTCCAAATTTCCTATTATTATTTTGGCAACTATTACCCTAATGTGGTAAATGCGTGTTAATAATTTTGAAAATTAAAACAAACCTTAATATTGCATACCTTAAAAACTGCAATAAATTTTAAGAAATTTAACATTAATACCAACACATTTTGGCAATTTTTAGGCATATCATTGATTTTTCTTAAATATCACAAGAAAAATGTTTTGAACAAAAGTCTATTATATATATCCAACAATAGTTTCATAAAAAAATATTACCGCAATGTTATGATATTAGTATCAAATTTACTATTTGATTCTAATGCAGTTTTAAAATAGGCAACATTAATCTATGCTCTGATTCAATTTACAAATGAAATTAAACAGAGTCACTCCACTAATGATATATATTTGACTTAGCCAGCTTTCAATCTTAACAAATCATCATCAGTGCCGGCGAGCAGCAAAGAAAAGAGTCAGGAGACAGCGGTTACAGTTTTGACTAGAAGTTTGTAGCTGACAGCTGATGATCTGTTAAGATTGAAAGCTGGCTATGTCAAATATATATCATTAGTGGAGAGACTCTGTTTTATTTCATTACTTGAAACTCCACAACTCATTTTGTCTTATTATCAATTTACAAAGTTATCTAAAGTGATAACAAAATAACCATATTTGGTTCATACTTAACAAAATAATAATAAGTTTAAACTTACAGGGGGCCGTGAATAACATTTTTGAAAGTCTGGGATCAGGTTTCCCTATTTTTAAGGACTCTATGCGGGTGCCTTTGAAATGTTCCACCTGGTATAATCAACAATTTAGATGGATAGTGAAAATCAAAGAAATGATTTTCAGATATCATCTTTGATAATGAAATATTAGAAACTGACCAATTCTTAAATAAATACAATATAAAAGTGGTTCAACTTTCAAATAATACTAATACTAGTTTGCTCTATGATAACCAAGGAGTGATTACTGATGTCGGTGTTTTATTGGAGTTAACTTGCCATCAAGGAGTCATCTTCTTCAAAAACGTAAGAAATTATCACCTCCTTCTTTTTTACAGTCTATCGTTTAGTTTAAAAATCTTGACAGGTCAGTTTAGACACCACTGATTCTTAAGAAAAAAAATCCCTGCAAAAAGGGACCGGGAAAAAACTATGTAAACAAATCAGGTTATTTTACCCGTATTTTCTTGGCGATGTTTTTTTACATTTCTTTTGTCTAGTTTTATTATAAAATATAATTTTTAAGATTAATTTAAAAGTAGTTTTCAAAACGATGTAATCAAAAGAAGAACCACAAACAAAGTGAACGATTGCCGAGAAGAAGGTTTTTCCCTATAGCGGTTATTGTGGTAGGGATTTTTTTTTTCTCTTTTTAATTGGATTTAATTTCTCTTTTTTTCTCTTTCTGATTGGTCAATCCCCAAAATACTTATGACCTTGGGGATTTTTAAACTACACGATCGACTGTAGTTCTGAGTTTTTAGATGAGTTTTTTAAGTTTGAATGCATATTGTGTCATATTATTTTTATAATATGAAACAATACGCATTCAATCATACAAACTTCACACAAAAAAGCAGTTTGTTTTAGAAAAAAATAACCATAGCTGACAATTTATTTAAATCGTCAAACTTTTATCGAAGAACTATTATGATCCATTACATTACGTAATTAACAACTTTAACTCCACTTAATTCATACTTCCCGAACAAATTTAAAGCAACACTTAGTTGGAAATTTATAAGATACAACAATATTCCTTCTTAAAAAGTAAATAACTAATTTTTAAAAAAAAAAAATATGATATCAAATAAAAAATGTTTTGAATAATAAATTCAAAACATAACCTGACTTTCAGTGTTGCCAGAGTAGGGAATTTTTTTTTGTTACATAAAAGAAGGGATTTTTTTATTAAAAAAGAGGGTTGGAAGCATTGAGATTTTGGCGGGCTGTCAATTGATTTTAGCCGTGTGTCGCATTATAACTGGTTCAGTGTGTACTGTGTACGTCTGGTAAGTTCATAGAGAAAATATTTAGGTCTGTAGCTATGTCTTATTCGTTCTATAGTAAGATTTTTTCGGGGGGATGAAAAGTAGGCACTTTACACCCTCAAAAAAGTAGGTCAAATACAGTTTTTACCGTCTAAGACAGTGTAAAGTAAAAAAGTTGTAGTAAAAAACTACAAAAATTTCGCTGGTTAAGTTCTTCGAATGTCCTAAGTTGGCGCTTAGTAGTTTACAAGCAGGTTATAATATAACCTTCCTTGTTTATAATAAATAATAAATTAATTAAATTAAATTATAATAAATAATCGATCGTTTTTGTTAACGAAGTTTTGTTATTTTCGGCAAGCGTGTTATTGAATATAAGTTCCTTCATTTCCGTGTCTTATAATCCGTATATATTTAAGTCATCTGATATTATTATTAGTTGCTTCGTTCCACATTTTCCACAACTTCTTAAAGTTCAGCTATAACTTCTATATGGACCCTATTTTCAAATATCAATAAATTAATAATGATAATAGTTTTTCTTTTGGTTTTCCTACATTAATATTGCCAAGAAATACTGCACCACATTCAACTTTAATTTTAATGCTCATGTATCCTAAGTTTGTCCGTCTATTTACGTCAAACCCCTACAAGTGTTTCTAAACAAAATTTGACTGTCAATTCCCACCGTAGGTTTCTCTCCGAAATGGACTATTACGCTTGAACTATCACTGGTTGCTGGTGTCTAATGAGAAAGATGTTAGATGGATGGATGAAATAAACTTAGGATGGGATAGTGACGTAACTCTAGTCACTCCTACAGCTGTCTACGATATTTACAAAGTTAATAAGAATCAGCCAGTCATTAAAACTATTCGAACCTTGTATGCTGATATGACTTTGTCTGAAAAACCAGAAAGACGAAATCTAATGGGTTACAATATGAATGCAGCAAGTTATGTAAGATGTATTTCATTATTTATTTTCTACGGGAATAGTAAATTTATATATTGTATAATATAATTTCATAGTCTACCTTCCTGGCCATGATCCTACAAGAATTTGATTTTGGCACCGGTGGTCCAAAGTTCGCAACCCGCCCAGTGTCCATAGTTTATATGAAAGTTATGTTATAACAGATTTAAATGATAAGTCAAGAACAGAGGATGCAACTTCCCTAGTTCTCTTTGGAACAAATAGAACAAACCAAACATAATTTCGGCCCTGATTGGCCGAAATTTATTATTTATTTATTTATTTACTTAGTCATTAAAAAATAAAAAGGTGAAGAAATCCAGTTTATTCCAATTTAAGCATAGAGATGTATTTCTAGAGTGGGGGGGGGGGCAAACACTATATCTACCTTGGGAGGATTAAAACATCTTTTTGGGCTCTCTGTGGCCTCACTGTAACCTACTCTAGAAATGAGTTATGGTTACAGCTAATCAATCGCTGTCGGTTTTCGTGTTTCATTATTTTTGTTATACATTATTTTTTTTATTTACATTATTTATGTTTTCTTTTGTCTTGTAATCGTTTATATTATGTAAGTTGTTTGAACTCTTTTAGATTATATTAATAAATCGTAGGTAATTAGCTCTGAATAATACTATATATAGAAGAAAAATAACTGATAACTACTTACCAGTTCAATGGTGGTCTTAAGTAATGCTGCAACCGTAACAATATACAATTTTCTTATAAAAAAAGTTGACAATACTTCCGGTTACTGAATTATTATAATTTATTATTAATTAATCATCGATTATTAACAAAATACTAATATAAATATCAGTGCATTCCAATGTTTCATGCATTTAAACGTTTTTAATAAAATTGCGTTAAATGTAGACCTCGTCAACTTAATAGATTCTCGTATTCCCCTACTCTTTCACTAAATAAGACCGATTTTAATAAATACTTAGCTGGTTTTTTTTATATTATCATATTTTTTTCCTCTCTTCATTAGTACATATTTAGGACACATTTGTAAAATATTTTTTGTTATTAAGCTGGTACCCTTACTTGAGACCACCAGTAAACTGGTTTTCGTATTATCAGTGGAATTCCATTGTATTTACAGTCATTATAATGCTCCTTCTATATTAGTATTATTTTAAGTTAATCAGGTTACACTTTTCCCACGTTTCAAAATTCGATCGATAGAACCTCTCTATAGTACATTAGTAGAGAACTATACTAACTAGAACCTCTCTAGTTAGTATATTATCTCTATGACTGCAAGGTAATACTGATCTCTCATTATTGCTTAGTATTTGGTATAAACTGGGATCATTAAAACCAAAGCTTTTGTGGCGACGTTTTAGCCAAGCCGTCCAAAATCATGCCTGTAAAGAAATTATTAAGAATAAAAAATATCAAATTATAGCTACAAAACTAAATAGTTGGTGATGTTAAATTTAATAAAATTTAATAATATAAAACCACCAATAGCGATGGTTCTCATGAAGGTGCCTCCTCTCTTCTTCTAATAACTTATGCAAATAATGATTTTAGGTAGCAAACACGGTACCGCACAACTACTCTGAATTTAAAAAGTTTCCAGATAGGTTTTACATGCCTCACATAAATCCCATACCAAGATTCACACTAAGCTGGTATTTTGACATAGCAACTAAATGTAATTTTACGTGAGTACACGACTTTGTTTTATGTAGTTACTTTTTACATTATTTTGTTAAATACAGCTTACCAACTAGAATTAGTGAAGATTATTGGATTTTATTTTATTCGATTTCGGCACCGGAGGTCCGGGGTTCGCAGCCCGGGCTTTGCTCTAAGATTTTATGAATAGTATTTGTATTAAAAAGATTTCGCCAACTTTAATTAATTCTTAGAGTGTAGTAGATGCTACCCACCTGAGGTGGTTCCCGCAGGGTGAATACCCTGATGGGCCGAAAGGCCCTAAAACGGGCATTTTATTTATTTTTTTTATTGGATTTTATTAATTCGCTTAGTAAAGTCTAACAACTCTGAGAAGTTACTATCTTCAGACACGGGTTATATAAACCTGTGGTTGAAGATTGTAATCTTAAAACGGGAAGTTTCACTTCTGGATAATTTTTTCAAATAAAATGGTCTGAAAACGTCTTGAATCGAAAGTTTACCATACATTTAACTAGAATGAGTCAAAATATGTGTGTTAAATGTAATTATGTTCAATTCAAGACGCTTTTTGGCTATATTTTAAAGTAAAAAATACCCGAAAAATTAATGTAAAGAAACGTTTTGAAATTATACCCTTTGATTTTGGTTATCTAAAATAATATATAACATGAGTTTTATTAAATAACCTCCTTGTGATGCCAGACTAACCCGGCCAATGTGTATTGTTATTATTTTTTAAGCTATAATATGTCCTTACAATCATTCTGGGGAGCCGAGGACAAAGACGGACATTGGAACGGAATGATGGGTTCTCTGCAAAGACAGGAAACTGAACTATCAATGAATCTTTTTGCTCTGAGAGATGACCGAAGATCAACACTTAATTATTTATTCGCTATTCAAAACGTAAGGTAACGGTCAAAGAATATAATAAATATATAACGTCGGAAGGTATACAAGAGCGTCACATAGAAGATAGAGGTGAACTCGGTACTGGTATCGAACTAACCCTCCTTACCAAAACATTCTTCCCACTTTTCCTAGCTATTATTACAAAATCATCTCTTCTTTATTACCATTATAACAGCACAAGTATCTAATTGAAATAAGTCATTATTATATACTAAATAAAATATTAGGATAAATGGATGAAGTGCTAGGAGTAAATTGCTAAAAAAGACGACAGAAGCGCATTCTCGTAGTTGACATAGTGAAACTACCAAATAATACACTAACACTCCTGTTAACTGGTTACGGAACTAACCTTTTCTTGTCCGAAATATTAATTCTCAGGAGCATCTTTCTTTATATATAATCTTGTTTGAAACGATCTAAACTATCTGCATTCATTTTAATATCCCCTAAGTTCTCTAATTTGATTTACAATAAAAAAAAACCTTTAAATTAAAACAAAAATATGGTGTTACGAGAGTTATTCTAATTTGATAGCTATGTCTACTTACACAAATTAAGTATACGTTAAGTATAAGTCACCAAAAATTGTTGATAAGTTAGAGTGTTATACCTATTTATTATTCTCACTTTATAGTTGCTGCAACTTACACGTAACTCGAATATGTGAGTAAATATCTCAGTTTATCTATTTTATTTTAATTATTTTGGTCTTATTATGCACTTTTTAAGATTTTTTCGAGAATTTAAGCAGACCGTATCAAACCAATGCCCTTAAAGCCTTTTATTTCTGTCATATCTTCAAATGCATGGATAGTTTCGCATCCCGGAATAAAAAGCTTCTAAAGATCGCATAGCCTAACTTATCTAAATCAAACAATTTTACCCTATCATAGCTGCTCTTAAATTAAATCTCGACTTTTGCAGGATTGTTTTTGTGTTTATACAACCGGTTGCATTTGGAACATCTTCAGCACTAACCCAACCATTTACAGACATCATTTGGATCTATACGCTAGCCTTTATCATTCTAATTATGGTCGTAGCCAAGATATTTAATATGTTTGACAAATCACCAGAGTTTCATTCGTGGGGATCTATTATTGATTTTTCAATAGGAAATATAACTCAACAAGGTATGTACTCAACTAGGGAGAATGTCTTTTCTCAAGAGCAGATAGACAAAATCATTGGAAATTACCAACACAATCTGTTGTTTCTTTTATTATATCTTTGTTATTTGATATATGTATAACCTTATTTTTTGTATATTTTATGTAATGTATGACAATAATTATGTAAAAAGGGATAAACCTAGTATAAACTTAAATAAAGAAACAAATTACTTCGATTCTAGTTTTGTTGGAATTATAAACCACATTCATGCGGTTATTAAAATCATTCAAGTAGAAGAGAAATTTATATTTTCCTCTTCTAATTGTTGTAACGCATCCAGTCTTAAATGATCCTATCTCAGAATCCTGGTGGCGTGGTCTTTTAAAAGAGACTGTTTCGCTTAAAACATGTATTGGTTGTTGTTTTTCATTATCTGTTGTTGCATAGTAATGTGTTATTATTGTGCATTTATCGAATTTTATCTTGAGGACCACTTATGCCCCTAATTCTTCTACCGGGCTTACGACAACACACACACACACACACAGAATATATAATATAATATATATATATATATATAATATATATATATATATATATATATAATATATATATATATATATATAATATATTATTACATACATACATACACACTTCCCAACTTTCCTTTTTTATCAACCTCATAAACGTAATTTTTAGATGAAACTCTTCTATAAAATAAAATCTCTTCATTTAAGTATTAAAATTGGCTCGTATTAGACTAAACCCGGTTTATTTGCAATTTTTGTTTTAGGTCCAAGCGACACATTTGAAAGAACATCAAGTAGGACGGCAGCTCTTTCAGTATTTCTATTTTCATTTTTTACATTAACTTATTACGACGGAGCTGTGCTAAGTGGATTGCTAAGTCCTTCTCCGAGCAATATTAAATCGCTATCACAGTTGTTAGATAAGAATTTGAAATTCGGAGTATACGATGCATCGTTCTTTTATGAATTTGTGCGTATGTTTATGTAATCTGACGTTGGTTTCTTACGATTTTTATCTAACGTTCTTAATCGAACAATGCTTGGTTTAGTAGGACCTTTTTGGTCTCTTAGGACTTAAGTCCATTGGGGACTAGTAGGTCTACTAAACCAATCTGGTTTAGTGGGACATAAACTAGAACGTTTTGGTTTAGTTTAATCTTAACATGAACTAAAATCTATACTTTACCTAGTGTTATTGACACTTTATTATAGAAACCACCTGGGGTGGTGGAGGCTGCGTTAAATTTTCTTGAAGAGATATAATATAATGAAATTTTACAATCGTCAACAATAATAATTAAATGACATCTCAGATCAAGATGATAGAAATTTATAAGGTGATTCAATTCGATGTAAACAAACCAAACGCAATCGGAGGTTATAACCTGACTTTTCTATGAATGAAGTGACGTCATTGCAGGATCGGTATAGGCAACTTACATTGAAAATAATGAATAATTACCAATTGTAAACAAAAGATTAGGCCGAAAATTGCTGATATTATTAACTACAATAAGATTGATTAATTTACGTAGAAATCATACATTTTTACTTAACATTAAAGTGAAATTAACACATTTTTATAATTAAGTAGTTGTTTACGTTACATTTGTATTAGAAATAAATCTGTCAAATATCCATGAGCCTTGATAGCGTTGTGGATATACACTCGCTTCTATTGCAGGAGACTACGGGTTCGAGCCTCAGGACCTCGGATTAATTTTTATTTAAACAATAAACATATTGTTGTATAATTTTTACTTTTCCTCATTTATACCGTATGTATAAAGAAAAGTATTTTATACCACAGGATACAGGAAAAGTATTGTGTCTGCACTGACATCTAAACCGAGATTTAGCTCGCAGTATTCAAAAAGTTGTCTGTCTCTATGTGTGAGTGTGCCTTACCATTATAGCTCTCAGAGGATTTATGATAGAGAGTACGAGTAGTTGTGCTATTCGTTAAATAATGGTGTTGACATCATAAATTGGCAATACTTTTAAAAATTCATAATACGCTGAAAAATGTTTTGATCCATTAAAGATTGTTGAAGAATATAAATTGGACAGTCTTACAGTCAAGACGTGTTCTAGAAGCACCTTTAGAAATGTTTAATTTCTTTGTGATCGGTTTCTTTAACAGTGGTGAAATTTTGCAATTATCGCGTAAAATGTGTATCTTTCGTTGTCTGAAGTTTTATGTGTGTAGACTTAATATATTGCTCGTGTTCTTTAAGTTGAACTTTAGGAAAATTCTTCTATATTAAAGTGTATGTAAAGACTATTAAAATTTATGTAGTGCATAGTAATCAGTTTTAAATATTGATTTAATGACCCAAATGAATTAAATCAAACTGCACTGCAGCTATATAAACAAATCTGTTTTGTGAGTTATCAATATTTATATTTATTGAGAACTCAATTGTTTTATTCATTAAGATTACATGACAGATTTTTTAATTTGTGTATCTCAAAACAACAAGCCTTCTATATATAAATAAAGGAGTGCCAAGATTATTCTTGGCAACTATTTGTGGTCCAAAGCGTCACTTCTATTGAAATTTGCTACAATTTCGTCAGTGCTTCTCAGGTAAGGATGAGTATGTCAGTACTCAACCCTTGCTAAATGCTCATTTAGCAATGCGCAACCAGCACTCCAGTGATGGAGCGCTGCAGTAGCGCCAAACTCTTTTCTTTTGTTTAAACCGGATGAATCCTGAGTGAAGGAACAGATAGTTTGAGCTGGGATGGTTTTTGGGCTCAAAGTGTAAGACGTGACACTCTTTCGGAGTTGTTTTAATTACTTCCTTCGGAGGTAGTGGAAAGTAAGTTTAATTCGGTAGCATTTGCGGAGCAAATTTGTATCAGAACGCCGTCAGTGTTTAAAGATGATGAGATATGTACTATTGCCTCCACCTTTGCCAAGACTATTTACTGTTCTTTGATAGATCAACCAGGTAATAAATCTGCAGGAGGATCTACAGTTACTCAACAGTGTATGTCAAGCCCCTTCCAGTTACAAGATGGATTTTGCCTAGCTTAATTAAGGCATTGGCTCTGAACTTAAGGAAAAAATGAATGTCAATCGATCAGAAGACAAGGAGTCAAGTATATGATCCAGTCTAGGTAATGCGAGAGGTTAATGTGGCCTGTAGAGACGGGAAGGATCAGTGTTAAAAAGCACTACTCCATTGAAAAAAGAGAAGCGGAGGAGACTCTTCTCTATAGGCAAATTAAGAGTAAAGGAACGAGGAAGATATACTCAAGTCAAAAAAGGACTACAATAAAAGTCTAAAAAAAATTTTAGCTCTCAGAGATAAAGAGGTTAGAAAACTATAAATAAAATAAGCAGGGTTGAAATAATTGTTAATATATCTGAGGGAACCAGTTAAAAAAGTTGCAAAAAACAGCAAGAGGGCCCATAGCTTGCTCGGAACAGCATGCCCCTATAGTTGAAGAGCTTAGAAGGAAATGAAGGTCGCTGGCCAGACCCCGAAGGGGGAAAACCCCCCCCCTTAAAAACCCCGCCGTGTAATACCACTACATGGCAGTTAAAGAGGATCTTGACCAGGAATTGAAGAAGGATGTCAAGTTAGTTGAAAAGAAAGAACAGGAGGGTCAAGTCTCCTATCCCTCGCCATATCAAAGAATGTGAAGGCAATACGCGAGCAATGTTTCAACCTCACTTTGGTTAAAGCCTTCTGTAGATGAAAGTAGTGATAGTTTAGAAGAAGATCCACAACCTTTACTTTAGATCACTCGTTGGTGGCGGGAAAGAAGAAGAAGCAAAGAAGAAAAGAAAGAGAGATAGAACGACAGCCCAGTGAAGGCAACTGCTGACCATATTTTATAGATAAGTTTAGAGATATAGGTAAAGGGGCAAACTGATCTGCCTTATAAATTTAGATAAATTAGAACAAACGTTTGTAAAATATTTTATTTATACCTGGACTCTAGTTGACCATAAAAATACTAAGACAGAAATTAAAGTGATTTTAGACTCATTAAGAGTTGTAAGAACTAATGTAACCAGTCTAGCACTTGAAGTTACCCGCTGCGGCACGAATTCTGCGCCAAGGCTACTGAACTAGAATTAGCAGAAACTATTATTTCAGGTCCAAATATCAGATAACAGATAAAGTATATGGGAGGAATGGGGGCAGTGGTTCCTTTGCGAGTGCTGTGAGGAACTTGAACGGAAATCCCACACCTCCAACTCCAGTTCCTTTGCTCTGCCCAACACCAGGCCCTTCTCCGCCAGGCCCTAAACCTCCTGGTCCATTTCCCCCTGATCCAAATCCTAATTCTAAACTGCCATCTTGTCTACGACAGAGCATGCCGGACCCGCACAGCATTCCATCTGAACCTGAGTCCGCATTTTCAGATCGGGCTTTAGATTTCGTTCAATTCTTCCACCCAAGTTGGCAACACTGAAGGCAGTTAGTTTTTGAAAAGTTTCCGGGAAAATGTTGCATCTGCCGCCATCTTGTAGCTCTGTGATATAGCATTTAATTCCTTTTTTACGTTTACCATAATTTAGTGAAAGTGCACATTTTGGAGGATTTCTAAACTACATCCAGCCTATGAGGTAAATAACAAACTCGGCTGAAGATGAGATGATCTGCACCGTGATCAGCAGCTGAACCACGGACTCGCGAGCGCGTCTTCGGTCAGCTAAGTGCACTAAGCTAAATTAAATATTGGCCAAATTAACTTTAGTTTCATATTTTCTAGCTATTATTTATTTAAATATAATTGGTACCTGTTTATAGATAGGACTTATTTAATGTGTAAAAAATCTAATATATAACCTGCTCTTACTTATACTACTTGGTTTCCTGTCTTATTATTGTGCTTCCCTTAGTTAGTTGCAGTCAGGCGCAAGCCCCTGTCGCTACATAATTCTGGTCCTAGCGAGCGTGGATTTGTTAAAATTATTTGTAATTTTTTCGTATTTACTTTCTGTCAGAGCGTAGGAATAGTAGGTAACCATAGAGAAGGTTATATAGTAGATGTATTTAGGTGGAATAAATTGTACAATTAATAATTAATAATAATTTATTTATAATTTTGATTAATATTTATTACATTGTTGTTAATATTAGAGAATATAAATACAGTCCAAAGGCTCTAATTGATAATAATATTACACAAAGAACTAGTCAAATTGTTACCTATGAATTACGTCAATAAAATAATCAATAAAATAATTTTCACTACTCACAATCACTTATTTATTTTAGTAATCACTATTATTATCACGTACCTAGTCACTATTATTATTCCTATTTATTTTATTAACTATATTTTGGTCACTAAGATAAATCATAAAGACGACGAATTTTCCGTCTATGATTTCTGAGAATTTTCGGCACTATTTTCACTTAATACTCACATATCACAGGGTATAAATTTATTTATATTTGTTAATTTCGTGTTAAAATTAAGTATATTATTAACAGGTAATTATTTTGTTAATTTTTTAATTAATCAATTAATTAATTTTAATTATCAATTTCCTGTTTTCAAGGTTGAATTTATTATCATTAATCTTCTTCTTTGTTTTAATTAATTCTTCAAAATGTCGGACAAATCTTGAATTTTACATGGTAATCTTGAAACCCAGGTTCATTTGCAGTCACATCTGGAATCCTGAATCTTTTGTGAGGAAATGCTTAGCGGGTTTAATCGACTTGTTCTACGTTTTAGTATCACGGTAATATTTAAAATACTTATAATTTATGTTGTATTTTGTTTTATTTGTATTTTATACTGTAAATTGTAATGAAATTGAAGTAAAAATAACATTTTCTGAGTTATTTCTTTGTAACCTTAATAATTTATTTTTTAATGTATATTATTTATTTGTAAAACTTGTACAATTATTTTATATAGGATTTAAATTTTATATTATTTTATTTATAATTTTACTGTGTTAGTATGAACGAGGAATTTTCTCATCTTTCTAATTCCAACATTACCATGACAAGAGGAGGTAACGACGACCGGCCGCCAAACCCTAACGGTGATGGGAACTTAAGTGACAATGAGGTTCATAACAATGGTGACAACAGGCTGAATGATGCGGCGAATGACGTAATAACCAATTATAGGAGAAAACTTAAACAGTCTCAGCTGACTTACAAGAAATATATGCCATGGGAGTTGCCGCGGAGAATAATAGTGGGAGGATTCTTGCCTTCAAATCTATATCTCGAAGTGCTCAATCCTTATATGATCGGTATCGAACTCTATACGAAGAGCTGATAGATGTAGGAGGGAATCAACTTACAGATAAGGACGAAGAGCGACGTGATGAGGCGAAATCCTTTTATTACTCTATATGTATGTCGATAGACAGGTTGGACCTTAATAACTCTAACGCTGAGAGTACTAGAGACATAAGTTTAAATAGAACTATGTCCAATCGAACACGCGCCAAATTGCCTCAAATACCTATTCCTACATTCGACGGAGAGCGCACTAAATGGCAACACTTTAAAGATAGTTTCACCTCATTAGTCATTAACGATCCCGACCTGCTAACAATAGATAAGTTTCACTACCTTAATTCAAGTTTAAAGGGTTCGGCGTCATCGATTATCTCTAGGTTTGCGATAACTGAGGCTAATTTTACCGTGGCCTGGAAGGCTTTGCTGGATCAATATGACAATCAGCGCCTTCTTGCTACATCTTACTTGGATAAGTTATTTAACTTAAAACCTACTCCTTACAAACCATCTACTGAACAGCTTACTGTTATTACAGGTCAAATTTCAGAGTGGGGTAGGAGCTTTTAAGCAAATAAACATCACTGATAGAGCTGACTTCCTTATATTTTATTTGATTAGAAGATGTCTAGATCCTTTTACTCGGGAAGCCTTCGAATTTCACCAAGACCAGTCAAAGTTTCCGTCATCTGATGACTTAATCAATTTTCTTCGAAATAGGTGCACTGCTGGAGAGTTAGCATCGAGTTCATATAAGAGTGAAGTAAATAATAGTAGCAGCTCCAGAAGATATCAAAACACGAGATTTGCCCCAACACAATCGACACCTAGACCATCCAGTTATACTTATAGCAAGCCTAAACCAGCTAAACCTGCCTTAGCTGCTGTTGAAGAACGGCCTAAAGTGAACACTGAGCCTGAGGTAGATACCACTAAGCGACCTAATGCAATGTGTCCAGCATGCAAAGGTCAGCATTTACTATTTAGATGTGTCACCTTTAATAGTAAAACGCCAGAACAGCGCGTAGCGTGCTTGAAGGACTGGAATGGATGTAGACTTTGCTTTTCCGTCACATCCCACTAGAAAATGCAATACGAAGTTCAAGTGTCCGTCTTTGTCGAGGTCGTCATCATTGGCTTCTCCATATCGAAAACTTCTCAGGGTCCAGCACTGATTCTGAAATTGAACATACATCTAAGCAACAGTCTTCGGCCTCAACTGGTGATAAGAGGGAGCTCGTCATCAGTCGCATGTAGCTAAGTCTTTGAGTACCGCTTCTAATGGTCCTACTCAAGTTGTCTTAGGAACAGCTTTATGTTCACTGATAGACTCAAAAGGTCAACCACATACAATTAGGCTTGTACTGGACTCAGGTAGTCAGTTTTCATTCTTATCTCGGGATGTAGCTGTTCGTCTTGGCCTTGACGTTAGTTCCTGCGAGATCGATATAGTAGGGATTGGTGAAACACCATTTCCTGGTTTTAAAGGTCGCACCAAATGCCGTTTAGTATCCAATATTGACTTATCCGAAGTATCGACTCAGGCTTTGGTGGTCGACAAGATAACTTCAGAACTCCCTTCATATGTTATAAAGGAAGAGTTTAGGATTCCCTACCAGCGGTACACCCTAGCTGATCCTGAATTTTGGGAACCTAGTACCGTTGATTTTCTGTTAGGAGGTGATTTATTCTCAGACATACTAACTGGTGAAATCATAACTGTCAATCAAGGTCAACCTAAATTAGTGGGCACCATTTTTGGTTTTGTAGTCCTTGGGCGTATGGAAGATGTCAATGAGGCGAAGTATACTCGGGCATTATGCGCTACAAGAAGACGTCCTTCAAGAGCTACTCTTCGGGAAGATCTTGAGAAATTATGGAGTTAGATGAACCTCCTCTGGCCAAAACCGAGGATCCTGAGTATACTAATTGTGAAGAAGCATTTGCTAAGACGCATTATCGTCTCCCTACAGGTCGATATGTCGTCAGACTGCCGTTTAAAGACGAAGCACCACAGTTCCCTTCAACAAAGTGGCAAGCCGTGAAACGTCTAAACAGCATCGAAAGTAAGTTAGTTCGTGATCCTAACCTTAGTAAACTTTATTGTGAGTTTATGGAGGAATATGAATCTATGGGACACATGAGTGAAAGTAAATCTCCTGGAAATTATATCATCCCTCACCACGGAGTAGTAAAACATGATGGAGACAAAAGTAAGATTCGCGTTGTATTTGACGCTTCGGCGAGAACGAATATCGGTTCTTTAAATGATTGGTTGCTGCCCGGGCCTAAACTGCAAAATAGTATCGTCGACATCCTGATAGCTTTTAGGAAACATAAAATAGTTTTTACTGTGGACTTGGTTAAGATGTACCGACAGATCCTGGTACACCCGATGATCGCGGGTACCAGCACATATTATGGAGATCCAGTCCGGAAGGTCCTATTCAAGAGTATGAATTAAATACTGTTACCTATGGACTGTCCTGTGCTCCATACTTAGCACTTAGAAGTATTAAACAACTCTGTATCGATGAAGGTCGGGAATTTCCATTAGCTGACAGGGCCATTCGCAAAAGGATGTATGTAGACGATCTGGCAGATGGGGCAGACTCGGTAGCAGAAGCCTTGGAACTACAACGCCAAGTAATTGAAATAATGAAGAAAGGAGAATTCCCTCTTAGTAAATGGTCTAGCAACCACCCAGCACTTTTGGAAGCAATTGATCCAGAAAATAGATGCAACTCTGATCTACCTAAACGAATAGAAAATCCAGAGGATCGCTCTAGAATAAAGATACTTGGGCTGCAATGGGACCCTCGTGGTGATGTGTTCAGTTACGAGGTGTCTATTCCTGAATTCGTATCTTCAAAACGAGCTATTTTAGCTGCTGTGTCACGCATATATGACCCTTTAGGTCTTTTGGGTCCTGTTATCATTATAGCTAAATCTTAATTCAACTCGCGTGGAAACATAATTTAACCTGGGATGAAGTCTTACCTGATACATTACGTGAAAAGTGGTCTTCATTTGTTCATCAACTTGTTCATCTATCAGACGTGAAAATACCTAGACAAGTCTGCCGAGGGAAGCCAAGGCATATGACCTCCTTATTTTCGGTGACGCGTCTGAATTAGCCTACTGTGCAGCTGCTTACATACGAACTAAGACAGACAGCACAACTACTTGCAACTTATTATTTCAAAAGTCAAATTAGCACCTCTCAAAACTATATCAATACCTCGTCTTGAGTTATGCGCTTCGCTGTTAGCAACGCGTCTTGTAGAGTTGTTATCTGAATTCTGCGGAGAATTATCTCCAGCCCCGCGAATTCATCTTTTCACCGATTCGACAATTGTATTAGGATGGCTTAACACTCCAGCATACCAACTTCAAACATTTGTAGCCAATCGGGTGACGAAGATTTTAGAAGTGTCATCAGTTCGGCAGTGGTTTCACGTCAGATCAGAAGACAATCCAAGTGACTTAGGGTCCAGAGGAGTCGATATCGAAACCTTTAAGAATAACGTCCTATGGTTTCATGGCCCAGAATGGGCAACTGACAATCTTGAAGACTGGCCGGTGCAGTCGATTCAGGAGTTCAAATCTAGTGTGAACCAACTTCCTGAGATTAAGTCTTCAGCCATCCTAGTAGCTGTCACTCAGGAAATTATTTACACAACATCTTTGCACTTCCTTAACGTTTACAGCGCTAAGAAGAAGGTTTGCATGGTTGTTGCGTTTTATTCACAATTCTCGTCATCCCAATAATCGTAGCCTAAGCAACGAATTCTCTTGTGATGAACTTAATCGAGCTTTAGTAACATGTATCAAACTTGAACAAGAGCATCATTTTAATAATAGTAAGCCTTTATCGGACACAGTGATTCCTAAGCAACTGTTAACGTTAAACCCCTTCCTTGACAAGGATGGAGCTCTAAGGGTAGGCGGGCGTATTGACAAAGCTCAAGTTCCTTACACAACTCGCCATCCCTTCTTAATTCCAAATAAGTCTCACCTAGCTGAATTAATCATTAGTTATCATCATAGACTACTTCTTCATCCAGGACCGACTTTGCTGCTTTCCCATATTCGAGAATCGTTCTGGATTATCGGAGCCAGAAATCGCATTCGTAACGTTACAAGAAATTGCACTACATGTCGGCGTTATAATGCAACTCCATGTTACCCCAAAATGGCCGATTTACCGGCAGCTAGACTTCAGGAAAGTTATGCATTCACTAACGTAGGAGTGGACTTTGCTGGTCCGTTTCTAGTCAGGGATTCGCTGAGGAGAAAAGCCAGTACTTCAAAGTGCTACTTATGTTTATTTGTATGTTTAAGTTCCCGTGCGATTCATCTGGAGGCAGTATCATCGGTCAGTACTGCTGCGTTTTGGGCAGCTCTTGAGCGATTTGTTAGTCGAAGAGGTTTACCATCAGTTATATGGTCCGATAACGGAACTAATTTTGTGGGAGCCTCTCGTCAGCTGTCTGAATTGAATCAATGGTTTTATACGACTGAAACTCAAAACGAAATTCAAAGTAAATCTAGTCAGAGAGGTATTCGATGGAAGTTCATGCCTCCGCATGCCCCTCACTGGGGAGGTATTTGGGAAGCAGGAGTCAAATCCGCAAAGAGATTACTGCGTTCAGCGTACGGCGAAGGAAACTTTACCTATGAGGAGTTATCTACTCTGTTTACTAGAGTAGAAGCTTTACTTAATTCTAGACCCATTAGCCCAATGTCTACTGATCCCAATGATTTGGAAGCACTTACACCGGGACACTTATTAATTGGACGGTCTTTAATATCTCTACCAGAATATTCTCTTTTGGAAATAAAAGAAGGAAGACTTAACAGGTGGCAACTTGTTCAGCAGAGAACTCAGATGTTTTGGAAAAGGTGGAGAAATGAATGCCTGCACGAAATGCAGATGCGTAGTAAATGGCGTACTGAGCAGCCCAACCTGAAAGAAAACGACCTCGTCTTCATTCAAGGAGAAGAGACGGATCGGAAAAAGTGGCCTCTTGGACGTATAATCGAAGTCTTTCCTGCAGCAGACGGAACTATTCGTGCGGCCTCTGTGAGGACTACTAAGGGCCTCTTCAAACGTCCTGTTACCAAACTAATACCTTTCCTTCCTCTAGAGGATGACTCAAAACTTAGTTTAAGTAATTGTTATATTATACCTAAAGAATTCAGGAATTGATAATTAAAATTTTGTACGTTTTGTAATTTTGTGTCCTGTCCTCTTATTAATATTACTATTATTTATTATCTATACTAACCAAAGATTGTTGTTCTATTTTGCCTACGTTTATGTTTAATTTATATATGTATATATCCTAATTTTGTAATTATTAATTTATTACTAATCAAAGTTGTTATAATTTATTTCAACACACTTTTACACTTTAGCGCGCTAAAACATAACACTATAAATATAATACTTAATTAAACCGTATAACTTATAATTTAAACTTAACTTATAATCTATTTAAAATAATAACTAAAAACTAAACTAATTCTACCTTAAATTGAATAACTATATATAACTTAAATTAAACTTATTATAAAAAACTTAACCTAATATAAGAACTTAATTTATTATTTATTGTTGAATGAACTTATACTTGTGATTTAGTTTAAGAAAGATCTCTTTAATCTTATGTAAACTTATGTAGTTGACTTAAGGTGTAAATATTATTTGTTAAATTTACTCTCGTTTTCATTTCGAACTTATCTGCATGAGGAATATTCATTAAGGACTAAGTAGCATGGATTTTAAACATACATCATATATGTTTAGGTAGGCGGGATGTCTACGACAGAGCATGCCGGACCCGCACAGCATTCCATCTGAACCTGAGTCCGCATTTCAGATCGGGCTTTAGATTTCGTTCAATTCTTCCACCCAAGTTGGCAACACTGAAGGCAGTTAGTTTTTGAAAAGTTTCCGGGAAAATGTTGCATCTGCCGCCATCTTGTACCCTCTGTGATATAGCATTTAATTCCTTTTACGTTTACCATAAATTTAGTGAAAGTGCACATTTTTGGAGGATTTCTAAACTTACATCCAGCCTATGAGGATAAATAAACAAACTCGGCTGAAGATGAGATGATCTGCACCGTGATCAGCAGCTGAACCACGGGACTCGCGAGCGCGTCTTCGGTCAGCTAAGTGCACTAAGCTAAATTAAATATTGGCCAAATTAACTTAGTTTCATATTTTCTAGCTATTATTTATTTAAATATAATTGGTACCTGTTCTTATAGACTAGGACTTATTTAATGTGTAAAAATCTAATATATAACCTGCTCTTACTTATACTACTTGGTTTCCTGTCTTATTATTATTGTGCTTCCCTTAGTTGTAGTTGCAGTCAGGCGCAAGCCCCTGTCGCTACACATCTCTTCCCTAAACAAAGACAAAGATAATTGATTTAAACAAATCAGTCATTATTGAATTTGCGGATTACTCCGGTACAATTGATGAGACAAATTTAGATCAATGTAATAGTTGAAACCTAAGTTATCTAATGTAAATGTCACAAATATGTACGCCAAAAGGAAAGGCGTAGCTTTTGCCTTAGAATGTGGCTCTGTAGAGGATAGAGATAAAATCATTAAATGCCAAGACCTAAATAGTCTTGGTTTATGTGCTAAACTCCCAGCAGAGCAGGGAGAGCCTATTGTAATAATAGGCGTTGATGCATCCTTAAGTAAAGCTGAATTGAAAGAGGATATATATAAACAAAATATTGTGAAATTTGATCAGTTTAAAAATAGAGCAGACATAAAAGATAAAATAATCCCTCAATTTACTCTTCCTTGTGGTTGGGTCCGTGGTGGGAAATTTGTAAGATGGGTAGTGCTTGTTCCCAAAGAGGTGAAACAAATATTCCTAGAAAAAAGAGAGATTAACATTGAATGGTCTAAACTAGAAGTTAGGAATTATAATTGGGTATCTCGCTGCCTTCGGTGTCTTCGGATAGGGCACTCAGTTTCAGAATGTCCGTCAAAGCAAAAAGTCTGTGGGTTCTGTTCTCTTGAAGGACATGTCTACAATGATTGCCCTGAAAAAGCGGCAAATAAAAACCCTCCTGTGGGCCCTGCCGAGAGACCAAAAGACAGAGTGACCACTCAATAAAAGACTCAGTTTGCCCCTTTTATCAGAGGGAGATTACTAGAATTAAGAATAAGAATTAAGCATACTTTTAACATTTACTTAATTAACATTTTACTTTTAGCATATTTTTTTTTTAATTTTTATCTTGCCTAATGATAGACATACGTCAAATTAATTTACAACACAGTAAAGCAGCCACTTCTGAGCTTACTAAAATCTTTAGCGGTAAAACTAATATGATAGTTCTTATTCAAGAACCTTATGTTTATAAACGCAATATCAAAATGCTTAATGAAGTAGGTGGGGTTATCTTATCAGGAATGTCTGGTGAGCACAATCAAAGAACATGCATATTAGCCTCTAGAAATCTAAACCTCACCATTCTTTCAGAATTGTGTTCTAGAGATCTCACAGCTGCCTTACTTCAATTTAGAATAAATAATATTAATTATAATTTAGTATTAGGATCACTATATCTTCCCGGTGATAGTGAACAACCTCCTCCTTCTTTGGATTTGATGAAGCTGGTTAACTTCTGTGAAAGAAGAAATTACCAGGTACTCGTTGACTGTGATGCTAATGCTCACCACATTATGTGGGGCAGCCGGCTTAACAATGCAAGGGGGGAGGCCTTGGTTGAATTTCTAGCTTCTACTAATCTTAAGATTCTAAACAGGGGTACTGAACCTACTTTTGTTAATGCTAGAAGTCAGACTATAATCGATATTACTCTAACTTCAGTTCACTTCGCGGACAAAATAAAAGGGTGGAGAGTTTCTGATGATATTAGTATGTCTGACCACCGCATGATAAGACTCCAAATTAGTACTGATCCCATAGTAAGACCTTTCAAAAGATCACCCAGGTCCACTGATTGGGACATGTATTCATCTATTTTACATGACAATCCCTTGTTTAAGAATTCTTTAATCATAAACAATACAGATGATTTAAATAACGCAGCATTAGAGCTTAACGATGCAATCTTAAATGCTTACCATCAAGCTTGTTTATTACGCCCAATTCCACTAAGAATTAAGAGTTGGGATAAGGATTTAGCTAAACTTCAGCGTGAAGCTAAACGAAAGTGGAGGAAAGCATATAAAACACAAGACGAAGACGATAATATAGCTTTCAAAGATGCTCGTCGTAATTTTAAGAAAGCACTAAGAATACATCATAGAAATAGCTGGAGGAATTTCACTGCTGACATAGAATCACACCAAGCATCAGCCAGGCTTGTCAGAGTTCTCAGTCAAGAAGATAAACATGCTGAACTTGGACCTTTTAAATCAGATGATGGTAATTATAGTACAAATATACAAGACTCTTTAGAACTGTTGCTCAAAGCGCACTTTCCTCAGAAACAGCCTCAACTCTCTATTGACACTAATTATATCTGTGATTTCGATCGTGAAATAGGTCAGAGGATTGTTACTGTAGAAGGACTCCGTTGGGCAGCAGGTTCATTGAGTCCTT
Organism: Microvelia longipes; assembly: GCA_018340805.1. Lineage (NCBI taxonomy): Eukaryota > Metazoa > Arthropoda > Insecta > Hemiptera > Veliidae > Microvelia > Microvelia longipes. The sequence continues at coordinate 24,146,578 of JACMZG010000022.1, forward strand.
ATAAAGCTGCTGGTAGGGATGAGATCTTTCCAGCTCTTATTCAGAAGGCGCTTGACATAATAATTTCAACATTATTATCTATTTTTCAATCCAGCATTGCTTTAGGACATGTGCCTGACTCATGGAAGTCAGTCCGAGTGATATTCATTCCAAAATCTGGAAGAAAGGACTACACTGACCCTAAATCTTTTAGACCCATAAGTCTTACACCATATTTACTAAAGATGCTAGAGAAATTGGTCGATGAATATTTAAATGTGGAAATTTTAACGAAGAAACCATTATATCCTACCCAACATGCTTACTTAAAGAAGCGCTCTACTGATACAGCTCTTCATGCTTTAGTAAGTAGAGTTGAGAGGGCCTTTCATCATAAGGAATCTGTGCTATGTCTAAGCTTTGATGTGGAAGGAGCCTTTGACAAAAACTACATCAGGTATCATTAGAGCTGCACTGGAGCAAAGAGATGTCCACCCAAATGTCATCAGTTGGATTGTAAGCATGCTACATAATCGTAGGATTACTGTTTCACACAATGAGTGCAACTTGACTGAGTTTATTTCAGTCGGTTGTCCCCAAGGAGGCTGTCTAAGCCCAAAGCTCTGATGTCTTGTAATGGACGCGTTGCTGTCTGAGCTTTCAAAAGCAGGTTTCTATTGTCAAGCTTACGCAGATGATGGTCTGGTGCTTATAGTTGGAAAATTTCTCAATACACTGTATGAGCTAATGCAAGTTGTATGCAATTTAATAGAAAGTTGGTGCAGGAAAGTAGGCCTATCTGTAAATCCAGGAAAGACAAATCTCATTCTTTTCACAAACATGGTTTGTGAAAAAACTCGACTTTAAAGCTCCTCAACTATTTGGTGAAAGACTTGTTCTTTCTAGTAGTATCAAATACTTAGGAGTCATTTTGGATAACAGACTAAATTGGAATGAGCATATAGATAAGTTGTAGCAAAAGCTACATCAACCTTATGGCAACTTCGTTACGCAGTTGGGAAGACTTGGGGACTCAAACCAAAAGTACTTAAGTGGATTTACACAGCTTTTGTCAGACCAAGGATACAATATGGTTCTTTGGTCTGGTGGCCCGCTGTGAACAAAACCGCAATTGATCGCAAGCTTACCAAAGTTCAAAGAATAGCTTGTCTTGCTATAACAGGATCCATGAAAACCACTCCAACAGTTGCTCTAGAAGTTCTTCTATGTTTACCAAAATTAACCACTGTGTGCTATTAAGAGAAGCAGCAGCCACTTTTATTAGACTTCGAGACACTGGTATGTGGAATCCATATAATAACAACAAACATGCTGGGATTGAAAACATTGTTCTAGAGGAACTACCCATATTAGCAGCAGTCAACCCCAGAGAGAGCGGTAGCAAAGTAGCCATTATCAACAATATTAGCAGTGTTATACCTTCTAGAAGCTACTGGTCTGAACCCACAATAAAAGAAGCCGAGCACGAATTAACTTGTTTCACAGATGGCTCTAAGAAAGGCCGAGAAGGCTCACTGGTTCAGGGGTCTATTCCTAAATATTCTGTAGAACAAGTTACTCTCTTGGGCTTCATGCTATCTGTTCCAAGCAGAGGTATATTGCTATCTTGATGGTTGCGACCCTTCCAGTTGTGCGAGAAAGTAATGAGAATTCCATTATAATCTGCATTGATAGTCAGGCTGCAATTAAAGCCTTACTCCAATCCTAGTAGCTCCTCTGCCCTTGTTCAAGAATGTAGAGCTCACTTGTCTCTCTTGGCAGAGAGCAAAAATGTTGAACTTAAGTGAGTACCAGGCCATATGGGTGTCGTGGGTAATGAGGAAGCTGATAAAACTTGCTAGAACTGGGACAGAAACCCCATTCATTGGACCAGAACCTGTTTCTTCCCCTCCAGCAAACACATGCTAAAACACTCTTGGATAGCTGGCTAATGAAACACCCTAAAACTTAACTGGCATGCCTTTGCTGGTTGCAGACAAGCAAAAATGTTCATTACTGGGCCAATTGTAAAAAATACAAATTTTCTAATTAACCTCAGCAAGCCTGTGCCTTTAGGAACCTAGTTAGTGTTCTGACCGGTCACTGTAGATTAAATAAACATCTTATACTTTAGGAATAATTCTCAGAGGCTAACTCCCCATTGTGTGGGCATTATTAGGG
>JACMZG010000022.1:24149638-24224965 GCA_018340805.1 Microvelia longipes
AATTTATTTCAAAAGAACCAATAATAAACATAAGAATTTTGTTTGGGGGTGTCCGTCCACACGGTATTCAAACTGCTAAGACCTCGAGAACCCCAAGAAATCCGAAGCCTTTAAACACCACAGATCCAAAGGAAGCTGTCGAAACGTGTAGAAATAAATTGACAACACAACAAACAGTAATCAAAATAAAAATCACAAGTCGAGAAGATAAAATCTTGTATATAGCACTTAGGAAATAAGCTCAACATAGCTCGCCCTCGCAACATGACCCCATACATCATGCTTAATGAGCCTCGGAATAAAACAACATAAAATCCCTCGGCATCACCTCGGGAAGTTAATACTTTATAGTTCCCATCGGCCCTACGCCTAGAACCAATAAATGCCAGAGGAAAATAATAAGCGATCTTTATCTAACCCTTATGTGACAATAAATAAACTAATTATCAACAACATTACTATACAACAAAAACCAATTTGTTTTTATACTAGACGAGAAGAAAGAGGCGTCTGGGGCCCCAGATAACAACAGCTGATAGAAAGAGGCTTCTAAACAAATAAAAGAATCAGGACAAATGATACTAGCAACTAAAATATAAATGATGGACTCGTCGAGCTTAAAAAAGGGAAGATTTGGGATGTAATTTTTATCGATATCTATTTTACTATTTAAAAATATTAAAAATAATTTAAACGATGGACAGATCTGTAACACGGTGTTTATAACGAATACAAAAATAACTCTTTACGCAGCTGTTAATAAAGTCACTCCGTTTAAGGAACTGTTCTTAAGAGAGTAAGTATAAACTGGCGGCTAATGCCAAAGAGCGATGTAACCACTGATAATTAGTAGGATTAGATGTGTAACCGCCTTACTAAAAATTCAGGTATTAGTTGATATACCTTTGATAAATAAATGCACAATTTGACGACCATTCAATTAAGTTATCTTCATATATTAATACACTTCTGTCGAATACATCAGAAAATTATTGTGTCCACTAAAAGATGAATCCAAAAGAGAGACTTAATAAGTCAGTATAAGCATATTTAAGACGTTTGTTGTTTCTATATCACACGTAACTCCCGTCGTGTTTATGTAAGAGAATTAAAACTTAGTGCAAAGTTCAGACTTTACATACTATTACCAAGTCTAGTTGCATAATATTCACAAGTCTAGATAAGAGACACACAAAACGAACGCTATGCAAATGATAAAAGACACACAAACAAAACGAACTGAGCATGGATAAAGAGAACACATCAAACGAAAACGCTGCAATGATAGAGAACACACAAAACAACGCTGCAATGATAAAGAACACGACAACAACGACATCGACAATGATAAGAAAACCAATAAAACAAAATGAATTGCAATGATAAGAGACACACAAACAAACGCTGCAAATGATAAGAAGACACAACATTACAAAACGCTAGGCAATGATAAGAGACACAACTAACAAACAGCTTCAATGATAAGAGACACACAACCAAACGCAAAAATTCACAAAAACTCACACATGCAGTCAAACAACATTGTAAAAAACTAATCAAAAGGTCTTCAAAACGCCTAAAACGGATTATTTTCTAATTTTTTCGCCAACACAATACTTTTCTTATATACCTTTCTTATAAATGAGGAAAAGTAAAAAACGTATTTTTATATATTTTTTGCAGACTTTTACTACAAAAAGAACATGGTTTAATCGATTACAATTTACTAATATGGATGGAGAAGAGACCATCGTGTGTTTGGAAGCAGGAATCTCTGAGCATAGGAGTCGAAGGACTGTCTTTAGCATATTTTATTCATTTTACAGCTTTATTTTTCTCTATTCTTATATTTATATTTGAAATTATTGTTATTAGATTACAAAATAGAACTTCAAGAAAAATAAACTAAATGATAAGGTCCTTGTAAAAATGTTTGATTAAAATTGATTAACAAATATTAAAAAACTATAATTTTTTAAGCCTGACCAAAAACTTAAAAAATTATAGAAAAATGGAAATAGCTTTGTGTATTATCGCAATATCGAGTACAGAAGAAATCAGTGTATACTTTTGTCACAGCCTATTTACTTTTAGTTTCAAATCGTGTATAGGATTAAGGAATAAAAAATAATATCAACTTTATTTAACATGTTTAGAGGTTTTTTTAGACTTCTTAAAAAAGCTAGAAGATGGTTATATATTTTATCTACGACTTGAGTTGTAAATTCTCTTTCGACTAAATACGACTAAATAAATACTAAATTCGACTAAATAAATACTAAATACTAAATTCGACTAAATACTCTTCGACTATCTGCTGACCCATTCTCGACTTGCTGTGGGTTGAGTGGTTGGGTAACCATACCTGAGCACTGACCTGTGCTCACCATAAAAGAATAGAACCCCAATAATACTCTGAGAACCCTGACCTGTGCTCACCATTATAGACCCATACCTGAGAAACTGACCTGTGCTCACCCATAATAGACCATACCTGAGAACTGACCTGTGCTCACCATATAGACCTACCTGAGAACTGACCGTGCTCACCATAATAGACCATACCTGAGTAACCTAGACCTGTGCTCACCATATAGACCATACCTGAGAACTGACCTGTGCTCAGGTATGGTAAGTACACTTCTATGTCTTGTACTATAACTATGATTACTTACATGAGTTTTATAACTATTTATATTTTGCTATACAAATATTAACACAGTACCTCCTGGGCATGAGGTAAAACTGCATCCACTGGTACCTGCATTATGCAGAGTACCGGGTCTGGTCAGAGCAGGTGCTATGGTGCCTGACGGGAAGAAAAGCGTTCCCGGCCTACTCTAGCTAACAACCGTGTCTGTTTCAAGGATGTTGAATAAAAGGGATGACGCATTAAGGAATTATTTCTAACCCCATGGAAGTGTAGAGATAGAGAAATAGGATCAAAACTTACCTTCCCTTTAGTTTAATAAAAAAAGGTGCCAAAAACAGGGTTATTCCACTAAAGTTGTTAATATACAATTCTTGGTTGTCAGTTTGCCTTCTCAACTTCTTCAGTTGCTTTTCAGTTATTTGTTTAAATTTGGTGCTTGTCAATTCATTTGTGCTTATATTTACCATGTTTGGACTCTAAGGTGCCATTTATGAGAGTGATTAAAGGCTTTACCGTTAACTTTTCGTAGAGAGTAAGTAATGTGTTAATATTTTGTCTTTTTTAGCCTAGTGAAATGTTTTGCTAGTTTTCAAGATTCAATTTGGTTGTAATGTTCTTAATTTTCCTTAATGTTGTTAAATTTTAAAGCAATATTAACAAAAAAACAGTTAAAAAGTATGAACTTTTTTCTATTTGTTTATAACCTTCGCAAGCAAAACAATAGGAAACCCATTGAGAGTTAAGTTTGCCTCTAAATTTTAAGACCTGCGCTGTTATAAGGATCATGAGCATGCGCAGTTCGTACCAAGCATGTGTAGTTGGTTTTTACGAGTGTTTTGGGTTGAATTCTTCTCTATGTTTTGATTTTCGATGGGGTCACTTTGTTGAATGGCAATTCGACTTAGTGAGTCATCCCCTTTATTCAACATCCTTGGTCTGTTTGGCTCTAAGACACAGCCTATCTTAAGGTCCGTATGCCCGACAGACATGGGTAAACCTATAGGGAGCGTCTCTTGGGAAGTCTGGCGCTTATTTGCGTCAGGCGGACTGAGTGGCGTGTCTAAGGGAAGCGTCCCTGAACAAGGACACTAACTAAGGTCCACTACAGTCTCATTTTCTTTCTCTTTCTTACTATTTCCTTATCTCTAACTTTTCTCTTACGAATACCCTTCTTTTACTTAATTTTTCACCATTCCTCCTATCTCTCCATTATTTTAATTTTTCTTTCGTTTTATTTCAATCTGTTTACCTTTTTTTCTTCATTCTTTTACTTTATTGTTATTAATTTATTTTATTATTTTTATGTTTATTTAGTTATTTTTCAGGACTTTTTCCTAAAAGAGGTGCAGGGTGGGTTGAACCCTCATATGGGTTGAATCTTTGAACTTTGTCCAAAAAGATGTGCGATTTCAGGCTGCCTTCTGCGATGTCGTAGAAGGTTAACTAACTTTATACACATAAATTTACAATAGTTAATAATTTAAGTTTTTTAAGAATAGGTTTACACTTGTTTCTGTATCCTGACTTAGTAATAATCCTCAAGGTTTTCTTATGCAGAAGAAGGAGGCAATTTTGGTTGACATGCCGTCACAATATTATGTTATAAGACCTAGGGAACATTTCTGACTCCATGGAAGTTGTATGAGATAGAGAAATAGGGGCAAACTTACCTTCCCTTTGGTTATAATGAAAAAAAGGCGCCAAACGCAGGTTATGTAGCAAGGTTGTCGAATTTGCTTCTCAACTTTCTTCTGTGCTTCTCGTGATTGCTATTGTTACGTTTGTGGTGCTTGTTAAGTCATTTTTGCTTATTTAACTTTAAATTTTATTTGACCATCTTTTAACCAAGATTTTAAGATGGACATTTAATTAACCATCTTTGACACTCCTGCAAAATCCCTTTACAATATAAACCTATTCAAAACATCATTAAAAATATCATCCAAACAAACCCTCTCACGCCCCAAAAAACAACCAAAATTCAAACTAAAACAAATAAATAAATAAAATAAAAATAAAGAGGCACAAATTACCCCAAATCAATAAATAAAATATGGCTCCGGTTTACACAAAATAAATATTGTATACTTTTGCCAATAAAGAACTAATTTAAAAAAAAAAAGTTAAATTTGAGCATAACATTACATGGATTTCATTTCTGATGGATTTCAGAAACAGTATCATATTCTGGACGATTTGATACCAAAATTGCTGGATTCCGGTAATTTTTCCCAGACCTTTATTTTTTCCATATTGGAAGTATGACTTCTCATATTTTTTCCCCATATTAGAAGTTTGAAGTTTTGAAAGTTTCTCCATATTTAAAGTTTGAAGTTTACTTTATTTTTCCCATATTAGAAGTTTGACTTCTGATGTTCCATGACTTCTTGTTTTTAATTAAAAATGGGTTATAGCCCTCATGTATGCCAAACTATAGCTGAGGAAAAAAAATAACCCCTTAATTAATGCTTTATATATGCCCGAATGTTGACGGGTGTTATGTTTTTAGCTTATACAATGCTATTCTCTCCTCTAGGGGGCAGGGAAGCAAAATTGTATCAATATTATAAAATATTGAATAAACTATTTAACGACATCAAAAAGCTATCTTCATTATTTAAGTACAAATAACTTCATTATTGTCGTTTAATAATAGTAGTAATAGTTTAACAAGTCATGCGATTGTGAAATTATATTATTATATAATTTAACATCCTTATGATATATTAATATGTTATAACTATTTCATATTAGTAATATGTTTACTATTACATGTATGATACTTATAGATGAATCGAATTCCATAAATGAAATTAAGTAGCTACTTAATAATAAATGGAAATAAATAAATCAATTTATATATTAAACGTTAGTATAATTAGATTGTTACAGTTTATACTCCCTTTCATTGCCTTCTAAATAGTAGACGTTTAAAAAAATAAATTATTAAAACTATCTTTCAATGAAACAGATTAAGTACAAACATTTATAAGATCCTGAACCAAATGCAGAATTTAAGAAATGTTTAATAATTAAGACATTAAATTGTTTAAGAAGTTTAATTAGTTTAGATATATAAATGATTAAAGAATCAGTTAATTAAGAAATTAAATATATGAAAATTACTTATAATTGTTTGAGATTCAACGGTTTAAATTCAAAAATTTGTTGATTGCAATTGATTTAAAAGCGTACGACTAGTAAAACGATATAAATTGCATAACCATAAAATTTGAATCGTTGAAACTAAGTATATCAGACATTTAATAAAACATGACATAGTTTTTATTTTACCACAAGAAATATCAATATCCATACGAAACGAATGAAATGAATTGACACGAAAATGATACGACTCAACTATGAACAAGAGTATGACCAAATTGGTTCTTAGAGTTAGAATAAGTTCTAACAAAGGATTAAATAAAATTATTGGTTTACCTGATCGAAATTAATTATGAATGTTTCATCTGACTTTCCACGGAGTTATTTTAATAAATTATATACATCCAGTGTGATTGTCTACACCTGCAGGTACTTAACAATGCTGGGTAAGTATATTTCTAAATTTTTAGCGAATTTACATGAAAATTAACGTTTATGAGGTTGTTCGAATGACGGTAGGTGAAGTGGGGAGGATCGATTCCGATATATATATATATATATATATATATATATATATATTTATATATTATATAATATATATAATATATATATATGTGTGTGTGTGTGGTGTGTGTGTGTGTGTGTATGTATGTATATTCTTAATCAAAGTCCATCAGTCAGAGTTCATAAGCTAATTTTTTGGCATTTGATGAAAAAAGACTGTTCTAAAACTTTGCATTTGAAATGCTGAAGTGTCAATAAGGATAATGATATATCTCTATCTCCAGGTCCTCCACAGCCCCCCTGCGTTACTCCTTATCTTATAGAAAATTTAGTTAGAGATAGAATACATCTGATACATAATACATGTAATCATACGTATAAGCGTATTATAGAATACATACGCTTACATATGATCAGCATGCCAATTAACCTTTTTATGCTAAGTTTCTCTAAATTTAACTGAGAGCCGTTGTTCATACGGATTTTCGAATTTCCCATTGAATTTTAACTTCAAATTTATATTTTTATATTTATTTTTTTAAACTTTTCTAGATATGTACAATAGTTTGCTGTATCAAGACATTTCGTCACTAAAGGGCAATTACATCAAAATGGTTCAACTAGCTAATAATACTGATAAAAGCTTGTTGTTGGACAGTAATGGAAAAAATATAGACGTTGGTGTTTATTTGGATTTAACTTGTGATCAAGGAATTAACTTCTTTAGAGAGGTAGGATAAAACGTAGTTTCTCTACTTTATCCGTCTCTTTTCAGACAGTAAGCCCTATCTGTTAAAATATTTAGGTAAGTATAATTCTTTCTTAGAGACACAGAAATGATTACCTGTTGTTCATAGAGGACAGAAAAGTCCTCTATAAGCATTGTCTCTTGATACCGGCTGACTGACGAGGTTATGATGAGAATATAATAATAATAATTATAAATTTATCTGTATTTTCAATAACCAAACTGTTTTTTGGAACAGGTTGCGTCAAAAACATACTAAAAATTTATTTACAACTATTACTAAACTATAAAAAAATATATAAATATAAGAAATCAAATTATACCATATATTCAGTGCTACTTTTAATGTATAATTTCATCAAAAAATTCGTTCATGTTATAAAGAACTTTTTCTATAAGAAAAGCCTTTATAACATCTAAATACTTTTCATCTTGCAAATCATACTTTTCTTTGTATGTAGCATTGATAACTTGCACTACTTTATAATGAGTGAAATTCTCATACAAACTACTTCTATGTTTATCTGGTTTTAGAGTGCTTTTATGCCTCGATATAGCCTTCCGTTATATTGTATATATAGTTCTAGTCTCTCTGCTTGAACAGGATATTTCTTCCTGGGTCTAGAAATGCATTTTCATATTTATTTTTAATTCTACTAGCTTTAGTGCTATGAAAAATTTCTTCATAGCATTTGAGCTAGTTTATTTCGTAGCAGGCTGTTTGCAAGGGAGACCAACAGCGTGGCCTCATTGCCAGGCTTTGCTGGTACTAGATGTTGCTAATATTATAGTACGACAAACGGCTAAAATCAGTTGACAGCGCGGGAAAATAGTGTTGAGGAACAACTAAGGTGTCCTAATTTAAAATAGAGAGCGTGGTGTAACATCCAGGACTAACCTCATTGGCTCCCTCGCATTATTTTCCCACGCTGTCAACTGATTTTAGCCGTGTGTCGTATTATAATATTATATTCAATATAAAATAAATAATACAAATGTGACAGAAAATTACAGAGTATAAAAAAATATAGGTTCAAAAATCTCTTTTGTAAATGCCAATCTACAATGTTTTACGATCGTTACGGTTCTAAACATGGGCGTCCGCAGGATTTTTTCTGGGGGGGGGGGTCAAAGCTCCCAAGCTCATTAATCAGTAATGTGCTGAGGGTTGAGTTTTCAGCACCATTTGACAAAAGTCAGAGACATGAGTCCAGAAAACCACAGGAGTGGGGATTTGATAAATTAAATGTTTAGAGTATTAACAAAAATTATGTAATATTTTATGTGTTGTGCTTAAATAAATAGTTTAATTCATTTAGATCTCTAGCGAGCGAAGCGAGTTCCTCAAAAAAATAATAGTTTCTTCAACTAGGCAGCGAAGCAAGCTTTTATTAGTATACATAATTTTTAATTTCGAAAATCTAGCAAGCCAAGATATATTTAACGTATATTAAATATATCATGCATATTTAACGTATATATATAATAACCTAATAATATATTTCAGCAATCTTGTAGCCTATTTTCCACATTCACGCATATGTTTATGCAATCTAGTGAGCAAAGCGAACTCTAGTGTTATATATATATATATATATTATATATATATATATATTATATATATATATATATATATATATATATATATATATATATATATTATATATATATATATATATATATATATATATATATATATATATACTATATATATATATATATATATATATATATATATTATATATATAGTATTATATATATATTATATATATATATATATATGCAAGTAGAGTTCGTATTATATATAATAACCTATAATATATTTCAGCAATCTTGTAAGCCTATTTTCCAACATTCACGCATATGTTTATAGCAATCTAGTAAGCAAGCGAACTCTACTTGCATATATATATATATATATATATATATATATATATATATATAATATATATATGTATGTATGTATATATATATATATATATATATATATATATATATATATATATATATATATATATATATATATATATATATATATATATATATATTATATATATATATATATATATATATATATATATATATATATATATATATATATATATATATATTATATTATACTACTGTAATTAGCGAGCTTTGAACCTTTATTACTTCGGGAATATTTTCATGAATAGTATTAGCAATGTAGCAAGCTATTTACCATATGTTGAAATACATACTTACAGCAATCTAGCGAGCAATGCAAGCCTTTTTTACTGTACCAAATATTATATTTTAGCAATTATGCGAGCGAAGCAAGCCTTTTTTCCCATTGCTTGGGAGCAAGCTTCATTTGCTTACGAGCAAAGCAAGCCTTATTTACTTTTTTAAAGCTAAGCTATCCAAGCTATAGTTGTTTAATTATTTTTCTATCATATCTTCCCAGCGACGTGAGCCTGTTGACTGTGTTTGATGTATTCTCAAAAACATAGAGTTCCTGATGTAGCGTATCACTAGTGTAATTATATTTCAATTTTTTTTAAAATTATTTTTATGAATAAATGCAGGGTAGTAACCATTACATTTTTAAAAATTTGCAGTGCGGGTCAATCTAACTTTTCTGATTTTCCAAGGGGAAGGGGGGGAGTCAAATGACCCGTTTGAGTACAGACTGTCATCAAGTATTAAGCAGAAAGTGTTACGATAAATTGGAAATAGTATTTCCTTATATTTCTTCAATATTCTATACTTTCAGGTTTCATTGAACACACATCTACTTGGTATAAATTATCACTGGCTGCTGGTATCTAAAAATGAGGATATTATATGGATGAACGAAATAAACTTGAGATGGGATAGTGACGTAACTCTAGTCACTCCTACAGCTGTCTACGATGTCTACAAAGTTTATAAGAATCAGCCGGTCATGAAAACTATCAGAGGACTTCGACATAAACCAGAAAGAAAAGATTTAATGGGTTTTCAAATGATAGCTTCTGTATACGTAAGATTTTAATTGATCATCATGTATTAACTTTCTTTTAATGGCTAAGTATTTAATTCTTCCGAAGAAAAGGTTCTTATGGTTTGGAAAAAGGAATTTATTTGAGCAATTTATTTATAGGTTTACGCTTAGTAACAAAAATTTCGTTTCTTGATTCAACCTTCCACCTTCATAACGCTAAGAAAAGTCCTCTATACGAAGTGTATTCCCGATAGTTTAGGCCGGTATTCAAAGACGTTTTCCTAACATTTTCCTAACATTCTCCTAACATTTTCCTAACATTTTCTTAACATTTTCCTAACTCCTAACATTCTCCTTAAGGGTAAATGTTAGGAAACGTCTTTGAATACGGGCCTTTTAGAATCCTGCATATTCGGGAAATCAAAAAAGCATAATGGAAGCGTTTGATGTATTATGCTTTCAAAGAATGTTAGAGATTTTTTTATGGATCGGTTATAAAGTGGTTGTTAGAAGAATAGAAATATATTGAATATATTTCAATACTAAGTAGTTCTATTCATTTACATGTTAGATTGATTTCGTAAACATGTGAATTAACTTGTAAATTTAAATGAGGAGGACTATGTACGGAATTATTTATTGTTCAATTTATCAAAACGTGACTTTCATAAAGAATACCGCGATTTTAACACTGGCTGTTCGTTATTCTATTATTTTGCTCCCTTCTGGAGGTAAAATATTAAACTGACCATGGAGAGACAGTTATTTGCTCCCGAGCAGTAATAAACTTTCTCGGCTTCGCCTCGTGAGTTAACTAAATGATATCCCCGGCAAGTTTCTAGAACTAACTAAATGAATCCCTCGGCAAGCCTCAAGATTTGAATAATATGTTGCCTTTGGCTTTGGCTTCAGGAACCAACTTTGACAGCTCAGGGAGCATAAACTTACATTTCTCCCTTGGTAAGTTAATAACTATTACTCGGACTAGGTCCATGGGTTTTTTGACCAGATGTCCATTGATAGAATCAATTTTAGTAAGAGAGCTGCTTATAAAGTTAGAGACCCTTTTAAAGCCTACAGTCTCATAGTCCCTGGGTTTCTGTCAAAGAGATCTAGTAGCAGTGAGATTAGATGGGAGTCAGTTTTGTGATGGGCAGCGGAACGTAGTCTTGTGTTTCTTGTACTTGCCATATGACTCTCCTGCACCTCCCATCTCAGATGCATTAGTGGACCTAGTTCGCTATCGTAAAGATGGTGGTTTCTCTCTTCTGGTAGGTTGTGATGCTAACGCACATAATATTGTGTGGGGCAGCTCTGACACAAACCGAAGAGGAATTGCTGTGCTTTAGTTTTTATCCCGCACAGAGCTTTACTTACTTAACCGTGGAGCTGTTCAAACCTATTGTACGGTTAGGAGGAAAGAGGTTATAGATATCTTTTTCAGCACCCAGGACATGCTTTCAAGAGTGAAAGACTGGCGTGTGATTGAAAAGTAATATCTTTCTGATCACCGTCATATCATTATCACTTTAGATGCAAAGGAACCTGAAGTGTCTCAGAACACTGTTGATGACCACTAATTGGAACCAGTTCCGTGATGTTCTGAAATCTGAGCTGGATAGATTGGGTCCCTGTCCCAATGGCCTAAAGAGACAGACGACTATGTTCAGAATCTCACAAAGGCCTTAGTCACTGCTGTGCTTATAAAAGCATTTACCCTTTAAAAAGTCGCAGTAAACGGTATTAATAAGCCTCGTATGTCTGAAGTATACGAGTAGCAGTTTCAGTACCTGATTCTCATAGCGCCGACATACTGGATTATGTAGGGTGTTTGTGAAGGAGCTATTTAAAAGTCTATTCTGCTTAGACTAAGGAGATCATAAGTTGCCTTGGCATCAAGTTCTTTTATCACGAGTTTGCTAAGTATCATTCCAAAACTGCTACTCATTCCATTATCAATATTCCCACTTGTAGGCTCAAAAAATCACATCAGACCCCAAATTTTAAAGGAATATGGTGCTTTAATAAATTACCCGCTTCAATAGTTGAACTTTCACCCAAAAATTCCAAAAAAGTACTAAAACATTGTTGCTTGAGAAAGCCTACTATAATGTTAACTAATTTTTATCTGATAACTTAGTATTCCCACCTTAAATGTTTAGTGTTTCTCATGTAATGTTATGCTTTTTTTAATCAATTTTGATTCAAGTTATGCTATCTATGTTTATGCAGTCCATGTAATAGTAATTGGGCTGGCAGTAAAAATGTTAATAGAACTCAGTAGTATTTTCAATATTTTCTGATACAAAACAGGCATTTCCCCCAGGAAAGAAATGAAGTTTTGTATTGAATTGTATTGGCCTCGTATAGGTAACAATCAGAGTCACAATTTGTCAAGTACACACTTACAGTATCACCAGATGATTTAGGTGGCATTTACTTTTTACTTTTCATCAATTATACCGTAGGTATATATGATGAAGAGCTTGCGAAAAATCCAAAACTAGAATGTCACCTGAATTATCCGTTTAAGGTGTTTTTAAAACCACCTGAACAGCTTTCACAAAGTTTTCTGTCTGTATGTGTGTGTGTGTGTTTGTATCTGTTATCATCGTTGATCCCAGCATATTTATGCTAGATTAACCCGCAAAATGACATGCAAAATTTCTAAAATTCATAAAACACGATAATTGTTGAGATCGGATTGAAATTTGGGACGCTTGTAGCCAAACATAGGACAGACATATTATCAAGTTTCAGTCGCATTAGTTCAGTTTTTATCAAACTTCTTGTATACGTTTTTAAAATTGTTAATCAAAAAATAATATGATTGAGTTGAAATTTGGTATAAGTCTAGCCCTTGAACGTACAAGTTACAAGCCCTTTTACGTACTGTAAGGATACAAGTTTTGTTTCAGTGTAGCTAGTATACCTACGGCTTTTGTTAAATCACAAAAGTTAAGCATTATCGAGCGAGTTCAGTGCCTAGAAGGTTGACAGCTAGAAATAAAATACATGTATTTACTATCTAAGGACGAGCAAAGCGAGTCCGAAGTAGTGAGGATGAGCTTAGCGAATCCGATGTGATGAGGAAAAGTGCCGAGGTCCCCCGTACCCGATTTTTTCATCTAAGTTAATGGCATTTCATTAACTTAATTGGTAGAAGTAAATCCTTATACATTATAAAAATTAAGTTTGATTTTAGGTAATAGATGAGATACCGAAATCATATGACGAGCTTAAGCTGTTTCAAGATAGGTTTTACAAGCCTTATAGTAACCCCGTCCCAAGAGTGACTCTAAGCTATTTTATTGATATTGCTGCAAAATATAACTTTAGGTAAGACAAAAATAGACTTATTAAGAAAGGGAATAAAGTATTAACTTAGCCTTAGAAATCAGAATAGTGCGATTCAAGTGCCTTAGACATAAATAATATATTTGCTTTAATAAATGTGCCAGTTCCATTGATACAGCTTCAAACATTAGTATACACAACATGACAGCAGGCCCGTAGGTAGGGAGGGGCCAGGTGGCCAACACCCCCGTGGAAAAAAATCGCTCTTTCTGACGAAGTAGTTTTCAGCGGAAGTTCCATTAAAGGTGTGTGAAACATCACCCCCTCTAGGATTGCTTTCACACCCCCCCCCCATAAAAGTTTTGGCTGGCTACAGGCTTGGCGTGGTAGTAAAGTGTTTTGTTACTTAGGAAAATAAATACTGAATATAATTCAGTAATTATAAAAATATAATAATAAAATTCTGCATCTCAGTCTTCTTACATTAACTACTATTATTTATGTGTTTTTCACTATTTTTGGTTTATTAGCAATAGTAAACTTCATCCCTTGGAAGTAACTACCATAAAAAAGACAGGATTTTCGTTGTATAAGAAAAGCTTAAGAGTAATAATAGAAAAGTCATGAAAAGTCAGATTCAGACTGCTTAGAAAACCCACTCCTGTAAACTCCCCTAAAATATCAATTTCTATAAAAAAAATATCAAAAATATCGTCTAACAATAAAGCAAATCTACTAAAAATCAAATCAAATAGCCAAAAAAATTCCCTTCTCAAGTTTCATCTCATTATCAGCATTAGTTCAATTTTTATTGAATGACTTGTGTACGTTTTTTTTTTTAATTGTAAAAAATCCGAAAACAATCCAATTGAGTTGAAATTTAGTACAAGTATATACGTGATAAATAAGTACACAACGTTTTGTTTCAATGCGACAAGTATATCCTTGATTTTTTTTTGGATCATAGATGTTAGGCAGCATTCAGCGTGGTCAGTGCAGTAAGGATGACCGTTAAGAACCAAACGAATGCATCTACTACTTTAAGAACATGCGAAGCGAGTCAGGAGATATTCAGCAGAATAAATTTTATATTCTGCAAAATATTTTTTTATAAAATTGCATATTCTGAGGACGGGCGAATCAAGTCCGAATTAGGGAGGATGAGCGTAGCGAATACCCGATTTGTTATACAGGGTGTTTCATATAAAGTGTCCACCAAAGAAGGAGGTGATAGTACTCCTCAAAGGAAACAAAAAATGTTCTATTATAAAAACCCCGATCTCTAACCGTTTTCCCACAAGGTCAAATTTAATATTTAAAAATATTTGATCTCACATCATAAAATTATGATATAAAAATAAACATGAAAGCTAAATAAATTTCCTAAAGAACAAACTACTAACTATGTCAAATATTTTGAAACTGCTGCCCAAAAAGTTGCATGAAAAATGATTTTTTGAAAAAAATGGATTTTATGGAATTTTTGTGGTAGGGCATTAGAGGAAGTAAGAGATGAGCAAAAGTTCAGCCAAGAACGGAAAAAACTTCTCTTATGATTGCCCTTTAAGAAAATCCAAATATTTTTATACATTCAATGGTGAAAAAATATAAGCTAATGCTGATAGAGTTGCAAAAACTGATAATTTTTGTCGTATAAAGTGAAACAATGTGTTATTTTAGCAAAATATTTTTTTTCGAAAGTGAACTAATAATATGCTATTAAGACTCTAGGGGGTAAAATAAACATATTTTATTCCTAGACATTTTTCTCTAAAACCACTCTTTTCCCCCCTTTTAGAGATTTTTAATTTTTTTATGTACCATGTAATTAACATTGTAGAGATATGCAAAAATGCCAAAAAATAGCAGTTTTTCCAACTTCTAAGAAGAATGGCTTAACATTTTGACTATTGAATGTATGATTGAGTTTGGGTTTTCTTAAAGAACAATCATAAGAGAAGTTTTTTCCGTTCTTGGCTGAACTTTTGCTCATCTCTTACTTCCTCTAATGCCCTACCACAAAAATTCCATAAAATCCATTTTTTTCAAAAAATCATTTTTCATGCAACTTTTTGGGCAGTAGTTTCAAAATATTTGACATAGTTAGTAGTTTGTCCTTTAGGAAATTACTTAGCTTTCTAACGAGACCAATTTCACTTTTCTGCTTGAACAGTTTCAACGCTATTAACAATTTATGACGTGAAGTCAAATATTTTTTAAAATATTAAATTTGACCTTGTGGGAAAACGGTTAGAGATCGGGGTTTTTATAATAGAACATTTTTTGTTCCATTTGAGGAGTACTATCACCTCCTTCTTTGGTGGACACTTTATATGAAACACACTGTATATAGGTGAGGAAAAGACAAGCAAAGAGGAAGAAAGTTCGGTTTCCGATTTTTAGAATGAACGCAATATTTTTCCTATATACCAACAATAGGAGCTGAGGAAAATTATAAACATGCTACTATAGACTCTCTTTGTTTCAGTTACAACATGTTGAAACAATCAACTTGGGGATCAGTTGACAAAAATGGAAACTGGAGCGGAATCATCGGGTCGCTCCAAAATAACCAGGTAGAGCTTTCGCTCAACATTATCGGTATGAGGAAGGATCGGTGGTCAGCTCTTCATTATGTATTTGAATATCAAGCGATAAAAACCAGGTGCGATAATTATTTAACATAAATATTGTATCAATAGTGCTAAACATAAATATATTGTGTCAACAACACAATAACTCGCCAACACAACAAACAGAACCTCGAAACTGAGGTACCATTAGAAATTCCTCAGTACTCACTCCTTTCAACGAAAATTAAAATAAAATATTTTCCAAAGACTAGCGGTGATATCCTTTCATATTTTATTTCAACTATCTGAGCTTGACCAGAAGATAAGCATATTGTATGATATACCTATCTGTGTTTAATTGTACGATATTTACAATCACAAACAGCTTTATTAATTCTAATAGAAATTCTACAAGTGTTAATTGCTTTCCCTTAATGAATGAATTTGTACTTTTGTACGATGAATATCAAGATGCGAGTAAATTTTGAAACATCGAAAAAGTAACCTTACTATCTTGTTTATGAATACAATCAAATAATCAGTACAAAATTTCAGTAACTTATACAGTAGAACGTTAAAAATACAAATCAAAATACAGGCAATGTGCAGGAAACAATGCCTGATTTATGATTTATTAAACCTTAACTCGCTCTTGAAAGAGGTTTCAATGAGGTTACACAGAGCCCCAAAAAGATGTTTCAGGCCTCTCAAAGTAATAAGATAGGATATGCCCCCTCAAGTATATATCTCCATGGTATTGAGAGAAGCTATGCCCTCTCTAGTAAATATCTATGATTTAACCCATTGGTCCTTTTTCCAAAGGTTGTCAGGTTACTTTTTCGATGTTTCACAATTTAACCTATAGGGCCCCTCTAGTAATAATACCTCTATGCCTATTTCATTATTTGTTGATTTATTTTGCTGTAAATAAATTTTCATATCTAAAAGGTTGAATAGAATAACTAAGACTGTAAAGAAGAAAAACTAATTTTGTAATAAAATATAATGAATCAGAATAAGGGAAAGAGAATCAACTATGGCCTGACCATCTAACCATTCTGTGCCGCCAAGATCAGAACTAGAAATTTGTGTATATTTGGATTTTATATTGTTTATAATAAGACGCCGGAGTCTATTATATACTACTAGAAATGCTAATAGTAGATGATATTATTATCTTTGTTTTCCAGGGCATTATTTGTTTTCTTAAAGCCAGCAGCCTTTGGGAGCGTGACAGCCCTAACTCACCCTTTCACAGATGTAATATGGATCTACTTACTGGCGTTTCAATTATTAATAATGCTCGTGGCAAGACTATTCCACGTATTCAATAAATCACCTGAGTTTGATACTTGGGGTTCACTTATTGACTTTTCAATAGGCAACTTAACTATGCAAGGTATTTGACTTAAACTTGCCTTTTTTTAAATTTGTAAGGGCAGGAGAAATAAAACTAAAGAGAAGTTAAGTTTGCTTTTATTTCTCTATCTCATGAAACATTAACGGGGTCAGTGACGGATCTTGAATAAAGGGAATGACTCGATAAGGACTATTTCTGACTCAATTTTCTGATTCCATTCCTTTCTAACATTAGACACATCATGTAATCATAGTGCTGAATTTTACTACAACTACGAACGCACAGCTATTAACACGTCGGTATTTGGAGAATCCTCTGTCGTCGATACTTGCTGTTGGCACGTGATAACATAGAGATATATACTAGAGGGGGCATAGTCTATCTCAATACATTGAAAGGTCTGAAACATCGTTTTAGGGCTCTCAGGGGCACTGTGTAACCTCATTAAAACCTTCTTCAAGAGCGAGTAAAGATTCCTATGATTCAATTGTTTTCGGCTTTCCGCCCATTGTTTCTATTTTGAATTGTATTTTTTACGTTTTTCTACATAACTTACAGTAATTTTGTACTGATTATTTAATTATATTTTTAGCGAAGGTGGTCAGGTTACTTTTTCGATGTTTCAAAATTCAACCAATAGGGTCCCTCTAGTAATAATGTCTTTATGCGTGATAACAAGTATCGATGGTAGCCAAGGAACTTATATAAAGGGGAAGGAACATATCAGGCATTCACAATGTAAAACAGTGTCGCCAACCCCCACCACTACTCCTTCGGGCACTCGTAACACTACATCCTTCCTATCGTCAGGTTATAAACATGTCGAGTTCAGTTTAAGTTATGTATTATTGTGTTGTAGTTAACTGTACATAATTAGTGTTATTCTAAAATTCTAAACCTTGTTTAAGATTATAAAGTTATAAATGCGTGTTAGATCTTATAAGCTTTATTTTACGAAGATAAAGCTTTATCTTAGATCTTACAAACTTTTTACGCTTCTCCAATATTTTCAAACTTTATATGGGAAAAGTTGTTCCATGCTCATCTATTTTCCTTAAAAAAGGTGGCGACACTTTTTTCTTTATGCTCTCCCTGTGATGGTAGCTGATTCTTTTATTACGGTTTAGTACCAGTAACAACTTTTAATCGATTTCAGGGCCGATGGAGAATTTTAAAAAGCCGTCTACGAAAACGGCAGCCTTAGCAGTATTTTTATTTTCATTTTTCGTGCTAACCTACTACAGCGGAGCTGTCCTCAGCGGCTTGTTAAGTCCAACACCAAATAACATTAAGTCTCTATCCCAGTTATTAGACAAAAAATTTAAATTCGGAGTGTATGATGTATCATATTTAAAAGAATTTGTAAGTATTATATTAATTTAAGTTAATGAGTAGGTGTATACATGGGTGGAAAACTTCACCTTACAGCCTATCGTTTAGTTTAAAAATCTTGACAGGTTAGTTTAGACACGATTCTTAAGAAAAAAAATCCCTGCAAGAAGGGAGCGGGAAAAAAACCATGTAAACAAATCAGGTTATTTTACCCGTACTTTCTTGGCGATGTTTGTTTACATTTCTTTTGTGTAGTTTTATTTTAAAATATCATTTTTAAGATTATCATCTTCATGATGATACCCTAAGTATATACTGTATATAACACCGAAAAGAAATGGAGCTGGGTATAGTGAATATTCTGAACTATTATAGCATAAAACCATTTGATACAAACGATATGTTAAGAATCGAGTTCCTGTTTGTTGCATTTTAAAAATACAACGATGAGCGGTCATCTTCGGTTGAAATTAGAAATATCGAAGGTTACAAAAGAATTTGTTTGGTCAACATATCAGTTTTTGTATGAATTATGAGTACGAATGATTATATAGTCACTTATTATATTTTATTATTTATTACTTATATCTCCAGACTGTATAGTGTGAAGTTTATTAAGTTAAAAAAAGTTACTTTACACTCCCTTAGGACTAAGAAGTATCCTTTTCTTAATCGTGAGTAAAAAGAGTTTCCTATTATGGGGGTTAGAGCCAATTAAATCCATTTTTTGAGGGCTGGTATCCTCTAAATTTATGAAGGGATCAATTTTGTAACATTATCCAGGGGCAGGAACTCCTAAAACTTATGAGGAGGACCCGAACAAATTTTTTTGTTCCGTTTCCTGGTCAAAAGAGGTTGTTTGAAGTAATAAAAAGTGTTCTTAATTTTTTAGGGGTGGTATCTCCTAATTTTATAAGAGGGTAAGATTTAAAAAAATAAAATACAACAAAACATATTTAAATATTAATATAACAATAATTAAATGACGTCAACGTAGCATTTTAAACCTTGGAGTAAAATGTTATTTTCCCTCGCACTAATTACCGACTCGGCTTCGCCTCAGGAGTTAATAATCATCGCCTCATCAGTTATTACCTCGGCTTAGCCTCTGGAATTAAGTGCTTTGGTTCCCTTAGCTCTCTTCTTAGGAACCAACTAACTGCTCAGGGAAATAATAACATTATTTTCTCACTTGGTACATAAATAACTACAATTGCATGATTTCATCATAGATCAGATCGCTTTATCGATCCTAGTAGGGGTCGATAAAGCGCGCTTCGTTTAGTGGTTTAAAATGGTCAAGATTAACTCATAAAAAAATATGCTGATTTCTTAAGCTTTCCCTTGATTAAAGTTTTCAAGCTGTTTCTTATGCCGCTAATTCAAATGTTAATAGAAGGAGTGTTAGTAGTGAGTGAACGTTATAGATAAATTTGGGGAAGGGTGCAAAAATGATAAGAGTCCGCCTTGTACTATTTATCTGAAACGGAGATCCGTAGCGCTCTGATATTGCCTTAACCTTGGTCTAATATTTGTTAAAAAAAGAAATAGTAATAACTAAGATCTATGGTAGTCAGAGGTTTATAAAGTGAGGTTGTGGAGTGTTCAAGAGTGGGGGTAGCTGTAATGTTGATGTTACATTTTTCCTAGAGTTCCTGTATATGATATCCAGACACTCTAATTTTTCCTTTCTTTGGGAGGTAAATTAAATTTAAATTTACTAGGCCAAGTAAGGAGCCTGTAAACAGTACTTTTGCCGCATGGAGTTGATAAAAGGTCTCTGTTGACCCAAAATACGTTCATCCCCAGGAACATCCGTTTTTAGCGTTTTTAAGAACTGCTTAACGTATTTCATAATGCTGCCTTATTCCAGAGCGAAGAAGGTCTGTGGGGTCAAGACACACCCGAACGCAAGCGTCTTATAAGCCTACTTGAGAAGCAAGATAAAATGTACTACAGCGTGAAGGATGGCATGGATAAACTAATAGAGGGCAATTTTGTATTTTTCATTGATTCTATTATGCTATATAAAAACATTAAAATAAGACTGAACGATGCACAGATATGCAATTCTGTTATTATCGTTCACAAGCCAATAATCCAGACAGCAGCTGTCAGTAAGATGTCATCATTCAAAGAATTATTCTCTAGAGAGTAAGTACTTGAGGACTGTAGGTTATACTAACCCTGGCTACACTCTAATCTAACCTGCTATGACTATACCTGGGTTCTGGGTTAAACCCAGTCATATAAGTTCCTTGACCCCAGTCATATAAGGTCCTTGACCCCAGTCATATAAGTTCCTTGACCCCAGTCATATAAGTTCCTTGACCCCAGTCATATAACCCAGTCAGTTCCTTGACCCCAGTAGATAAATAGTCAGGGGGGGTCCAGCTTCAGCGATTTGGTTGTTCCGTTGCATCCCCGTTCCCCCAAAGTAGCAGAGAAAATAGTAAACTTGTTACCTTGACTTTTAGGGGCCCTATACGTAAGACTAGAGTCAAAAAAGACCATATCATACTTGATCAGGGGCTCTATAGCAGCATAAAACGGCTCTAGATATTTATGTTCTTTAAGTAATTCAATTTATTTTCAAATTTTTAGATCTTTATGGCCTCTATTCATTATACCTAGACATTTAAGGGCCCCATAAATGTCCCGTAGTTCCCCCGCAGCCGATGACTTGAGCCAACTAACATACTTGTTATTTAAGGGCCCTAAAGCAGCAGAAAGGGCCTTAGAGATTGTTGTATTTTTGATGTAGTATTTAAAATATTCTCAATTTAATACCTGAATCTATATTCAGGTATTAAATTGAGAAAGGCCACTATTCTTTAAACATGACTTATACCTACTGCACTTTGCGGTTAAAGTGATATCATCCAACAGGTTTTAATCCTCAGTCTCACATCATTAATTATACTTTAAATCATTAGTCTCACATTAATTCTCAGTCTCATACCATTAAGTATAATACTTTTATCTCCAGACAGAAATGTAAAGTTTATTGACTAGTTTTTAGAGAGTAAAGAAGCACTTTTCACTCCCTTGGGAATAAAAAGTGTTTCCTATTATTTGGTTATTAGAGCCAATTATATCATTTTTTTAGGTCAGTGGTATTCTCTAAATTTACACAGGTGACAGATCAATTTTTGTAATTTTTCCGGGGGTGGTGCTCCCAAAATTTTAAAGGGGTACCCGCCCCAAAAAAATGTTTATTGCCTCATAATCTGTTTCAGGTCAAAAGAAGTTGTTTGGAGTAATATATTTTTATTTTTTTTTTTTTTTGAGGCAACACCTCCAAAAACATCTGACCCAAAAAAATAAAATAAAATACAACAAAACGTATTAAAATAAAATCAACGTCTGGAGATAAAATCTTGTATGCACCTTGGGAGTAAAATGCTATTTTCCCCCTCGCAATTACTCTCTTGGCTTTGCCTCGAAAGTTAAACACATAAATTCATCGACTTCGCCTCGGGAGTTAAATACTTTGGTTCCCTCAGCTTACGCCTTAGGAACCAACTAACTACTCAGGTAAATAATAGCATTCTTTACTCCCTTGGTGCATAAATAACTATTAATCATCAATCTTACTTCATTAATTATAGTTTTAATCCTCAGTTTTATACCATTAAGTAGAATACTTTTATTCGTCAATTTTAATCCATTTATACTTTTTATCATAAGTCTCACACCTTTAAGTGTACTTGTAATTATCAGTCTCTCACATATAAGAGTACTTGTAATTACAAGTAATCTTATCCGTCTCACGTCTGTAAGTGTACTCTGGAGTATTCTCTAAATTTAAAGTATACTTCTAATGATCAGTATTGTCAAAATATCAGTATATTTCTAATGATCAGTATTATTATAATATCAGTATACTTCTATTATAAGATATTATTAGATCATTGTTATATTTTAGGCTAACTTGGCAGCTTGAACTTGGATTAATATCTTACAACTTGATTTCCTGGATGGACGATATGCCAGCGTGTGTGTGGCAGCAAGAAGCCCTGAGCATCGGAGTGGAGGGTTTATCTTTAGCTTATTATATTCTACTTACTGCTATCTTACTGTCCACTACTGTTTTTGTATTAGAAATTATTTTTAGCAGAATTAAAGAACTAACCAAATGTCAGATACAAACGATTTAATATGTATATCAGAGTAATACATTTTTAATGAAATCTGAAATGATTGTCGGAGTCCATGAGAATTTTCTCTAATTATATAAGCACAATATTGAATATAATAAGCTAATAAGTTTTACATTGCTTTTTCTTAGATCTATAAGACACAAATATCGAACTCTCAAGTCAAATTATAAAATTAAGTAACCCCGCAAAATTTCTTATGGATAAAAGAATTCATTAATAGCTCTTAATGAAGAGCTATTCTCTGTAAGAGTTTTATTGAAGAATATAATGATATACGATAAAACTCTGCAAAAAGGCATGAAGCCATAATGATCATAAGTGTCTCTAAACACAACCCCAATCTTGAACCCTAGCTTTAGTGCCCCAAAATATTCCCAACAACACATTCTCAAATCTTTATTTAAACCTACATCAATGCTTGTTTCTAAATTATTTTCGAGACTCAAAGAAAATCATCTTACCTTTTCCTCTCTTCAAACTGTCTCTTAGGCCTTGTTTACATTTAAATAGCTCTAATCCTCCTTCCTCTGAATTTGAATCAATGTAGGTAAAAAATATTTAAGACTTAAATTGAACATCTTCTAGAGTGTTAAAAATTGCTTTTGAAATGGTTTTAAGAATTTAAAGCAAATTGAACATCCATTTCATCATATGATGAAATGGACTTCTTTCATGGTTCAGCATGTCTCCAGCCTATACCTGCTGTAAAATGCTAAGAGATCTTTTTTTGGACAAATAAAATGACATCTGATTCCTACTAGAATAAAACATATTTTATCAGTTATAAATAAACTATCTTATTCCACTTAATTTTCATATTTGATTCCCCAGAATATTAAATTATTACGCCCGAATCATAAATTCCCTTTGTTAATCTAATATACTATCACATGAATAATTTAAAAAAACATTCTTACTTTTAACATTTCAGTAAAAATGTGAAAAGTTACTAATAATATTTCTATACTTAATTTATTCGTAATATAATAAAATAAAACAATAATAACTATGTTTTTCTTTTTCATTTTTGTACGTTGTAATTTGTTTCATGATATCATCATTTAAAATAAGTTTTTTTAAAAAATAATTGTATAATTATTAAATTATTAATATACATTTTTGTCTTGCCTTAAAATTTACATGAAAATATGATGCAAGCACAGTTGAAACACAGTTGCTTAACTAGTTTCTAACATTCTTAGAAAACAACAGCGCGAATAAGAGAACAAACTTTGAAGGGAATTTATTTTGCTAATTAGGTGCATATTTCCACTTAGACACAGACAAAAAACCGAATAAAAGTTTGGATGTGCTGTGCGCTAAATTCGCTAATACGAATGTTTTTTTTTTTAAAAAAATAGGGATCCAATCTGTAAAGAAAATTATCAAAAGATTTGGCCAAGCATTTCTGAGATTATTGACAATAAATTGATAAACTGCTCTATTAGCTTGCAACCATATAGATTTAAATTTAGTTTTTTTTTCAATTTAGATTTTAATTGACATATCTATTCATAACTAAATGACTAAACATAAATGACTAACATCATACAGTTTGAGAAAGTTATCAAGAGTCATCGTTCGCCGTACGCTAGATAAAAAACTTTTACATGTATAATATTATTTATATATAATAAAAGTATATATACGAAAAAATATGTATATAAATAAGATATAAATATATATATATATATATATATATAATATATATATATATATATATAATATATATATATATATATTATATAATATATATATATATATATATATATATATATATATATATATATTATATATAATATATATATATATATTTTTTTTTTTTTTTTTTTTTTTTTTGCGAGTGTGTATGTATTTCTTAAAAAATCTTGTGAACATGTAATAAAGCATCACATGTATAAATCATTCTATGATCAGAAAAAGTAATTCCAGACTCTAGACATATGTATGTATCTGTATATTTATATGTATGTATTATAAAGTAATACATAATCCATACAAATACTATTTGTATAGATTAAGGTCTTCCGGTGGTAACCGTGTCAATGTAGATGAAGAATCCGACGTTTCGCTTTAATTGTGGGAGGCATCTTCTGGGATGTCAGTCATAGGAAAAACAATGTTCTACAAAACTGATCTTAAGTACAGTTTTGGTTCACAAAGGAGGGTACACGACCCTCTGAACGCTCTACTCCCGACTGTCATGCTCACAGGCATGAGGCTCACAAGTCATGCTCATGTCATGCTCATGTCATGCTCAAGTCATGCTCACAAGCACACAGGCTAAAAAGCCTGTGTGCTAAACTGGGCTTGACCAGTTTCGACCCATTTCGAACCTGTCGCAAATAGACAAAAATATAAATTTTGTCTTTTCCGAGGGAAGCATAAAGACAAAATCTGTTGCTGCCTTTTTAGGAGAATAGAGTTGATACAAAAAATTAGCGTACCTTTTTAACTGATTTTTTCTTTGTAAGGTCCAAACTGAAATAATAAGAGCAAAAATTACTGTAATAACGTAACGACCAAACTGGCCATTGGGCGAAAATTGCCATTGTTTTTTAAAGTCTATATGCATTTACTGTACTGAGTAAAACAGAAAAACTCTAAATAGCATGAATTCTTTAAGTTTCGTCTGTTCTTATTTTTATAATATAAACGTGTTCAATATAGTTGTTTATTCGTGCCGAGAGATGTCATTGTTAGGTAAGTTAGCAATACTAAATTAATACAAGTTAATATTATTCTTTGCTAAAAGTACTTTATCTTTGCTAAAAATTCTTTATCTTGGCTAAAAGTGCTTTATCTTTGCTACTGGTTATTTATCTTTGCTAAAAGTGCTTTGTCATATGTAATATGATGATCATACTTGAGATAGATGATGATTGACTTTATTATTTGTTTGTTAAGCATCAAAACTATGTTTTATCACTAAGATGCAACGCAAAGATAAATCAGGAGTATGTTAACTTTCAGATAAAATGTATGGAGACACTATGTCAGAACCTCTTTGTGATCATTACATAAAGATAAATAAACTGTCTAACGAAACTGATACCGATTTATTGTTCGATAGCAACGGAAAGATAATCAATGTTGGTGTTAACATAGACTTGACTTGCATCGAAGGTGTTAACTTTTTATATAAGGTAAAGATGTACACAATATAATTTCATATAGAGTTAAAACCACTCGTTAAATTAATGTCTTGTCGCCTGAGCCGACAGTGGCCTAGAAACCAGCTAAACCAGTCATAAATTATTTCCCCTCTATTTAAGTTTTGTAGCTTCCAACATCGGGAGAGACTTGGAGGCATCATATGTTTCTTTGTGAACCTTGGTGTCGGGGGTGTAGGATCTTAAAACTTATTACCTATCTGACTTATATATTTTATCCGAATTAACTGTTATATAAATCTATCGTATTATGTTATCTATATCCAATCTATCTCTTGCAATATAATTATCACTATAATATCTTTCATGTACTAAATAATTCATCTATTAACTCCCGCCAGAGTGCAATCAGAAGATATTTTCTCTTACCAGACTTCTCAAGCCATGAAACTATACTAACTCTAATACTTGTAACAATAATTGTTATCGTATTACAATATAAAATATCAAAAAAAAATAATAATGTCTAACCTAAGTTAAATTATGTTACTGACATTATCTTACAAAGTTTTGATTAGGACTTTTTTAATATTTATGTTTGTATTTTTGTATCCAATAAGTGTATTAAATTATTTGATTAATTGTAATTATAAAGCAAATTAAAGAGCTTTACAAACTCAAGTCAATTAAAACAAACACATATAGACAGACAACTTTGTAAAATCGCTTGGAGAGTATAAAACACCTAAACTGGATAAGTCAGGTGAGATCTCAGTTTCGGATCTTGTCGCAAACACAATACTTTTCCTATATTTGAGGGAAAGTAAAAATTGGGTACGCGTACCTCAGAACTATTCCTCTCATTAGCGGATTCACTACCGCTATAAGGAATAATTTCAGTGAAATTATGGCTTAAAATTTCTAGGGTACACATTACTTTTTCTATGAAGCCATGTTTTAAATGTATAAATAAGAAAAAGAAAAAATAATCTTCTTTGAATTCTTTCTTTTATCATTCTTTGCATAATTTATAAACTTTTTATATAGTTTGACCAAATAGGTACCCTAGGATAATAGTTCCTTCTGTCGAAGTGACGTTTATAAAACATAGAAATGATTTGTAATGGTTTGATAATTTTTAGGATTTTTTAATTATTTTTTTAATGTTTAAATTTAAATTAAATATTTTTAAATTTTAAAAAAATATGTTTACAGGTTTCCGAAAATAAAGAATTATTAGGCTCAACCTATCACTGGTTGCTGGTGTCTAATGTGGAGGATGTTAGATGGATGGATGAAATAAACTTGAGATGGGATAGTGACGTAACTCTAGTCACTCCTACAGCTGTCTACGATGTCTATAAAGTTTATATGAATCAACCAGCCATTAAGACTATTCGATTTTCAAGTATCACTGAAGAACAACATTTACTAGGAAGAAAAATAACGAAACGACAAGATTTAATGGGCTTTACCATGAGTGCCGCTAACTACGTAAGATTTTTAACTTGAAAACTCATTGAGGATTGGCTAAAATTTGATCAGATGACCAAAGGCTTTGTGGTACAGGAAGTGTACCTAACTTGTAAAACCCTAGAGGCTTTGTGGTACAGGAAGTGTACCTAACTTGTAAAACCCTAGAGGCTTTGTGGTACAGGAAGTGTATCTAACTTGTAAAACCCTAGAGGCTTTGTGGTACAGGAAGTGCACCTAACTTGTAAAACCACAGGCCTTCAGCCTCTTGGTTGCTCCGCTGCATCGGCGCTGGGGGTCACTTTGCAGCCCCCACTCTTCCTTGTGACTACATGATTGCTGTTTAAACATGATATCAGTTTGTCATAATACTAGTTTATATAAGTGGCATACGTTATCCTCGTTATCCAAAGCCTAAAGTAGTATTATTTTGGTCTGGCTGCGTTCCACCTCAACCTCAAAGTAAAAAAGAGGACATGCTACGCTAGTCCATAAAATGTTATGTAAATGCCTAAGGTGGTACTAAATCATAAAAAAATTGTCTGACTAAACACTTTGACAATTGCTAAATTTTACGTGTCTTTAGTAGTTTGCTTCCCTGCTTCTTATAATAGAAAGGAGAAGAATGGTAATAAGTGGAAATGTCACGCCAATTTTTGATTAAATGTCAACTTTTTAGTACCTAACTCCAGCAATCTAAAGAAAAGATAATGTCTGTATATTTGGGTGGATGTGTGTACCTTTTTTTAAGAACACAGTACATGTACTGTTGTTCACTTAGGAGCCTGGAGGGGCATCCCCCCCCCCCTAGAGATAATTTCGCTCCTTTGGCGAAGGGGTTTTCAGTGGAAGTCCCTTAGCCGCCCCTAGCCGGCTACGGGCCTGGTAAAATACGTTTTATAAAAATGATACATTGCTCAAGTTTGAATTGTTAAAGTTTAACAAGACTTTAACCAAATTAGTGGTTTCATTAGGCACAATCATTGATAAGCTCATTGATTTTATAGTTATCTAAATTATCATTAAAAAAATCTGAAATATTGTAATATTGTTTATCCAGCAATATTTTTTTTAATTCTTTTTTAAAGATTACAGAATCTTTTAGGTCCGTTAAATCTTTAGGTAGCTTATTGAAAAATAATGGGCCTAGATATAAAGGGGATTTTTTAAAAAGAGAAAGCTTATTTAACTTAATTTCTAATTTACTAGAGTTTCTAGTTTTATATTTTCCTTTAGATAATGCATTAAATTTACTACAATGATTGTAAACAAAAGATAACATATAGTAAATATAAAGGCAAGGTAGTGGTAAAAGTTTTAATTTTCTAAACCACGGCTTGCAACTTTGTTTCGGCTTCAGCCCTAATATCGTACGCACAGCCCGTTTTTGCTTAATGAAAATCTGATTTGCTAAAGAAGAACCACCCCATTGTACTATGCCATAGCACATTTTGGAAACAAATTTTGCATGATAGATTTGAATGATTGTTTCTGTATCAACAATTTGTGTGTAATATTTTAAAAGATAACAGATAGATGACAATTTACTATTTAAATTATTGACATGATTTGACCAAACTAAATTGCTTTGTAAAGTTACCCCAAGTAGTTTTAGAGAATCCGTCACCTCTATCTCATCAACCGATCTTGGTAACTCTACTTTATTATTTTTACTTATTTTAATAAACATAATTTTCGTTTTATTCTTATTTAAAATTAATTTATTTTCCTTTAACCACGTCATAAGGATCTTTAAAATATTTTTAATTTTTTTAATTAAATCTCTATGATTATTAGCTAGTAGTAATAACTAGCAAAGTAGTAATAATAACTAAAACCAATAATTACGATCCCTTAAACTCAGCCGTGGAGGGCCTTATAAAAGATGGTGACCTTATAAAAGGTGGTGATATAGTTAAGGCCGCCCAAGCTAGTTCTTTGTAGGATTAACTTAGTTTTCTTAGTAGTCCTTGAGCCAGACCTGGAAAAATGCGACTAATTTTGTACTACTTTTAACCAAATTGTTCTGAAAAATTACCTTAAATAATAAAGAAAAAACATAGTCTGCCTATTCAGAGTGGAGCCCTTTATATGATTGCGCAAGCTCTAAATTTTATAATATCGCACAAATTTTAGTTTACCTTAAATAATTGGTTCCCTGTGGGTCGTGTGCAAACAACAAAACAGAGAATATTTTTTAAAGGTGATGAAATTTTCAATAAAACGAGTGTTTAATCATCAAAATCGGATGACTAGAACTAAAGTTATGGCTCTTTGAAAAAATATTGGCTTTTTGTGCATTTTTTGGCCATTTTACAAATGTCATAATTTTAGTTGTAGTTATCTGACTTTGACGAAAAAAAAACACTTGTTTTATAGAAAATTGTATCAGCTTTAAAAAACGTTCTCCATGTTTTGCACATAACCTACACGGAATTACTCATTGCAAGAAAACTGAAATTTGTGCGATTTTCTAATATTTTGAGCGAGCACATTTATATGAAGGGCTCCACTCTGGATTTTTATAATTATGGTTTTATTATTATTTTATAATTATTATTATTTTATTATTATAATATTTTATAATTATAAGTTTCCTTCATAATTTAAAGTATATTTTCATAAAAATTTGGTTTTAAGTAAAACAAAATGAGTTACATTTTTTAGGCCTGGCTCTTTGGACTTATAGACTTTTACGGATATTCTTTAGTCCAAAACAAGTACGGATGCTCCAGCAAACCTACGTAATGAAAAATGTTTGCTACCTAAATTTAACGGTGCGTATGCGAACCTTGCGGGACTAAAGAGAAACTTATGAGAGATTTCTATAATTCATACGCAATGGGTAGCATGCAGGATGGATTATAAAAATGGAACCCATCATAACAGATTATTACAATTCGCAATTTGTTTTATATTTTACTCGTGGGTTTTATGTCAGGTTATAGACAAAATACCAAATACATTACAAGAGTTAATGCAGTTTCAAGACAGATTTTACGAGCCGAACATAAATCCGATTCCAAGGCTAACTTTGAGCTGGTATTTTGACATAGCTGATAAATACAATTTCAGGTAAAGTAAAAAAACTTTAATTAATAATTTCAATAAATATTTTGAGTTTTTAGGCGGAACTGGCTTAAAGAGAATAAAACAAGAGGCCTTCGGCCGCTTTGCAGCCACATGGTTATTGTCCTTTATCAATAACCATGTTTGCCATATACATAGTTGTCATATTTATATAAGTGATGGCATACTGCCACAATACAAGCGAATTTTCAAATGTATTAGTAAAAAAGCCTAATTTTTTTAAATTATGTAATATATGTCAATCTATAAAACCAGACCTAGTGCTGATAATAAAATGTAACTTAGAATGTTTGTTAACATACATAGTAGTGCATGTGTAAAAAAATTTATCTAGATCTAAACACTTTTTAAAGATTTTTTAAAATGTTTAGTAGGTCATTTTTGTAGGTTGATAACGTCACAAATATTTCATAAACAATTGGGTTCGGGACATAACCATGGGTGATTTTTGTTAATTTCATTTCGATCTGAGAGTGTTCGTAAAAAAAAAAAATAAAAAAAAAAATAAAAACTATTTTTATTTGCCAATAAGTATACAAAAATATACAATAGCTTGAGGTCATATATAGTTTAATAAAATACATCAAATAATTAGAATACACTTAACAATGCATGACATAATTATTTATTTAATTAAAAACTCTGATAAATTATAAATGGGTTTTTTGATGAGCAATTCTTTGCATTTTGATTTAAAACATTTTATTTCAGCAATGTCTTTATATTTTGTGGTAATGAGTTGTACAATACTACCCTGAGTAATCTGAACTAAATTTATATTTTGAAGTTTTATGTTGGTTTATTCTTAATAAATTTTTATTTCTGGTATTATAGTGGTGCTTGTCTCCATTTTTTGTATAATTGCCAAAATTTTGCTTTACTTGAACTAGCTGGTTTAGTATATATATGGCTGGTATTGTTAAAACTTTAAATTTCCTGAATAATGTCTTGCAGGATTTTCTAGGTGGTATATTGCCTATGCATCTAAGTATTTTCTTTTGAATGATTAAAGATTTACGCGCACAAGGAGCATTGCCCCAGAGCTCAACACCATACAACTTTGACTTGACAAGTCCATTATAAACCTGTAGAAGCTCATTTTCAGTTAAGCATTTTTTAAGCTCCCTGATTATATAGTAGCTTGAGTTTAATTTCTTGTTTGTTTCTTCAATTTGATTTACCCAGCTAATTGTTTGATCTATTTTAACTCCTAATAATTTAGTAATTTTACATTCAGCGATATTATTGTCATTATATATTAAATTTAAATTATTATTTACTCTGTTCCCATTTACCCTATTTACTACTCGAATAAATTCTGTTTTAGATTCATTAAGCTTTAATCTATTTAGTCTAATCCACCTTGCTAGTTGTTTTAAGGCCATATTAGCGGTTTTTTCCAATATGTCATCATTTGAACCAACAAAAACCATAGTTACATCATCTGCATATAGAATAATTTTATTAGACTTAATGCCTTTGTAAGGTCATTAATATATATAAGGAACAACAAAAGTCCAAGTATAGACCCTTGTGGTACTCCTCTAACCATATTTTAGGTTCAGACTTAATTTCTCCCTTTTCATTTTTAATTACAAACAAACTGATCCTATTTTCAAGATAAGATTTTATTAGTTCCCATGCAGTACCTTATACCTAGTCTGTTTAGTTTCTTCAGCAGTAATTGATGATCAACCAAGTCAAAAGCCTTGGATAAATCAACAAGTATTGCCAAAATTTTTTCACTATTATCTAAATTATCATACAAGTTAGTTAACAGATTATTTAATGCTGATATGGTTGATCTTGATTTTCTAAACCCATATTGCTCATCAACTAAAACACCAAATTTACTTAAAAAACTCATAAATACGTCATGTATTGCCCTTTCAAAAATTTTAGAAACTATTGGAAGATTCGAGACAGGCCTATAATTTTCAATTAATTGGGAATTCCCTTTCTGTTTATAAATAGGAATTAATTTAGAAACTTTAAGTTTTTCAGGAAAAAACCCGTCCTTTAACATTTTATTTACAATTATAGTTATAGGTCTTACAATACTATCTGCTATATATTTTATTATTTAAGTAATATACGTCATTAGAGTTAGAATTTTTTAAGTTTTTATTATTTTATAAATTTCGCTTTCAGTAACTTTTTAAGAAAAATAGAGTTTTCCACCCTGTCTATTGTACTAATATAATCGTTAATTTCTTGATTCGTAACAGAGTCAAGGTTAACCCCTGGTAAGTTAATATAATGGTTATTAAAAGCATCAGCTACTGTTTTGCTATCCCTTATTATTTTTTCATTTAACTTTATTTGAATTTTATTATTTTTGTCATTACCTAATTTACCATTATGTTCGTTTACTATTTTCCAAAGTTCTTTTGTATTATTTGTATCTATCTTATCTATTTTTTCCCTAACTACATCCTTATTGACTATTTTAATAAGTTTCTTATATATAGCTTTATATTTTTTTATAATATGGAACTATATCCTTGTCAATTTTCTTTTCGCGTGTAGAACCCTTAGCATTTCCCCCGATACAATCAAACCTGCAGTCAATACATCTTTTTTACTTCTAGCTTTATTAATTTGAAATTTCTTCACAGGCATGATATAGTTTATTATATCTAATAATTTACTATGGAAACAATCATACATTTCATTGACACTCCATGTATCTGCAGAAGTTTTATTAATTTCATCCCATGTTTCATTATCTAAAGCATAGACCAATTTTTCTAGATTTCTGTCAGTAATTATTCTGCATTCAATAAATTGCTTCCTTTTACTTTTTGTTAATTTTATTTTGAATTTTAGTAGATATAGCACAGTGATCAGATAATCCTAATTCTATTACATTACTATTTATTAAATGTTTACTTATATCAGTCACCATATAGTCTATGGAAGTGGCAGTCGTTTCAGTAATTCTTGTCGGTTTACTACAGGTGTTAGTTAAGTTATTTCTTTGAAAGATTTCGTACAGTTCTCTTTTGTCTTTTTGTCCTTCATAGAGTCAATATTTAAGTCCCCAGTTAAAATGATATTATTCTTATTACATGCTATCTTATCTAATAGCTTTTCAAGAGATGTAAGAAAATTTTCAAAACTACCGGCATCAGACCTGTAAATATTTAATACTATATTGGTAATATTTTTATTACCTAGTTTATACTTTATTTCTATCGCAGAGCACTCAATAGTAAGTTCTATGCTTATTTTTTCGATATCATCCCTTCTTTTAAAACTATATAATTCACTATCTTGTTTAACCCATATACCCGACCCCCCTCTAATATGCTTAGTTCTACAGTAGTAAGATACAGGTTTGTATCCCCTAATTTGCACAGCAGTGAGTTCACTTTCCTTCAACCAGTGTTCAGTTAAGCATAACACATCCCACTTATAAACTTCACATGCTGCACTTAAAATTTCTGTTTTGTTATTTAAGCCCTGAACATTCTGACATAAAATATTTAAGTATTTCTTTTCGTCCATTATATTATTAACACCCCTATCATTAATAAGTTGTTTTTCAACATTGTTAGACATTTGAGTCATTCCATGTCAAATCATCCCACTAAAAAATAAAATTCACATGCATGGTGACCGATTTTGATAAAATTTGGTGGAGGTGTAGGGTCAATGCCTAAAAGAAAAAATACAAATTTTCAGCTTAAAATATGCAGCCGCTTCCGCGCACTGATGGGGCA
This sequence comes from Microvelia longipes, assembly GCA_018340805.1. Classification (NCBI taxonomy): domain Eukaryota; kingdom Metazoa; phylum Arthropoda; class Insecta; order Hemiptera; family Veliidae; genus Microvelia; species Microvelia longipes. Next base: position 24,183,722 of record JACMZG010000022.1, read on the forward strand.
AAGTTGTGGAAAATAGCTGATTTTCAGTGTTTTGGCACTCAGATTATCATTTGTATCTCTAAAAGTCACCAATATAAAAATTTCATTCTGCTTGCAATTTGCAGCTAAGCCCTAAGGCTTTCAATATAAATTAATGTCATTTTGGCCCCAGCCATTTTTTGCCCTTTGACGAGCCCCTTTTTTAAAAAATTTTAAATATCTCAAAATGCGTATTTTTTAAAATTTTGAAAAAAACCCCAAATATAGCCCATAGTTATAGGAAAGTGTCCACAAAGTTTCATGATGGGACCTCCATGGGCTTGGGCCCAATATTTTTTTAAGTGGCAGAGGGTATAGGGATTGTCAGGAAAATATTACTTTTTGTTAGAAACTTCTCTAAAATAATCTTCATCAAATTAATATATTTATATTTTTATTATAGTTTTGATAAGTATATGATATATACATGCTTATTTGCATACAGGGTGGCCCAAACGTCACCAACCCCTATTATATTTTGAACAGTTTTGTATAAAATATCAAAACATGGGATACCTTCCTTGTAGAGGGAACTCGTTTTAATGGTTTACACTTCCCCATCCCACAAGTATGGGCTAAGCTACAAACCAAACATTAATTGAAAAATATGCATATGGCCTATTCGGGTTCTAATGATTTTATCTTTGATCTCTAATCTGGCATTGAAAGTACCCAAAGCCCCAATATATTTATATTGGTTATACTATTTATACTGGTTTGTAAGTTTCACCAGTCACCATACGTTTTGGGTCTGGACACATCAATCTCTTCACTCTCACATTTGAAGTTAGAGGGAAGAGAGATGAAAATTATAAGAAAAGGTTCCAAGTTACCCTTGGAACTTTTGCTTTGCTTTATACCTTCGGTCTTAAGCAATATATATATATATATTATATAATATATATATATTATATATATATATATATATATATTATATATATATATATATATGGTGACTGGTGAAACTTACAAACCAGTATAAATAGTATAACCAATATAAATATATTGGGGCTTTGGGTACTTTCAATGCCAGATTAGAGATCAAAGATAAAATCATTTCTTTGCCAATATGTCGGAATAATCCTTAGAACCCGAATAGCCCATATGTACATTCTTCAATTAATGTTTGGTTTTTAGCTTAGCCCATACTTAAGTGATAGGGGAAGTGTAAACCATTAAAACAAGTTCCCTCTACACAAGGGAGGTATCCCATGTTTCAACTGTTCAATATATATAATACAAAATAATTCAAATATATTTTGAACAAAACTGTTCAAAATATAATAAGGGTTGGTGGCTTTTGGGCCACCCTGTATGCAAATAAGCATGTATATATCATATACTTATCAAAACTATAATAAAAATATAAATATATTAATTTTATAAAGATTATTTTAGAGAAGTTTCTAACAAGAAGTCATATTTTCCTGACAATCCCTATACCCTCTGCCACTTAAAAAAATATTGGGCCTAAGCCCATGGAGGTCCCATCATGAAACTTTGTGGACACTTTCCTATAACTATGGGCTATATTTGGGGTTTTTTTCAAAATTTTTAAAAATACGCATTTTGAGATATTTAAAATTTTTTAAAAAAGGGGCTCGTCAAAGGGCAAAAAATGGCTGGGGCCAAAATGACATTAATTTATATTGAAAGCCTTAGGGCTTAGCTGCAAATTGCAAGCAGAATGAAATTTTTATATTGGTGACTTTTAGAGATACAAATGAATAATCTGAGTGCCAAAACACTGAAAATCAGCTATTTTCCACAACTTTGCCCCATCAGTGCGCGGAAGCGGCTGCATATTTTAAGCTGAAAATTTGTATTTTTTCTTTTAGGCATTGACCCTACACCTCCACCAAATTTTATCAAAATCGGTCACCATGCATGTGAATTTTATTTTTTAGTGGGATGATTTGACATGGAATGACTCATTTGTATGTCTCTGTCAAAATTGCTCAGCATAAAAAATTATTTTTGTCAATTATTTGTCCCTCAGATGATTTATTTTCCACACAGTGAAAATGCTTCCCGTACTTTATAATGTTAGCCCATACTTTAGCAATTTTTAATTTACCAGATTCGTAAGTTATCGTGTCCAATTTAAAAAGCTTTCCAGCTACCCTGCTTGGTGGATTGCCAGAAGCTTCACAACTGACACGCCACCAAGGAGAAGAAGCTGATGATTGCCACTCAATTTAAATAAGGTTCTTTAGTATTACTAACCTAACAACTTCACTTCGAAACTCCAATGACCGTCTTCAACCATAACTCTTTCCTGTTTTTTATAAAACTATCGTTCGCTAGCTTAGTTTTTCTCTCCGTATTCAGCGTAAGAATGTCGAATTTGAGATTTTAATTCATCATACTTTAAAATCTGTTTAGTAATTTAGGCTGTAGGTCGGAGGAGCGTCAGCAAAAAGTTCAGGAAGATTAAATTGTCGTCTAAAATTCCATTTTCAAACACATTTTTTGCCGATTTAAATTATTTTTTACTTTTTCAGTTATTTTTCAAACCATTGTATGTCAATTAATTAATAAAAGAATCATTAACTAAAATGTTTCAGCTACAACGTAACACTATTGCCTTATTGGGGTGTAGAAGATAAGCAAGGGAAGTGGAGCGGCATAATGGGTTTGCTTCAAAGCAATGAAATTGAGCTTTCATTCGCTCAGCTGTCTCACAGGCTGGATCGCACGTCTGCCGTAACTTACATTTTTGAAATTCAATATGTCAGGTTAATACTTCTAAATACGTAATAACTATTATGATTATTTATATTAATAATTTATGTTTATTATTACACAGGTATAAAGTACACTATTTTGTATAAAAAAGATGCCTTCAGCCTCTTGACCATAGGCAAGAGGTAAGAATTATTGTTATTCCATAATTGTTTCTGATATAACTAGTTTATATGATTGGCATGATATAAGCGAATTTCCAAATATATTAGTCAAAAAACCTGTTCTGTTTACATGTAGGTATATGAAAATTGTACATACTTAATGTCCCATTAGAGTATTTATTTTCAAAGTTGTGCAATATTTTCTTAATCTATCTAATATGTTTTTATATTTTTAGAATTTTGTTTGTATTCCTACAACCAACTGCTTTTGGAACTTCATCGGCATTAGTAAAACCATTCAGTGGCGTAATATGGATTTACGTCATAGTTTTTATAGTGCTAATAACGACTGTAGCTCGTATTTTCCACAAGTTTGATGAATCTGCAAGGTTAGATTCCTGGGGATCTATTATTGAATTTTCCATCGGAAATATTACTCAGCAAGGTATAAAATGATGCTCTCAGACATTTAGTTTTTTACCTTTCCTCACCAATAACCACAAGTATAAGAAAAATATATTGTGCTCACCCTAAATATCTGAAACCCAGGTTTCATCTTATTTATTTTTATAAATCTTATTTTATCAGGTTTAATCTTATTTTATCAGGTTTAATCTTATTTTATTATTTATTCATCTTATCCGTTTCATTTTAATTTTAAGTCAAAAATCAATAAATCAGTTACTATAACCATACCAGTTATTGGTGTTAATGACACCAATGCATCAGTGTTTGTATACAAAACAAATTGAATCTATTCAGTTAGAACAAACAACAAACCCCTTTAGTTAGAAAAATACTTAGTTAGATCAATAAAAGAGTCCAGTCAGGTAGAACAGACTTAGGGTCCTGTTAGTTAGAACAGAAAAAGGGTCTAATTAGGTAAAACCAAGAAAGGGTACGGTTAGTCAGAACAGACAAAGGGTTTAGTTGAGTGAAAACAAGAAACGATGCTGTTAGTTAGAACAGAGAAAGGGTTCAGTATGTTAAAGCAGACAAAGGGTTCATTATGTTAAAGCAGACAAAGGTTCTAGTTGGGTAGAACAGAGAAAGGGTACACTTAGGTAGAATAGAGAAAGGGTTCAGTATGGTAAAGCAGACTATGGGTATAGTTGGGTTGATCAGAGAAAGGGTTTAGTATGATAAAGCAGACTATGGGTATAGTTGGGTAGAACAAAGAAAGGTACAGTTAGGTAGATCAGAGAAAGGGTTCAGTATGGTAAAGCAGACTATGGGTACAGTTAGGTATATCAGAGAAAGGGTTCAGTATGATGAAGCAGACAAAGGGTCTAGTTGGGTAGAACAGAGAAAGGGTACAGTTAGTTAGAACAGAGAAAGGGTACAGTTAGGTAGAACAGAGAAAGGGTTCAGTATGATAAAGCAGACTATGGGTATAGTTGGGTAGAACAAAGAAAGGTACAGTTAGGTAGATCAGAGAAAAGGGTTCAGTATGTTAAAGCAGAGAAAGGGTCTAGTTGAGTAGAACAGAGAAAGGGTACAGTTAGGTAGAACTTGCATCGAACAAATCTGATAGCATTAGACAAATCTAATGCGTGGAGTTGTATTTGTTCTTTAAGCATCCTTTTCTCTATTTTTTATTAATGGGATATTTAATCTTCCTACTGACATCCTTTATTCATTTTCCCATTTTACTGGACAAAGAAATATAAAATAAACGTCGTCTTGAAACTGTTAACAGAGATTCTAGACAGCAGACGGCTCGACATCTCACTGACTGAAAGCCGGCTCTAATAAACTAACTTTTAAGGAAAATACGGTGTTGATGGTCTTTTCGTTAAAGACATTTCACTGCATAGTAAAAATATTTAAACAAATATATATTAAGAGGGGTGGTTATTTTTTTAATTATAACAAAACTTAAAAGAACATGTATTTCTCTAGCTATAATAAAATTTTCTTAGTTTCAGTCATTTTTTGAAAGCTCACCAAAAGCTGATCTGCGCTGTACTTGTGATGAATGCGTAAATAAAAAAAAGTACGTTAATAACCTAAAGATAGCATTGATGGAGAAAATACGCTTATGATTATTTCACGAATTTATTACCATACTAAGAACTATACTTATGATGACTGAGCTTATAAAAACTTCATTTATTATGACTGTACTTATGAAAATGTATTCGAGGTTACACTGTATAGTGTAACCTACTTACTACTAGTATTACACTGATGAGATATGCACTTATGATATCCGAGTTTAATTTGGATGGGTCTTATTGTTTTAGGAGTTAACGACACATTAACCAGCACTTTTACTAGAACAGCTGGACTGACAGTATTTTTATTCTCGTTTTTTATTCTGACCTATTACAACGCAGCTGTACTCAATGGTTTATTAGCTCGATCACCGAACAACATTAAATCGCTATCGCAGCTATTAAGAACCAATTCTAAGTTTGGTGTTTATAACGCTTCATACTTTTATGACTTCGTAAGTATCTTTAAAAAAATACAAGTCTAAAATTAAGTGTGTGTTAATATATTAATAATTTGTTAAGTAATAATCAAGTGAAATAGTAGAGAAGCACCAATGGAGTAGAGAATGCTATTATTTCCCTGAACATTTAGTTGGTTCTTAAGGCGTAAACCGTAGGAACAAAGCATTTCACTCCCGATGTGAAGCCGAGGATGTTATGATTTTTACTTCCCTTATTTTAATTTTAATAAGATGAGGGAGGTAATTGAAGGAGAAAAATATAATTTTACTCCCAAGGTGCTTTCAAGATTTTATCTCCAGACTTTGACATCATTTAATTATTGTTATATTCTTATTTTTATACGTTTTGATGTATTTTATTCTAATTTTTTAGGGTCAGACCCCCCTGATAAATTTGAGAGTGCTCCCAAAAAAAATATTTTTTTATTGTTCCAAACAATTTCTTTTGACCTAACGAGCCAATAAAAAGTATCACATAAAGTGGGTTATAAAATATATTATTGATTAATTAAAACCGAGTCATACTTTAATATCTCATCTGCAAGACTTGTTTATCCTCGTATTCTTTTTCAACACCCAGCACTGACCTCTTGATTGTCAAAAAAGGCTAAGGCTTAATTTTTTATTATTAATAAAACCCAAGTTGTTAAGAAGGGTACGAACACGTTTACCCCTAGTATACGTACTCTAGTTTACCTTATCATACGAAGACATTATATTACTTGTTATTGATTCGTTTTTTTTTAGAGTGAAGAAGGTGTCTGGGGATCAGACACTCCAGAAAGAAAAAGTTTAATTAAAATACTTAAGAAGCAAGAAAAAATGTACTACACAGTTAAAGATGGTTTCGAGCAATTAAAAGAAGGCAAATTTGTGTACCTCATTGACAATATTTTGTTCTTCAGAAACGCCCAAACCCAGTTGAGCGACCGACAAGTTTGTAACGCGGTTATTATAACTCACAAGAAAATGACTCAATGCGCCGTTGTTAATCAAATAACACCGTTCCGAGAGCTATTTGCCAGGGAGTGAGTATGATTTGTGGTTATATTTATGGTAAAAAATATTATGTAATCGTTTGTAGCAACAAAATGAGCCTTGGGTTTCAACTCAATCAAGGATCTTGAATAAAGAGGATGACACACTAAGTCAATTTGCCGTGTAACAAAGTGACCCAATCAAAAACAAAGAAATAGAGAATCCACTACAAAACAGACGTAAAAACAAACGCTTATTATGAACTGCGCATGCTTACAATCATTCCATAAATTGCGCAGATCTTAAATTTAGAGGCAAACTTACCTTTTCTGTTGTTTTTCCTATCGAGAAGGTTATAAATAAATAGTAAAAAGCAATATATTTTCTTTTATTTACTGCTTCATTGTAATTTAACCAAAGGTAACTAAAATCGCAACTAACAAGCACAGAAGAAAGTTGAGGAGCAAACTCGACTTATCGTTGTTACATAACCTTTGTTTCGTGCCTTTTCTTGCTATAACCATGGGAAGGTAAGTTTACTCCTATTTCTCTATCTCATACAACGTCCATGGGATCAGAAAATTTCATTAATGCGTCATCCTCTTTATTCAAGATCCTTTCAAGATCCAATGGATTCGCTCCTAAAGCTGCACAACTAGATTATTCTTCGGTTTTGACCTGCAGCTAGACTAATCTAGAGTCTAGCCTTGGTTTTCAACCCAAAGCAAGATGACACAAAAGCATGGGATTTCAGTTATTATAGCTCAACTAATCTTAAGTTAATCTAAGTTTGTAGATTACCTAATCTTAAACTCGCCAAATATTCTTGCTGTTGACTTTTATCTTAAATGGCAATAGATAGCTGTACTGATTTCCTGAAGGTGGCAGTTCTAACTAATCATAATGTTCTATATTTTATAAAAGATAGATGTTAAGAAGTGTTTAGAATATTTTTTTGTCATGATTTTTTTTTGCTATCTATAAAATCAATTTTTTATTGTCCAATGACTCTATTCTGTTAAGATGATCCTCACCAAAATTGTCTGGTGATTCTATTCCCAATCCCACTGTACTCTAAGTGCAAATAAACCTTAAACATTAATCTCTGTTACACTAAACGTGTAGTAGGCACTAGAATATCATAAAGTGTTTCTTCTGTATTTAGGCTTAGATTACAAAAAGAGCTTGGATTAATATCATACAACTTGATTTCCTGGATGGACGACATGCCAGCGTGTGTGTGGCAGCAAGAAGCCCTGAGCATCGGAGTGGAGGGTTTATCTTTAGCTTATTATATTCTACTTACAGCTATCTTACTCTCAACTTTCGTTTTTATCTTAGAAATTATTCTACCAAACAAATGCAGTAAAAATAGACCAGATCAAAGTAAATAATATTATTTTTATGGTAAACAAATATAGACTTAAATACTGAATCTGTTTTAAAGCTTCACAGGCTTAAAGCTTCAAACAGGAAAACCAAACTTATTCTTAAAAAAGGACCTTAACCGCTTCGGCTCGTAGCGGCTAAGGACATCCAAGTGGGCGCCTCCTCTTGGTTGTTTTTTTGATATTTTTTTCAAATTTTTATTTAACTGACAGATACAAATAATTATTAATTAATTAATTAATAATTTATGATTAATTCATAATATATTTTTCCAACTTGATCCCACTATATACTCTGTTTTATCACATTAATAGTAGCTGTCTAGTAAAATCAATAAAATTCACACTGTATCTTTCTATCTGATATCATAGTAATAAACTGCGTAGGCTTCCGCGGTTATTGTCATGAAGATTTAGGTCTTCCGGTGGTGACCGCGTCAATGTAGATGAAGAATCCGTGTCAATGTAGATGATTTTATAGTAATTTTGCGTCCTTCTAAAAGAGATAGCATACTTGAAAAAATGGTGAGTCCTACAATAAGAATAATATAATTTTAATTTATTATAAAAGTTTTTTTGATGATGCATTTTATTAAATGGGACATAAAATATAACCTTTCAATAAATTTCTATGTTTTGTTAATATTAATGAACATGTTAAATATAAACTTATAAAGTTTAAATATAAACTTATTAATAAAGAAACTTTTTAATTATTTTATTTATTATTGAATATGAAAGGAAATTATTTGAAGGAAAGTTAATAGCAAGTTTTCTTATTTAAGTTTTTTTATATAATTCTGTATTTAGCTTTGAAGACAAAAGAACAACAAGATACGCAATAGTCGCCATACATACATGTTTTATTTCTACAAAAATCGTATTAAAAAGCTATTAATTATGCACAGACTTTATAAAAAGAAAATACAAAAAAATCACCGTGTTATTAAATAATATTAGCCACAATAACAATACGAAAAGAAATATGTTTAAAGCTTAATATGTTTTCAAAATGGATTGATGATATAAATTGAAAGTAATTGTAAATACGAATAAATAATTCAACAAACAGCTTCAAATTTGTCTTAGACTTTCTGAGACTTTGTTTTAAGTTTTTATATTCTTTTACGAATTATTTAATTATTAATTCATATTATGTTTTTTTTCTATAATTTAAATTGTAAAAGCTTTTTAAAGTAAACTGAAAATAATTAACCATTATTAGAATTATAAGTGTTTTCATGTAAGAAACTAAAAATATTTGTATTAGTCAAGTTTAGTTTTTCTAGTTTTTCGTTCCTATTAGTGGTTTCATGATTGTGCTAGAGGTTACAATTAATGACAACATGGGATATTATTAAATCGAACGTTAGTAAATTTTTACTTATAGATGTTTAACACGGAGCCTATGTTTACTCATATCTAAATATATAATTACATACATAATATATTATATATGTATATATATATTATATATTATATATATATATATATATATATATTATAATATTATATATATATAACCTGGGCCACCTCCCTAACCACACGAGCTATCTCCCTTATTTAATAATATAATATATATATATATTAATATTACCTGGCCCCTCCCTAACCACACGAGCTATCTCCTTAGCGATAATTTTTAATTTTTCAAAGAAAATTCACTTAAAGGGTGGTTTCCAAGATGTCTTAAAAACAAAGACGCCTTGTTTGTTTTGTATGGAGTATGCTAACCAACTTATGTAAACGTTCCGTAGGACTGGTGTCTTCGGTATTTTACGTTTTGAGTAGTCAAGATTGAAGCAATCATGATTCAGTAGACTCAAATCATTCAGTACTCATCAATCAAGATACAAGCGATGGATATTGAGTACGCCGTTAATGTATATTTTAACAACACTCATGTATCTGGCATAGTTATTTATAGCTGCAATGTTTTAAGTATCTTACGTAAGTAAAAATCCGCTAAGTAAAAAAGTGCTTGCTTTGCAAGCATTATAAGGATTTCTCAGATTTTGACATACATATCATGTATTAATACTATAGAATCATACTTTTACTTAATATTCTAAGGCTCGCTTCGATCGCCTACATTTGTTTGTTTGTCAACACCTAATTTTAGATTTTTTCAAAGTTAAAATATAACATAATATTCCAGAGCTCACTTCGCTTGCCTTTTTGTGTTTCTTTAAGTACCTAGTTTAGAACATATATTAAAAAGAAAACATAATATATAAGTGCACGCTTCGCTCGCTTTTATGTGCTTGTTTGTTAATAGCCTATTTTAAGCTATAAAATAAAACTCTTACGTCATATTCTATGGCTTTCTCCACTCGCCAATATGTGTTTGTTTGTCGATACCTAATTTTAAAGAAAATTTTAAAATATAACATAATATTCTAGAGCTCGCTTCGCTCGCCTTTGAGTATGTTTATCAGTACCTAATTTTATAGCCAAGAGAAAAAAATTACATAACATTCTAGGTCTCGCTTCTCTCGCCTTTATAAGCTTGCTTATCAGTACCTTCTTGAGAATGCATGTAAAATAAAAAAAAACACAGGGGTTCGCTTCGCTCGTCTTTATGAGCTTGTTTGTTACTAGCCAATTTCAAACTATAAAATCAAACTTTTACCTAATATTGTATGGCTCGCTTTACTTGCCTATATGTGTTTGTTTGTTGAGAAACATTTAAAATTACACAACAGGCTTGCTTATGTAATTTTAGCTAGGGCTCGCTTCTCTGTATATGTTTTTCAGTACCGAATTTCAGAGCAAAGAGTAAAAACATTACATATCATTACGTATATTTATCTATAGGTTTATACATAAGTATATTTTTACACATAACAATATTATACAGTATACTTATCTCTAGGTTTTTACATAAGTATATTTTACAGATAACAAGAGGTTTATAAAGTATACTTATCTCTAGGTTTATACAAAAGTATATTTTACAGATAACAAGAGGTTTATAAAGTATACCTATCTCTAGGTTTATACATAAGTATATTCTACAGATATCAAGAGGTTTATACAGTATACTTATCTATAGGTTTATACAAAAGTATATTTTACAGATAACAATAGGTTATGCAATATACTTATCTTAACTTATAGTAAACTTTGTAGTTGATTTTGAACATACTTTTATAAGATAAAGATAATAATACACTAAGGTTATTAAGGTACCTAATAATATAAGGTTATATTTAATTATGTTTTACTAATTAATATTTAATAATTTAATATTTATATATTTAATATGTTTTACTATTAATATTTAATATGTTTTATTTACTTTAATATTTAATATGTTTTTACAATTAATATTTAATATGTTTTATATTAATATTTATTACTAATTAATATTAAATATGTTTTTACTATATATTTAATATGTTTTTATAATTATATTTAATATACTAATAATATTTAATATGTTTTTACTAATTATATTTAATAGTTTTTACTAATAATTTTAATGTATTCTTTGACTAATTAATAATTTAATATGTTTTACTATTTAATATTTATATACTAATTAATATTTAATATGTTTTTACTATTAATATTTATATTTTTACAATATATTTAATAGTTTTACTAATTAATATAATTATATTAATTTAATTAATATGTTTTACTAATTAATTTAATATGTTTAATATTAATATTTAATATATTAACAACACCAACTTCGTCTTTCACAATAAGCTTTACTTTACTCTAAGCAGAGCCGGCTTTCGGCATAATGCCATCTACAGTGCCTAAACAAGTAACAATACGCTTGTAGAAATAGAATAATTATAATCTTTGATAGGCTAAGAACATGTAAAAATCTTAAAAATTAAGAAGACGTTGCTTGTTCGATTAATGTTTATGGTTCGTAATGTAGAAAGAAAAATTTGAACCAATTTTCTTTTACGTTTTGGTGTGCAGAAATTAAGAGTTGCTAACAAAGATAAATTAAAATTTATGCAATTATTTTAGCTAACAAGGAACGCTGGTATAAACTATCGCTAATATACGACACTATATTGTTTAATAAAGAATAAACTTGTAAATATGTTAACGAAGGGGATTTATCTAATTTAAACTATAGTATTATGAAGCTGTAAATAAAACCGGTGAAGATAAGAGGATTGTTATGAACAGAAAATTAACGTTCCTTAGATCACGTAATATGTGCGTTACAATTAATAACAATCGAAAAAACAGCACAATCATCGATGACACAGAAAGTAGCGTAATACAGCCACTAATGAGATGGTTGTCAACCACGATTCGGTCACGGGCCTATCCCCAATGACGTCATACCTGAATCTTCTTTTGACACTAAGCTATTATAACCTAACGTTGATTATGCGGAAGAGATTACCTACACACATTCAAAACGCACAGTTTGTTGCTGATCTAACTATTGTTTTTACACAGATGAGATTAGCTTTTAGACGAGGACTTAAATATTCACCAAGTTGTTATAGTAATATACTAACGACATTATTCAGCTCGGAGTTTCTCTAGACAGTTTAAAAACTAAGACCTGATGTTAACGCTGATTATCTGTTGTTCTAAAGAACGAAATTAGAAAAAGTAAACATATAAAAACTAATAAAACGCAACAACAGGTAGCAGAAGAAACATTAGCCAGTTTAAAAGAAAAATTAAAACAATGATTGTCGTAGTCAAAGCTGACAAAGGTAATGTACAGTCGTTATTAAGAAGAACGCTATATCGAGCGGTAGAGAACTTCATTAAGCAGCATAATTTCATTATCTTACTGAAGATCCGACCCCTAATATTCATCAAAAAGTTCGGGCAGCCCTTAAAACAAATAAAGCACTTTATTGTAAATCTTTTAGACTGCTAAATATGAACGCGCAAGCGCCTAGGTTGTATGGAGCTAAAGGTTCACAAGCCTGTATGCCAGTTAGGCCTATAGTACCATGCTGCGGTCGGCACGAAAAGATCGCTAAAGAACTTATAAAGACTTCAAGAGAATAACAGGTTTTCAGGCTAGTGACGCGATAAAAAACAGTTCTGAATTGATTCAAAACCTCCAATTATACAAATGAGTCCAAATTAACTTTGGTTTCTTTCGACGTGGTTGACTTGTTCACTAGTATACCGCCTGACACCTGCTTAAAAGCTCATGACATTCTACTAAGACGAAAATCGCATGATAAAATCCTAAACGCCGAGATGATGGAATTGATTAGCCTGTGTTTTGAATTTAACTACGCTGTTTTTCAATGGGGTCATCTATTCTAACCCTAAAGGCTTTGCAATGGGTAATCCTTTAAGTTGCTTGCTGCAGAAGTATTCATGCACAACTTCTATAAGCACTGTGTAGATAGTGAAGAGAACCCTTTTAGGGAATTATTATTATGGAAGCGTTATGTGGACGACATTTTGTTCTTTGAGTGGATCAATGAAACAGTTAGATTTTATTCTTAAAATATTAAATAAATGCTTTCAAGGTATAAGCTTCACTATGGAAGTCGGAACAACGCAGGATCGCTTAATTACCTAGACCTTACGTTATCAAAACTAGGAAACACCATAGACGTCTCAATTTACCGCAAACTGACGTGTACTGATACCGTACTCATGCTTCATCAAGCATCCTTGGGCCAGAAAATGGCGGCTTTTCATAGTTACACGTATCGTCTGGTGACTCCCCTCTCACTAGAGTTAATTTTGATAAGGAAAAGCGTATCTGCACACCTTATACCACTAATAACGGTTATGACTCTTCCATAGTAGATAAGCTCATTGAAAGAAAGGAGAGCAGAAACGCTTAAACTTATTTATCCTGAATGGCCAAGAAGGCACGCACAGTGATGTAAACACTAAGTGGTGCTCAATCCCTTACATTGGGCCAGTTTCCACCAAAGTGTCTACTTGCCTCAAAAATGCCGGTTACGAACAGCTTTTCGCTCTATAAGCACCTTAAGGCACGAACTTTCTAACCTAAAGATACAGTAGACTCCTTCGAAAAAAGTGTGTATATATTATAAGTGCGGTTTTCAAGACTGCAAGAAATTTACTTAGGGCAAACAGGGCGCAAATTTTCCACCCGTTTCAAGGAACACCTGAAAGCCCAACGAATTTTTATACCCACATTAGTACGGAGGTACATGGTCAGGACGGTCATGAGGTTGGTTTTCTGCACTTTGAGAACAAGGGCGAAAGATTAACTCGTTGGAGAATTTTGAAATTAGAAGGGCTCTAGAATACAACGGTGATGATTGCTTAAATGATAAGACTGACGGAGGGGGCTCGGTTATAATTCAAGCTTAGCTAGTTCCATTAAACCTCCTTCAGTCAGACTCCAAGAATTGAAAGACTCAACATCTCACGTAACTTCCCTTCTATTTTATTAATTATTTTATTTGGTTATTATCTTTATTATTTTTTTATTTATTTTATTTTATTATTTATTTATTATTTTATTCATTTACTATTTTTATTTTATTATTATTAATTCTTTTTTATTTATTATTTATTTATATTTATTTATTTATCATTTCATTTTTATTATATTATTATTTATATAAACTTATTTATTTTTTAGTTATGGATTTTTTAACTTTTGTATTCTATTTTTTGGACCTTTTATTGTTACTTGTTTAGGCACTGTAATGGCATTATGCCGAAAGCCGGCTCTCTGCTCAGAGTTAAAGTAAAGCTTATTGGTGGAAAGACGAAGTTGGTGTTGTTAATATTGGTAGATCATTCCACGGCGCTCATGAAGTAATAGTTTTTACAATTATTTAATATGTTTTTACTAATTAATATTTATATGTTTTTACTAATTATATTTAATATGTTTTACTAATATATTAATATGTTTTTACTAATAATATTTAATATGTTTTTTTATATATGTTTTTATAATAATATTTAATGTATAATTAAATTTTACTAAATTAATATTTATATGTTTTTACTATTATATTTATATATTTAATATTAATATTATAATTAATATTTAATATGTTTTTATAATTAATATTTAATATTTTTTTATTATTTTGTTTACTATGATACCTCACTTACTAGTAGTATTCTATCAGAAAATTGGCTAATATGTTTTTAGATAACATTTCAGCAGACTTCTTCGGTTCAACATTAAGCGGTTTTCCAATCAAACTTATCCAACTTGCTAACACTACAGATCCAAATCAACTATTAGATTTTACAGCAACTTTTTTCAGTGGGAAATTTCTCAATATTGGGATATACTTGGATATAACTTGCGATGATGGCATCCAATTCCTTAGGAAGGTAAACATGTCGGTACTTCTTTAGATAGTTACTCCCCTACTAGGATTTAATGTAGATAGTTACTCCCTTATAACAATGTTTTTGAATGAAAATGGTCCAAATTCGTGACGAGCACTTAAAGCCAAGGTACCTAAGTTCAAATCCTGGTAAGGACGATACTGTTTTATCGTTTCATTTACAATGTAATGTAATGTACAATAATGAAAATGAAACGATAAAACAGTATAGTCCTTACGAACGATGGATTTGAACTAAGGTACCTTGGCTTTAAGTGCTTTCAGAGCTCGTCAAGAATTTGGACCATTTTTATTAAAAAAAAAACATAAAAAACGACTCCCCACTTGGATATTGTTGTTTACCGGCCGTATTTTAAGAATCCCCATGATTTACTACGGTTTTTCGACTTTTTGGTCTTTTCAAGTAGTCATATCGGCACCGGACTGATTTTATTTGATTCAGTGTCCAAAGAAACATTTTTTCAATGTTTCTTTGGACACCCTACTCGAAATTTAATTTTATTTTTCACCGAGCGTAATTTTGCTTCCGGTAATTTTCTACGTTTTGTTTTTACTTTTAGGTCACTTAGAGTAGTCCTATTCCGCATTTTTTATGGTTTTGACCTTTGAAATGTATTTTGGTCGTGGCCCGAGGTTCGATTCCTGCCATGACGCCTATCCCTTTAGCGAGTGTTTTTCAAAGGAAATTCGCTAAAAGAGTTTAATTCATAAATGCGTGGACAAAGGAAGAGCATGTTTCTGCAAGAAAGGGCGTTCTCTATATTGGTTATATTAGACCCAAAGATATAAAAAATATTTTTTTAACATTCGCAATTTAGATTTTTTGTTACTTGGCACAGATTTTTGGTTATTGAACCAGTTTCATTCAAACCAGACCATAAAAATAATCAAAAACGACACCGTATTATAATATTTAAATTATGTAATTAATTTGTTTTAATACTTATTGGTACAGGTATTGGTAATGGCCTCATGGTAGGCCATCAGTGGTAAAACCACTCTGTAGTACATTATTGCTTCTCAGACAGGCTCTTTTCCTTGTTCCCCACATTCGTATTAACAATACTTTTAGGGGCGGACTAGCCAGTGAAGGCGAAGGCGGCAGCCCTCCTTAGGTCCCTTAAGAATTATAATAATGTAATATATTCTTAACACCAGAGTCAAAGATGCCCAATACTTTAAGGTGGGGACTAAAGAGTTCCTTGAGACATACGTTTTTAAAGTACTTAAAACTATTCTCTATTTGTTATTGTTACCTAAGATCTTTAAGGTCCCTATTTATTTTACTTGGACTTTTAAGAGCCCTATCCTCAAAAACTAGAGCCAAAGAAGGCCCTAGCTTACTCGATCAGGGCCCTAAAGCAATATGTTCTAAATTTTAGATCTCTATGGTCCCTAATCATTATACCTAGACATTTAAGGGCCCCATACAAACACTAAAACCAATAATGGCCCTTAACATACTTGGTTAAGGGCAGAAAAGTCCTTAGAGATTGATGTTTTTTAAGTAATTAAAATATTCTCACTTAGCAACCCCAATTTAGGTTCTTTAAGGCCCCTATACGTTATATCCAATAAATAATACTAGGGGCCCTCAGCATACTTGATCGGGGCCCTAAAGCAGTAAAAAAGGGCCCTAGAAATTAAACATAAAATAGTTTGATGACATATTACATTTAAATGAATAAACGTTTTTAAAATTTATTTAAGTTGATTTATTTTTTATGTAAGTTTATTTTACAGTTACTTATTTATTTTAATAACGAGTTTATTTTTTATTATTTTGTTTTAAATAAAGTAATTTTAAATTAAGCAAAATAATTTTAAATTAAGCTTGCTACTATCATTAATTACTCTAGTTACAAGTAGACCATCTACTCGGAAAACAATGTAGGCCCCCCCCCCGTACCCCAGTACGGGGATGTTGTTTTTAGCCCTTTTAGGCCAAACCCTCTTCGGACTTTTTTCCCTCAGTCCGCCACTGATTACTTTAATAAAATTAAAATACTGTATTTTGTTTAAAATTTGAAGAGTTCTCTGGTCATTGGATTATTAGGGAGAACTTATCACTGGTTTTTATCATCTCAAGACAATCATATACTATGGTTAAATCAAATTAATTTTGCCTGGGACAGTGATGTCATCTTGTCCCTTCCATCTGGCGTTTACGATGTATTTAAAGTTCATCCGACTCAACCTCTTATTAAACTGGACAAATCTGCTGAATCGAATTCCTTTCTAGAGTTGTCGGAAAGACTACAGTATAGAGATGATTTGATGGGATATAAAATGAATGCAGTTCATGTGGTAAGTTAGATAGATAGTAGAAACACATATAGTACGAATTAAATAATGAAATATAATCACTAATATAATTGTGCGAGAGACACCTAGGAAATGTATCGAGCAAAATGCAATGCTGAATCTGGGAAATGTTCCATCATTCGACATTCGTCATCATTGATGGCTCGACATAATGTCATGTCCCACTCTGTTTCGTTACGTCTAACTCATCAGGGCGCCGACAGAGCCTGAACTTACTCTGACCTTCAATTAATTCCGAAGAATATAATGTTAAGTACTTACCAGAAACGAGCGGTGCTCTCTTACCGCCATCATGCATGGCAAGCAAAACATATATCATTTGATACTACCGAGTTTTGCAAAACATGAATAGTTGACACAAAAGCACAAAATTATATTGTGCGAGAGACACCTAAGAAATGTAACAAGCAAATGGATTTTGCTTGTTACATTTCCTAGGTATCTCTCGCACAATTATATTGTGTCAACTATTCATGTTTTGCAAAACTCGGTAGTATCAAATGATAAATCATAACGTTTGATTGATTTTCCGTTGAGTTATCGTATAGCATACGGGTCAATTTCACGCTAAACTGACAATTTTTAGTTAGTTTCCGTTGTAAAAAAAAGGTGATATTAATGTTACTTTATAACTTGAAATCCTTTGAAAATGGTTTGAAATAGAGATTATACCAATAGATACTAATTGTTAGAAAAGTTACTTAGCTTCAAACTATATTTGAAAGAATTTTCGATATTTTGTATTCCTAAGCTATTGACGAAAACATGAAAAACGGGACACGTTTTGGACAACTGCAATCGCAGCTGTGATGCAAAGTTAAGGGACTTTTTGGGGGTTGTGGTGTTTAAAGAACACTAATATACAACTTTAATTAACTTTTATTACACTCCATCTTCATCGAACACAATACAAAATC
The DNA here is from genome assembly GCA_018340805.1 of Microvelia longipes. Lineage (NCBI taxonomy): Eukaryota > Metazoa > Arthropoda > Insecta > Hemiptera > Veliidae > Microvelia > Microvelia longipes. The sequence goes on from JACMZG010000022.1 coordinate 24,201,965, forward strand.
TTCTTCTTCCATTTTTATATCAAAACCATATTCTTCGTCTTTCTCTTACCTACCCAACCTCGTATATTTGCTCCTACCAAGATTTGCGGATGATACTACATATGCAGTTAGTGGAAGAATCTTGATGGAATAGTTAATAAAAATTGATGATATATTAGCTAGCAAATGACTGGTTTATATAGTGAATAAGTTAACTTTAAATGAGTCAAAAAACCAGATTTTAACTCACACTCCTAAATATAATTATAAATAATAATATAAACATTTCACCAATAAAATACTTGGAGTGTCCCTTGATAGTACACTTAACTGGAAAGCTCATGTTAATGAGTTAGGTAGTAAACTTTCATCTATTTTATTTCTGCTACGTAAACTTAGTTTAACCTTAGGTATTGATACCATGAAGCTTGCTTACTATGCGCATTTTCATTCACGTATGCTGTATTGTATTATAGAATGGGAGCAGCCCCCGTAGCCAACATTTTTTATTTTGCAAAAAAAAGCTATTCGTATCATGAATATGCTAAACATGACTCTAAGTGCAAACAATATTTTATTAAAATAAAAATTTACTTTTCATTCAGCCTATATTTTTTTAATTGTTGTTGTTCGTTAAAGCAAAAGTATGAGGGGGAGTTCAATTATATTAAGAACCACAATTATGGCACTAGATATATTGCTAACATCAATTTTCCCACTTGTAGGAAAATCATGTACAAATCACATTAGTCCCCAAATTTTAATGGAATAAGGTGCTTTAATAAATTACTAGCTTCAATAGTTGAACTTCCACCCAAAAATTTGAAAAAAAGCATTAAAACATTGTTGCTTGAGAAAGCCTACTATAATGTTAACGAATTTTTAGCTGATAATTTAGTATTCCCACCTTAAATGTTTAGTGTTTCTCATGTAATGTTATGTTTTTTTGTGTTTTTTTAATCAAGTTTGTTATTCAAGTTATGCTGCCTATGTTTATGCAGTCTATTAAATCATTTATAATCTATTTGTTTTCTTTTGTTCTTTTCATTTATTTTTAAAATTTTGACAATTGAGAAACTTTGTAATAAAGTAACCTCAAGTATGTAAATAAATAAAGGGTAAAGTAATCAAAGGGTATATAATTTAAAAGACCCGACTATTCATTCGTGTTAAAGCCTATTTTTTTAAAATACTATTAATTGTCTACAAATAATTTATCAACCTAATTCAATTCTTCTCTAAGAGGATGTGGTTAATTTATTTTTAATTGTCTAATATTATTTTATTATTATTTTTTTTTATTTCCATGATCCATAGTTTCTTCATTCAGGTTTTAGTTAAAAAAAGTGCCAAATATTAGGCACTCTATTTTCTAACCATACGATGAACATCTAATAATTAAAAAATCACTTCTCAATTTTTCTTTAAATAAAGGCTCGCATAATGTGACGACGCCGAAAAGAGTAAATTTTCTTTTCTCTATTCTTCCAGTTTTTATCTTTCTTTTTATTATAAAATGAGAAAATGTATTGTTAATCTTAGTTTTAAGACTTCTTTGTAGAAAACTTATGTTTTAAGCAAATAAAGATTTATTATTATTATTATGTAAAGAAATAAATATTCATAAGATCACTATAGGGGTATTCCTAAATATGTCCTAACAGATTCCTCCAGTAAAATGTCAACTGTTAAAAATTCGAAAAAAAACCCGTTCGTTGACTAGACTAAATCTGTCATTATTTGTTCACCTTTAATCTATTATGAACTTATTCTTTTCTATCTATTACCTACCTCTATTTTGTACAAAGCTTCTCACCTGAGTTGCTCAGTACGTGATTGTTTCTCTTACAAGTCTTATTAAGCCACTAAAGCACTAAGCAATTACTTTTGTTATTGTATTATTCCATAAAAATGCTATAAAACACTTATCATAAAAGCTAACTAAGCCTTTGTCGTAACAAAACTGTTTCTGTAAAGGAATCAAAAGAATCTTAATTTTATACAAATATCAATTTTCCTCCAATGTCAAAGTCGTCAATATGTTACGTTAGTATGTATGCAATGGTATAATTTTAGCTTATTGATATAACGCCTAAGAATTTGTCAGAGATAGAATTATTTGAGGATAGATTCTACATGCCGGACAGCCATCCAATACCACGCTTTACTATATCATGGTACTTAGATGTGGCAAGGAAACATAACTTTTCGTAAGTTAATAATGTCTATGCACTCTTGAATTTGTTAAACACTACTATCTATGGACCTACACATAAAGTCCTTAACAATACGAAATACGGCGAAGTTTAAAATAAATATTAATGGATAATTCTATGGAGGTAATGTTTTACGATTGACAAGTATAGGTATTGAAAAGACAAATTTTCTTAAGATACAAAGTAAACGAATAAGCAGAGATATTAAGTATAACCACCAGAACTAACGCAGCTCCTTATCTTACTCGCTTGTTTTGGTTACTTAAGTATTTATTAAGTAGTATGAATTTATGAAGGAAATAGTAACGCCAACATTCGTTAAGCCTTGTATTTATCCTAATCACTAAATTCTAAATTTACACGAACGCAAAGAAGAAGGTAGAAATAAGAACATTTAGTTCAGTTCAAGTTGCACTCTTTGCATAACCAAAGAATGTTTTCTGTCATCCTGAATATTATGTTGATACCACATCAAAGCTATGTTCTCAAAGGGGAGTTTGCTATAACCTTATATAAGCCTATAGTCGAAAGCTATATTGCAGCAGGCTTATATTATAAGCTTTCCCAAACTCCTTTATCGACATAATAAGGAGTTGGCAGTTCTTAAACATGTTTTACTATTCATCTTACTCCACTAAAATTTCCAGGTACAATTACTCGTTGGTTTCAAGCTGGGGGGCAGAGGATACTACGGGAAGATGGTCTGGAATGATGGGAGTTTTGCAAAGACGAGAAGCTGAACTATCTTTCTCTCAAGTTTACGTCAGAAGGGATCGTATGTCTGCTTGCAGCTTTATTTTCAACCTCCAGGAGGATAAGTATGTATTTGCAGAGAGTTTTAACAATCGTAGTGGAATTACTAAAATTACTAAAAAAGACTACTTACCACTCTGGCAGAAATTTCTGCTTAAACCCGTCCCAGCTTATGGTTTTTGTTACACTAACTAAGTTAAATTTTATAAATTTTATTTCAGCTGTCGAAAATATATATATATATATATATATATATATAATATATATATATAATATATATATTATATATATATATATATAAATATATATATATTACATATATTAATTCAAAATAATGTGTATATTGTGGTAAAAATAACATGATTGATTTTATTTTACATTAGATCATCACCATTTTTTAGCAAGGAGACTAGAGTATAAAATCTCGTTTAATCTCCTAAGCGGCTGATCGTAATGCATAATTGTGACTTCACCATCAGTGCTGATGTCATTGTTCGTGGTCCCCTCGAAACCAATCTGATTTTATCATTCAATCTTTTTGCACTTCACACTCTGACAGACATCCAACCTAAACTTGTAAAGGGGGCCAATCCTAGAGGGGCCGATGTTGCACACACCTACACCTACATCGCCAGTTGGGACGACATTTTTTCGCCCTGGCTACGGGTCTTCTCTCTGATATAAGACAAGCAGTAGCGAAACCCCGCTTATGGTACTGGCTTAACTTATGACTGCCTTACTTTAACATACATACATCATTTCTTTTCTATTTTCGCAGAATAATGTTTGTATTCCTGCAGCCGGCAGCATTCGGTACGTCTGCAGCCTTAACAATGCCTTTCAGCAAAACACTATGGTTGTATGTTGGATTGTTTATTTTACTTATAATAATAGTGGCAAGATTATTTCAATTTTATGACGACTCTCCAGAATTTGATTCGTGGGGATCAATCTTAGAATTCTCCATAGGAAATTTTACTCAGCAAGGTATCAGTGTAAAATGATAGTACCATTTAATATTAATTACAAATCTGTAACGAGATTCATCGAAATTTTGTCCTACCACATCAATTTGCTCTCTCTCTCTCTCTCTCTCTCTATATATATTTATATAATATATTATATATTATATATATTATATATATATATATATATATATATATGCGTATTGTGGTACGTTTGCGCCATTGGATGGTCTGATACAGTTGAAACCAGTCTCAATTTTATTTAGCTTGCAGTCTACCTAAATATGTAATACCTTTTTTTAAAGACATTCCAAATTTAAAAAAAGCATGGCATCATAACTTAGGTTAATGACGCCATACATTATTTACTAACAATAGACAACATCTCGCCATATGCTAAGTTTTGTATCGATTTGAGAAAGCCTTTGAGAGTTATTGTTCGACATACGAAAAATATATCTTTTACATCTATACATATATAACACACATAATATACATACATAAACACAAACACATGCGCATATATAATATATATATATATATATATATATATATATATATATATTATATATATATATATATATTAATATATATATATATATATATAAAATATATATTATATATACAGGGGTTTCATATAAGTGTCCACCAGAAAAGGAGGTGATAGTACTCCTCAAAAGGAACAAAATGTCTATAATATAAACCCTGATCTCCAACTGTTTTCCCACAAGGTCAAATTTAATATTTCAAAAAAATATTTGACCTCACATCATAAAATTGTTAATAGGGATTTAACTATTCAAGCTAGAAAGGCGAAATTGGTATCATTAGAAAGCTGAGTAAATTTCCTAAAGGACAAAGTACTAACTATCTCAAACATTTTGAAACTACTGCCCAAAATTTTGCATGAAACATGATTTTTTTTAAAAATGAATTTTATGGAATTTTTGTAGTAGGGCATTAGAGGAAGTAAGAGATGAGCAAAATTTCAGCCAAGAACGGAAAAAACTTCTCTTATGATTGCCCTTTAAGAAAATGTAAATATTTTCATACATTCAATAGTCAAAAATGTAAGCTATTGTTGCTAGAAGTTGCAAAACTGATATTTTTTGGCATTTTTGCATATGTCTACAATGTTAATTACATGGTACATAAAATAATTAAAAATCTCTAAAGCAAGGGAAAAGAGTGGTTTTAGAGAAAAATGTGTAAGAGTAAAATAGGTTTATTTTACCTTCTAGAGTCTAAAAATCGTATTATTAAATTATTTTTTCGAAAATAAAAATATTTTTGTTAAAATAACACATTATTTTCGCTTTTTATACGACAAAATGATCAGTTTTGCAACTTCTAGCAAATAGCTTACATTTTTGACTATTGAATGTATGAAAATATTTACATTTTCTTAAAGGGCAATCATAAGAGAAGTTTTTTCCGTTCTTGGCTGAAATTTTGCTCATCTCTTACTTCCTCTAATGCCCTACTACAAAAATTCCATAAAATTCATTTTTTAAAAAAATCATGTTTCATGCAAAATTTTGGGCAGTAGTTCCAAAATATTTGACATAGTTAGTAGTTTGTCCTTTAGGAAATTTACTCAGCTTTCTAATGATACCAATTTCGCCTTTCTAGCTTGAATAGTTAAATCCCTATTAACAATTTTATGATGTGAGGTCAAATATTTTTTTGAAATATTAAATTTGACCTTGTGGGAAAACGGTTGGAGATCGGGGTTCATATTATAGGACATTTTTTGTTTCTTTTGAGGAGTACTATCACCTCCTTTTCTGGTGGACACTTTATATGAAACACCCTGTATATACATAAATTGGTATTTGGAAGCCAAACTAAATCTCCCCCGGATATCCCGCTTCTCAACTTCTGTCATCCGAAGAACCTCATGAGCGAAATTAGCTAAAAGGCAAAAGATGATGATAATTGTGTTATTCTTTCAGTGGTACCAATCCAAATACTGACCACTCTGACCAACACCATTTATCGGGCTAGTAACTGTAAATTAACGGGTATCAACTAAAATGATACTTCATATGTAAATATTGTTTTTGATCAAGATGAGCTGTATCCCTTTTAACTTATTTTTAATGCTGATAGTCCAAGAACGTCAATATGCCTTATTTAATTTGTAATTATTTTTTTATAAAACCCAGTATATTTGCAACAGGGTGGATTTTGTGTTTTCTTTTTATAGCATGATAATGGCCAGCTTAACGTTGCCACAATAATTTATTTTTTATTATCCCGTTCTTGGACTGTCGACATTAAAAATATTGATTTTATCATAAGGAAGTCATAAGGAAGGATACATTCATACCAAAAAGTGTCAATTGAGATTAGTTTCCTATTTTTACCTTTTTCTTTCAGACAAGTATTTAATTTATTCAATAAAATATGAATAAGAAAGTGCCAAGTTTTATACTTGGCATTTACATACTAAATTTAAACTTTATCAGTTAATTATAATTTGATTTGTACAGATGTTCGCTTTTTTCAATTTTTTTCTGAGTTAATCAACCTTCATAGATGTATGGTGTCATGAATCCTAAATTGTTCTAAAGAAATTTAAGTGAATATTATTATTTCTATGAACTTATCAACCCTCTGGCATTAACATATTGGGAGATACAATAACAAGCAGGCATACCCTCTATTAGCGTCTCTTAGATCACCTAGAATGGAATTTAGGTGAAACCTTTGTAAGAAGGTACTTTCTCAAAACCTAAGATAGTGTGAGGAACAATAACCGAGCATTTCTATTTTGGAAATTTATATTTTTAGGGCCGAATGACACACTAGTAAGTCCTTCAAGTCGTACAGCAGCTTTTGCAGTTTTCTTATTTTCCTTCTTCGTATTGATGTACTACAATGCAGCAGTTCTCAGTGGTCTACTGTCTCCAACCCCCAACACTATCACCACCTTATCTCAGCTGATGGACAGCAGCATGAAGTTCGGTGTGCTTGATTTCCCGTACTTTAGAGATTTTGTAAGTATGAATCAAACGTAAATCTTTGAAAGAAACTTCCTCTAAATAAACTTTTAAATAGCTACCTCTTATGTTATAATGCTAAGCAATTATAGAGTGTGGTTTTTATATTTTTGAGTGTAATTCTTCAAAGCAATGCTGTAAAAAGTAGAGCTTGTTAATTTTTCTTTGAGTGAATAGTCAGCAAACGGTTGAGATGGGTAGCAATCTGGTTTGTCAAGTGATGCGCTTCTGGGCATTATTTTAATTCCAGTTAAAAGAATTTCATTAAAGAAGGTAAAATTTAGTGACCAGAGATTTGGAATAGTTAAAGGACCATAGTCTAACCTAGTATATAAATTAGTATGATGGAGTGTCAAAATCCCTCTAATGCCTCCTGACTAGACTGCAAAACTTTTTCTTTCAGACAATTGCTAAAAGGAGAGGATTTTTACAGCATGAATTGGAACAGGGTTTCCGTCTCGCTATCATCGGCATATTTGGTACTTGGTGAACCCGATCAGAGATCCTTGTAGCAGATTAGAACTAGATAATTACTTTCCTATTAAGATTTCACGAAAACCCTGGGGATAAACGTAGACCGACGTTGTATTAGTTAAGACTTTTTATATCCTATATCCAATTTTATGGATTTCAATTTTAGAGCGAGCAAGGTGTTTACGGACCAATGAATCCAAAGAGAGTCAAATTATTTCAAATACTAAAATCACAAGAGAGGATGTTCTACACCATACCAGACGGAATAGAAAGAGTACAGAAGGGCAAATTCGCTTTGCTAACAGATGGTCAACTTATCTTCAGGATGGTAAAGTTGAGATTCAACGACATCCAAATTTGTAATACTTTCATAATCATTCATGAAATACCGAGGATGAATTGCGGAACAGTTGTCAACAAAATAACACCTTTTAGGGAATTATTTTCCAGGGAGTAAGTCCTTTTCATTCTTATCCTTTAATATTGAGTCATTTAGAAAGAGGAAATTCATATCTCTAATTTTTTTTTTTTAATTTTTTGAAGGAGCATATTAAAAACTTCATCAAATGATTGCTGTTATAATTGAATAGTAAATTGATTATTTAGTTATTAAAAGCACACTTTCAACCAAATTATAATTAAGGGCAAGAAATATACAAATAAGACTCAGGATATGTATACATAATCGATCAAAAATAGCTGATTATTATATTTAAAGCAAAAGGTAGCATTAACATTTAAACATTACTAGTTCAAAAGCCAGGCCTTAAAAACGTGATTTTTTTGTATTTGGTACTTCAAACCAAATTTTTTTGAAATTATACATCAAATTATGCAGGAAAAGCATTGTCTGCTTATCCAGAGTCGAGTTCCTCATATGAATGCGCTCGCTCAAACTATTAGAAAATCGCATAAATTCCCATTTTCTTGCAATAAGTAAGCTCACGACCCTGTAGGTCCTGTGCAAAACATTAGGAGAACATTTTTAAAACTGATAAAAATTTTCTATGAAACGAGTGTTCGTCAAAATCGGATAACTGCCACTAAAGTTATGAAATTTGTTAAATGGCCAAAACAAATGCACAAAAAACCAATATTTTTTAAAGGAATTCACGGACTTAAATTAACCATTTTTTGGTGATTTTGAAAAAGCCATAACTTTGGTTGCAGTCATCCGATTTTGATGATTAAACACTCGTTTTATAAAACATTTTATTATCACCTTTAAAAAAAATTCTCTTCGTGTTTTACACCCACTTATTTTAAGAAAACTAAACTTTGGGCGATTTCTTAAAATTTTGATCATATGATCAAATGGCTCTACTCTGGATTGGCAGACTATGTTTTTACTTTTTCTCATTTATACCCTAGGTATAAATCCGAAACCGGGATGTCACTGGAATTATCCGTTTTAGGTGTTTTAAGGCCTCCTAAGTGGTTTTCACAAAGTTGTCTGTCTGTATGTCTGTGGGTGTGTTATCATCAGTTTATTTATGCTAGAGAGTTGAAACTTTGTACAAAAATCAGTCTGTAGCTGTAGTTGTGCTATCCAGAAAATATTTTATTTATGATATCATAAATAAAACCTGCAATAATGCCTCAGGAAACATTTGAATAATCATAAAACGCAGAAAAATGGTGCGATCCGATTGAGATTTAGCCTATATACTTGTAGCCATGTATAAGACCATGTATATACTTGTAGCCATGTATTATATACTTGTAGCCATGTATAAGACCATGTATATACTTGTAGCCATGTATAAGACATGTATATACTTGTAGCCATGTATATGTATATACTTGTAGCCATGTATAAGACCATGTATATACTTGTAGCCATGTATAAGACCATGTATATACTTGTAGCCATGTATAAGACCTAACATGTATAAGACTAACATACCCCCAAGTTTTATCTCATTAATAGCATTAGTTCAATTTTTATCATATTCATTTGTACGTTTTTTAAAAATTGTAAAAAAACGGGAAATAATCCAATTAAGTTGAAATGTGGTCCAAGTGTAAACCTTTACTTAATTAAAAAGTACACCAAGTTTCGTTTTAATACGACAAGTATACCCATGGTTTTTGTAGAATCATAAAAGTTAAGAAGCATCAAGCGCGGTAAGTGCTTGGATGGGTGACCGCTGTGAATGAAACAGGTATATTTACTATCTGAGGACGAGCGTAGCAAGTCCGAAGTCGTGTTTTAGTATATTCTGTTAATTTAACGATGTCGTATAAAATGAGTCACATTTTTTCATGTCCGGCTCTTGGACTATATAGTTTATGAGGCCAAGACGATACCGTCAAAGTCAATTTAATATACTTATTTACTTTTATACTTATTTACCATAGGCACTACAGTCCTCATGGGTGCCTTGCCACCAAAGTATTGCCTTTTCACTCCTTTCTATCCAGCGATCATCTCCCCCAACGGAAACGCATATCTTCCTCAAGTCATTCTATCTATCCAGCGATCATATCTCCTAACGGAAACGCATATCTCCCTCAAGTCATTCTATCTATCCAGCGATCATATCTCCCAACGGAACGCATATCTTCCTCAAGTCATTCTATCTATCCAGCGATCATCTCCCCCCAAAAGAAACGCTTATCTTCCTCAAGTCATCCTTTATATTCAGGTAGTGGATATCACGCCGGGTCTCTTAGTCTTGACCACTTCAAAGTTCGGAAAATCATCCCAAACAAAGAATTTATTATTTATGTTTATAGCATTAAGGAAACAGTCGAATTTCATCCTATCAAATCAGTTTAGTAGAACCACATGTTGAAAAGACATACAAAAACTACTTATTACTAAAAAGTACTAATACTTTAAAATTGCATGCATAAGAAAAATGAAAAAAAAACTTAAAAAACAAGAATAATATACCAAACTAATTATCAAGGTCGTTATGCAAAAATGGTTACCACAGATAGAATATCTATACTATAACCGTACTTGGTGTAACTAGCTTTACTATAGTACTATAATGGTATTAGATACAATAGTAAAATCTGACAATTAATTACTAGAAAAACTAGAATTTTTTAAATATGAGCATTTTTAACCTTATAATTAGTTGATAGTTAAATTAAATATCTTAATAATAAAAAATAATTATTTATTTATAAATATCGAGTTCCTCAGATAAATCTGAGGATCTCTAGCATTACACCCTAGAGTAATAGCAATACCTTGCCAGTATTTTGCATAAGTTTTTTTAATTATAATAATTTAATTATAATATATTTAATTTACAGACTTCTTTTAATAGAAGAAAGAGGATTAAAAGATTATAACTATTTAGCATGGATGGACAAAATGCCGGCTTGTAATTTCCGACAAGAAGCTCTCAGTATTGGAATGGAAGCATTGTCATTAGCATTCTATATCTTACTTACATCCATGTGTTTAGCAATAATCATATTCAGCACGGAAATAATGCTAGACAGACTTCGCTCTCAAAGAAACATTGTCACAGCTAAACAAAAACAATATGTATCATTTTTAAAACAGAATAAAATAAAATAAAAAATATATTTAACTATATTGTTAATTTACTAATAAATATACAGACAGCTCTGCTAATACTAATAAATAAATTGTTTATTTCTATCGAAGTATCAAGTTTTTACTAAATATATGCATTTTACTAATATGCCTAGGTTAAGAATAAAGATACAAGGAATCAATGAATTGATAAACAGACTCAAACACAAACAAATCCTTTATTGTTCACAATATAAAAAAAAATAAAGAAATATACATATACAATTTTTTAAATAAAATTTGTTTATAATTATTTATTTTTAATAACAGAAATAAAATAACAGTCAAAGTAATATTAAAAATATGAACAATCCCACAAGTATATACTGTGCGTGGGGGTTTGTAAAAAAAAAATAAAATCCGCCAACTAAAAAGGTTTTACAAAAAGAGGGGAGAGTTTATTAAAAAAAAACAATAAGATCAAAAAAGAGAACTTATAAAATAACTAACAAGGCCAGTTAAGAGAAAATTATTGAACAGAATTTTAATTTATTTTAAAATTAATAATATTAATTAAAAATAAGAGATAATTAAGGTTATATAATTATGAGATCAAGATTTTTTTTAAAAAATAAGGAGAATTTAAGTAAGGACATTAAAAAAAAGTCGTAAACAACTAGAGAAAAAAGAAAGAAAAATGAAATAAAATGTAAAAATTCTAGGTTAATTAATGAAGACTGAAGTCCTATAGAATTTTTATTTAAATAAACATTAATTACAGACATTTTTTAAAATGTAAAAATGTTATTAATAATAAAGTAATGATAAAAAATTGAATAATTAAAATAAACTTAATCAGTAGAATTTATTTTAGGGGTTGAGACTCGTTTGGGGGTGTAGACAAAGTCTACTCATGCAATGCGATTGCATTTAAAATGCTACAAATTTAGATTTGGAAATTTCCAGGTATCTTGTTAAATAAAATGATTCATTCCATTATGGTACAAATATTTATGTTTTAACTATTGATTACAATGGTTAATAAAGATATTTTGATTGGAATTACATCTAGTGTTATATATATGGTTGACAAAGTCAGAAATATGAATATTTTTATAAATAAAAGTTAATAATTTCACAATGAGGTGCTTTTCTAGAGTTAGGAAATTAGGATCCATAAATAAAGAGGTAGAATTGAAATCATTTGGTTTTTTTATAATATTTTTATGCCTTTTGTAAGTTAAATATTTTATTAAAATTATTTTTAGAGCTATATACCCAGAATATAATTCCATATAATACTTCACTGAGAAATAAAGAATGATACAAAGTTAAACATTGCTTGATATCAGCTACTTTAGAAATTTTATAGAAGAGTCCTATTTGTGAGATTAGAGATTTAACCAGATGGTCTATTTGAACATTCCAATTTAATTTATTGTCTGTATAAATACCAAGATATTACAAAATTAACTTTCTTTATCTAGTTACAGTTATTATTACATCAGTTAATAAGTAGAATATTACTACAGGGATCATTAGGTATGCAGTATGCTTGCTGTGTAACAAGTGAGTTCTTGCTTCACTTTCATGTCTCTATTTGAGAAATCTAACCAACAAGTTTTTTTTAGATTTATATGTAAGTTGTTAAATGAAAACCATTTTTAAACTGTTTGCAGAGCCATTTCTGCCTGAAATGGCTGGTTTAAGTTGGGTCCAAGAATCATTATATAAAATCAAACATGAATCATCAGCATAACAACTAGTCTTACAATTATCAATTGTTATATCTAGAAAATCATTCAAAAATATAATAAATAGAAGAGGTCCTAAAGAGCTTCCTTAAGGAACACCAAAAGTTACTTTTAAATGAGAGCTAAAAGTGTTTTCAATTTTTACAATTTGATATCTATTATACAAATAAGTGCTGATCAAAGAGAGAAATTTATTTGTAATTCCATAACATTTGTGTTTATAAACTAATTTACTGTAATCTACAAGATCAAAAGCTTTAGAGAGATTTAGGAAGAGAGCAAGCACTTTTCTTTCTCGAGTTTATTAATAATAGTTCTTAAAACAAAATCACATGCATTTTCTGTTGACATTTTCTTCCAAATTGATTCTTCCAAAACACTCGTTTTTCCGAGTGTTTCAAAAACTTCCGGTGTTTCATAAGACTTAAGATGAGTCTCAGTAAGGACAATAATGTCAGGTAATTTAGATCCAGTTGAATTGTGCATAAAAAGTTGTCTAAGTTAGTTTTAACTCCACATATGTTTAAATGAATGATTGAAATAGATTTATTATTAATAAGATTTGAAAAATCATTGTAATTCGAGAATTCACAGAAGTTACAATTAAAATAGTTGAAAATTACAATGACGGTAAATAAATAAAAACAAAAGAGTTATACGGATTTAATTATTAATCCAGAGTAGAGTGTGAGACTGGTATATCACTGGGAGATCTGATGATTATGATTTTATCTCTTTCATCTTTTCTCATGTAGACTGTGTTGTTGTTAAACCACAGGAATTTGTATTGTAGAGCTTATTTGGCCAACTTACATCTCCAATACAAATCTTTAAAGTAAAGGGTCATTTTATGTCTAAAATAAACATTGTAATTCTTTGAATTCAGAGTAAAATTAATTAAAATGTTTTCTCTCAAAATTTGAGCTTGTTTTATCCTTTATAAATTGTGCTCTAAATTTAACTGTAATTGCTATTGGCTTGGGTAAATTATTTACATAAAATATTTTTTTGCGGTATATTTTGTCGATGCAGGTTTCTTCGATTATGGTAGGATAAAAAGTTTGTAGGCATTGTAGTCCAAGTTCATAAGCATTTTCATTTTCGAGGACAGGAAGACCTAATTTCAATATAAGTAGCAAACTCTTGTTGCTCTAATACAAAAACACGAGAAATCATTTTGGAATTTTCAACAGCATTGACTGTTGAATTTCAAGGTTTGTGAAAATTGGCTGATGAGGTGTCTGGTAGGAGAGCTATGGTTAAACCTAAAATAACTTGAATTTCAAATCAAAATAAAATACTTAGCACAGATAATGACATTGGCTATGAATTTAACAAGTATTTCACAGAGATGGCCAAATCTCTTATTAAAGAGAATTCTAATAAATCAAATAATTACAACAAAACCAACAATACCCCCTCTAATCAAATCATAACCAATATGCCTACTTTAAGCCCTAATATCAATCTTAAACAATTTAATTTAATACAAGAATCATAAATATCTCAATACATTAGTCTCCAGCAATCAGACTCATTAGTTGTCTTTGTGATGGAGGTCATTAAAGCGTCTGTCCTTTTATTGACCTTTGACATCACAGAGGTCTGGGGTTCACATCCCAGGTTAAACTCTTCTCATAGTTTATACAAAATAATTGTTCAAAAAAAATATGGAACACACTTAGAGCTTAACAATGGTTCCCATTACCACCTGAGGTAATTCCACACTGCATATATCCTGCATATAGCCTTGTTGAGAGAGGTTTGATTGCGCCCTCGATCTTGATTCATTTAAGCCCTTGCGCTCAATCAGACATAGGACATTGTAATTGAAGAATCAGCTACCGTCGATACTTGCGGTTGGATATGAATATCCCTGGACCGGTTTCGGCTTAACACCATCATCAGCAGGCGGGGCAACACTCGAGCTCTCAACTAATAAAGTTATTCACTGATATAACTATATAATATATATAACTTAATTATTTGAAAGCTCGAGCGTTGCCCCACCTGCTGATGTTAGCGTAAAGCCAAAACCGGTCCAGGGATATTCATATCCAATAGCAAATATCGACGGTAGCTGATTCTTCAATTGCTTCTTCAACTTGCGGTAAATAAAACCTCTTTAATTGGACACTGTTGTATGAAGTGTCATCGATTATTAAGTGTTTAACCCTTTCTGTATTTACCACTTTTTACTGTTGTAAGAAGTGTGCACCCGAATTTGCTGCATTCAAGCCCTTGCGCCCAAGAAGAAAGCCCTCAATCTTGATGTATTTAAGCCCCTACGTCCTTAGTGGTGTAAAAAGTGCGCCTTTGATCTTTTCGAATTTAGGCCCTAACGCACTTACTGTTGTGAGAAATACGCTCTCGAACTTGATATAATTAAGACCTTATTAATATAAATTCTAGGGCTCTTCGCTCGCCCTAAAGAGGTTGATAGTGTGCTAGCCTTAATGATAATAGTGACGAAATGTGATAACTGCGGGGCGCCCTACGCTCGCCCTAAAGAGATTAATAGTAAGGAAATGTTATTACTGGGCTCGCTACGCTCGCCAAAAAAAAGATTAATAAGTATTAACACCTCAAATAAAGGTTAATAGTGAAGAAAATGTAAATACCGGGGCTCACTATGCTCACTCTTTAGAAATTATTAGTAAGGAAATGTGAATTTTGGACCTCGATTTGCTCGCCCTAAGGATATTTATTAATAAGGATATTAATGGTGAGAAACGTAAATACTGAGGCTCGCTGCGCTCGCCCTAAAAATTTAGACAGTGAGAAAAGTTTTAATACCGGAGCGCGCTACGCTCGTCCAAAATGGGATTAAAGTAATTAAATGTGAATGCTGGGGCTCATTTATAATAATACATATGTGAATCGCATTCATTTATTATACTTTACACACGGGTTAATGTGCCCTTCACCTTTAAAAATCCTGACCTTTCATAAGTCTCTGTTTATAATGCATCCTACAAACGGCGGGCATTTTTCAGTGACGTCACATTATATCACTTTATACAACACAGATAATTGAAGAATATATGCAATAGATAATAACTAAAACTTATTTTTAATTCATTATACTTAATTTTAGACAAAATAGTCGAAAAATAATGTAATATTTACGTGAAATTGTAATTATTTAAAAAAATCTAAAAATGACGTCATCACGATTTGTTACGACGGTAATCAAGATGGCGGTAGGGGTAGTACATATCAAGCGTGGGGATCCGATGCGTCTAATGTTCGATGTCACTAATGTGCGATGGAGCTAAAATATTTTTAAAAATTTCAAGGTCGTCAAACTTGGGCGATGCAGCTAAAGGGCGATGTCACTAATGTACGATTGGTCTAAACTGTATTTTCATATTTTTTTGCTAAATCGAGCAAAATTACATAAAAACATAATGAAAAGTATGTTTTCCTCTATGATTCAGCGAATTTTCAAAGGATTTATCCCTCTAAAAGTATCAAAAATTATTTATGTCAAAAATGTACGAATGAGCTAATAACGTAAACAAATCTTCAAGTACGTTCCATGAATCTTCACTCTTGACACCACACTCTTGACACTGCCTTTATAATTTAATGACAAAAACGACATTTTTCACATATTTTAAGCGGGTACTAGTTTTGTTTTGTTTAATCTTTATTCATAGAATGAAGAATATTAGTCTTTAATTTTTGTTAAGTTAATTATGTCCACTTTTTTTGTGTTCTAGAAAGTTTTTTGTCTATAGTTTTGTGTTGTTACTAAGGTTGTTAATGCAGCTAAGAAGTCTAATAAACGTTTTTAAAGTTTTCTCTTTAAGTTACGATTAAAAGTGTGTTAAAAAAATGATTTTTTTTCAAATTCAAACACTTCCTTTATTGCTAATATACAATTATACAATTTTTCTGCGATCTGTTACTTTTGTATGCATTGGAATGATTCTTAAACAACAATACCATGAAATTTTTGTCGACTATATGATTAATCATTGTAAAAGGTAAGTTCAGTCTTTGATAACTATACTATAGAATAGAATCAAGTTCATTTCATTGTATTCTCCTTAAATTGATATTGGCACTTAAACAAATTCTCTAGAGGTGCTTTTGCGAGGTCCGACTGTTCATGCCATAGATAAAGGATATAATAAGGTTCATGCTCTCAGATTATAATACTCAGGAGTGGAACGGGGTAGAGGGGATGAAAACTTTCTTATCAACTTACTGTCCAAACTGCTGTTATGTTTCAACAATCTTGCATTAATCAGTTGCTGCTATCTATCAGCTACTTTAAAAAGGGAGTGAGAAAAAACAATCAAGTAAAGTGATGTAGAAATTCATACAGTTGGTGTGGGGCGCGGGACACAGTGGTCTAACTCCCTCGGAATAAGCTGGTTTAGATGGACCTGCCCTAAGTTCACCCTTTCTCCACTAGTGGCAGGTCGGTTCACCTTGTACCCCATGTATAAAATAATTATTTCTTCAATTCCAAGATTAAAATTATTTAAAAGGGTCTTTAACAATGTTAAAAATTGTATTAATTATTTTAAAGGTATAATTTTCATAAAATGTTATAAAAATATAAACGCTGTGTTAATTTTAAGTAGATCTGATATCGTGATAACCATGATTTGTAGACAAACATCAAAATGTTTGTAAACAAAACATCAAAATGTTTGTAAACAAACATCAAACCGGGAAGTTATAAATTTAATTTACCTCTTTGTTGTCTCATTATAACACAACTTTCGTAACACACGTTATCCTATTCTCTAAAAAAAATATCTTATTAACAACTAAAAAAGAAAAAAAGTTAATGAATGAAAAGGAGGTTGAGGTGGTCCTTAAACAGGGGCTATTTGTATGAACTACTGCACCGAGCGCTAGTTTCCCATTGTGCCACCGTTACGAACATTTTTATCAGTTTTGAATCTAGATGGCTATTTATGTTTCTTGAAAATGTCAACAAGACATGACTTTTTAAAGCAACGTTATGTACTTCACAATAAGTAACACCAACGTCTCTCCACTAAACATTATCTATTAAAAATAAATTGACAGAGCCGGCTTTCAGTAAATAGACTAAAATTCATAGACAAAAATAAATAGTAAAAGTTAACAAAATAAAAAGAAACAAGTAAAAAAAAATACCGGTATATTTGTTTACCCTTCTACGAGATGTAGAAGGGAGGATCTCGTCCAGTGACTGGTTGAGGGCGGGTAGAAATAATCAGGGCTTGGATAATCACTGATCCCCCACCGTCAGTCTTATCATTAAGAAAATCATCATCGTCTTCTTTGAGGGCTCCTCTAATTTCTAAATTCTCTTACAAATTATTCTCTAATTAATTAATGATAACACTGATGGTGGGGAATCAGTGATTATCCAAGCCCTGCTCATTTCTATCCGCCCTAGTCTACCAGTCACTGGACGAGATCCTCCCTTCTAGATCTCACCGGTAATTTTTTTGTTTATTTTTTCCGACTTGTTTCTTTTTATTTGTTAATTTTACTATTTATTTAGGTCTATGAATTTTTGTTTTTATAAATTAAGTTTTTAAAATTTTTAAGTTTATAATTTTCACTTGTTTTAGGCACTGTTGATGGCTATTTGCCGAAAACCGGCTCTGTCAATTTATTTTTAATAGATAATGTTTAGTGGAGAGACGTGGTTGTTGGTGTTATTTATCAACAAGACAATTTTTAACTCATTTATGAAAATTGTTTATTCTTATTAGTTGTTTATAAGATAATTTGTTTTTAAAATAGAACAATTTTACTATAGCCACAAAAAGAAACGTTAATTATATAATGTTTTTAACACTATGAACACCCAAATTAAATTTAGATTTCTGCACGTCATGGTTATCATGATATCAAGTCTAGTTTAAAATCACACAGCGTTTATATATTTATAATATATTATTATAATTTTACATTTAAATTACTTAATAAGATTTTTAACTTTGTTAAAGGGTCAATCCATATCAAGTGTCCCAGACTTCGGTGCTCTAAAAAAATAGATTTTGATAATTATTTTGCTATTGATACCCATGTATATGGTGAGTAAAAAATGACCAATATAAATTTTTTATGGTCACCCAAAAAAAATATATTTTTTTAATATTTGGAAAAGCACACATACATGATTTAGCTATAACTTTGCTTGTGGGCAAATACACAAGAATGTTTTTGGTGGTTTATGGTGAAACTGGTAAGGGGTCTTTGTGATATGATTTTTATTAAAAAGTATACATGTCCAAGGGAGATATTAAAGGTCAAAAATTACCAAAAATTAAAAAATATGGATTTTCAAAAAATCATAGCTCATAAACGAATTATATTAATGCTTTGAAAATTTTGTTGATTGCTTGTCTTAAAGTAAGTAACTCCTAAAAAGTTGGGAGCTCTTAATTTAGATTTCTTCATATTAAAAAAATGTTAAAATTTTCATATATTTTTAAGAAACCCTAAAATGTGGAGCCCCCATTGTCTCCCCAAGGAGCGGTCATAGAGTAAAAGTGTCAAAGGGCCAAATGTAGCTCAAAGCTTACTTTAAACAGATCCGTTCATATTTTTGCTGTAGTACACGCGAGAACCGAGTATCGGCTGCTTATCTAAAGGTCAAAAATCACTAAATTTTAGGGTCGGAGGACCATAAAAAAAACGGGTGACCATAAAAAATTTATATTGGTCATTTTTTACTCACCATAGATATGGGTATCAATAGCAAAATAATTATCAAAATCTATTTTTTTAGAGCACCTTTTTTTATTTTTTTGGGACACTTGATATGGATTGACCCTAAAATACCTTTAAATAATTGTAATCTTGAAAATAAATAAATAATTATTTTATATATGCAGGACAACGTGACCTGCTCCAGTAAAGAAATGGCAAACTAAAAAAAACAGGTCTTTCTAAAACAGCTTATTCTGGGTGAGTTGGGTCACTGTGCTCCCTCCCCCTCCCCCTACATCATTTTAAATAGAACTTTTTAAAAATAATTTAAAAAGTATAAATTCAATAATTATGAGAAAAGAGTACAAGATTCCGCCAGGAAAGCTTCATTATCAACACAGGGGGATAAGTGAACAAACTAATTGTGCACTAGGAACATTACTTGTGGTGGCAGGCTTGTGCTGGCACCTCTCTTGGCAAGCCTTCTGATCCTGATTTGTGTTGCAGAAAAAACCTTTTGTTCAGAGAACTCTGAACAATTGGACATTGCCAATTCATTTTAGGTGGCAGGCGTTGGAAGAACTGGTTAGTGGGGAAATGGTAAACTAACCAAACTGACCTGTTTGGATAATTTTTTTGAGAGTTAGAACTAAAGACTATAGATACTTAAAGAGTGATACTTTAATGCCGCTGTGGGCCTAATATTCCTAGCTAAGAAATCTAAATTTAATATATATGACGTGCAGAAATCTAAATTTAATTTGGGTGTTCATTGGCCTAATAGCCTAATATTAAGCCTAGCCCGAGTGGGCTTTATAACTAGCCACATTCGTCTTTAAACTTTCCATCTTTGATTTTTTAAATTAAATTATTTAATCAAGTTATAATAAACAATTGTGGCTAATTTATCTATGTGCTAGAGCAATAGTTCTCAAACTTTTGCCTAATAATAATAATAATTCTTTATTTTTCATTAAATTTTACAAAATATTATTTTTTACCAAATTAATTTTAAAATATTTTCAAGCTACTGTCAAATACAAGGAGATATCTGACCTAAGTTCTTATCAAGGACCTTTAGATAAACTATGTTTACTGTAGAATAAATGATAGGAATTTATTTAGAGACAAACTTTTACTTTTAAAATTCCTACTTATTAAAATTATACTTAAAACTTTTATACCTGTTGACATAACTTCACTATCCAATAGGAAGTTCGATTCAAACTAAGATCTTTCTCCTGCTTTTTATTTTTTCTACCACTGGCTGTTGTGTTATAGATTTGTAGTTATGAAAGCAATTTACATTTGTTTCAGGTATCAACATTTATTGATAACAATAGGAGGACTCAGATATATGGAAGATCGTACTACTATCATCTGTTGATACTTAAATGTATAAAAAAAATTAGTATGAGCTTCTGCAATTAAATTCTGTGATTTCCAACAAGGTTTTAAAAGCTAAATTGTAGTATTCAATGTCTATATTAATTATTTATAAATAATTATTTATCCATTTAAAATTCAATTAATAATTTGAATTGAAAACCAATTTTCTAATTTCTTTACCAGCTATATTTTCTTTATATATTAGTTTACTTCAACTTTTTAATATTCTTATTTATTTAAAATGTATGTAAACATTTTTTTTTTTATTTATAATTACGAATTTGAGGAATTGTCTCAAATTCTTCTAAAAAGTGTTTCATTGATTTTTGTTTCATTCTTTTTAATAAAAATAAATATAACTGGACTTGTATTTTTTAATCTAAATTAGTACATCCTGTTTCTAACCAAAGTTGTATTCACAAACTCAGTTAACTCAGAGTGGGTGGGAAGTTTAAAAAAGAGGATGTTTTTAAAGTGCCCCCCTCCTCTCCCTTAATATCAAACTTTCTGTATTGAAATACAAGTCGATTGGAGACACTGCATACGTTTAAATACCTTAATCATTATTTATACTAATTTTTTGCTAAAAATATTTGTTTTTCCTAAATTTATTAAATATAAGCTATGTAATTATACTCCTCTTGTTTAAAAGAGTATGTGCTCCTTATCTCAAAGATTAGCTCATGCTTCCTTACTTATGTTTTTTTTAAATTTAGGTAGACTCCATGTGTAATACTCCAACTATGTTATAGGCACTCCAAGAATGGAGAGACTAAAACTTAGAGAATATTGAATCGCTGTTACCAGCTGAGAATTTGACCTTTTAATCATTGGGGTGTAAAAATTCAAACAAGTCCTATAAAAATGTGTCAAAAGTTGCCCTCATATCTTTGTAACTTTTTAGTTTAAATAAAGTATGATTTGATTTTTGATTTGATATATAAATAAGTAATTTCATTATACTTACATTAAATTATATTTTTTTACATTCTCCTCATCATCAATTGTTTTAATAAAGAAATTATTTTATAAATTATTCAAGTTTTTTAATATTTGACATTTTTGTATTTTTCTTTATTATTATTCATTTTTTCCCTAACATTAATATTTTTAATTCTCTGTTGTAAATAACAGACCTAAGGGTCTGTTAATAAATACAAATAAAAAAGGAAAGCTCACAATTAGAAATACTTTGTCAGGCATAAAGCTTCTATGCTTAATATACAAAAACCAACACTTCTCAATAAGGAGAGCCGGCCTTCGACAATAATGCCATCAACAGTGCCTATAAACAAGTAAACAAAGAACTTCTATGCTTATTTCGTTTATAAATTAAATCTTCTCCTCTTGAACTTTATACTTTAAGGTATACATATATCAAGAGATAATTTCTTTTAAAAAACAAGTCATTTTTTTAATTTTTGAAAAAATTTTTAACGAAATAAATATGTTATTCAACGAGCAACATATTACACTATTTCATCACAAAATGAAAGGATTGAAATTCTTACAGACACACACACACACACACACACTATATATATATATATATATATATATATATATATATATATATATATATATATATATATATATATACATATATATATATATATATATATATATATATATATATATATATATATCGCTCATAACGTGACAAGTAAAAAAAAATTTTTTTGAGTTAGCACCGTAGGTCGATAGAACAAAATGAGCTACAAACAAGATTGTTCTAGCTATTATAATCATAGAGAAGAGATTAAAATAGTCACGTGACAGTAGTTGTATCAGTACTACTTCGGACAAGTAGAGGAGATAAACGTTTTTTATAGTGTTACAAATCCAAAAGTCTCTCTGTCAATCTACCCGTCCTGGAAGGTAAGCATATAGAATGATTTTTTTAAATTATCACATTATTTATTGAAAACTTATCTTTATTTTTAATTGCTACATTAAGCCCAACTGGATTTTGAGTTGTAACATTTCATATTTTAAAAATGTTTAATTTTTATTAAAATCATTGATCATTTTGAATTGATCATTGATGGCTCGACATAATGTCATGTCCCACTCTGTTTTGTTGCTTCTAACTCATCAGGGCACCGACAGAGCCTGTCTCTCGCACAATTATATTATGCTAAATTTAACTTATTTAGAATATATTAAGAAATTAAATATTTTTATTTATGATATAAGAAATAAATAAATAATTAATTATGACTTTAATTTCCTACTTTTAATAAGATTAGTTAGCAACCTAAGGTAACAATTAACATAATCTACTTTTTGGCGAAT
>JACMZG010000022.1:24224980-24255862 GCA_018340805.1 Microvelia longipes
TTATATAAAGATAGCCTGAATGAATACATATCTAACATAACAATATGCAGAGAATATTATGAACCCGGGTACAGAGTACCTTGTGTCTCTTCCAAGAGTGGATCGACGATGACCCATCTACGTACTGACTCAGCTTAACACATGTGATATAAAAAAAACCGTGGAACTACGATCTACATTAAAATGAAACGTTCTATGAACGTTTATTATAAGAAGGGATAAATAAATGCAAAATTTCAACTAGAATGATTTTCAATTTAACGATTTTTAATGAACCAAATAATACCAGACAAGTTTGTTGTGAGGAGAAATCTTTATTTGTGTGGATTAGATTGTGGATAATCAATAAGATCATCTTGATCTATTATGAAAGCCAGAAGATTATGAAAGGGAACCCTGTCCAGCTCCGTCTTCTATAACCTCTACTTAAAATTCTTCTCCATCACAGGCCACATATTGCGGTACCTTTTATCAAAAGACGTATTGGCATTGCCTAGAAAGTCAAGCTTGAAATTAAATATGGAGCAAGCATCAACTCTCACTTGTTATTTTCAACAAATTTCCAAATAAAATTACGTTTATCTTAAGTCGGAACTACCCCACAACTAACAGCTATATCAGGTCATTTATGCACTCTCAAAATAGACATTATTAATGCGTCAAAAACAAGACTATGAAAAATAATAATACCCTATAATGATAATAAAGTTTAAAATAAAGTTAATGCTTGTAATCAATTACACTTGATGGTTATAATACACTAGACTGTAGACAGATTGCGTGGTACTCGACGAAAAATATAGTATATAAATACTCATACAATTTTTCGTACAAGATTTTTTACAGAGTTAAGTAAAAGCGTAAGAATTGTTCGAAGCACTAAAAGGGCCAACGAAAAAAAATCTTCTTTTTTCTAGTTATTACTGTGATTTATCACTATAAAGTATTACAGTGTTGGAAAAGGAACTGAGAAAAAATTACACAAGAAGCTTTTCATAACTATTCTTTGGAACAAAAGTGCTTTAAAATAAATGTTTATTCTAAGGAAAAATAGTAACACTTAATCTTAAAATATAGAAAAACTTTAATCGCATTTTGCGCTGAAATATGTCGCACGACATGGTTTTTAATGTCTAGCCGAGGTTGAGACAAACCTAGGAGGTTTTTGCCCTTGAGTTGTTCAGGGGGAGAAAGCACATGATTTAGCTTTCATGTCTTCTATATAAGCAGGAAAAAGCCTTGTGATTGTAATCATTGTAAATAAATGAAACACCCTCTTTTTTTAAAAAAAATTGTACGTTTCAGCACTCAAATAACTCACAAACCAGAACTAGTAATTGGTATAAATGTATTAAGCGCACTTTTCTTGAACACCAGAAGAAATCAGGTACGGGGTACCTCGGCACATCGCTCGTCACAGAATATGGAAATCACCAGTAATATTACCAGTAGATAGTAATTAAACCAGTATATTACTATCCAAAGACCAGTAAAAAGTCCAAAGACGTATTAACGTATATAAATTAACATTAGTACCTCTTTGGACTCTCTTTGCTGGACTTTAGTAGCGAAAATATCAGTTTTTATTCCCAGCGGTCACCTAACCTGGTACTGACCTTGCTTGATGCTGCTTCATGTTAATTATTAGACAAAAAACATAGATATCCTGAAGTATTTAAATAAAACTTTGTATTAGTAAACTTTTTAAAATTACTCACGGCAAACTGTTTCTAATGTCAATACTTAAGCTACAATTTCGAGTAAAACGTTTAATTTTTACGCCTTTGCACTTATTTTCACCAAAATAACGCTCTCAGATTAATATGCACGAGGGAAAATGCCTCGTTTGTATCCCTGGAAAGCCTAATAAAAGCATTCATTTCAATTTACTTTTTTCTATTTTTTCTCAAAATTCGGTGTTGTGTGCATGCGACACAAAATTAACAATACCACCAAACAGAAGTTCCCTTTACTTAAAAAAAAAGTACCAAATGTTTAATTAATCAATTTTGAATGGTTCCATATTTAGCGGGCTTTGGGTCCATCCTGTATATATAATATAATATTTTGGCCCATCCTGTATTTTTAATGTTCAGGTATATATCCTGTATATATAATATAATATTTTGGCCCATCCTGTATTTTAATGTCCAGGTATATATCCTGTATTATATATAATATAATATTTTGGCCCATCCTGTATTTTTAATGTCCAGGTATATATCCGGTATATATAATATAATATTTTGGCCAATCCTGTATTATATCCTGTATGTATAATACGAACCTTTTTTTGCCTAGACAAAGATAATTTTTTACGTGTTTTAATGCGATAAAAACGGTGTTTTAATCGAATGGAAACGGTTCTGAGTCCATAAAACTCTTTTAATTACCAAAAAGGTCGAAAACCCCGGGGTGTTTTTTGATATTTTTAGGGAGCAGTGAATCGAATAAAATCGGTTCGGTCAATACGACCACTTGAAGGCAAGGTTGCCAATTACAAACCTTGCTTTGTATATGTTTATCGTCATATTTATACAATACAAGTATAAAACTAAAAAATAATTCTACCACGGAGGTCATAGTACTTGTCATAGTACACGTCATAGTACTTGTCCTCCAGTCACCCTCAACCAAAGCATCATTCCTCAATCCTCCACTGTCCGTTACCTTGGGTTACACCTCGACAGAAGACTGACATGGGCACACCATACGAAGACCAAACGAACTGACGTTACTCGACGTTTTAAACTACTTCTTAGACTTCTAGACCGTCGGTCCAAGCTAACACTAAATAATAAACTTCGAATCTATAATACTATTCTCAAGCCAGCTTGGGCATACGGTTCGGGTCTGGGTAGCACCAAACCTTCCAACTCTAACCGCCTCCAAAATCCTCCAGTCCAGAGTCCTAAGAACCATCACAAACGCTCCCTTCTTCGTTTCTAACCTCACCCTTCACTCAGACCTTAATGTTCCATTTGTCCGCGACTATTGCAAATCCACGAATCCTTAACAGATCACTTCAATCCCTTGATCCAAATCCTTTCCTCCAGAACTATCCTGATAATCCTCCTAGACGCNTTTATTTACTGGGTATGATTTACATCATATTATTTACCCATTCAATCTGATATTGCCAAGTTATCTTAAATATGTTTAGTATTCTTAGTAACATCCATTAAGAATGTTAAAAATAAAAAGAACAATCATTAAAGTAAAGAAAAAATCTTTGATAAGAAAAAATAAAACCTGAATTTCAGAATATAAACAATAGAGAAGAACTAAATAAAATAAATTAGTTTTAAAAATAAACTTGAAAAGATAAAAATAATGCTTACAAAAATCACAAGACAAAACAGATTCATGTTGAAATAATGTAAACATATAGCACAGGAATCATTAAAAGAAAGTTAAAGCAAGATAAATAAGGGTTTTTTAAACATTTATCTAACTATAAACAAAATAAAATGAACAACACTTACGTCTGCGGGATCTGAGATTTAGAAACAATTTTAGAAATCGTACATATTATTATAATGTAAATAAAAAGCGATTTCTACCCCGCAAAACACTGACTCTAACCCGCAACACTGACTCTAACCACAAACACTGACTCTAACCCAAAACACTGATTTTACCCTCCCCCCACAAAAAGCCAGCTCCCCGGCTGCCACATCATCAACCCGGCTGCCACATTCAACAACCCGGCTGCCAGCCACCCTGCATACATCATCAACTACCGGCTGCCACATCAACTACCCGGCTGCACATCAACTACCGGCTGCCACATCATCAACCCTGCTGCATTCACCCTTCAGGTGTAAATATTAAAAACACTCTACATATCATGATAAGGACCATAATATGAGGAGTGATCCATTGTTAGATTGAAAAGATTCTGAGAAGTAGAAAAAAGGCCCCATACCAACGTCTTGGGTGCAGTTCATCTCAGTAAAGATGAAGGCTACGCAGTTTTTTTAATACAAAGGGAATAAGTCAAAAACTATTAGGGATAATTAATGAGAAACATGATAAACTTATACTAAATATTATTATCAAAGGCTCACTAATTCTGATCAACCATTAAAAGTTTAAAATTTTAAACAATTTTGTAAATATTTCTTGAATTAAAAAAGTATCATTAATAACATCGGGTTAAATTAAAAGATCTACCCTCTCCTTAAATCAGTTAATTATATTTAGATTTCATTTGGAATCTGAGTTCTTGTTAGGAAAATTAGAATATCGACAGATAAATTCAAAAGAATATTATATGCCTACAAATAGTACATGAAAAATTTAAAAACTTACATTTGTGATCAAGACATTTTAATTATGATTTAGTCTGAGTTCTTGAGTAAAACCTGATACTTATCAGAAGCATTTAACGGTGAAATTGCTACTTGATATAATTCTGGACTTTTATATTTTAATTTAATACTTAAAACTACTCACACTTCACAAAACCCATTGCCAAATATTTGGCCATTTAGGCCATTACAACAGCTTTAACAGGCCCCTAAACCCCATTCTCTAATTTTTGGCAATTTGAGCCATATAACATCAGCTTCAACAGCCCCCTAAACCCTATTCCCTAATTTTGGCAATTCAGCATAATATTACACCACATTCAGCAGCCCCCTAAACCCTGTTCTTTTAATTTTTGCAATTCAGCATAATATTTAATCAGCTTCAACAGCCCCCAAAATCCCATATTCCCTAGCCCCATACTTAGATATAAAATTAAAATATAAAAATTATACTTAGAAGGAATGATGACAGAACTCGGGGCTGACTTCTCCCTCCATGTTTTTTTCCGAATTCAGCTTGTTCTACTGGTCTTCCGAAGCTCAGAGACCCAGCGTCTGGAAGATAAAATTAAACAATTAATCGCTCGATGAGGCAAAATAACTTTTTTGTTTTGAAAGAAATTAATAATTATTCTTATATAATATCATTTATTAAAAAAAAAAACTTTAACTTAGATTTTTTTTTTTGTTAATCTAACCACAAGTTATTTTGCCTGCATCAAGCGTTTTCTGAAATAGCGAATAAGAAAATTTAAAAAAAATATAGAAATTTTGGTCATTCAATAAAATATCATTTTGAAAGCTCCCTTTACCCCATTCCCTAATTATGTGATTGTTTAGCCATATTTCATCAGCTTCAACAGCCCCCTAAACCCAATGCCCTAATTATTACCAATTTTAAGCCCTATTTAAATCAGCTTCAACAGCCCTTAACCCAATGCCCTAATTATTGATCATTTTAAGCACATATCATCAGCTTAACTGCCCCCTAAACCACCCCATTCTTAGATTAAATGTTTTATTGTTATAAATAACACAATAAATAAAGAAAAATGATACTCATGAGATACATATTTGACACATCTGTTTCGTCGATGTCTCTTCAAATAATCATCTTGTCTCTTCCAAAGCATTGAAGCCATAAAAAAAAGAGATCTTCCTGCATCTGAAAATATAAAAGAAACTATTAATCACTAGATGGGCAAAATAACAAATGGTTTTTAAAATGACCCCAAAAAAAATTTGCAATATTTTTTTCAAAATAAAAAGAATTACTATGAAATTAGTCGTCATTAACAACCACAAGTTATTTTGCCCCATCTGGTGTTTTCTGAAGGAGTAAAGAAGGCAAAATTTATTTTCTTCTTAATCCATACAAGTAATTTACAGCGTGGCCATTGTAATTACTTTTGTACATATAGTTTTTACTGTGGCCAATAAAAACTAATTTGAAGAAAAATAAATTTAACATAAGAATAACAAATAAGCACTGTTGTATAGTGCTCCATAAAGAGTTATTCTTATATTGAATTGGTTAGTAAAGTAAAAATACAAAAATAATAACATGCCATATTATATAAATTGGTTTTAACAATTTTATTACTTTTTAATTAAATTGTTAAAAACCAATTCCTAATGTGTGGGGTGTAGGGTTAGTAATGTTGTATTCATCCATACATGCATTATAAGACTTCAATTGACTATCAAACTTTATATCTTTCTTAGTTAAGGACCTCGGAATATCAATAATAAAGTCTAATTTTTAAAGACCTCGGGACGATTGCTTCAGCAAGCGCCTGCCTTTAAAATATTAGAACTTAAAATTGATATTTGCCTTAAACTATGGAAAAATTAGTTTAACGTCAAATGAAATCCTAAATGATAAAAAAGCATAAAAATAATATCGAATTATATCAGATATTATTGGTTGCTTTTCATCAAATTTTAGACTTAAGATTCAGCAAAATTTATAGAAAGTACCTGAAAATGGACCTAAACCCCCAACCCTAAAACTGGGGCCAACACACCATGTGTTCTGCACATATATTAAATCCACAAATCATCTTCCTACCTAACCCTACCCGGGAACCAATAGTATATTACCATCACCCAATGGTTCAATTAACGGCTGACATGTCGATGAAATGTGGATATATAAGGAGATAAGTGAGTCATAACCCTGAGTCCCTAACCTACCCGCCGCGCCTAACCATGAGAAAAATATTTCGGCTTAAACAACGGGTCATGAATCAAGTATCTCCTAAAAAAAGTGTATGGGTGCTTGATCAGAAGGTTTTTATTATGCTTATAAAATATATGCGATTTAATTAGAAAAATAACAAAACATGAAGTTAGTAACTTGTTATTAGTTACTACAGTGAAATTAACCTTATACTTAAAACCGGAAACATTCTGAACAAGCCAATGGGTTAGTTTGTTTCATTAATAATGTATAGTGTTTAAAAGAAATACAAATAGCCAAAATAGAAAGTGTACATATTTAATTTTTTTATCAAACTAGCTTAACTATTAAATATGAAATTTATAAAAATGTATTTCTAAAACAATTAAAAGCTAAACAATTTTAACAGATATCAGCGCTAGCGATGACCACTGCCGACAACAGCCTAGTTCAAAGACTGTCGTACCAAAACAAACAACAATGTTACCAAAAATATCATAAGAACGTATGCCTCGGCGGGGCTATAGGCAGTTACAATCACTACGTCACTCCCCACAGCCCCCACAAAAGCGTGACTACAGTATTTATGCTAACATTGTGTCTGAGTCAGCCCACAATCCCAAACCAGGCAAATCCCCGACAGTGACCACCTATAGATAATATCCATACTACAGTGTGATGTGTTTTATAATTAATAACGAACCAATTCGGCGTCCTCTTGAAGATCTTGTAGGCCTAGGCAGGGTCCGATAAAACCAAAGACTGAAAGGTTAGTGTCAATTGGTTAGATCGGAACCCTGATACTTATCTTTAGAACTGAAACGGCGATCCCACGGAGGATGTCTCAGCGAAGGTTGACACAGAATAAAGCAAAGCAGGAGCAAAATCCGATCCTGCAACACAATAATGTCAATGAATTTTTATAATAAATAACTAAAATTTATAAAGGGTAGGACAAGGGGTAAAAACTTACTTCACTACTGTCTTTAATACCTAAAGATATAAATAAGTATTTTTAGTGGTACTTTAGATAGTACATAATTTCTATTCCAAATATATTAAGAACCATTTCAGGCTAAGCAAAGCAAAATTTCTCTCCAACTTTTAAGTTTATAAACTTTAAAATAATTAAAGAATAGATATATAAGAAGTCTCCCGCATAGTAGTCTTGGTCAACCATATCACACAATAGTGTAAAGCGAAACAAAATACAAGGTAATGTGTTGTACCTTGGGGAGTGTATAGAATATCTGTGGGGTCTAAAAAGCCATTTGCTTGAGTAATATATAAACCATTGTAGGAAAGAAATGAGATTTTTGTCAGACATGGTATGTAGTTCACATTTTGTCCACTGGGGAGTTGGCTCAAATATTCCTGGCTCCCCACATAGTCTCGATCCTTTTTGTGGCAGGATTCTATGTTGTATCGACACTTGATAACCTCAACACTTTTAACTGAACCATGTGTAGATGTTTCGTCTTGTTTTGTATGGACACTTGAATGTTAAGACATTTAAGTGTCGATACAACGTAGAATCCTGCCCGGCTGAAAATAGCAAAAGTAAATATTTCCAGCCCTTACGGGGTGGGTCCCTCTGTCTGTCGAGGCATCTTTAAACCATGATGTCAATGTAACATAAGAGTTTGTACAGGACGACAAAAATATGTCATGAGACACCCCTGTCCTGATTATATGTTAAATTGACACCTATAATAGTGTCGAGGCTTTATAGTGTCGGTACCCCATTGGAGATGGAAATATTTATTTTTAATATTTATACCCTGACAGGATGCAATGTTTAATTGACACTTGAATGTCTCAACACACCGTAACATCTACAAATGGTTCAATTATAAGGGTCGAAGTTTACAAGTGTTGATAAAAGTAGAATCGTGTCACGAAAAGTGTCAAGACATCATGAAGTCAAGACTATGTGGGTGGGGAGACTCCAAGGTCTACCCAAATTTTCGAATGGGCGCAATCATCTAGTGTATGTAAATAAATTATTTACAGTACTAGACATTATTGTTTTTAATTCTTAGTTTTTGACTTTTTAGCATAGAGATATTAATATATCTAGAGGTTACATTTTGAAACATCAGGAAAGTAACCTGACGCTTATAAATACAGTCAAATACAGTCTATCGTTTTGTTTAAAAATCTTGACAGGTCAGTTTAGACACCACTGATTCTTAAGAAAAAAAATCCCTGCAAGAAGGGAGCGGGAAAAACTATGTAAACAAATCAGGTATTTTACTCGTATTTTCTTGGCGATGTTTTTTTTACGTTTCTTTTGTGTAGTTTTATTTTAAAATATCATTTTAAGGATTAATTTGAAAGTAGTTTTCAAAACGATGTAATCAAAAGAAGAACCACAAACAAAGTGAACGATTGCCGGAAGAAGTTTTTCCCTACAGCGGTTTTGTGTAAGGATTTTTTTTCTTTAAGTGAAGGTTGCAGCGGCTCTCTGGTTGTCATCCCCAAAATACTTAGAACTTGGGATTTTTAAACTAAACGATAGACTGTAATCAGTACAATATTTCAGTAAGTTATACAGTAGAGCGTTAAAAACACAAGGGATGCGCAGGAAGTCAAATACAATTGATAATAAGATGGGCTATGCCTCCTTTAGAATATATCTCTATGGTTTTTAGTACGAAATGTTTATAATTTGTGTAAGAAATATATATTTTGTCACATCCAATAGAGGTTTAAGTAAATCATTAAATACTAAGTTTGTTAAAATGACTTAAAACGAGCGGCAAATTAAACTTCTATTTGTTTGCTCAACTCAATTTTTTTATATTTTTGCAAGTGGTTAGAGTTTTTCCCTTCAAATATAATTATTTTTAATGTCAGGATAATTAACCAAAAGTTTTTGATTATAATTATAGTAATCGTAATTTTAAGTTAAACTTAAGGCAATAAACTTACGTCTGTAAATTAATCAACAAAACACTATTATCAAAACAGTTTCTCTCTTCTATAATTAAATGATTGTAACAATTATTTCACAGCATTTAATACCAAAGTTTAAAATCAGCACGTACATATTAATGAGAAGAAACCATAGAGGTATATACAACTAGAGAGGGCATAGCCTTATCTTAATTCATTGAGGGGCCTGAAACATCTTTTTGGGCTCTGTGTAACCCCATTGAAACCTTCACCTTGTGTAAACTCATCGAGTGAATTAAGGTTATAATAAATAATTTGTTTTTGGCTAACCGGACATAATCTGTGTTTAAATATTTCAATGATATTAAAACCATGCCATTATCTGTGTTCTTTAATATATGTTACTATAATTTTGTTGTTTATTTGAATGTATTGAAAGTCGAATGTAGTCAGGTTATTTTTTCGATTATTCAAAATTCAACCAATAAGGCCCCTCTAGTAATAATATCTCTATGGATTTTTATATTTTTGAGCCAGCAAACAGCTGAATTTTTACATGAGTCTGTTACTTTGTTCACACGCGGGATTTGGCAGGGTGTTTACGGTATTCTTCACCGTAAAATATGAGATTCAGGGATTAAACCGAGTTCATTCCCTGAATCTCTTGAGTTCTTGAGTCTATCTTTGATATCTGATCTATAAGACTCATCTATCACTCTCTTCTTTATTCAACGGCTAGCACTGATGATGACCTCTTGTTAGGTTGAAAGCGCTTTGCTATTAAGAATATATTTTTGTGGAGAGACTTCTTTCTCTTTTATTAGTTCATTCCGGTTTCCACCACAACTGGGGGGGGGAGGGGGTGAACCCCCTGCTAAACCCCACGTCTGAACAAAATAAGTATAGGAGTTTCCCTGCTTGGTTTGTATAGTAATAGTAATAGTTAATAGTGATAGTAATAGTTGCAGTTATAGGTAATAGTAATATAATAGTGCTTGTTACGTTAGCAAGAGTTATAGGTTAAATAGTATGCGTTATTGATTACTGTAATAATAGGAATAGAAATAAGATGTAGTATTAGTACTAACAGGTATAGAGCTAACAACGATATTAGTACTAATAATTACAGAAGTATTATTAATGGGAGTGATATTAGTAATATAATAATTGTAGCAGACATACAAAGAGAATAAAAGTAAATGGTAATGAAAATAAAAATATTCAAAATGGCTAAAAATGCAATGTAAAAAATATCGTAATTATATATTGCGATCTATTGTCTTATATAATTATGCAA
The DNA here is from genome assembly GCA_018340805.1 of Microvelia longipes. NCBI lineage: Eukaryota > Metazoa > Arthropoda > Insecta > Hemiptera > Veliidae > Microvelia > Microvelia longipes. The sequence continues at coordinate 24,235,671 of JACMZG010000022.1, forward strand.
AATATTTTAAGATTCTAGTTACGAACTTTAATTAAATTTAAAATTAGATAGATTAACACGAATAATAAAATAAAAATTTTAAACTTACTTCACTTCATCGGACATTCCGCTCTGCATGAAGGCTGAAGGCCGACTAACAAGACCCGACCATGTCTCCCTTTTATATGCTATTCCCCCCTCCGCCATCTTGGATTCTACGAAACAAATAATGAAATATTCCATTTTATTATGATAAAATTTATTCATAATTGTTAATTAATATATTTACAATTAACATTTAATAATTAATAATATTTTTTAAGTTTTAGAGCAAAAATAAAAAAAAATATTGATCTGACTAAACAGCTGATTGGACTAATACGATGTATTTTTATTAAATTTACATAAAATTTAATAATCTTTAATAATATCTTAAAATCAAAATACTTTTTTATTAAATACTTTTTATTTTGAATTTAATGAAGTTTATAATTTATATAGAAATTTGTCAGTTCATACCTCGAGTTAAGTAACCTCCATATTAAATGAATTGATAATATTTACAAACATATATGTTTGAAAACAATAACTAATTTATATTTAATTATAAGTAACTATTTAAATTATTACAATTAATGTTTAATGTGAAATACTTTTTAATAAATTTTCTTTATGGGCATAGATATATTATTACTAGAGAAGCTGTATCAGTTGAATTTTGAAACATCAAAAATATAACCTGAACACATTTGACTATTAATATAATCAAATAAACAGAACAAAAATATTGTAACTTATACTATAGAACGTTTAAAATACAAACCAAAACACAAAAAATGTGCGGAAGTTGAAAATAATTTATTTATTATATCCTTAATTCTCTCTAGGAGGAGGTTTCAATCACGTTACACAGAGCCTCAAAATTATGCTTCAAGCCTCTTAATTTATTGAGATAGACTATGACTTAACATAGATTGAGAGAGGTTATGCCGCCTCTAGTGTAATATATACTATACTATGTGTATATAATTATTACACATAATAACTACTACTCTACACTACAGCCAGAGTACTCTATACTATACTGTAGAGTACTCTATACTATGTTTAATAACCTTATCCATTGAGATATCATTACTGACTACCATCACTGACTATCATTACTGATATCTTATTATCTGTACTGTACTCTATACTATGTTTAATAACCTTATCCATTGAGATATCATTACTTGAGAGTTTGAATATTTGTTGATATTATTACCTATTGGTTCAATTTCAACATCAATATAGTATGTTGAGCACCTTCGATTATCAATATAACCAAATAAACGGTACAAAATGACCATACATACTCTGCTGCAGGCCTCTGCATTCAGAGGCCTGAAGTATCATTTTGGTGTTCTAAGGGGTTCTGTGTAACCTTATTGAAACCTCCTCCTATAGTGAATGAATTAAGGTCATAAAAATCAATTTTTAGCTTCCCCCACACATATTTTGTGTTTTGATTCGTATTTTAAACGTTCTACTATATAAAATTTTGTATTTTTGTTTGGATTATTTGATTATATTGATAGTCGAAGGATAGTTGTTTTGGAATGAGACAACGTAACCTTATGCTTTCTAGTCGTTGCCAGAAATGAGCTAAGACTATATTGTCACTAAACAAGGGAACTTGTCATGACACAACAGGGTTTCTTACTGTTCACTGCAGACTCAAAAGACATTTGCATTCAATTTGTCTAATAACAGGCCCTATCAGCAGGTTTTGCAATAAAGAAAAAGAAACGCCATAACATCTGATTGGATCGTTTCCTGCTTTAAACTCCTTAGTATATCTATTCCTACACAATAATCTCCCCAGAACTAGCACAATGGACCCACATAAGAGGTCCAAGTACCTTGGAAATAATGTCCACTTGCAAATAATTAATTGAGATAATTCAGTAAATTAAATTACTAAGTAATCAATTACTATCAAAACTTGGAAAATTTCATTGACATAGAACTCTGGTAATTTAAATCTATATTCTAAGGTATTTGAGCAAAGTAATCTACAAGTGGTAAGATAATTTATACTTAAATCAGTTAATACTTAAAATGTTTACTTAGCGTAGTATTATTTATATTAAAGTGTAAACATAAACAAATGAATAATGATTGAATTATTTAAATATTATATTATATTAGTATATTTATTTAATAACATACTGGTCACTTAAATATTTATTTTTCACCTAATATTTGTATTCTTTTGTTGTAATCCTAAAGGATTGTTTGTATGGTGTAAATAAATAAATACGTTATCCAGGGGATCCTGTAAGGTATCGATTTAAAATATAAGTCAAAGGTTCAATTATTATACCAGCTATTGATTTTAACATATTATTGGAAAGACATATATCATTTGATACTACCGAGTTTCGCAAAACATGAATAGTTGACACAATTATATTGTATTGGAAAGACTATAAATATCCTTACTGTCAGATTTTTTAATATCTTTAACAATATTTAGTACGTCTTGTCCAGAAATTCCTGAGGCTGCAAATTTACTTAGTTTTACTCCTGAGTACACAATCGATTTAGCTAAAATATTGATTGCATTTTTTTATCCACTTTTATTGATGAAGCTAGATTTTTAATTGAATTTACAAAATAGTTATTGATTTCATCTGAGCCTAAGGAAGTTTTTCAATTTTTTGTTTTCCCTTGTAAAGAATTAATAATATCTTGTTGCTCCTCCCTTACCTTGTTGCTATAAGATTCAATTTTATTAGCATAGCGTCCTTTCTTAACTAGATTAGGTGCAGCTCTATACTTCAATTTGTACTGCTTAAACTGTTTTTCAAAGGTACTTCAAGGCTATTGTTCCTAATAGCCTAACTTTTTATCTAATTGTGGTTTGGTTAAGAAAAATATATGATAAAAGTCTAGTTTCATAAATTGATCCTAAAAACAGAAACCTTACAGGTTTTGCAAAAAAGAAAATGAAATGCCATCACATCTGAATGGGTCGTTTCCTGCTTTGAACTCCTTAGTGTGGTTTTGTGCCACCAAACTAATATCGAGCCATTATTATTCAACACCACAGTCATAATAAAACAGTCAGAAATAACTTACTTATAGACACCAAGCCCAGGAGCTGGATCTGAAGAAAAGTGACTTGTTTTGAACTGCTTTGAACCAAATTTTTATGAAAATATACCAAATGATGAAGAAAAATAACGTCTTCTTATCCAGATGAGTGGTTACTTCATATAACTGAGCATACTAGAAAATTTAGAATATCCTACAAATTATAGTTTAATTTTAGTTTTTATTAATTAAGCGGATTAAACACAACCTGTTAGTAGTGTGCAATACTTGAAGAGAAGATTGTTAGTAGCTATTGAATTTCTAAAAACAAAATAGGATTACTACAACCAAAATTATGACTTATTCAATTTGACATTGTTTTAATTTTTGAAATCTGTAAGTGGAGCTGTGAGCATTTTATAAAAAATGGTAATCACATTATTTCTGTAATAAAGCTTCCCTCCAGTCAGACCAGCCTTAAGACATTCACTTCCATATCTCCAATAATAAGAGAAGGGCAATTTGACGCATTGGGCCAGGGCCCAATATGTCAAGCACTCCCATAGGTTGACACAAATTTAACTTAACTGGCACTGTTTACAATAAAGGTAGAAGTAGAGTATCACACAATAAAGGCAGGATTATAATGATGCTCTCAGACAAAATAACTGCAGTAAAGAAATCAATATTCAAAGTCCTTTGACACTTAGAGGTATAGGCTTGTTTGGTGCTTAGTGAATTAAATTCATCAAGATGGATCAAAGATGAATTTTTATACCTTGCTAAACGGCAGCAAGTTAAGTATTGTCTAACTTATTCCTATAAAAAGTTAAATAAACAAAACACATTCATTATAGATAAAAAATATCGTAAGAATTTACAAAGAAATACATGAAGAATCTAATCATTTTTAATTAAAGTTTGTATGTTTGTAAAGATGTTAAGCCTATATTCCCACAGCAAGGTAATATAATAGAATTCATTAATTTAAATGAAACTACATTTTTAAATAAAGCAAAAAAGAAAATTGATCATTTAGGTACTCGAGACCAAATTTCTTTGATCATTCTGGGGAAGAGTTGAATACTCTAGTTTTACTGGTGGTAATTATCACTAAGTCTTCTTTCACTAATATTCTGTCACTAATATTTCTTAGGCAATTTCAAATTCTAGTTTATAAGGCTTAAATGGTGTGTTTTTAGATGACAAAACGTTTTTAGACAGAAATGATCAAGAATTGAAATGTCTCAAAGTCATCCCATGTTGCCAATTCAAAATATTTATTAAAGCACATTCTTTTAAAAATATCTTAAACTGAACACTAAAAAGAGTTCCAAAGAACTATTTAAATTCTATTAAATTATATAAATAAAAATCTACACAGAAATCTGTATAAATGTTTATTTATATCATTTAGAAAATTATTTAAAAAAGATTAGATTAGATTTATGAAAATCTTCACCGATTAATATTGGTACAGATTTTCTTTAATACGAAGCTATAGGTTTGGAATTATACATTAATTTTTTGTCCCCTCACTATATCAGTTCATTCAACCTTCTAGCACATTGCATGCAAGAAACAGGTAATACTAAAAATAACAAAAACAATCTTTTAAATTTTTATGGTAATAATTTATTTTATTAACAAATAATGCAACTCATCAGCGAGAGAAATAGAAGTGATATCATAAGTAAATTGTAAATATTTATAATTATGTCAAATTTCCTTATAACTTTCTTTAAGAAATACATTTTTTTTAATTTTATTTATTTAAACTTTGTAAATATCAAAGAAATATTATATATTTATATTTTTGGAGGGAAAAAAGGTTTAGAGGATTGAGAGGGAAGGTGAAAAATGGCACTGAATTAATGATAAGATTTATATACAATTAATTGCATCTTTTTCATTAATATTAATTTAATTTTAATACATTTTTATCTTCTTGTCTAATGAAAATCTTATCCTGGGAAACCCCTTCACTATCATAGCTGAGGTACAAAATCCACTTTATTGCTTAATAGAAAAAAGCAAATCTCACTCCACAAAAATAAATTAAGAGGCAAAATATCCTAAATGTCACAGTACTTTGAAATTGACTTTAATCTAAAGCCTCCAAATGAAAGTAAATTCTACAGCTTCTGAAATAATTTTAAAAACTTAACAATCCCGATTAAAATTTTATTCTTAGGATAGTAATGACAAATGTATTACCCTCTTTACAAAAGGATCATTACGGACTCCTCAAGTAATTAATTAGATTCAATGTAATGAGTTTGTGGCAGTTAACAGTATTTTCATCAATGTCTAAAGTGAAACTATTTTCCCAAGAACTCATAAAACCCTTCATTTTAAGATTAAAATGTAACAACAAGCAACGACATAGGAGTGAATACATTTAAACATTTGACTGATTCAAAAACAGATCTTTTTTAAAAACCAATGAAACAATTAGTACATAGTTTTACACCAAACATGTTTTCTAATAAGGAAAAGGCACTAAATAGTAGTTCATGCCTTAAAATAACACAAACAACTTAACCTTAGTGCCTCTGCTAGGCTTAGGAACCAGGAGATTTTGATAACTAACTCCCAAAATTTCCTAATTTAAATCGACTCTCCTTAACTTAATTATCATCAGGAATTATTAGATTTTTTTAGTAACATCATTAGATGTCTGGTGGATTTAGTACCTTCATTATCTTTAAAATTTCCACGACTGCATTAGACCATAATATATAATTATAGAAAGTTCACATTTTATTTTACTTATTTAAATTTATCTTCATTATTATTTAAAAAATCCTCCTACATTTTTATTTATTATTTAACACATTTTTTTTTATTTATTTAGAATAGATTTTGTTTTTATAAAGCTGTTTAATCCATATGTTTATAATTAATAAAATAATTTTACAATTGTATAATATCTTACAAAACATAGAATTGTTATTAAAATGGATACATATTCACTTAATTTTATACAAATTAAAAAGGAAGAAGAAACAATTTAAATTACAAATAAATCAAGTGTAGTAAATAGAGGTTGTACTCATAAATATAAAAATGTCTATTAGATCTTAAATATGACCTATAAATGTTATCACACATGAATTATGACAACTATATAGTCACTTAAGTTCAGAGACTAGCTAAATGAAATGAGAAATGAATATTGTAACCTTTAGATTTTAGTGAAAGCTTTTTATAATCCTACTATAAAATTACAACAGTAGTAATTATAAAATAAATGTATATTATTGTTTTTAAAAAGTACAGAAGTAATTATAGTGGATGCTGAAGTACCAACAACTTAGCTGCTTGCAAAATCAAGTAAAGATTAGCTATGAACCCTGGCACTTTCAGATACATCTAACAGAAGAATAATACATGTCACTTAACGCTTCAAAATGTACTTACCAGATATACAGGGTGGGACATTTCAGTTGCACCAATATTAATTGTTCAAAAATATGGACATGGTCCATGACTTTTAAAAATGGTCTTTACCCTCTGTAAGTTAACCTGTGCAAGTTTAAATAAATAATTTTTTTGGTAACTATTACCCGGAGTAAGATAATTTCCTTACCACTTTTGGCAACTTTGAAAAGTATAATTACAGCATACTATAGTATCAACTGTTTTGGAAACTAATTTTAATCTTAAGATATTTTTTGTGTACCATTTAGTATGTAGCATACAACCTCATTTAATAAATAATATAAAAATTAAAACAAGGTAAGAACTGAAAAATTGGAGAAAGCAGAATTTAATAAAGTAATTAAAAAGCACATGGTTTGATAAAAGAGAGGTGCTAAAATTCAATATAATTTCTTATCACGTTCAATTATTATTTTATTAATCTATTTTTTTGTAATTTTTAGTAACCAAATTTATGTATATATGTATAATTTTAAATTTATTTATAATAATATATATTCAAAAAATATTTACAGAAAAAACAAAAAACATAATTAAATGAAAAAAAATATTATTTACAAGAAAACAACAATTGAAATTCAAAAATAAATTTGAATAAATATTAAAATAAGCTAAAAACATAGTCTTGAAATAAACCCCCTTTAAAATGAGATGATGAAAATTAATCTATTATTAGAAGACGTATCTGCCAAATTATCAATAACTTCAATATATCAATAGTATAAGTTTACTTAAATATTGCAATTTTTTAAAAGAAGATATTTACATACTGGGCCATTTATTTTATTCAGAATGTATGCATGGACCCTTCTAATAAATTAAATGTATTCAGCTCCTGGATAACCAGCTCCTTGTCATCTAATTTAAACATACCTTCTTTAGCAGATCAAAATTAGGCAAACGCCTAATGTGGATACAATAATGGAAAAGTAAATAACAATTTTTTTAAAATAAATTTTAAGGATTTAAAGTACCTAAAAATAAAATTATCCAGTTATATTAAAGTATACCAAATGCCATATAAAATAGGTAAAAGGTTGAAAATAAAGTGATGAATAATATTTTTCACAGTTAGATACATATTAGCACATTTAAATATTAAGTAACAGCCAGTGAAAAAGATTCTTCACTTGCGAATCTGAAAATTTATGACTCCACTCTAGTCTTAAATTTGAACAACTGATTTCACAAACTTCTTTCATTAAAGGGGAGGATGATTCATTTAATGCATGCTCCTTAAAATGAAACAAATATTTTGATATTCTATTTAATTTGAATGAACTTATAACTAATTAATATATAAGTCAATTATAACAAATAACATTCCCATTCCTTGAGACAGTGGCTATTTAATGAGATTTAAAGACTAAGTAATTAAAGACAGCATAAGCTAAAATTAACTTTATTAGCAGAAAAACTGTCTCGACTTTCGTGATTTGTCTAGGTATCTGATAGGTATAATTATTTAATATCTAAGTAATTTATATAGTATGTCTTAGTGAAAGTAAGTTCCCAATGTAGCCTAAAGAGTTTAAATTATAGAGGGAAAGACAACAGCTCTAATTACGTCTTTGTCAAAGTACTTATCTCAATTGACTGATGGTTCATAGGGGAAATAAAAAAATATAGTAGTTATAGAATGTCAGAATGTATATGAGAGTGTCAGACAGAAGGTAAGGGTGAACAAGGTGCTCTCTATTGGCAGCTCTGGAACTAACATTCCTTACTAAAACATTATTATGAAATCATGGCATGAGTATCTACAAGAAATTGGTTGTTATCAAATGAAAAAAAATATTTGGACAAATTGTCAAACAGACAGGAGTAATTTGCTAAAAAAGATGACAGAGATGCATTCTCATAATTGGAATAGTGAAACTATTAACGTCCACACTAGCACTCCTGTTAACTAGTTACAGAACTAACCTCTTCTTGTCCGGAATAATACATTTCAGGACCATCTTTCTTTATCATATACATTACATTATTATTTAATCAGGTCTGTAAACTGATGGCCACCAGAATCCCAAATTTATGGTGAAAATCTTAATGCTTGAGCAAAACATGAAGTGAAATTGAGCATATGATTGATATGCTTCACTCTCCGCTCTATGTCTGAACCTGTCATGATTTTGTTTCAGTTCAATGATATTCTTGGTTCTAATACGTACTTTTAAAACTATTTTAAATACTTTTAAGTTGTTTTCATCAAAATTGATTATTGACATGAATCTAACCTTTAACCTCCATTTTAGAAACATAGATAGGGCTAGCAATGGGATTTTTGCTTGAAAATTAGAAAAAAAACAGTTATATTTTCAAGAAATTTGTATAAGTTTTAAGTTATCTTTAATTTTCTGATACTTACAAAGTGATTTTATGTGAATCACACATCCTTTTGAGTTATAGAGTAGTGTGCAAATTGCACATTCTGGTTTTAGACCAAATCGTTAAAAAGGAATGAATGAAGGAAGAATTCATCTTACCATCAAAGAATATTACATTTCCAGACCCCTTATCACTGTGTTTAACTTAGCTAGCACTTCCTCTATAGTGAAGTTTCTTTGGCAAAACCCATCAAAATATCGCACTGATTGGATACCCTAAGAGTTGAAACACTGACAAATTTAACCACAGACAGTTAGAATCCTCCTTAAATGATCAGTTTGTTCTAGAAGTTAAAAGTCTTTGAACAAAATAAAGTTTTAATTTTTTAAACTTTAACTTATTTAATACATTGTTTATATTCTATCTACCTCCTTAAATCATTTTAATTATCATTCGACTATTGACCCCCTCCCCGACTAATTTTAAACCAAACTTAACAAATATTTCTTTAAATATAACAAATTAAGAGAAAATTTTCCACTAATCCCAAAAGTGTACAAACATACATAAGAGTCACTTTTTTAAATAAACTCTTTCTTTAAGAATCTAAGATCTAGTTTTTTCTATAACTTTTTAACACGTTTAACACTAGAACACATTTAAAAAAAATATTATGTACACTGATTATTTTTAATTTTAAATTTATATTTTATAAAATATGATAATATTTTGATGAAATTTACAGAAAAAGAGTCTTTATAACGCCATTTTTTCACTTTATACTCAATATGGAGGATTTTTTTTTTAGTTATATTTGTTTATATAAATATTATAAATTTTTATAATAAAAGGAAGAATTTATTACTTTTAAAGAATATTTATTAAATAATTATTTCTTTATAAAATTTTTATTCCTAAAAATGAAAGTTAGACGTAGGAAATTTTGAATTTTTTTATAGGTAACTATTTTGTTTAAGGTATAAAATTAATTTTATATGAACTGAAGACTTATCATTTATATATTTTTTTTCATTATTTAAAATTATATTTTGAATTTCTTTTCGTCCTCATTTGATACAAGACAGTTGGTTATTTATAATTCATTTTTAATATTTATTTATTTCAGTGCAATCAAGATACAGTTATTTTGTAAGAAGAGAACTATTTACACATTTTTATACTTAGAAGAGGAAAAGATTTAACAGAGAAAAATATTTATTTTAATTGTAATAAAAAAAATAACTTTGAGTTTAGTTTAAATTGGCAGTCAATATTAAATTTCACAATGATCACTGCCAATCAAATTTTTAGACTTCCTTATGAAGTCAACATATTTTTAAAAAGCTCACTCGAATAATAGAAACAAACGATAAAAAAATATTTGATACAAATAAACATAGGTAATACAAGTTAGTACGAATATAAAAAAATTGAAAACCCCACTAACACATTGTTTTATTTATTTATTACTAATATTTTAAAGATAAGGCAATAGTGATCGTAATAAGGAGAAATGTCAAGAAATTGATTTTATTTAAGATATTTTAATCAATATGTTTTAGATTATTGCAATTTATATGAATAAGATTTCATTTTATTATGGCATTAAAGATTTACAAGATATAGAGGGAAAATTTCTGTAGTATTCATCATTTAAATGTTTCATTCTTGTTTCCTAAGAATGCCAAAATAAAATAAAAGTCTTAAGGGAAAATTATTAACATATTGTGAACTAAACCTAAAAATATTTTTGTCAAAGTGTTATTAAAAATAAAGGTAATCTTGATATAGAGCAAACAAAACCCATAATAAACTTAAATAAGTTTATTGCCCCGGTAACTTCTTTTCTCCACATATCTCAGTCATTCCATCCACTCTCATTTACGTCTCCTTTATCAAAATGACATGCTTTTTAGTATCCATAATCTCAAGGGCAAAATTATAAATAAAGCAATATTTGAATGGACTTAAGTCTAAGATTATCTAAAATACATAATAGTAAACAGTCCATATGTTTACAGTTTTGTTTACTAACAGCAGTGTTGTTATTAATAAACAAAAAAAATATTATTATAATTCAAAATTTATACAATACATGTTTAATTTAAACTTATTCTTGTTTTATGTTATAAAAATCATAATACTCCGACTACCTACATTAATATTTTTAAGTTTAAAATATGATTAATTTTCCCTTATCCCTTACAAAATAAGATAAAAATCAGCAGTTTAAGTAAGAAGTTTTAAGTATCAAAGGTATATAAAGAACATTTTTAGGTATTAGTAGTATTTTATGTAAAAAATGTCTCAATTTAATATATTATACAAATAAACATTTCATTTATAAGTAAAGTTTTAATAGAGAAATATGCTTATAATACTTTTTTAAAGGGTTTGAAAGATAATATACTTTTTTTCAATTATTATAAAAAGTTCTTGTCATTTATATATATTTTTTATTCAAATTTTATCTTTGTAAAAAATTATTTTTTAAAGTTTTTTTTTATTATTTCATACATTTTTATTTTATTAAGAGACTTTCTTAGCACCTACTAAACATAAAAATTAATTACTTTATGTATTTGAAACATGTGCATACAAATTATCAATAGCAAGAGGTATAAAAAAATCAAGTAGTTAAGGTTGGATGTCATTAGGTTGGGACATTAAACAATTAAGTAGCCAATTGTTTAAAACCATAACCAGCCGTGTTCAATATAACCAACTTTAATTTGAAGTTGAATTCTGAAAAAATGTTAAATTCAATCAAAGTAATAATAAATGCCACACACTTAATTCCTGACGTCTTGGATTGATATCCATACCTATATCAGTCATACCCCCTACGTTTAATTGTTATTTTTATTTCAAAAAATAATAAAAAAAATTACAGGTGAATGAAAAAAATAATTTACAATACTTATCTGTTTAAACATATTTTTTATTTCTGTAGTTTTTATTTTACAAAAAAAAATATTTCAAATTTATTTTTGTTTAGAAAAATTCAAAATATAATTAAATAAAATTGTACACAATAATCCCAACAACCTAAAGATAAAAAATAAAAACAATGAAAAATTCATAAATAATAAAACTTTATTTTATTTATGAATCTACCAACAGTCCAAAGAAAAAAAAGCAATTGAAACATCTTTAATATCTACCTTAAACTGGATGCAAATTTAACTTCAATTTGTACTAAGAAACTCTTCCTCAGAAGAAACGCAAATTGATAGTCAAAGGGTTTTGACTATCAATTCTTATTTGGATCAAATATTCCAAATTGTAGGAGCATATCCATTTTTTATAACAGGCAACATGGAATGCATTGCCATCAAGCATGGGTGATACACTAGAAAAATTAACAATAAAAACTGTTAAATATTTAAAAATACAGGGGCAATTTTTTTTAAATGATAGGTCCATATTAATCTGATAGATAGATAAAAGATCTATTTTTAAGGTAATTTTATTTTATTTTTAGTAATAGTTAAATCAAACTCATTGGTACTGGAAAAGGCCAGAATAGGAGCAAACTAAAGATAATTTGTACCTCAAAAATATATTTTATACCTGCATTACTTTATTCACCATAAAAAATGTATTTCGTACAGGTTTATTTCTTCATCAAAAAATATCATCTTTTAAAGTGGTAATTAAGATGATCTTTAAGTGGTAAGTCTTGATGCTTATTTATTTTTGTCCTTCTTTAACAGAAAGTAATATTCCATTGAATTTTTAAATTTAAAATAATTAGTTTCTTTCTTTTTCTCAAGTCTTAATGTAATAATAAAAAAAATATAGAATCAGTACAAATAATATAACATGATATAATTTAAAATTGTACTTCATAACAAGTAAATTCTATGAAATATTATATATATATTATATATATATATATATATATATATATATATATATATTATATAAATATATATATATATATATATAAGTATATATTATATATATATTATAATAATATAAATATATATATATATATATATATATATTATATTATATTATATATAATGTAAGAGTAGATAATTTAAGCACTAGGTAACTAACAATTGCTGTTTCACAAGTGGTCTTCTAATCTTCCTGACATCAGAGCAAAGTAAAATATTTTGTTCCAGGGTATATTCAGAAGTTTTTCTTAAGTTTTAGAGTGTACCTACTTATTGTTTAATGCTCTCACAATCCTTGGAATAACTACAGAATAAAATTAATAGCAGAAATAAATATGGCAATTAATTAAATAAAATACAAAAAAACAAATTATCCAAAAAAATCTAAATCATTGCATCATGGACTAGAAAAGGGCGGTACGGTTTCGTTTAACAAAAATTGTAAAATTGCACATTTCTTTACTTATAACCAATATGTATAATGTCACTTCTTTAGCTCTTCCCAAAACTGATATTTATGGTTATGGTTTTGTATTAAAACTTAAATTTCCAACACATATTATCAATATAATTTAATAATTCTTTTTGGGAATTTAGCTTCAACAAAAATCACATGACCCTTAAATCAGTTTATTTAACACAAAACAAAAAGTAGAGCATAAATAAATGTCTGCTTTCCATTCTGTTCTTGAATTTGCCATTACTATAGAATTCATATTATTCATATTTTATTTTATTTTAATCATGAAGAAATTATCTATTTGAAATTCAAAAACTATTTCATTCATAATAAAAATATTTTTTAATCCCTTAATTTTTATATTCACGCGACTTAATTTTAATTTTAAAATAACTGAAGTAGTAAATTAATGTATATCTTTTTTTAATTTGTACACTTTATAAGGAATAAAATAAGAGTTTTATTCATATATTAGAATAGATTAACAAAATCACATATAAAAGTGATAAAATGGACAAAATAAATTATTCTTCAATTAGAATAATATTATAAACATATTTCATTCATATAATTTTAATTATGTTTTTAATTATAATTAATATATATTTATATATATTTAAATACATTTAATTATAAGTAAATAAAAAATATAACATTATGAGATTCAAATTTTTTTAAAATTTTATCTTACTTATACGTAAATATTATTTTTAATTTTAAAACACAAAAAATGAAAAGAAAACCATGGTGCACAAGGAAAAAAATTCTACACACTCAGGCCAGCTGAGGTTTGTAGGGAGGGTTGCTAACACTTTTTAAACATACGATGTCCTTAAAATTTTCAAAATAGGAATTTGAGAATTAAGTTTTTAATTATAATAAATTTAAAAAAGAAGAATAATACCAATAAAGTGTTTTGCAACATTTTTTTAACCATGAAAATTGTAAGTACAACATATTGAGAAATTGAAATAGTGTAAAATTTCCCTGGTTTGTTATGTCAAGCTTAGAAATGAGAATGTAAGACAAACCATAACAATTAAAAGTAATCCATTTTTTTAATTCACTTCAATTAAAAATTAAAGGGGAGATGTCAAAAACAGAAAATTTGTCTTTCTATCTTTTCCCCCTGACCCATTCTAAATATTTAGATTTTAGATATGTTTTGAATTTAGTATCACCAATCAGTATTGGTAGTTTGTAGCAATAATTACTAACTAACAACCATCAATAACAAGTCAACAATTTTATATTGTTTTAAATTACACTAAGTTAAATCTAAGGTTAAGTTGTATAGTGTTTTTGATCAAGTTGTTGACAATAGTGTTTTAATATAACCACTATAAACTGACGATAACATAACACAAACCTTTTCTACATTTAGTCATTTATGAGCTTTATGTTATTGTTAGTTATTTTCTCATGTCAGAGGCATTTACATGTAATAAATAAGTCTGTAAAAAAAATTTTCGGGCTGCAAAGTAAGCACTTTACATCCTCATCAGAATTTAAAGTTTTGGCCCATGAGGCAATCAAAAGAAGTGTAACGGCAAATTTTTATACATTATACTGTTTTTCTTTTACATAGTTGCTCTATTACAACGCCTGAAAAAATTGCATATGACACACAACTAGGAATGGCTTTTTTTTTATCTTGGGTCCTTTTAACATTCTTGCTTCGCTTGACCGTAAATATAGTTGCCATGGTAAAAAAAATACCTTCTTGTAACATAATATACTATTCTCTATACTGCCATATTTTACCTTTGACAGAAACTAACTTCATAAAATTTATTTATAAAAAACACCAATGTGTTTAATAATTCGTAATAATGTAGGTTAATTTTACACCAATTCAAAACAAATAAAAATAGAAAAGATAAGCAAAAATCAGCTAACATAATTTAAAAAAGTTCAGGGAATTTGATAAAAATTATAATTTTGTTTTAAAATACCTCATTGGTTAAAAAATGCACACCATAATAGCTAAGTATTTACTTTAACTGAACATATTATAATTAGTTTTTAATTTGTATTATTTCTTCAAGAATAAACGTAACATTGAAAATTTTATTATTTATCTTATTATCAAAACAAATTATTGAACTTCGAAAAATATAATATGAATATATCATTAATGTTTTTTTCTTAATTTTTATTATTTATAATATTTATATATATGTTTATGTTTCATTTATAATTATTATAAGTTTTATTTAAAAATGTGAAGATTTATTGATTATTATTTGTTTAATTATTTTTTTTTTGTTTTTTATATTCATTTTCTTTCTTTTCCTCATTCTTTTATTTTTTCTTTTACTTCTTCGACATTGTAAGCAAAATTTGACCTGAAAAAAATTCATTAAATTTATAATAATTGCAACATTTATAAGCGAAAAGGTAAGTCTCTTCCAGGTATACCTCAAAATTTTTTATATTGCTCCATTTTTATCAGTAGTTCACTACAGCAAGTATAATAATTTTAAATGAGATTTTATGAGGTAATGGTCAGATGAAAATAAAAACACAAATTTGAGCATTCGGCCGTAAATTAGGTCTTCTTCAGAAGTAGTTTCATTACAAAGTGAATCAGATAACACATAAAGAAGAAACATTAGTTATATTAATATAACAATAGCTAACTGTGTATGCCATCGGAGTATGACACCTACTTCTAAACAAAGATCTAGTTTAAATAAAAAGGGGGGCTAACATTATAAAATTTTAGAAGAATAACATTAAATTTATCTGATCCAGTTTGTAATAAAACTACTTCTGAAGAAGACCTAATTTACGGGCAAAAGCTCAATTTTGTGTTTTTATTTTCATGTGACCATTACCTTATAAAATAATCTTGTTTAAATAGTTTGGTCAATAATTTTATATGAATTTTTAAATTATTACTCATGATTAAGTAAATATTCAAAATAGTCTTAATTCTTTTTCTGATTAATATCAATGCAAATTATACATTGATAACCTCATCAATGCAATTTAACCTCATCAATGTAATTTTTTAAGTTAATTAATGTAACTTAACCTCATCAATGTATTATACATTGATAATCACATCAATGTAATTTTTTAAGTTAATCAATGTAATTTAACCTCATCAATGTAATTTTTTAAATTAATCAATGTAATTTAACCTCATCAATGTAATTTTTTAAGTTAATCAATGTAATTTAACCTCATCAATGTAAGTTTTTAAGTTATATATTTGAATTGAGCAAGTTAGCAAAGTAATCATATGAAACTTTGTATAAATTTCTTAAACATTCATTCATCTTTTCTAAAAAACAAAAGACAAATGATACTTAAAAATGTTTAATTAAAATCATATGTTGCCTGTAATGAATGGGGTTCGAGAGCTAAATTTTCTTTCATATTCTGGTTGCTGCTTTGTATTATTCATTGATTTATTATACTTTTTTACTACATGGAATTTTGCTATGAAAAATGATAGCTCGTAAAATGAATTACGGCACCCAATGTCCACCATGGTACAAAAAACTTTTGTAAAGAAAAAAATTTTCACCATGGTAAAGAAAACATTTTTTTTTAAACATGATGAGTTGTCTCAGTTTCATTAATTTATGTCAAATGGTCCTAATTTTAAGGTTAGAGAAGGTTAGAGGTTATGACACATAATTAAATCGTGGGGAAATAATGCGAGGGATTTAATAAGGCTAGTCCTGGATCACAATTTCGTCACTATTTTCCCACACTATCAACCGATTTCAACCATGTGTCATACTATAGGTCATCCCTTTATGAATACAGGGTGGTACATTTCAAATATATCACCCTGATTAAATCAGTTTTGTGAGGAGCTATCGCAATCAAATTGGCATTTACCCCCACTAAATTGACCATTGGAAGTTCAAATACCCAATTATTTGTTTGGTAATCGTCTGACATATTGATTATCTTATTATCAAAATTTTTCTATGGTAAAACTTAATTTAACTTTAAAAAGTTAAATTGGAGCATATCTTTATATTAACTATTTTATAAATTAAGTCATATCCCAAACAATTTGATACCAATATAATTAAATTCAGGTATATTTTTCTCGATCTATCATGTGGCATACACAAGGACTATTACTAATTACTTAGCAAAAATAAGCTTACTAGTACACTAGATTTAATCACTTCTAATACATTGAAATGTAATCTGAAATATTTACCAGAGACGGAGCGTGTCTCATACCGCTCATGCATGGCAAGCAAAACATATATCATTTGATACTAACGGGTTTTGCAAAACATGAATAGTTTACACAATATAATTGTGCGAGAGACACCTAGGATATGTAACAAGATTGTTTATTGCTTGTTACATTTCCTAGGTGTCTCTCGCACAATTATATTGTGTCAACTATTAATGCTTTACAAAACACGGTAGTATCAAATGGTAATAATTAGGTATTTAAACTCCCAGTGGTTGACTAAGTGGGGGTCGATACCATTATATATGCAATAGCTCCACACAGAGCTGAGAAATCAGAGTGATGTATTTGATATGTACCACCCTGTACCAAATAACACAATCAACTATTTTAATTGTTAAATAAATGGCTGAGGATGAGGTAGGCAAACTTGTAAGATCCTGATTTTTTCTAAATATTTTTTTTTTTTTTAAAGAAAATGTATTAATTAACTCTACTCTGGCTTCTCAACTCAATCAAGAACTTACGTTCACGAGTGTGAATTAGAGGTATTTGGAGGAGGTACAGGAGACTGAGCTGGTGATGGAGATACAGGAGATGATCTTTCATCAGAACCAGCCGGTGCATCCTTACGTGGAGGCATTCTCTCATTAATAGCATCCAAACCTTTAGCCTCCGCAAAACTTGTGATCTTGTGGTTGGGTGAGAATCCTTGCAGAGCTAAAAAAATCACGCAAATAATTATGTCAGGTCAAAATTAGAACTAAGACGGGCTGTAGAAAAAATACATGCAATAAGGAAATAAAATACAAATAACACATAACCTGATATTTGTCTCTCATTTTGTGTTTGTAAAACAGAAATTTCACAGGTATAAAAAATAAATCTGATGAACAAGACTACATTCGGTACAATTAACTACTAAACTCTATTTCATTGTTTCACTTTCCATTGATTATTATCATAAAATAAAATAAATAAATAAATGCCCGTTTTAGGGCTGCGAACCCCGGACCTCCAGTGCCGAAATCGAACGCCTTTACGATCACGGCCACGGAGGCAGATTGATTATTATCATATTTTTGTAATTTTAAGTCATAAATAACATTTGATATATAACAGAGGAGAGATTTAAGCTGGTTTGTTTTCGTTTCATTAGTTTTTCTTCAGTAAGCCTCAGGAGGTAAATAATTTAAATCCTATACTATTTTTTAACTTGTCCTCAAATAGGAAAACAAGATATTCCGAGGTTGTTTTCATCCATAAAATCTCTGGAAAAATAGGCAATTAGTAAAATTATCCTTTTTGCAAATTGGATTAGACTCACTTCACTTCATAAATCTGATATTTTATCATACAATATACAACACTTCAACTATCATTAATAGTTTATTTGCAGTGTATTTTTACTTTTCCTCATTTAAACTGTAGGTATAGGAAAGTGTTTGCAAAAATAATCCAAAACCCGGGATGTCACAAGAATCATATCTCTCAGGTGTTTTTTAAGACTTCCAAAGTAGTTTTTACAAAGTTGTCTGTCAATATGTGTGTGTGTCTGTTATCATCATAGCTCCAAGTGTATTTATGATAGACAGTTGAAACTTTGTACAAAACTCTGTTTATAGTTGTAATTGTGCAATCTGGAATATATTTCTATGACGTCACTAAACCGCAATAATGACTCAGCATAAATTTTAAAAAATCATAAAACGTGGCAAATCATAATCGAATTTGGCACGCATGAAGCTATGTATTAGACTAACATATGAGCCAAGTTTCAATTCATTATCAGCATTAGCTCAATTTTTATCAAATGATTTCTGTAAGTAGTTTTAAAAAACTTATAAAAAATCAGAAAAAAATCTGAGTTAAAATTTTATACATGTGTATAAAATGTGTACATTGTATACATGTGTCTCTCATTTTAACCTTTACCTAAGTTCACCAAATTTTGTTTCAATATGACAAATATGTCCATGGTTTGTTTTGGATCATAAAAGTTAAGCAGCATCGAACGTGGAATAAGAATGATTTATTATAAACTAAGGACGAGCGAAGGGAGAATAAAGACCTGTTGCATTATAAAGCGATGTGATGAGAAAAAGTTCTGAGGTACCTCATACTTGATTTTGTATATTTATTACAGACCAATAATAATAAAATTCTTAACCGGTAACAATAAAAAAATTGTACCATTTTTAAGCGAAGTTTTTCCACCAGATAAAGCTCCTAATGGCAGAGACCCAGTAGGAGTGAGTCCCTTAAGCTGCAATACACTTTCACTTTCCTCTCTAAAAATAGAAAATAACAGTCCATAGTAATATCAGTAACAAAGAAGTATGCAAGTGATAAAGAAGGGAAAGAGGGAACATTACTGTAGAATAAGGCTAGAATAGTTGCCTACCCACTAGTGTCTAGCAACTAGTTGATTTTAGTCTGGAACCTTAAAAGTGAGAAATGAAACAGGGACTAGAACTAGAGAATCTGTATCTCAATAAGTGTACCAACTCAATAATGTCTAATGTAAGCAACCTGTTGATATTAGTCTGAAAAACCTCAAAAACAAAAAACAAGAAAGGGACTAGAACAAAAGAATCTATTTTTCTTAAATTAAAAATAAGTGTTGCAATGAAACCTTACAAAAACCCTTCCTCATTCAAAATCACCTCTTTTTAGAAAATCTTTAAATCTTTCATGGAAAATGTTCCCCAAATTATATGCTATACATTCTTCACCCCCCCCCCCTTATTGTTTGATTAAAAAATTAAATAATTTTTCATTTATTTTAATTTCTATAAAGAAAGGGTAATAACTCCATAGAGGA
>JACMZG010000022.1:24256684-24394184 GCA_018340805.1 Microvelia longipes
TAAAAATAAATTTTGTATGGGAATAATTTTCTATTTCCATAAAAATAAAATTTAAATAATAAAACCTGGTCATACAAGATTTAACTATTTTTACCCTAATATAGATAAAAATAAGAAAGCTTTAACACTATTTGCTGAAACTAATTTAAATAAGAAAAAAGTCTTTAAACAACTAAGACAACTTCTTTGAGTAAAAAAAATAGATTGTATAGTAGGAAAAGTATCTTGTTTTAAATATAAATATTTACATTATTGTGGACTGTTTAAAAAGGAATATTTTTCAAAGAAAATTATTTAGGTTTTTAATAAATAAATCAAAAAATAAATGATGACAAATAAAACAATAAATGTAAAACAAAGCAAAACTTAAAATTTTTTAATATTTTTAATTTACATTTTTATACCATTCAAACAAATGTAAGATTTATTTGAAATAATAAGATGATTAATTAAAAGATATTGAATAATAAAAATAAATAAGAGGAAAACGGAAAAATAAAAAAATCAAACGCAATCGTTTCTTTATTATTTTTTGATTTTTTAATTTAAATTACGATCAAGTTTTTTTGTATTTCTTAAAACTTACCATTCTTAGGTTTAAATATAACTTTGGCTGGATGCATCAAAAACACAGGGGCCCAACGCATAAAGAGAAAAAAAAATAAAATAAATAAATAATGAAAAAAATAAAGAGGATTTAAGAAAAATTGGTGCTGTCAGTTAAAAGGTAAAATTAAAGTGCTTTAAAAAATAAAAATAAATTAACAGTCAATAAAGGAGATAAAAAAAATAATAAAAATAAATAATGAAGTATTAAAGTTATCAATCATACTTTTTATTGCTTCCCTACTCCCTGAAAGGAGAGGAAATCATGGTACATTAATTAAGCTGTACATTTTTGTACTGTTATAACTAAAGATCAGTTCAATAATGTGTACAGCTAAAGGGGTTCTGTTCATAGAACAAGTCAAAGGATGTATCTAAATTACTAAAAAATGCAAATTTATTATGTACACTAACAAATTTGATGTCATGATTCATATGTCGAACTACAGGGAATGGGAAGTTTTCAAAAACATATTACTTTTAGCATGATAAAATATATTTTTAGATTTTCAAATAAGTTTAAAGTAACCTAAAAGTTAAGTAAAAATAGCATATCTAACACATTTATATTTGATTGATTTGCATATATTTAGTTATAATTAAAAATAAAAAAAGAATGTAGATTATAATGTTGATCCATAAAAAATATAGCTCACATATGGCAACAAAATAATTTGGATCTATACGAATCTATCAAAGAAATAATACATTAAAATGTAAAAACAATTGTTGTCAAGTTTTGACTTAACTTCAACAAACAATTATTTATTTTTGCTATTTGTGTAAGTTTCAATAAATCATTCAATCCAAAAATATATTTTTAATCATTATTTTTATTTATTTTAAGTTGTTACCCTAAAATAAAAAGTTTGGAATAGAACTAAAAACTACTTTATAATCACTCTAATTTTGTATAAAACATTATAATATACACTTGTCTGTCATGTGTAATAGTTGGTGGGTGTAAAGTGCAATTTTTAATAGTAAAAAGAAATATCATTTTAAGATGTAGATAAATTAAGAATCAATTACAAAGAAAATATGATAAAATGAATTGATTATTAGCAAATCAGATTTTGAAAACTTAGCAACAATTATTTAGTCGAATAGTACCATTTTATAAAAAGGTGGCCCTGGTGCTTCCAGGCCCTGATAAATTTTGATCAGGGTCCATAAGTAGCAGAAAAGGGCCCTAGAGATTAAATATAAAATAGTTTAATTAAACATTACATATAAAGTAATAAACTTAAGTTTTATTTAAGTTCTTGTATAAAACTTGAGATGTAGGTTTGGGCCCTTTTAGGGCAAACCCTCCTCGGGCCTTTTGGCTAAGCACACCACTGCTTAACTTACTCTTGAAAAAGTTACTATGAGGTACACAGAGCATCTTTGCTAGGATTTATTGCTAATCATAGCAAGTAGTGAAGACTAAAATCGTTTTTACAATTACCAAAATGTTATTTTTTGTAAGGACTAGGTTATTATATTTGTGAAATATAGACTCGATGGATAGTCATTTTGTTTTACAAAAGAAAAATTTGAATTTTAAATGTGTATCTCAGACAAAAATTAGGAACAGTCATCTATAATGATGTTGCAATAAAATTAAGCTGTTACTAATACACAGAACTACAATGCAGTTATTTAGAGTAGTTACTTATTGTAGTTACTACTGCACTAAATTATTTATACACAGAATCAATATGTACTATTATTATTACTGTATCATTAACTAGTGTTAGACTTGAGATAACTTTCTTAAATAACAGTAGTAGTATCAGCTCAAGCTAATTTGCATGCAAAATAAATTATTAAACATGGGTATTTAATGTAAATTATCAGAGGTAATAAATGGTATGTATTTAAATTTAAGACGGATGGTACTATTTAACAAAAATGAAGTGTTGCGTTTTTCTTTCAATTTTTTAACTTATTTTCTTGAAGAGTACAAAGGGAAAAATATAAAATAGTGTTTTTTATGAAATATAGAACAGTTTTTTTAAATATTAAATAAAATAGTATCTTAAAAATAAAACAATAATAACCAACACTTATAAAGAAAAATGAACCAAGACCAATAAACAAAACAAAATGCACGGCATGATAAAAAAAATGAAAAAGAGATCTAGCACAAGATTTTCTTTATAGATTCCAATATTGGAAATTCATACACTTATTTCACATGAAATATGCATTCAGTGAAAATTGAAAAGGGCGGACAAAAAATAGCATCTCTATTAGATACAAGAAAAGTTAGAGTCATGATTTCAACAAGCAAATTTGTGGAGGGTTTATTTTTTAGAAAGAATATACATATTGAGTGTTATGGCAAACTTTTGGCTCCAAAATTATATAAAAGTGAACATATTAATTAATTTTATTTCTTTGTTTCTTCTAATTTCTTATATTTTATTAAACAATAAACTTCAAACAATTACAAATTGTTTCAGATATTTATTAAAACTGACAATGCAAAAATTTAAATTTTAAATTCTACTTAATTTCAGAATTCACATTGATTCATTCAACTCAGTTTTCAACTCAATATAGATTGTAAAAAATCATTTATAAAAGGAAATCATTTACGTCCAGTATTAATTAATTAAATATTAAATTTTGAAGCTAATTAATTTAATTTTTATAAAAATTGTTAAAAACAGCTACTTTAAAAATAAAGTTAAACAAATAAATAACAAACAAAAACGTTTCTTTGTAAGGCCAACCTTAACCATTACCATCCATATATTTTCAAACATTTTACCATCAAGGCATATTCATAGCTTAGCTAATAAAGTACAATGAGCCTGAAACAAAATTCTAATTTAACTAGAGCTGGATATTTTTAAGCCAAAAATTCAATTCCACACTCAATATGAATTTTATTGGTACATTTTTGGGAGGGAAAAAAGATACTACCATTTTCTAGAAAACAAAAAAATAATGGAAAATAAACAAAAAGTATATAAAAAAATAACAAGACTACTAGCAATGAAAAAAAAATAAGAATAAAATAAAATAATAATTAAATTCTAAAAAAATAAATTATAAAAAATATATACTTATTTATAAATTAAGTGATAAATAAGGAAAAGAATAAATAATAATATAATCATAAACAAAATTAAACAAAAACACAATATTTTTGATAAAACAAAAAGTATATGGTTCACCTAATGCAAGCCACATAGTTTTTGACCAATTCATAATTTTTTTGTTTTAAAATTAAATAAATTGTCTTGGATTCTTACCGTCTGTGAATTAAAAGCAGTAAGGAGAAAAAGAAGCAACAAATATTTTGAAAGAGATGACAGAAATTGACAAATCCAATCATTTGTCCAATCAATTTTGAAATAAAGAGTTTTTGAAGAATGGCAGCATTTAAAATAAAATGTTAAAAAAAGATAATAAAAAGAGAAAGGTAAGTATTAAATTTTAAAAAAATATTTAACACCAAATATAAACATTTAAAAATATAACAATAAATAGTGTATAAGTAAACCAGAAAAACCCAATGAGGAAATTCAACAAGGGCCTAAAAATGTAAATAGTGTATTACAGTCCTATTCTTAAAAAATAAATAATCTTAAAACCTTTATAAATGTATATTGTATGAGGTATTGAATGTATCATTAATAATGAAATATACAATTAAAATATACATATTCAATAAAATGGGTCGAATGAGTTCAGTTTGTACCAACTTAATAGGGAAACAATTAATAAGTAATATAGTAATTAATTTATTCAAAATAGTCAGTTGTCACTTTATCTCTTTCAAGCCTTGCATAAACGATATGAACAGATCGTAGTAGTTTAGTATATAAAGAGTAAATAAATTATATACTGATAACAAAAACGGGGGATGAAAGAGATTTCAGTTCTTAAAATACAAATTGAGTGATTACATCAACTTAAGCAGTAGATTTGCAAACTTCTTTGTCAACATATAATGCCGATTTGCGACAGGTTGAAAAGAAAGTAACCAGAATAAATTTCGGAAAATATATTTTTCATCTAATTTATAAAAATAAATTGTTTTGTACATTAATTTGTTTTTTTTTTTATTTTATTTTATTTATTGGTTTGAAAAGTTAAAGTTTGTCTATGAATAGCATAAGGCATTTAAAAAATACAAACTGAGCACATTCTGACAAAAAATGGAACTTGAAAGTAAACCAAAAACCAGCTGTTATAATTAGCATATAATCAATATTTAAAATAATCCACACTTAGTGTGATGTTTGATGTCAGTTTTTTTGTTATTCTAGGGTTACCAATCAATTTCATAAGATTTAGTGGATTGGGCAAGTGAGGCTCATTAAAAACCTATTTTATTTTAAAATAAATTTACTTTCAAGCTCACAAACATGGAAATAAAAAAATAATTTTAAAACACCGTAAAGAGAGAAGGCATTGCATCAAAATAGTAAAGAAGTGTTTAAAAATATAAAATTGAAAAAAAGGAAAAATATAATAAATAATTTTTGGTAGAGTTAAATTTATAAAAGAAGATGCAAAATAAATAAATAAGCAAAAAATAAGAACAAAATTGTGTAAAAAATGACACAAATTTTAAAAATTTAAAAAAAATTTAAGACCCATTCCAAAGTTGTTAAACAATTTAATAACACAAAACATAAATTTAGATTTGAAATCATAAATAGCAGATACCAAATATAAATATACACTTTATTTAGTCTTAAAAGTGTATAAATAAAAAATACACAAATACAAATAAACAAATAGAAGCTGAAGAATTATATTAATTAACCCTGCATTTTTCAATCTGTTAATACAATGCCCTCTATTTTACACATAAACATAGAAAATGTAAAAAAATAAATAAGAATTTATTTAGATTAATTTATTTAGATTAAACATATATAGCACACTAAATAAAAACATATAAACATTTTACTAACCATAAATAAATGTATCTAAAGTGTTGAAAATCAATTAAAATGTTTATCAACTCCAGAGATTTTTTTTTTTAATATTTAGATAATTGTTGAAAATGTAAAACAATTTATGTAATTTATCCTTAGTCTCACTTTTAAGTTTATAGAGTTCACACATTTTTATAAATTATAAACAATGACTTTAAATCTATAAGTTAATTAGCTATAAAATTAAGCTATGGCTTAATTTTATAGCTTTTCTGTAAACTTATATTCAATAATATATAAAATTATAATATAAAATATATAATAATTTGATATTAAAATTATATTAATTTTAATATAATTGTTTTCTGTGATTTTTTGTTGGTAATGTAGTGTTTAGTTTATTAGCCTGATGACGCATCTATGCATCTATAAAAATCAATCCTCAGACCTATTATCTGAGTTAAAGAATTAGAAGTATTTCTCTAATTTTTTAATCATTGAAAATTTTGTAAAACAGTAAATTTCTTGGACAAATATTCAATATATAATTAAGATTGATGAAGACTGCAGTACTATAATATAATGTTTATTTTAGGAATGCAGAGTCAGTCTTAATTATATATTAAAAAATTTGAGATAAAAACAAAAAAAATGTCTCTGGTTTGATAGCATATATATATAGTAAAATATTAATAGGGCTAAATTTTGTTTAAAAGAAAATTAAAAAAGCAGTATTTTATCAACAGCATTGAAATAAATTGAATATAATTTATCAAAGCTAGGCAAAGAGCCAATAAAAATTAAGTGAGAGTATGGATGTGATTTCCTATAATCAGGTATATTTAGAAAAAATTATTAAGTAAAAATATAAAAAATCTACAAATTTAAAAATTGCCAAAATATTTTTATCTTCACAATAATGTATTTTATTTGTTAAGCTGAAATAAATAATAATTTAAAAAATTTCATTTAATTTTCTTTTTTATTAAATTTTTAATTGGTAAATTAATTAAATTGTATAGGTCTACATAATGTAGAACTCATTTTTTTAAATAAATAATAATATAATTAATTGGTGTTGGATCTTACCATCTGTGGAACAGGGCAGAATAAACACATATCGCACCAAAATTTAAAGAGATGAATTTTTGGTTAAAATTCCATACAAAGTCCACCCCAAGTAATGTTGCAGAGTGGCAGCATTACATAAATAATTACATAAATAAATGAACAAAAAACAACAAAAAGGAGGAAACAATAAAAACCTTGTTTGTCACTCTAAGAAAAACACAAAAATGTTGAACATAATATTAGTCCTAGAAGATCCCTTTTCATTTATAATATTTTAGAAAATTTACCCAATAAAAATCTTTTAATTTGAAATTTAATATAAACTTTAACCTAATATTCTTAATTTTACTACTCACTGAAATATCAACTGGTATGTTATTTCTTAATGCATTTTATTATTTTTCATCAAAAAGAAATGTTCATCTAACATGAATTTTTACTAAATAAATTAATAAAAATCATTGTAGAAAAACTCTGAAAACAGGTTTTACAAAAAATAATTTAAATAGAATGAAACCCAAACCTCCACACCTTAATGACCATATTCAACTCATTCAACAAAGGTGAGTTCTATTCCAGAATTATAAAAAAGTAACATATTTAGATTACCGTTATAGAATAGTGTTGTTTTCATAGACAAATTACATTTGTATCCAAATGTGTCATATTAATTAAAAATGTATCAAAATTATTAATAATAAAAATTAATTATTTTTGCATTAATCGCTAGCATTAAAAACTACATTGAGTACCCTAAATGTAACAATTGTTAAAAATTATGACAAATGTATTCTTATGTTAATTTCCTTAGTCTATGAAATTATTCTTGTAAATTTTATTTTTCTTTTAAATATTTTAAATTAAAAATTGAATAAAGAGACCATATTTTAATGGCATTAGTGTGTAATGATTCATAATTATTGAATTATAGTGAATTACTATAACTAAAATCATTCTCTTGGTCATACTTTTTTAAACATATTCAGTAAAGTTAGAATATATTTTTATCAAACCCATACTCAAACCTATAAAGATGAAAGTCAACATAAATATAATAAAATAATCATTCTCAAAAGAGCATGTAAGAACACAAACAATTTACCATAATTGACACAAAAAAAAACGATTTTTTTTTGTTTCACAAAAAAATCATATTTTAAAGGTTCAAATGAATAAAACACTATTCGCGATTTAAAGGCTTTAGCAGCACCACCATTGCTGATAAGAAATAGATAATGAAAGGGTGATCATTGTTAAAGCCCTTATGGGGGTTTTCGGTTTTTCTTATTTGTGACGATTATTTCTTTAAATTTTTTCTCAAAGTGCTTTGATTCAATTAATTTTAGGGACACAGTAAAATCACAATTTCATTGAACAATAGGATTTTAATGGGTTGTCACGAGTATTTGAATTGAGTGATAAGTAGGTGAAAATCACAATATATTGTTTTATTTATTTATTGTTAATCAATGTTAATTTTAAATGATTTTAGTTTGCACACACACCAACTCACAAAATTACCTTTTTATGGCATTAAATTGTTTAAATTAGTTGTAACAGGTATTTAAATTAACTGATAACAATCTGATTTTCACCATAATGGTGTTTTAATTTATTAATTGTTTATCAATTTTATTTACTCACTAAATTTACTCTTTTTTTTGTAAAATGTTTGTTTAAATTATCCGTTTAGGTTTTATTATTTCTGGGTTCAATCGGACAAATCCAAGTCTTTAATGATAAGAGCCTGATCCTCTATTTAAAAATCCTGGAATAATCAAAGTATTTATCTATAAATTTTTTTTTTTTTTTTTCAGCCCCGATGGTAGTTCTATTAAGTTTTAGCTCATTTATCACAAATTAATAAACAATAAAGAAATAAAAGAAGAATTTGTATTAGCTCCCATGCATGCTATTAGATTAGATGAAAAAGTTTCATCACTCTTTCGTTTACCCGCCACTGGTAATACCAACCTTACAACTATCTATTTAAAACACGAATAAACGGTTAAGTGATCTTTTCTTCCTAACAAAAGAAAAGTAGAATAAATATATTATTAGACAGGCATCACATTTATAGCATCATAGGCATCAAACTTATCAAAATATGACACTTATGTGTTTAACAATAATAATGCCTGTTTACAAGCCTTTTGGCTAATCAGGAATAACCCCAGTGGGAACTACCTCAGGTAGTAATAACAACATTTATGCTAAAAGAATAATTTAAAGTTTGTGATAATTTATTCAATCTAGTCTTATATTAACACACAGTGTAACCTGGGAGGAGAACCCCCGACCTCTGTGGTGTGACCTGAGTGGAAGCCGTTATTTTTAATATTATGCATTAATCTGTTAGACTTAAAGTATATTTCTGACACTAAGAAGTATCAAAATAAAACTTAATAATTCAGACTCAAATGTCAAATAATAATAATAAAAATACAATGGAATTGTAGAAAAAGACAGGGACAAAACCACAAATATCTCCCTCAAGTAGATGGTTAATTTTTGCACTTTTACATACTCTATTGAAGTTAGCAAACCACCAATACAAAAGCAAATATGAATAATTTACGAGATAAAGAGAAATAAGCTGTAAAATAATCAGTTATTATTACAAAGAGATAGATATATCAATAAAGAAATTAATAGAGAGTGAATAACAAAGGAATTATACCTTCTTCTTGGCCTTCATCACCATCTGACATGAGCTCATCATCGGAACATATATTGAGTACGTTTACCAACATTTCCGTTACTAGAAAAATATATAAAATATTAGTATTTGCCTCGATAAGAAAGAACATTGCTATAAGAAGTAAAAGCTAGTGTTAGATTCAGATGGCTTGCTTAAATACTTGCAAAACGGATGGAGTTATCAAAAATTGTAAAACTATATCAAGTTTGTGGAGCTGTATCAAGCATGTTTAAAAGTTTATATAAAAACGATCTTAAATTTAACATGATGATTTATTTATTTTTTTTAATTTACAGTATTTACAAAAAGCATAAGTTACATTGATCTCTTTTTTATCATATAAGTACAACAAAAAGAGCCTCCAAGAAGAAACCATGTAGCACTAATAAATAAATAAATAGCCTTTATTTCCATTATGTTTTACAAGCCATAAACCTTTAGGATATTGTCATTTTTTGATTCTAGATTTTTAACAGAATTATTATTTATTTGCACTTATTTATATTAAATAGTGAAAATAACTATTTAAAATAAATAATTTAAACAAATAATTGAACTTTAGGATAATATCAATAAATTTTAAAAAAGGTTATAAATAAATTTAAATGAATATAAATAAAAAGTTAAAATCATTACCAAGCTTACTTACTAATTATTTACAACATTTAATAAGTTGGTGCTTTCCCATTTAATTTCTTATTTAGTTCAGTTTTATATTTATAAAAGAAAAAATGGATTAATAATATAAAATGAATATATTAAAACTAGCCATAAAACAAAATTAATCATAATAATCATTCATAATACTAAAGTTAGAAAATAAAAATGATTTTTGGTATGATTTAAAATAATAAATTAATTGACATTAAACTGAAATTAAAACAATAACATGTGTGTTAAACCAGAGCTTACCTACTTTTTTAAATATATTAAAATATTTCAAATCCTGAATACTTCTGATTAGCTCTGATAACAAATTGTATAATTTAGGACCAGCAACACTGGCATGTCTAAGAATTAGGATAGTGTTGCATGCAACATTTGTAACTTCTTTATCTGACCTACTCCTAGTATAGAACTTATGGTCCATAATTTTTTTATTGGTTTTGAAGTAAAATATTAACACTGATTTCTTAAATAATTTAGAAACATTAAAGACAGTAAAATCTGTTGGATAAATCAATGGTTTTTGAAATATGATTTTTATTACTGAATTGAATTGTTTAACATATGTTGTAACGCCTGCTTTCTCTTATGCTTGCTTATAATCCTGTTCACAACATCATTTTTGTATCTGTTGGAACCAGCAATGTGTTTAATATTAGCCAGTTCCTTATCATAAACTTGCTGTTACTAACAACCTGTTGACTAAAGCATAGTAATAATGAGTTACCTTTTTCACCCACAAATGGAAGAGACCAAGTGAAAACATCCATAAAATTTGGAAGCCAGTAAGGATGAGGAGAACAATTAAACTGTCTAATATTCATCACATTATTTTCATATTTAAGTACAGCCGCCTGCAAACCACACCACAATACATTAATAACTTTCTCAAAGCATTAACACATTATAGGGTACCTAGTAGCTTTCAGAGTCTATCACCGTATTAGAGTTGTAAAAATGGAAAGCCAACAACTTTTTAAAGACAAAAATGTTCTTACTTGTGAACTTGGCAACAATGAATAGTCATACATAGGTTATTGGCGATTCAAAGAGATAGTTGTAAGGTTGGCAATACCAATGGCGGGAAAACGAAAGGGTGATCAAATTTTTTTTATCATAGAATTAGCATGAGAGCCGATAAAAATTCTTCTTTTATTTCTTTATTGTCAGTTAATTTGTGATAAATGTATTAAAAATTAATAGAACGACTATCGGTGCTAAAAAAGTTGCAAATATTTCATAGATAAATACTTCATTTATTCCAGGATTTTAAATATAGAATCAGGCTCTTATCACTACAGACTTGGATTTGTCCGATTTAACCCAAAAATAATAAAACTTAAACAAATAATTTAAACAAACATTTTACAAAAAAGTGAATTTATTGAGTTATTAATTATTTATTGAGTAAATAAAATTGATTAATAAATTAAAACACCATTACAGTGAAAATCAGCTTGTTATCAGTTAATTTAAATACCTGTTACAACTGATTGAAACAATTTAATGCAATAAAAAGGTAATTTTTATGTGTTTGTAAAAAATAAAATTAATTACAAGTAACATAAATTAATAATTAATAAATAAAACACTATATTATGATTTTCATCTTCTTATCACTCAATTTAAATACTCGTGACAACCCATTAAACCCCTATTTTTAAATGAAATAGTGATTTTACTGAGTTCATACGCCCTAAAAGTAATTAAATTAAAGCACTTCGAGAAAAAATTTAAAGAAATAATCGTCATAAACAAGAAAAACCAAAAAAACCCCATAAAGACTTTAACAACGATCACCCTTTTGTTATCAATTTCTTATCAGTGATGGTGGCGCTGCTGGTGGACTTTGAATCGCGAATACTATGATTTCCCAAGATTTTTTAACTTTTTAACTACTTTAAATTAACGTTTCTTTCTTAATTAAAAAAAGTGACATTAATCTTTTAAAAGTTTGTTAAATCATTAGTACTGCCCAACTTTATCAGAGGAAGGTAACAGTTAACCATCTATGACATCACCTCATTTAGAGGACATTATTTTAGGCATAGTTGGTAGCAATGCATCCCCACCACAAATTATTTTCAGAAACCAACCAAAGCCCAAAGATCTTCTGCAATTTACTCGCTGAAAACTACTAGATATGACATTATAGGTTCATAAATTTTCAAAAAAAAGTCAACAGCTTCTAAAAGTAAACATAAAAAAGTTTTCATTTCCACAACACTTTCTGAAATTAAGCTGCATCAAGATCTTGAGCCAAGCAGACAGTGAGATGAAGCATATGTTATACTGTCTATAAAATACAGACAGTGGTTGATAAAATAGATTGGTTGGACTTGGTAGGTCTGTGGTTGATAAAAAGGAACAGGGTAGAAAACAAGTTCCACTAAAAGACAGGGTTTGTAGCGTTGTATGGGAAGTTTTAATTATTGTAGTCAACACAGATCTACCGCAACAGTGAGGTGAAATACTTTTTAAAATACTACTATTTTAAAAAGTTATAATTTCCCCCACTTTATAATAAAAAAGTGGTTACATTCCTCCACATAGAATGTGTGCGTGTCTGAAGAATTTTTGTTACCAGTATATTTGGAGACCTTGTCAGTGAACATAATTAAAATTTAATTTAATCAACAATTTAGTAGTGTTTGTAATTATGACGTGGAACTGCCATTGTGAAAATTGCTTTTACATAAATTCAATAATATTATTTTAATAATAATATAATAATAATGCAATAATATTCAATAATAGTAAAGCCTAAACTATCATTGTAACCCTCAAATTAAAAAAATAGCTGGCAAGACTGAGCATTTGTAAGAGAAGTATTTTCATTTTGTTTCATGTCGAGAAAGTAGTTAGACATGGAGAATTATACACCATACATAGCAATAATCAACTTAAACCCACTTTGGCTTTAAATAATAAGAAAAAGGTTAATAACTGTTACCTTATTGTTATATACATCTAAATAATTAGGAGCTGAGAATATAGTGATAAGAGATGGAAATCCAGTAGTCTGACTTTTCCTATACATTCTATATCTGTAATCATAAAATTATCTCATTACAACTGTGCAAGTTATAATGTAAAGATGTGAACCAATGTTTAGCATTGGATTTACTACACACTAACTACAACGTAATAGAGTCCACTAGTGTTAACAATTTCACTGTAAAAATTCCCTAGCTTAAACACATTTGGAGCTACTATGATAACAGATACACACAGACAATTAAAGGCAAAAAACTTAGTAAAACCCAAAGAGACTAATACTATTAGAGGGAGGATACAACAGCTCTTATCATTCCTTGGGTAGCTAGGTGCCGTAACGGTAAATTGGTGGATTTTTTTATTTTTCCTAATAATTACAATTTCACGTAAATATTACAATATTTTTCGACTATTTTGTTTTAAATCAAGTAAAATTAATTTAAAATAAGTTTTAATTATTATCTATTGCATGTATTCTTTAATTGTTAGTTTTGAATAAAGTAGTTTAATGTGGCATCACTGAAAACTGACCCCTTATCACTGTGTTAATCGGGTTCTGTACTCCCTCTAATAGTTTTAGTCTCTTTGGTAAAACCACTCAGGAGGTAACAACAAAATAGGCTTTGTAACTTCCATGTACGCCAATTTTTCGATTTAACTCTCCTCCGGGTTCATAACCTCAGAGAGTTACAATACCGAGCACACTAGGATTTCCCCACATGTAAATGTTACACAATAACTTCTAAAATATTAACAAAAAATGACTATACAAATGTTAATAACTATCTTTAAGTATGTATATTAATAATTTATAATTGAAATACGTTTATGAATAAAAAAGGGGTACTTCGTTTGGTACCCCTTGAGTGCGGGATACTTCGGAATTTTTCCTCGTCGAGGAAAAATTCTTGCTTGTCCTAAGAATATACAATTCGCCAAATTTAGACTGCAGATTTCTTCAGACTAGCTGCGCTCGTCTTTAGATAGTATATACATCTGTTTCATTCTCAGCACTCATCCATACAGCACTGACCACGCTCAATGCTGCTTAACTTTTATGATCCAACAAAAATCATGGATATTTGTTGAAATTGAAACAAAACTTGGTGTACTTATTTATAACGTAAAGGTATATACTTGTACTAAATTACAACTCAATTGGATTGTTTTCCAATTTTTTACAATATTTTAAAAAACATACAAAAGTCATTTGATAAAAATTGAATTAATGCTGATAATGAGATGAAACATGGCACATATGTTAGTCTTATACATGCAAGCTGAATCTCAATTTGATCGCATCATTGTTTTGCATTTTATGATTTTTCAAAAGTTTCCTAAGTTATTATCATGGGTTAGTGACATCTTAGAAGAAATATGTTTTCCGAATAGCACAACTACAGTGGTAGACTGATTTTTGTACAAAGTTTCAACTCTGTAGCATAAATACACTAGGAGCTATGATGATAACAGACAAACACACACATACACAGACAACTTAGTGAAAACCACTCAGGAGGCCTTTAAAACACCTGAAACGGATAATTCCGGATTCAGATTTTTTTTTGCAGACACAATACTTTTTCTATATACCTACAGTGTAAATTAGGAAAAGAAAAATACATGTATCAGCTGAATTCATAAATATTCTCAACCAGAAACTCAAACAAAGTGAAGAAATTCAATGGACCTAAATTAACAAGTTCAATTAAAAAAAAGTAATAATAGATAAAAGTTTTTAATATAACTTTTATTAAGTGGAAATAGCAACGAACATTATTTTAAACTTTTAATTTAAAAACAAAAATGTAAAAAGAACTTACAGTCTAAGTCAAGTGGATTAATTTTTAACATGATAATTGTAACTTTATATGTACTTAGAAGCCTAACAAAACTTCATTAAGTAAGACTTATACACTTTATTCAACAAGAAAACTTTCTTTGTGTAGCTTTTTGAGAAATATTTATTATTAATATGTAACGTGGTTCAAATTTCAAGAAACTTTTGGCTTTACATAACTTTACAATTACTTAAATAGGAGACTAAAAAGTTGAAAATGTGGTTTACATTGTGAACTGCATTTAAAACGTGTAAAAAATAAATAAAAAGATGCACCCAAACTAATGATTTTTTTTTATTCATATCCTCAGTTGAGAATTAGTTTAGGAAGAGACTAAATTTCATTAGATTAAACAATATATATTTCACTACTTACAAGTAGCGTCATCATGTTAAATGAAGCTAATTAATGCAATTCCACTTGACGTTATGTATAGAATTTTCTTTGCCTGAATTAGCTTCATTAAACATGAATATGCTACATGTAAGTAGTGAAATATAGTTTATTTAATCTAATGAAATTTAGTCTCTTCTGTGCCCTAAACTAATTCTCGTCTAGTATTATAGAGACACACTCAAGTATTAATTATATCTTCAGTATTATTTGAAAGAAGCCAGTTTTGCCCGTATGTACCATTACTTCCACCATTGTACCATTACATTATTTAAGTTAACAATATACTTTCTGGGTCGTTTCTAAAGTAGACACACTGAATAGAACAGTTAATATTTAATAAAAAAGAACAAGTTTTTTAAAAAATAAAAAAAGTCAAATACCCTGCATCCTGGGCTTCGTGAGCCCTTATTATTGATAACAAATTGTTATTCTGTAGAAAATCACAGCATGCAGCATAACTGAAACAAGTAGCATACAATTTTAGAAATTATTTTAGCATGTAATTATAGTTATCCTAACATAAGGAGGCCTAGAATAAACTATATAACAGCTTGAGAATAGCTTTTCTAGCTGGAGGCACCGTTCGGTAAAAACTAGTTAATTGTTACATACAGGTTATATGTAACAATTAATATTTTTTTATATTTACAGTGAAATTTGTAGAATCCTATTCTATGGTTGGCCTGAAGGGATCAAAGATTTAAGTTTAAAGTAGGAAGTGTCAATATAAATTTGTTGATTTCTATACAATGTATTATTAATTTGTAATGGTTATTATTATTGTAATAATAATTGTAAATCACAATTTGTGAAATCTAGTTTTACAGCAAAAGCATCTAAATATCTTTTTTAGAAATGGACCTGAAAATAAAAAAAACCCAAAACATCGAACAAATCCAGGGCTATATAAATTACAAAGCTCTGTTTTATACTGTTAGACTAGGATAGTCCAGCTTTAGCGATTTGATTGTTCCATAGAAACACCAGTCCCCCAAGATAGCAGAGACAATAGTAAGCTTGTCGGCTATAATTGGTAGGACTAGTGTATTTCCAGTGTGCCAGGATAATTGGAGTGCACAATATTCATATGATCATTAGATTTGTGTAATGACAGTTAGTTTATTTTTTAACATTTTGTTTAGGTTTGATTGAAAAATAAATTATGGTAGGCTGCAATGTTTTTTGGATGTCCTAATACAGCTAGAAAAGCTTTTTGAGCCAGTTTCCAAAAGATAAAGTACAGGTTTGTAAAAAGATGAAAGGGAGTCACTTGTTTTTCCATTTTCACCGCTATTTTGGAGGACTAGCAAGGTGTCAAAGATAGAAGAAGAGGGAAGTTGGAAATCTTGATGATAGGGTTATATCAGGGGTGTCTGACTTAAATAGAGAGGGTGGTCAACAAGTAAGATTGATGCCAGCGCTGAGTGGCCACTATAGTGGCTAAAAAAGAACTATTTGTGTCAAAACATCTCTTTACTTTACCCCTTTTTTCACTCTTCAGAAAAAAAGTTAGTTTAAACTGCTGGGCAACAAATATTATTTACAACAGATGTATTTTTAACAATAAGTGTCAAAACATAATTATGACTAAATTATTTTCATCGAAAAAGCTAATGTGTGTGTTAGTTTAAATTTAGGGAAGGACTGGCCAGTGAAGGCGAGTGTGGCAGCTCTCTTTGGGCCCCTCAGCCAAGAAAAAAACTTACGAAAATTTAAAAAAACATACTAATGCCCGGTTTCTCGTACATTTTTTTAATGAAGCATTAGTAAATGTGAGATTAAACTAATGGCAGATTAAATCTTTATCACCGGTTTCTCAAAGCAATGTTTAATCTTCAATTAAACCAATTTAATCTCCCATTAAGTCCAATTTTAATGGTCCATTAGTTTGTTTTTCCAAATTGTCATGAGCGTAGTCAAAAAATGACACTTAAAACATCTGTATAAATTGGACATTTTCATAAATAGTTGAATAACACATAATATTAAAAAAGTAAACAATACTATTTGACAGATGTGTCAACATTGTTTTTATGCTAATCTATCATTAAATAAGTTAAAGATTAAATTAATGGAACATTATTTTTTATTTCAGTTTCTCAAAACATTTTAATGCTCCATTATATAAAGATAAATTAATCTCCCATTAACAGTTTAATGTGAGAATTTAGTAAAATAATTGGGCGTTTAGGTTCTTTTTCTCTCTACTAGAAAGCGCTAGTTTATAAATACTATGAAAATAGCAAGCGCATAACATGTAGTACAATACTTTTTTGTCACACAACATCATAATTTTAATTGTTAAAAATATAAAACCATCGAATTATTTTTATTAATTAAACCCATTTATGTTTATAATTAAAAAAAAAGTTTTTTTTTTTTACTTTTTGTTAAGTTAATTTTTAACATAAAAGTATATATGTCAAACGATAAAATTGCTACTTATACTAATAAATGTTTTGTCTTCACCATGTTTTTGCCTTACAAAGTAGTATTCACATATTAGGTATTCGATTTTAGGGAATATGCAAAGTTTTTGCTGAGTTATTATTGTAGGATATAGCATAATAAAGTTTCATAAACAATAGGATTATAAATTCTTGATCAGTGATTCCGCCCTTTCATAAAAAA
Organism: Microvelia longipes; assembly: GCA_018340805.1. Taxonomy (NCBI): domain Eukaryota; kingdom Metazoa; phylum Arthropoda; class Insecta; order Hemiptera; family Veliidae; genus Microvelia; species Microvelia longipes. The sequence goes on from JACMZG010000022.1 coordinate 24,274,480, forward strand.
CCACCTTCCCCTCCATAACCCTAATCTCATGAGATCATTTTTCGTTTGGTTGGTTATTTCCCTGGCCTATCTTAATTTTGAATAGTTCAAGTCAAAATAAAACATATTTCAGTTCTACAAAAAAAAATTAATTTAGAACATGGTTTTGATAACTACTGATTTAATCGCCCGAATTCCTCCCATTAAATTCTACAATATTTAATTACCAATTAGTTTGTAATGATTTTTCAAGAAACCCAAAAGTTAATGGACCATTAATTTTAAAGGACAGATGGGAAATTTGATTATTAAAATAAGTTAATGTGCTTTTGAGAAACTCAAATTTAATAAGGCATTAAATCGATATTTCCCTATGTAAACAAATAGAATGAACTGACATTTTAATCAGACATTAAAACAATAATAATAAATAATAGATGTACGAGAAACCCATTTTATTTTTAATCCTTCATTAAAGTTTTCATTAGTTTAATGGAAGATTATCCCCACTCTGCACTTAATACAGTTTCGAGAAACCCAAAACAGACTTTAATGGCTCATTATTTACTAATCTCCCATTGAAATTGTTTAATTGACGTTCGAGAAACCGGGCATAAATATTTTTAAACTTCAAATATATAATACATACATATAATTATTTATTATAATTATGAAATATATTCTTAACACCTGAGTCAAAAGGACCCAATACTCTAAGGTAGGGCCTAAAGAGCTCCTAGGGACAAATGTTATTAAAGTAGTAAAAATATTTTCAAATTGTTACCTAAATCTAGGGTCTTTAAGGCCCCTATTTATTACACCTGGACTTTAAAGGGCCCCATATGGAAGACTAGGGCCAAAAAGGGCCCGAGCATACTTGATCAGGACCCTAAAGCAGCATAAAAAGGCTCTAGGTATTTGTTTGTTTTAAGTAATTAAAAATATATTCTAAATTTAAGACCTTTATATGCCCTATTCATTGCACCTGGACGCATATGAAAAGGGCCCCATATGAAGACTAAAGCCAATGATGGCCCTTAATACTTTGTCAGGAACCTAAAGTTGCACAAAAGGAACTTAAAGATTGATATTTTCAAGTGCTTCTAATTTGTAATATTCTCAATTTGCTACCTAAATCTATTCTTAACACCTGGACCTTTAAAGGTTCCAGACAGAAGACTAGGGTATCAAGGGGCCCTTAACATACTTGATCAGGAGCCTAGGCTCCTGCAGTACAAAAGGGTCCTAGATATTAAACATAAAATAGTTTAATTAAATATTAAATTTAAATGAATAAACTTAAGTTTTACTTAAACTTATTTGATAATTATTTATTTTATTTACTTAAGTTTATTTTAATTTATCTAAATAAAATAATATCATTTGATTTAATTTGATTAAATATTACATTAAATAAAAATAAATTAGATTAAGCTCGCTATAATCATTAATGACTACTCAAGTTAAATGAAGGCCCCTCTACTTGGGAAGCAATATAGACAACCCCCTTCTCTTTGGGCCAAAAGAGAAGGTATGGGTCCTTATAGGAAAAAAACACCCTCAGGCCTTTTTGGCCCAGTCCACCACTGTTTATTATTGAACTGTTCTTATTTGTTTTAGTTAATAGTGCATTCAATATCTTAAGGGCTCACTTTCAACTGCCATCAATTTCTATAATAACCCAGTTCACAATAAATTATTTGAAATTAAAAGAAAACAAAATTTTGTTTGTTTGAGATTTTATGATAATAACTGAGCCTCATAATAAATATAATGTATAGAAGTATAAAATTTAATAGAGTATGTGAGCAGGATTATCGGGCAAATAACATTATTTGATCATTTGTCCGTACTGGCCACCCAGCACTGCAGTGGTTTCCATTGTTGATTACCTTTCACTGTTTACTCCTCAAGATTTATGTAAGTTATATGATTGGTGGGTTATATTATCTGTGTTTCAAACATTCCTTATTTATATTTACAAATAAATTTAAATAAACAACAATAACTTAACAAGTAACAACAAACAAGTAAATTATTATTATTAATACTTTTAAGACTACTTACCTATAAAAATATGAGCATCCCCTAACGCTGTTATGGGTAAAATGTTCTGTATTTTTTTCATTACCAAAGTCTTCAAGGGGATCAGACCAAAGTAAATCACACATTGGACCAAAGGCAGGGGGTTCCTTGAATCTGTCCAACTGCAACAAATAATGGAACCAATATACCAAACCAAATTTAACTTTAATAGGATGGGGTTTTGTATAAAGGATACCGCTGGAATAATCTGGCTATTTTTTTTTTAAACAAAGGTTACAGTAAAATGTTAGATTATCTCACATTAATTTTTAATAAATGTCGATAAAAGTTATTAAAAGAGGCTAAAATAGTGTTAAAAGTGTAATAAAATGTAGAACATAAGTACAATAAAATAAAAATATAACAATAAATTGAATTAGCTAAAAAGGTCACTGATAAGATAAGTATGCAGCGGTATGAAGCATATCGACCGTATGCTCCATTTCACTGAGCATTTTGCTCGAGTGAGATTTTGATTTGGATTCCTGTCTTAACTCTAGAATCCTAGCAACCATCTTGCTGCTCAACAGCTTCATTTTGGAAATCGTTGATATTGATTCACTAAATATTTGGCTCCAAGTACCTTGTGACTTTTTCCCCACATTATCAGATTCTCTACCCCTTAGAATTATACTATATATAGAAGGAGCACTACAGATAACACGAAAGGCGGTTCACTGGAGCACTTAAGTAATGCTGCCACCTTAACAATATACAATTTTCTAAAAAAAAGTTGGCAATACTTCCGGTTACTGAATTATTATGTTCTATTATAAATTAATGATTGATTATTCATAAAATACTAATATAAATATCGGTGCATTACAATATTTGAAGCAATTTAAATTGTAGTTTAATGTATTTATTAAAATTATATTAAAAGTAGTCCTCGTCAACTAAATGTACTCAGCACGTGTTTTTAATTATTATATTTGTTCTTTACGATCTTTCTTCATTAATAGATATTTATGACACATATTTAAAATAATGTTTTGTTGTCAGGTTGGCAGCATTACTTGGGTGCACCAGTCAACCGGCTTTCGTGTTATCAGTGGAATTACATTGTGTTTACGGTCCTGTGCTCCTTGTATAGTATTATTCTAAGCTCTATCCTCATCCTCATCATTTAAGATTTGCTTCTGTAGCGGCAGGGACTTGCGCCTGACTGGAGCTATAATTAAGGGAAGCAAAACTTCCGTTAATACTAGGTACTGGATGGGATGAGTCACAGTACACAAATAAAACCAAATAAAATTTTCAATATATATAATTTCATGCGATTTAGAGACAGATAACTGGTTCGGTAATAAATTAAATAAATTAATGTAAAGAAAATAATAATACTATAGGAAACCAAGTAGCATAAGTAAGAGCAGGTTATATATGTAAGATTTATACACATTAAGTAAAAGTCCTAATCTATAACAGGTACCAAGTATATTTAAGTAAGTAATAACTATAAACTATGAAATTTAAGTGAAATTGGCCAATATTGAATTAAGCTAGTGCACTTAGCTGAAAGAAGACGCGCTCGCGAGTCCGGTAGTTCAGCTGCTGATTTTGGTATAGATCACTCTATCTTCAGCAGAGTTTGTTTTCTTGAACCTCATATGCTGGATGTGAGTTTTGTGATCATCCAAAATATGCAATTTCACTGAATTTTATAGTAAAGCGTAAAAAATAAAATGCTAAATCACAGGTAACTATACAAGATGGCGGCGAGTGCGCAGAATTTTTCTTAGAAACTTTCAAAAGAACGGCATTCAGTGTTGCCAACTTGAGTGGATAAATTATAAATAATCTAAATCCAGATCTAAAGTGTAGATTCAGGTTCAGGTGTGGACCGTTGTGCGGGTCTAGTATACTCTGTCGTAGACAACTTCATTCGTCCATAGAATATAGAAATCACATAATTTATATTTAAGTATATTTTTCGACACTCTTCACTTAATAATAATATTCTTAATTTATTAAATAAACTTTACAAGAATAAAACATGTCATATAATCAAAACAAATAATACAATCAGCATAACAACTTAAACTTTTCCTTATCACATCGGATTTCCTATGCTCATCCTCCCTGATTCAAAATAGCTTCGCTCATCCTCAGATAGTAAATGCACCCGTTGCATTCTCAGTGGTCACCCACACAACACTGACCACACTCAATACTGCTTAGCTTTAATGGTCCAACGAAAATCATGTCGTATTGAAACAAAACTTGGTGTACTTATTTATTATGTAAAGGCATATACTTGTACCAAATTACAACTCAATTTGATTGAGTTGTAAAAAGTACTTTCCTACTTTAAACTACTTCTACTTATGGTAGAAGCAGTATTAATATGAGTGTGGTAGGAACTACCAGGCAAGTAGGCCACGTTGTTAGGCCCTTTTGGCCGGCTCACAAGAATAGTGCTCTACTCCTTTTAATTTCAAGTGTAGATATATTTAATCTAATCTAAACAGAAGAGCTGTGAATTTCTACGGTTCCTCTCATGCTTTTTCAAACAATCATACATATTTTCATGACTAGTATAGTTTAGAGAAAACTAGGAACAACACGGGCCCTCACTGTTAAACCAGACCTCCATACACTTTTAACTATAAGGCTGACATACACAGTTTCATTTGGGGGTAACGAGTACCTGACAACCCACAGGCTCGAGACCACCGGCTTTACGTCCCTTCTGAAGGACGTGGTACGCAGAATTTTTATCCCACTCATAAATATCCCAGAGGCCCGTGCTGGGATTGAACGCATGACTAAATAAACTCGGAACTTTAAAGTCCATTCAATCTGTGTATTGGCCACGTACCTTAACCACTTCACCACGGGTACTCTTATTTTTCTCATGGGATAAATGAAAAAATCACGTCCAGCTGACAGCCCCAGAGGCTAAGCAAAAAGGACTACATGTTGTTAACCTTAATTATGTATTTTTATTTTAAATAAAGCATGTTTTGAATTGAATTGAAATAAATGAGAAAAATAAAAAGGATAACGTGAATCATAACAAAATGAATTATTATTTTTCACTTTAGCACAAAATGTATTAAATAATAATGTCATTGTAAATTCAAGTAACATTGAATCTCTTATAATAAAACAAAAATAAATCACTTCGTTGTATAATATTTTATAGAAAGCATTAAGAATGAAAGGAAGCGTTAAAAGAAAAACATTACTTTCCTTGTATTTTTCATGCCAAGAAATAGCAATCTTAACTCAAGCCATTAAGATAACAAAAAGGTAATAACTTAGCTCATATCTCGAGAAATCATTTCTCTAATAATTATAGCAACTTCCAAAAGAAAATATTTAGCTAAATGTATAACTCAGAAATCTTGGTTTTTTAATGTTGGTGTGTAATTTCATTTTTATATGAATTTCCCACTGCTCATTTGTTGATAATTTAATTATTTTCTACTGCTGCCTGCATATTTTTAACAGTGTAAAAGTTAAAATATGATTATTTAAAGCCATTTAGCTCCACAATTAGAAGCAGTGGTTTAAACAGTTACATCCTTTTTGTTGATTATTATTTAAATTAATATTTCTTTAAATAATTTTGAAAGTTTAAGCTTTGAAATAATAATGCACAAAGGTTTTTTTTAAGGAAAGGAATCCAGTCAACTAATTTATTTCTCTTGTTCAAAACAAATTTCAACAATTATATGGGCCATACCCACTACAGTATAAAAATGAGATGTTGGGTATTCTATATAGGATTTGCAATACTGTATATCAGTAGTCTACCTTTTTGATCACGGACTAGTAAAATACTAAAATTAAAATAGGGTTTTAAGATTAAGATAGGGTCTTTGTTTGGGAACAGACTTTATTTTTGACAGCTTTAGGCTATCGTAAAATGATTTCACTGACTCATTTGCTAGAACCAAACAAAATGGTTAAGGTTCATTGACAGTTTATGAGGCTATCTAAGTCTAATGAAACTTTCTTTTTGTATTTTTTTTCTTTTGTGACCATCATTATCATTACTTGTTTTTTATTATTTGTAATTTGATAACACCCTGAAATGTTTTGAGTAGTTAAAATTTTCCATGGACCGGTGGTTGAGAACAACTGATCTATGTCATGCTTCAAAAATCTAATAATAGAACAATCTAATAATAAAAATAAAGATTTAGACCTGTACTCAAAGATGTTGGCCTTACTTATTCTTTATGGGGCAGGCCCTAAAACCTTAGAGGAATCCTTAAGGAAAAAGGAAAACCAAAGGGTTCCTTTTGCCCTTGGTACCAAATCTTCCTCACATATTTGGCAAAGGGTACAAATTCAGTTGAGGACAAGTAAAGCAAGAAAGAGTATGAGTGTAGCGAAGCCGAAACATTCGAGGTACCTGGTACCAAATTTTTTAAAATTTTGTTTCTTTATTATTATTACATTATTATTTTTAGGTATATAAATAAATAAATAAATTTTTATTGTTTCACGAACTTTACAGCTTCAAACATAATTTAAATAACAAGTTATTAAATAGGCTTTTTTACCAGATAGTAATAGTAATCATCGACGGCTATGATTTTTTTGTATATTTAATAAATATTTTTAAAGTAGGCATGGTAAATTTTTGTTTGCTTCAGTCAAACAATTTTGTAATGACAATATTATAAATAAATTGGAATTCTGCGTTGTCTGGATTTGACAATATAATAACCAATTAAGTTGTCTCTTTGTTGTATGCCATACCCTGAGGGTTTACTCTAATCAAGTTTTTTTAATACCTTTAAAGCCTATTTCAATAGTATTTTGAATAATTATTGTGTATCAAATAAATGTATGCAGTAGCGGACTGGAACAAAAAGGTGGCTTAATTCAATGGGGCCCATGCGAAAGCGAAACCAACAACCCTCATACTCATATATATATATATATATATATATAATATATATATATATATATATATATATATATATATATATATATATATATATATATATTAATGTATTCGTCTATGTCGATTACCACAGTGATACGTTCAGTGGTTGCAAAAAGGTGGGGGGGGGGGTAGTTAGGAAGGGGATTGTCCAAACTCTAGTTCTGCTTAGGTAAGCCTAACACCCCAGACAGTTAGTACAAAAGTGGCTTCCAAGGGGTCCACGGCGAGCTAAGTAGGCATTCAAAAAGGAAGGCCTCTCTAGCATGAATACAGTTGGAATTATACATGGCACTCTCACACACACACGACACAAACAATGACATGAAATCCAATTAAAACGTCATAAAAGTGCATGGAACGGGTTATTATGATAACATCTCGAATTCGAATTTTTAAGATGAACATAATACTACAACATAGGTACAGTTGAGGAAAAGTAACAAGAAAAAAAATAATTACAGCGTTTAATTGAAAAGTTCTGTTAAATAAAAATTTAATTTATACAACCTGGAAGAGGATATTTAAAGTGATATAAATCGAAACAGGTGAAACAGGTGTAGATAAAATATAATTACAATTGCAGGTGTAAAAAGATAAGGGAAAGAGAGACCAGAGCCTCTGAAGGGTCAGAGCTAGAGTTGAGTCCCGAGGAATGTAGGGAGAATATTGATCCCCTCCCTAAACCTGACCTCACTAGTACCCCACAGTCTCCCAACGTTTGCTAACCTTTTAAATACCCCCCCCCCCTCAAATACTAAGAGAAAAGCCAACTGGTTCAAAATTGTGATAGAAATCTCTGGAAAATTCTAGTAGTGATGGACAATTTAACACGAGATGTTAGAATAAAAATTCATTTGATTGGGTCTTTTGAAACCGGTCTTGTATTCTCCTCTCCCTATTCTGCGCAATAGGAGACAGGCATTCGAAAAATTCTGGCGTTGTAGTCCGTATACCGGACGAATTTCCTTCGGAATGCGAGTTCCGTGCTTAGCAATCCGTTTCTTGCTTAAGGTTCACGTTTATGCTTTATAACTTGAGCAATAACTCAATTATAAAGCACAACTCGTAACTCATTTTTTCAAAGGAAATGCGCATAATTATCCAGTTGGAAAAACAAAACTAATCCTCAAAAAATGTTATTGTACACCGTCATTTACTTTAGTTTAAAGCTCAGACAGTGTTTATCTTTAGAGGCTTTCGCGACAAAAAATAATAAAATAATATTATGACCAAAACCTGACCACCTCATAACTATTTTCCGTTTTTTATACACATGGTCAATATACGCTGCTTGTCATTAAAAATAACAACCATAAATTTTACCGTCATCTTGAAAATTTTGCTGACTCAGCAAACAGAGTCAATGATTCCACTACGACCTTGGTATCAATTGCGTTCGTGTCCTCTCCATGGTTGATTTTTGTACAAGCTTGACTACAAAAAATAGTCATCCGTTGAAGAGACAGTGTGTTTACAAGAAATAAGGAAATATATATATATATATATCTGTGTGTGTGTGTGTGTGTATGTATTTATAAAAAACGTATTTTTTGTGGTTAAGGACCTTTGAAACGGATTTTAATCGTGATCCGAGGTTCGACTGCCGCATGACGTCTATCCCATTAGCGAATATTTTCCGAAGGAAATTCGCTAAAATAAATATGTACCAAAACTACAAGCGAGGTATAGGAGACAAGCATTTGAAAATAGAAATAAAAAACAAAACTTTGAGTGAGAAATATATGACATGCCTTCAAGAGAGGGATGAACCCGTTAATAAAATATATAAAAATTTAGCCAAAATAAAAACAATATCAATTTCTAAATTTTAGTGTTTATCAAGTCTCCCATAAAATTAAGTTAAAAATTTAATAACAATAAAGTTTTTAAACAAATACAAATTTATTTTTAGTGACTTTTCATCAGGAAATAACCCTTATTTCTGTTTCAATGCACTTAGAAATTACTTCTCTATTTTAATTTTATTTCCATTACTTTTTAACACGTGTTATAACGCAATAATAATTTATCCACAATAAAATGAAAATTGAGAAAATTAATTAAAAAATTAACAATAAAAGTGTATTACTTTAACTAATTTTTTAACAGAATAATTAAGTAATAAAAAACTTAGACTAATAAAAAAATCAAGTAATAAAAAATTAATGAAAAAAAAACTTTTATATAAAATTTGCTAATATAATTAAAATTGTATTAGAGGATTTTTTCAAAAATTTGTAAGCAAAAAAACAGAAGGAATGCAAAAATAAAAAGTATTTTAATTAAATGCCATTGGAAAGTCTGCCTCCGTGGCCGTGAATGTAAAGGCGTTCGATTTCGGTACCGGAGGTTCGGGGTTCGCAGCCCGGGCTATGCTCTAAGATTTTATGACTAGTATTTGTATTAAAATGATTTCGCCAACTTTATTTAATTCTTAGAGTGTAGTAGATGCTACCCACCTGAGGTTGTTCCCGCAGAGTGAATATCCTGATGGGCCGAAAGGCCCTAAAACGGGCATTTCATTTGATTTGATTTGCCATTAGAAATCTATTTAGCAATGAACTGACAAATTAAATTCTTGAGCTTGAATTTGATTTGAAATGTACTTAAAAATATTTAGGATTTTTTTTAAATAATAATAATACTATTAGAATTTGTTTTAGTCTCATTAGTACTCCATCATCAATTATTATAAAAATAATATTTTTTAATCTCTTTATACAAGGATTTGAAGGAAAGAACTCATAAAATCTTCAATGTAGCTAGATGGTTAGCAGTACTAGTGAGATGTAGGTATGCTAACTTCAATGGTAGCATAGTTACCTAGAGTACTTTAAATACTTAATCAATTATAGTCTGTCATATAGTTTTAGGCATAAAATTTTATTTATAGAAATATAATAGTTATAGGAGGGGGGGCCAAGTCTGGCCACTAGACCAAATGGATATAAAATATGGTATTAACTTGTAAATATTTTAGAATTAAAAACAAAAGTTTGGGTATAAGAACCACTAAGTCATGGCCAGTTAGGCTTCGTGTGGCACCTTTAGGGGCACATTTTTTGTCCTGTCATCACCTGATAAGCGAATTTTCAAATGCGTGCCTCTGTCCCCTCAGGCCTTCGGTTGAGTGACGAGTATGCTCTTTGTGGCCGCCCTGGTGGAATGTTGGTGTGTTATTAATATTTATTTGGGACCTCTTTCAGTCAATTCAGTCAACACCTCAAAAAATACAGTAAGGCCACTTTTACATCATCTTAAAGAAAAACTGAAGGAATTTGTTTTCCCAGCTGAATGGAAAACAGAACACAGCTTTATAAACAAAACAGCTTCTGGTCTCATTAAGCTGAAACCAGAATTAATGAATTCTCAACAAAAACTCGATTTGATGACGTCATAAAATAAATTTTAAACCGTTAAACACTAAGTATAAACTATAGCTTCCTAAGTCTTTATCTATCAACTTGATTTTTGTGCTAAATTATGTCTTGACATAAGATAATCCCAGAGAATTATCATTAGACAACGAAAATGCAACTAACTCTTACTCAGATGTATAAAGCTCGACAATATAAGTATTTTTGGAATCAGAAGCCCAAGTGAAATTGATAACTCATTCCTTCCACAATCTAATAAGTATTATTTGAAAATGTGCTAACATTTTATAAAATGAAAAGTCTAGAACCATTATTGGAAGTATAGTTCTCGTTTATTCTACCTTAAACCCATCTACTATATTTACAATGCTTTACAGTAAACAAATGGACAATTTAAGTAATTACAAACAAAAATATTTAGGTAAATAGATGTGACAGTAGTAGTAATATGTAGTAGTAGCAAAACTAGTAGATAACTATATAAAAACGTCGATAAGCTCAAAAAAGCAGAATTTGCTTGATTTGCCAGTTAAAATCAAACACTAAGAACAAAAAATACGTCTTATCTGAGATAATTAAGATAATTAGAAAAGCGTGTTTATTGTCTACAAACTAATTTTCTAAGTAAAGGATAATCAATCACTGTATGTAAGATATAAGGGGGGGGGAGAGGTGTGGGAGGAGAGTAAAAGGTTTTGGAAAATTTAGTAATTATTTATCTCAGATAAGGCTTCTTTGTTTAATAAAGGTTTGTTAAGTTTAAACTAAGTAATAATAAGTTTATAATACAAAGGAGTATTAACTAATTATAAATGACACGTTCATTTGTCAAAACCTTATATAGGCTCCTTGATATTATCATATTGTAAAAAATCGGGTACGGGGTACCTCGGAACTTTACATCATAGCATCGGATTTGCTACGCTCATCCTCCCAGTTTGTAGAAGTACAAGTCGTTAAATTTATACTGCAACACGTCTTCGGACTCGCTTCGCTCGTCCTCAGATATTAAATACATTCGTTTTATTCCTAGTGGTCATTTATCCAGGCACTGAACACGCTCAATGCTGCTTAACTTTTATGATCCACCAAAAATCATAGATAGACTTGTTGTATCTTAACGAACCTTAGTAAACTTATTTATGACGTCAATACACTTTTACTAAATTTTAACGCGTAATTAAAATATTTTCCGATTTTTTACAATTCTTTAAAAAACGTATACAAATCATTCAATAAAAATTATACTAATGCTGGTAATGAAATGAAACTTGGCACATATGTTATTCTTTTACATAGTCACACGCGTGCCAAATCTCAATCTGATAGCATCATTTTTCCGCATTTCATGATTTTTCGTAATGTTTGCTTTCATTATTGCGGGTTAATGACGCCATAAAAAATTGTTTTCTAAATAGCACGACTACAGCGGCAGACTAATTTTTGTACAAAATTTCAACTCTCTAGCATAAATACACTGGGCGCTATGATGACAACAGACACACACACATTCAGACAGACAACTCTCTCTTTTTTACTGTCGGCGTCAGTTTTACTGTCACTGATGAATTTCCTGAAATGTTCACTAGGTGGGCTAGATTACTAGAAGGTTATAATATTACATCCCTTGTTCTTCTTATTTTTTGTTTGTTTATCAAATAAATAATCGAACGTTTTTGTTAACGAAGTTTTGTTATTTTCGGAAAGTTAGTTATTAATTGTTTATAATCAAGTGTTTAATAATCATGGATAGTGATTTAGACATTAAAAATACGCCGCCAGAATTGAAACTTTTGCCCAACGAGGCGATCCAAAGAAGTGTACCGACAAATCTTTATGCATTATACTGTTTTTTTTTCTAAATAGTTGTTTACTATTACTTTGTTTGTAAAAAAATAGCATATGCTACAAGACTGGTAATGGCCTTTTTTTACCTCAGCTCCTATTAGTCGAGGTTAAATATAGTCCCTACGGTAAAAAAAACCTTTTGCGCAGTCTTGTAACATAATATACTATATTCCAGATACAAAATAAACTTTTATTAAGACAAGCTAAACAAATCTTAAAAGAAATAAATTACACATTAAAGTTGCAAGAGACATATCGCAACTGAACTTTTATTTTATTTTTTATTATTTTGTTTGTTTTTTTTTATTTTATTTTTTATTATTTTGTTTGTTAGGCAAACATACCTTAAAAAATGCTATTAAAAATACAATTATTAGGAAAAACAAAAAAGAGAGATGAATATAAAAGTATTTGACTTGGTACAACACACATGAACACATTTCTTTAAGAAAACAAAATAAAACTAACAATAAATGAAGGAAAACTAATAAAATAAAATAAAAAAATAAAGAAGAACACATGCATTAAAGAAAACTATGCATTAAGGAGGGAAATCCAAAGAGAACAAGAAATAAACAAGCAACCATTTTTTTCTAAATATGAAGGTAATAATAAATATTATAGGAAGCTGAGATGTGTTGCATATTTGTTACCTATTACTTTTCCTCATATAAACCATAGGTATATAGGAAAATTATTGTGTTTGGAAAAAATTCCGAAACGGGATGTTACCGGAATTATCCGTTTCAGATGTTTTTTAATGCCTCCTAAGTGATTTTCACCACTTTTTCAAGTTTGTCTGTCTGTATGAGTGTGTGTTATCATCGTAGCTCCCAGAGTTGAAACTTTGTACAAAAATCAGACATTAGGTCTAGTTGTGCTACCCGGGAAATAATTATTTTATGACGTCTTTAACCGGCAATAATGATTCGCTAAAATTTCAAAAATTCATAAAACGCTGAAAATATTTCGATTTATTAAAATTTAGCACGCATGTAGTCATACATAGGACAAACAAAATTGCAAAGTTTCGTGTCACTATCATTATTGGTTCAATTTTTATTAAATTACTTGTATACGTTTTTTTAAAATATCGAAAAATAATCCATTTAATTCCTTTACTTAATATATAAGTACTTTAAGTTTAGTTTCAATACGGCAAGCATATTTGGATGAGACAAGTAAAGCAGCACCGAGAAAGATCACTCACTGCCTGTATGGATAACAGCATGGAATAAAATCAATTACATATACTGTCTGATGACGAACGAAGCGAGTCTGAAGGAGTGAAGACGCGCGTAGCGAATTGGATTCCGTGGTAGAAATTGTGATGTACCCGATTTTCCCCCCTTATATTTCAAACAAAATATTTAATAGACCCACCAAATTTTCTATTATGTGGGTTTTCTGTAAGATTACAAAGATTTAAAAAAATGAATACAGAAGAAGTTTTTCTCTTCCACTGAAAAGAGTGGCAATGTTCTAAATTTAAACACCTCTGGTTCTAAGCAGAATATAAAAAGCAGCAGATGCAGATCGAAATGGCAGACCACTTGCTTCTTTATTAGGGAGCTAAAACAACTTAGACCTTCATGTCGAGACCTTTAGGTCTGCTCTGGACAGTCATGTTATTCCCGTCTGAGTCTTTGAGTAAAACTTTTTATCAAACCTTTAAAAATTCTTTTAGCGAATTTTCAAAGAAAAATTAGCAATAAGTGTGACGTCATTAACCCACAATAATAAAATAGCAAAAATTAAAAAAAAAATCATTTAACACGAAAAAATTATCTTATCGTGCTGTAATTTGACACACAAGTTCTAATATGTATAGTTAGCACAGGCATTAAGTTTAAAATTATTTGCAGCATTAGTTCAGGTTCTATCAATTGACATATATAACATAAAGTAAACAAATCATGTTTTTTGACTAGTACATTTGAAAATTCACTTATATCGTGGCCGTAAGTCACTTATATAAAGTAGTAATATGCCATACTAATATAGAACAATGGCCATGAGGCCACGAAACGGCCACACGGATGTGCCAGGGCCGCGGCCTCTTGTTATTTTATTTACTAGTTTTAATAAAAGAAAAATTTTATCTTTAAAAAAATAAAAATAAATAAAATAAAGAATAAAAGAAAAAAAATATAATAAACATATTAATTCCTCTGACATTAAGCTGAATAAAATCAAATAAAAAAATAGACAGAATAAAACAATGGAATGAATATAAGAGAGATAATATTCACAAGGCTAACAGCTCAACAATGATAAATATAAAAAACATTCATCATCAAAAATACACTAACATCGTACAACTCAATGCAGTATTACAACAATTTTTGGCAAACTACCAAATCATTTTTTAAGTTAATCGTTTTTAAGAATAAAATAAGTACTAACGCACAAAAAATGCAGTTAAAGGAAAAAGACTGGATAAGAAGGGGGCTTTCCTGCAGTTGTTTAATGGTTTTTACTGCAGAAGGAATCATAACTTAAAATACTGCCGAGTATAGTACTAACATTTTTTATTACTTTCAGTATTTTACTTCATGAGGTGAGGTGACAATTCTCTATATTTACCAAGAAGTATAAATATCTCACCCAAGCACGGATAGTGTTATCTTAACTATTAACCTTTTTGAGTTGGAAAAACAATTTGCCGTTAGATAGCCACATTGTTAGAGGTCTGGGGTTCGCATCCTAGGTTAGGATTTCAAATTATATAAAATTATTATTTATAAAACTTATAGACAACTTTAGAATACACTTGGAGCGCAACTGTTGCCACTTCCACCTAAGGTTGTTCCTGCAGGGGTTATTATAATTACACAGTTAGATGCAGTAAAATACTCTGTCTTATCTGAGATAAAAGATTTGTTCGACACATGAACTGGAGTGGAATACTCTACTCTGCACTATTCTTCTTTACATTCAAATTCTTCATTTCGGAGTAGAGTAAACTCTGGATTAGATGCGTGCGCGAACAGAAAAGGGATAAAAAGTGTAAATAACTTTCCTGGATTAGAATAAGATTGAGCACAAGTGAAGTAATTTATAGTAGGAAACGAAGAAAAGAGTCTCTTCAAAAAAAACAATAGTTTATTGGCAAAGCGCTTTCAACCTAACATGAGGTCATCATCAGTGCCATGAAGATAAAGATGACAGTTATAAATACATAAAACTATTTTCTTTTCCGAGATGGTAACAGCTCGGTGAGACCGAGTATAAATTTAACGACTTTTGAATTCTGAGGACGAGCGATGCGAGTCCAAAGTAGGGAGGATGAGCGTAGCGAATCCTATAAGTTGAGGAAAAGTTCCGAGGTACCCCGTACCCGATTTTTGTTTATAATTAATACGTAATTAACGAGTTTTTAGTTTTCAGAAAAATTCAAAGTATTTGTGAAAATATCACAATTGGAATAAAATGTAAATTTGATTTTCTTAAAACTATGATTTTCGGGAGTGGTAGCGATATGTCCTTAAATAAATTTTAGATTATTTCTAGCACTAAGCAGTTTAAACTTCTTGCTTCATACAGTTTTACATTGGAACAAAAACATAACCTAAGCGAAGTTATCTTTATAAAGCTCTTGAAACTCATTTAAAATAGAATATGTTTTTTTAATATATTTAAAACACTACAAATGAAGATATCATTTTTTAACTTTTAAATTTAAACTTTATAAGTAATACAAACTCTAACAAAACACATCTTATAAAGATTATGTGAAAAAAATAACTTTATCCAGAATTACTTTGGAGTGAAGTTAGATAAAAACTCGTGCTGAGTGAAGTCGTTTTATGTTAGTTACTTCAACGAATGTGAGCGAATAACTTTTAGGTTAAACTTTTAAAATTAACTTTTTGATTCAAAAAATCAACTTAAACTAAGATAAATAAAAAAATAAAAGTTTATTCAAATCGTGTTAAAGGTAGGGATGAAAAAATAAGTGATAAAACACGATAAAACCCCAATTTTAAAAAGATTTAAGGATAACATTTCAGGTGTGCCAACATTACATCCTTAAAAATATGGAAAAACAGGGCCCTGAACTTTATAAAATAGTCTTCACCCCCAGTATAAGTCGACTCTCTTTAGTTTAAATTTAGAATTTAAAAGTTTAAATTTAGAATTATTATTTTATTTTTTAGTAATATTACCCAAATATGATAATTTTGTAGCTACTTTTGGTAATTTTAAAAAAGTTAAATTATAAAACACTGTAGTAGTATTAACTGTATTAGAAACAACAATAAATTTATGCAATGTGATATCAATGTACTATATTACGAAAACGTTTCGAGTTATTGTTTAAATTACATCCAACATTTTTGTTTAAAACCAAAAGATGTTTTCTCATTTATACCGTAGGTATATAGGAAAAGTATTGTGTTTGCGAAAAACCCTTGAAACCGGGATGTCAACTGAATTATCCATCATTAAAGTTAAGCAGCATCGGGTGAGGTCAGTGCCTGGATGAGTGACTGGTGAAACTAAAACGAATGAAGTACCTAAGGACGATTCAAGCGAGTCCAAAGTAGCTAGGATGAGCGTAGCGAATCCGATGTATTGAGGAAAAGTTCTAAGACACTTCGTGTCAGATTTTAATCTTTATATTGTTCTTCAACATCTATTTTGTTTATCATTTAATACTACCGAGTTTTGCAAAACATGAATAGTTGGCACAATATAATTGTACGAGAGACATCTACGAAATGTAACAATCAAAATGCAATGCTACATCTGGGAACTGTTCCATCATTCGACATTAGTCATCATTGATGGCTTGACACAATGTCATGTCCCACTCTGTTTCGTTACGTCTAACTCATCAGGGCGCCGACAGAGCCTCTCACTCACACAACTCACTCCGAGCTTCAATTAATTCCTAAGAATATAATGTGAATTATTTATCAGAGACGAGCGGTGCTCTCTTTCATAAAACATATATCATTTAATACTACCGAATGATAATACTGTCGAATGATGGAACAGTTCCCACAGGTAGCATTGCATTTTGCTTGTTACATTTCCTAGGTGTCTCTCGCACAATTATATTGTGTCATATATTTTTTCTTTACTTTTTGGTTTATTTGGAAAATATAATAGATTCAGGATTTGATTCAAGCTAATGCAATAGATAATCTGTTGGATGTTTATTAATAGATAAATATTGATAGATGGACAAATAAAAAAATGAAACACGCAGATCAAGAAAGGAAACGGTGGAAGAAGAAAAATAGGATGAAGCTCTGTTTGGGGTGTGTATAGCGGAATATACTGACTTTGTCAATCATATTTTAATGCATTATTGATTATAGTTAATTTACATTTAAGTTCAATATAATCTCTCATTATTTCAAAGTTGTAATATCTCCAAAACAATCATAAGAGGATTTAAGTTACACAAATTTTAATTACATTAGAAACTGGAGCTTTATAAAATTTACATAATGTTTTTATATTATAAACTTAAATACATAATACGGACATACAATGTTAATAACTAATTTAACCAACATTTAAAACCATTAAAGGCTGAAATTTAGGCCCAAAAGCATGGTTTTAAAATAATTTTTATATTTTATTTTAACCCCTGATGTAATTAGCTTTTTCCCGGCGTCTAATCCTTTAGGCTTGTATAGAAAAGCATAAAAATGAAGCATAAACAATGTAAAAGATAGAGGAAGGGGGTTAACATACTGTTTTAATTTTACTCTTTCTAAATACATATGTTGCAACGAGCTTAAGTTCTATTATCAACACAACATGTTTTTAATTACTTTCATATGTTTTCCGATTTAATTTAAAGCTTTAACCTTAATTTAAAATATTTCCAAAGCGAGTGTTAGATAATATTTTTACTTTTCCTCACCTAATATTGTATGTATAGGTAAGGGGAAAGTATTGCGTTCACCCATAACGTCCGAAACTAAGGTTTCATTATAATTATTCGTTTCGGCTATTTTCTTGACGGTCTGATTGGTTTTCATCAGTCAGATAACCTTATAAGGCCATTTTCCCTTAGAAATTTGCTAAGATTATTTAATTATAAGAATTAAAAAAGTTTTAATTAAGAGAATCATGAATGTAATTAATAAGTCTAAGAGACAATAGAGTGTTGTCACTTAGTATAAAGCAGAGCATAATGAAGCTTATCACAGTTACTTTATTTTATATTTTAATTACCACAGTATTTCTTCTTTGATGATATTTTTCTTTCTATTTTTCTGCTTCATAGTGCTTAAAGCACATTGTTCTATTATTTTAAATTTTAATTACTAAAGTATTTCTTCTTTAATTATATTTTTATTTCTACTTTTTCAACAATATGAATACATTATTTTCATTCTTGAAATATATTTTTTTATTATTTTTAACAGTTATATCTGTTTTATAATAATATTAATACTTTTTACTTTTCCTCATTTATATCGTAGGTATACAGGAAAAGTATTGTGTTTGAACGAAATCCTAAGCCGGGATGACACCGGAATCATCTGTTTCAGATGCTTTAAGATCTCCTGAGTGGTTTTACAAAGTTGTCTGAGTATATATGTATAGGTGTGTGTGTGTCTGCTATCATCACAGCTCCCAGTTTATTTTTGCTAAAGAGTTGAAACTTATCAATCTCGAAAAATTAATCTTATTTAGTTGACCTGTCCGGAAAATAATTACCTCGTAACTTTTCCTCAATACATCGGATTCGCTACGCTCATCCTCCCTGCTTCAGACTCGCTTCGCTCGTCCTCAGAAATACGCTTTACCAAATTTATACGGCAACATGCCTTTGGACTCAATTTACTCGTCTTCAGATAGTAAATGCATCCGTATCATTCTCAGCAGTCACCCATACAGCACTGACCACGCTCAATGCTCCTTAATTTTTATAATCCAACAAAAATCATAGATACACTTGTCGTATTGAAACGAAACTTAGTGTCCTTATTTATAAGGTAATAATAAACATTTGTACTAAATTTGAACTCAATTAGACCATTTCCTAATTTGTTACAATTTTTTAAAAAACGTACACAAGTCATTCGATAAAAATTGAACTAATGCTAATAATGAGATGAAACTAGGCACATATGTTA
Organism: Microvelia longipes; assembly: GCA_018340805.1. Taxonomy (NCBI): domain Eukaryota; kingdom Metazoa; phylum Arthropoda; class Insecta; order Hemiptera; family Veliidae; genus Microvelia; species Microvelia longipes. The sequence continues at coordinate 24,293,781 of JACMZG010000022.1, forward strand.
GTATTAAACATTGTCACATGGGTGCCAAATCTCAATCCGATCTTATCATTTTCCCACGTTTTATGATTTTCCGAAATTTTTGCTGAGTAATTATTGCGGGTTAGTGACGTCATAAAAAAAAGGTTATTTACTTATTTTCTGAATAGCACAACTACAGCGGATAGATTGATTTTTGTACAAAATTTCAACTCTCTAGCATAAATACACTGGGCGCTACGATGATAACAGACAGACAAACACACACATACACACACACATAGACGCACACACATACAGGCAGAGAACTTTGCGAAAACCACTCGGGAGGCCTTAAAAATACCTGAAACGAATAATTTCTGGATGATCCCGGTTTCAGATTTTTTCGCAAACACAATACTTTTACTATATACCTACGGTATAAACAGGAAAATTAAAAAATGTTAAAAATCGAAAAATAATTGTGTTGAAATTTGGTACAGTTTTACTCCTTTACATAATAAGTGCAAGTACATTAAGTTTCATTGGAATATGGCATGTATTACTACGGTTTTTGTTCGCTCATAAAATGTTAGCGACATCAGAACTTTGAGAAGTCAGTACCTAAATGGGTAACCGGTTAGAATAAAATGAATGTATTTACTGTCTGAACACAAGCGAAGTATGTCTAAAGATGTGCTGCAGTATAAATTTGGTGATTTTTTATCCTGTGAACGAGAGAAGCGAGTCCCAAGTAGGGAGGATGAGCGTAGCGAATCCGATATGATTAAGAAAAGTTCCAAGGTACCTCGTACCCTTTTAATATTATAATTTATGTTATAAAATTTATGCACTCATTAATCATAATTTAGTTAGTGAATATATATTTTATTATTAATTGCCGTTTTTATTCCAGGTTTTATTTTATTTTTCTAGACTTGTTGGTCCACAGTCCGGTAAGTTTCTTGATCTCAAAATCATATTCTTGAAATTATTTAACCTTCATTTGGTTTTCCAGTGATTATTATTGTAAACAATATGTATGCATTTTTCTTTTCTCTTTTTAAAACTCCCTTATTTGTAATGTTTTGTACTATTATTATTACTTCTAATTTTTTGTATATTTTTTCCTATCATTTCTTGTTTTTGTCTTAAAGCATGTACTAAGATATTCTTACTCGTATATACAGATAGGTTAGATTTAATAAATAGATTTCCTCTTTGGTTGTCATATTGAATTTAATTTCATATACTAATTACTTTATAATTTTTTATTTGTCTTTTTTCTAATGCTTATTATTGAAATATAAAAAAGTCAAGTTCTACATGAACTTTATAGAAGAAAAGATTTTGGTAAAATAATAATAATAAATATTTTTTATCATCATTTGTTAGTCTAAGTGCCAAACTTAAGTTTGTTTTCTTTTTATAAAAAGTGTTAAAAATTAAAAATAAATTAAAAATTAAAAAACTAAAAACAAAATAATAATTAAAAATAAATAAATAAAATACATAAAAATAAGAATATCTTATATAATAAATAGGTCCAAGCTTTCTTACTTTATATCATTTGTTAATCTGCTTAAATTGGCAACTCATTTGTATGAGACCTATAGAGTCTCAGAACAAATATTGTATAAAGTATTCTTGAGTTCAAAATCTATGAGATGGCAGAATTTTGAGATAGACATCGATGGACATAGCATTAGAGAGTCATATAGACAGAGGATATTTACCAATATTTTCTAATTATAAATAATCAAATTAAGTATAGCTGTTTTGTTCATCATATTTTGTATTATAGGTATTGTAGATATTTTATTTTAAATTTTTTAAAAATTTAAAAACAAATACATTATAACAAATCTACATATATTTAAAATATATCCATCATTAAAAATAAAGAGAAATCCCCCCTGAAAAGTTATTAAATTCATAAATATTAAAAAATGTTTAGAGCGAGGAATTAACTGAAAACCTCTGAGTTTTTAATTCGTTATGGATGTGAATTTAATTGCTATGATTAACTTAGTTTAGGGTCCACTCCATTTTTCATAAAACTTCTATTGTTTTAAAGTATAAAAAATTTAAATGAAAAAAATATGGATATTAAACACGTTTAAATAAAAAAAAATATAATTATTAATATAAATAAAAGTAAAGTACAAAAAAAAACAACAGAATATATAATTTCAGATTTATGTAAAAATGAACTTTTGTATGACTAAATCATGTGTCGATGTAACGTCTTGTAGATATAGCGTAGAACCCAGCCAGGGTAAAAATATTAAAAATAAATGCTTCCAGTTCCTACAGCGTACCGATATATAAAGTCTTGACACTATTACAGGTGTAACTTTAAGTAATATCTGAACAGGGGTGTCGCGTGACAAATTTTTGCCCTGTACAAACTCTACGTCACACCGACAAATGTCATGGTTTTATTTATTTTTATTATTTTTACCCTGGCAGGATTCTACGTTGTATCGACACTTGAATGTCTCGATACGACGTAACATCAACACATGATTCAGTTAAAGTGTCTAGGTTATCAAGTGTCGAGACAAACGAATATTGAGACCAAGGAAAAGTGCCGACGTTTTATAGAGTCGATACATCGTGATGTCGAGACTACGTGAGAACTTGGCACCGTCTGTCGATGTTATGTAGTGTCGAGACTATCACATATCGAGGCATCGTTAAACCATGACATGTAACGATGTAACGTAGAGTTTGTACAGGACAAACATTTTGTCACGTGACTCCCCTTGTACTGATTCTACGTAAAATCGACACATGTGCCGACGTTAAGTAGTGTCGAGACATTGTGATATCGAGACTTCATCAGTTATCTGCGAACTTTCATACTGTTTACGGGTCTACCAGGCTCAGTCTACACTTGTATTATATTAAGACAAATTTAATACGTGATAAATACTAATAACAACATAGGAAGTGAAAGCAACCACATAAAGTTTTTGGGACCAAAAATTATTGCTGATATAGTCGTTTTATCTTTTAATTTAAGTCAAGCTCACCGGTGGGTGGAATAATGCCACGCGATTGATTTCACGTCCGCCTTTTAATTCACCGGTGGATTTAAAAGGATTTGAGAGGTTTCGTAACCTCTCGGGACTTAATTTGTCGGGCTCTTCCACAAAAAAATTGTGGTGGACATTTGTGGGCAACAATAATAGAAATTCTCCCATGTACCACGCTACAAGACCCGCCTTTTAGCGGGACTTGTCCTCTCGCGTTCACCTCTTTCACCGACCACGTAAGCACAATCAACCGGTGGATTCTGTGCTAAATTAATAGACAAGCCGAGTATTTAAAACAAAGTAAATACATTCAATTTTCATAATAGGTTTTTCCATCTGAATTCTCTAATAATTAAAACCACAATTAAAACAATCGGTAGCTAATAATTTGAAAGATTAAATAAAATATATTTTCCTGCCATTTATAAGGTTAATCATCGACGATTAACCATTCTGTCAACCCCTATTTTCATTAATATTCTTTAATCTTTATAAAGATCAACAATTAATTATTTTTTTTTAATAATCAGAATTCAATTAAAACTGTCAATAGAAAAAAAAAAAAAAAAAAAAAAAAAACATCGATTAACTTTAAACTCACTTAGATGGAAAACTTTTGTCAAATCAACTTGTAGAGACTTTTAAATAACAATACGAGAAAAGGTATTATTTCAACGGAAATTAGAAAATTTTATAACTTAGTTGTATATCATAATAAATAGAAACTTAAATTATTAAAATACAATGATTACATAATTGACTGATTTTCAAGAAAATATGAAAATTGCTTATTAAAAAGAGCAGCAAAATTCACTGTACATTTTATAACATTTCATGCATTTTTAACAACACATAAATTTATGATTCCATCTCACTTATAACTCGAATTTTGCGCACTTTTAGCCCTAGTCAAACGTGTTGGAAATTTAAATGGAGACTCAATTTGAGATGTAAAGCAAAAATTGTCTCTGTTTAAAGTCTAAAGAGATTCAAACAGGGCATGGGCATTAAGAAAAGAAATTTAGGGGTAACACCTCCCATAATATTCAAATAAAAATGTTATTGCTCCAAACAACTTATAATAATAATAATAATAATATATTTATTTAAAACAGGTACAAATAATGTTTTGTTTAAGTCAAAAAAAGAAGAGATTAAAGGAAAGAAACAATGGCCTAAAACGGTTAATGAGACATCTTTTTATTAGGTTGGATTCCTCTTATAAATTTTGGTAGTGACGCCTCCAAAAAAAATATTTAGGTCTACAACATATTTTGAGCCAAATAACTTGTTTTGATTAGGCCCTTCTTATAAATTATGTGGGGCACCGGCCCCGGGAAAGTGTTAAAAAAATTTGATAGGTCTCTTTTATAAATTCGTCCTCTCATATAAGATTTGGTGCTCTAACCTGAATTATAGAAAACAAATTTTACTCCCAAGGGAGAGAAAATTAACTTTTCTCCCTTGGGAGTGAAAAAGGCTTCTCTACTCCGTAAAAACTAGTTAATAAACTTCACATAATACACCATCTGGAGATAAACAAGGTTCTATAGACGTTGTATTACATTAAATCCTAATTGATACAATTTTTGAAACAGATCTAAAAATTTTGTAGAAATAATACGTAACATGTAATTCATGAACAGTTTGTTAGTTATCAAATCACAACATGTGACCTGCCTACATTTTAATCTCACGGCCTGTGTGTAATGCCTTTGTAACTACGCAACAAGTGGCTGCTTTTCTGCCACCCTGGTACCTCTTATGTTGGTCCTATTACAAAGTGTCAAAAAGACACTTTAATAGTATCTTTAGAACAAGTTTGTACGATTGATTTCAGCTTTTACAGTAGAATAGTTAGCCCGATTAAAAAACTGCATTTGTCTCTGAAAATCCTGAAACTACTAAATACCGGATAATAATCCAGGTAATCCGGAGAAAAACGGTTGAGTAATAAAGCAGAGAGTACATACCTTTCTTATATCGTCGAGGTTGTGGATTTCAGGTGACAGACCACCATGAACACAAAGGAATTGTTGATTCATAAGAGCTGCTAGAGGGAGGCAGTCGAACGCTTCCATACAAGCATCATAAACTCGTTCACTATACTTGATTTTACCTGTCAAACAAAACATAAAATTCTATTAAGTAATAATTAAATATAGTCCTGAAGTTAGAGAGTAATGTCAGGAACAAAATTTGTATATGTATACTATTACCAGTAATGACAGGGACAAAATGTCAATGTATTTACCAGTAATGACAGGTCCAAAATGTTAATGTGTGTACCAGTAATGACAGGTACAAAATGTCAATGTATTTACCAGTAATGCCAGGTACAAAATGTCAATGTATTTATCAGTAATGACAGGTACAAAATGTCAATGTATTTATCAGTAATGACAGGTACAAAATGTCAATGTATTTAATAGTAATGACAGGGACAAAATGTCAATGTATTTACCAGTAATGACAGGTCCAAATGTTAATGGTGTAGTAATGACAGTACAAAATGTCAATGTATTTACCAGTAATGACAGGTACAAAATGTCAATGTATTTACCAAGTAATGACAGGTAATGTCAATATTTAATAGTAATGACAGGACAAAAATGTCAATGTATTTACCAGTAATGACAGGTCCAAAAATGTGTGTACCAGTAAGACGGTACAAAATGTCAATGTATTTACCAGTAATGCAGGTACAAAATGTCAATGTATTTTCAGTAATGACAGGTACAAATGTCAATGTATTTATCAGTGTACAAAAGTCAATGTATTAATAGTAATGACAGGGACAAAATGTCAATGTATTTACCAGTAATACAGGTCAAAATGTTAATGTATGTTACCAGTAATGACAGGTACAAAATGTCAATGTATTTACCAGTAATGACAGGTACAAAATGTCAATGTATTTATCAGTAATGACAGGTACAAAATGTCAATGTATTTAATAGTAATGACAGGGACAAAATGTCAATGTATTTACCAGTAATGACAGGTCCAAAATGTTAATGTGTGTACCAGTAATGACAGGTACAAAATGTCAATGTATTTCAAGTATACAAAATGTTTGAATGACAAAATGTTATGTTGTACCAGTAATGACAGGTACAAAATGTCAATGTATTTACCAGTAATGACAGGTACAAAATATTTTTGTATATTTGTTTAAAATATATGTGTTTACCAATATTGACAGGTAAAAAACACGGAAAAAAACAGACGGAAAAAATGAGTTTGAATAGTATAGAAAACAAGAGGAAAGTAAAAACTAAAAAAAAATTAAAAAAGAAAATAATCTGTCATCTCTACACTGTTTTTATTAAAGCAATATGTGTTATATTTTTTTACAAAACAATTTACTTGTAAATACACGTGCAAATAAAATCACCACAGCATTTCACAGAATAATATAAATTGAATACATTTGAAAGTAGACTTCATTATAAAAATAAAAAAAATTGAAAATAGAAATGCAATTTTCAAATGAACACATGCATATATTACAAGTATGTACCAAATATACATGCATGTAATAATAAATCATGAAGTATAATATAAAAAATATATTTTTTGATATTATATGATTTTTTCATATCATAAGATATGAAAAAAAAATTCATATCTTATGAAAAAAAATCATAACTTTAGTTTGAGAAATAATCACTTTGTCCCTGTTGGGTGTAAATACAAAATATAGACTGACTAGTGGGCCTTTTTGTTTTGAACAAATATCACCACAAGAGAATAAATAAAGAAGAATAAATAAATAGAATAAATAAACAAAATAAGACTGCTTGCTGGCAACCTCGGGGACAGTAAACAGTAAAACAAATGTTAAGAAAACCCCATGGTCTTACGGGAGTCATTTCACTAGCTGACTTTAACTAGTAGGAATTTTACTATCAGCACATAAAGGGTCTTTAGAAGCCACTAACGTCACGCATGGGATCTATTAGTGTGATATATTGAACATACACCACTGTCTTTACTCACGTTAATAAAATAAAGGGTTAAGAAGCCATATATTACACGACGTTAAAATACCATATAAAAAGAAAACTAAAGAAAACTCGCTTTCTTAAAAGGAAACAGTTTCTTAGAAGGATAAAAAGAGTCCTTTTAAGTATTCAGCACGTGAGGTTATCGTACTTAAAAATTTAAAAGGGTAAATTCAATATTTAAGAAATCATATTGAAGTCAAATGCACATAAAAATGTTTTTACTTTTTCTCATTTATATTGTAGATATAGGAAAAGTATTGTTTGCAAAAAAAATCTGAAACCGGGATGTCACCGGAATTATCCGTTTCACGTATTTTTTAAGGCTTCCTGAGTGGTTTTTGCAAAGTTGTCTGTCTGTATGTGTGTGTGTCTGTTATCATCGTAGCTCCTAGTGTATATGCTAGAGAGTTGAAACTTTGTACAAAAATCAGTCTACTGCTGTAGTTGTGCTATTCGGAAAATATTTTTTATGACGGCATTAACCCGCAATAATGACACAGCAAAAATTTCGAAAAATCATAAAATACGGAAAAATGATGCGTTCCGATTGAAATTTGGCTCGCATGTAGCCATGTATAAGACTAACATATGTGCTAAGTTTCATCTCATTAGTTCAATTTTTATTGAATGATTTGTATACGTTTTTTAAAAATTGTAAAAAATCCAAATAATCTAATTGAGTTGAAATTTAGTACAAGCGTACCCCTTGACGTAATAAATAAGTGTACTAAGTGCCGTTATAATACAACAAGTCTATCCATGATTTTTGGTTGATCATAAAAGTTAAGCAGCATCTTGCGTGGTCAGTGCCTGGATAAATGACCACTGGGAATGAAACGAACTTATTTACTATCTGAGGACGACTTTTTACACGGAGTCCGAAGACGTGTTGCAGTAATAACTTAACGACTTGCATTTCTGACGACGAGCGAAGCGAGTCTGAATCCGATTTAATGAGGAAAAGTTTCGAGGTACCCTGTACCTGTTTTTTAAATAATAAATTGTTAAATATAAATTAAACTTTGGAATATACTGTATTTTAAAATCTACTTGATTTAAAAAATAAGCTTAAAATCTAAAATATAACGGAGAAGTAATCACAACTATTTTAAACAACCATTAAATTTTATAACTTATAATCCCATTGAGAATATATTTTGTACTGAATATTTATGTAAATTCTTATCGATTAAATAGAAATGACAAATTAGCAATAGTTTAATTCATAATAAACTAACTAAATTTGTTTATTGGTCAACACCCAATAATGATCAAAAAACAATATTGCATAAATGATCATAATATTTTAAATAAATTGCATACTTTGCAATAAATTAAACAACTAGTAAAAGCAGATCGTACAGTGACGCACATTAAATTAAAGTCCTTGGGTTCACGTTGAAACTTAAGTATAAAATTATTTGAAAGTAAAATGTATTATTAAAGGGGAATATTTAAATATACATACAACAATAGCTTGGTCTACAATAGCTTGTGTTATTCGGAAAATAAATTGTTCATGACGTCATAATCAATCATCTATATTAAACATATCAACCATATTAAGCAATAATGACTCACTGAAATTTTTAAAAAATCATAAAATACGGACAAATTTTGCGATAGATTTAAGATTTTACACGCATGTAGTGTAGGTATAAGACTAATATGGGCTATGTTTTATCTCATTATCAGCATTAGCTCTATTTTATTAGATGACTGTGCGTTTTTAAAAAAATATAAAAAATCTAAATAATCCAATTGAGTTGAAATTTGGTACAAGTGAATACATTTACATAAAAAATAAGTACACCACGGATGTATGTATTATCTAAGGACGAGCAAAGCGAGTATGAAGACGTGTTGCAGTATAAATTTAACGACTTGCATATTCTGAAGAGGAGCGAAGCGAGTCTGAAGACGTGTTGCAGTATAAATTTAACGACTTGCATATTCTGAGGAGGAGCGAAGCGAGTCTGAAAACGTGTTGCAGTATAATTAACGACTTGCATATTCTTGCATACGTGTTGCTGAGGAGGAGCGAAGCGAGTCTGAAGACGTGTTGCAGGTATAAATTTAACGACTTGCATATTCTGAGGAGGAGCGAAGCGAGTCTGAAGACGTGTTGCAGTATAAATTTAACGACTTGCATATTCTGAGGAGCGGTCTGAAACGTGTTGCTAACGACTTGGAGGAGCGAAGCGAGTCCGAAGTAGGGAGGATGAGCTTAGTGAATCCAACGTGATGAGAAAAAGTTCCGAGGTACTCTGTACCCGATTTTATAATTAATTTTATAAATTATAATTAAGTCACAGTTTCTTATCGCTGAAAACCAAAATTATCAGTAAACCTATCTTTAAACACAGCCAAAATCAAATCGTTACAATATAATCACTTTTTTAAGCTTTGTTTTGTACATATGATTGTTTGTACTTGTACATAATACAAACTCAGGAGGCCTTAAAACACCTAAAACTGATTATTCAGGTGGAATTCCGGTTTCGGAATTTGTTTGCAAACTCAATACTTTTCCAAATGTACTTTTTGAATTTATTGACCCACACGATAACATGGTATATGTATTAGAGTGTCGGTTATTAGCAGGGTTTCTTTAAGAGGGGGTGTGCAACAATTATTATTTGAAAATATAATTACTTGGCATATAAATTAATTCATCAAATACATTGTCAAAGTATATTTTGCACATAAATTAATTCATCGAATATATTGACAATGTATATTTTGCATATTAATTAATTCATCAAATACATTGTCAAAGTATATTATGCAATCAATACATTGTCAAAGTTATTGGCATATAAATTAATTTATCAAATACATTGTCAAAGTATTTGTTGCATATAACATTAATTTATCAAATACATTGTCAAAGTATTTGTTGCATATACATTAATTTATCAAATACATTGTCAAGGGCAGCATTGATTTAAACCTTTAATAAAACAAGCTGTCAGTTATTTAACAACGCTGCCATACTTGGCATAATAAGTTTAAGAATACGTCATTCTTTTTGCAATTGAATAAAAAACTATTCAAAAGATATTAAATAAAATATGTAGCAAGTAAATAAATAAATAAAAAGTAAGTAACTAAGATAAATAAAAAAATTATATGAAAAATGTGAAATAATACCAAAAGATAAAATGAAATGTAGCAAAACACAAAAAGGAAAAATATTTCCTTTCCTCGGAAAAAGACACATTTTTCAAAATTGAATTTTCCTCTAAAAATGAAAAATTAAAATGACTTCTTCAGTTAAAGAAAAAAGCAATTACTTAAAAATTTATAGGATTTATGACAGGGAGAAAAGGGGGGGGGGTCACGCAAAAAATACAGAACGAGTCTCAAAAAAAATTAAACGATTTTAATCTGAGTAAATAGTTAAAAAGGAATGATATTTACAAACTTTAAAAAAAAAATATTACGGTAAATTTATTGTTTTAAGATTCTTTTAGAGTGTAAATAATTAAGAGAACAAAAATAACCGATAACGATATTTTGTTTCTTGATACATAAGTATTTTATGTAATAAAGTAATAGGTATTCTCAAACAAAAAAAAAACTTTAAAAAAATGTCAGTCATATTTTGGCCTCAAATTTATTTTAATAATTTTATATTTACTTTTAAAAAATAAAGTAAGAGAAGATAAAAGCGAATAACGATTTATTATTAACAATTTATTTATAATTTATTATAAACAATTTATTTATTAACAATTTACTAACAATAAAGAATAGTTTATTAGAGACCGAAAATTTATTTTTGTCTTTTATAAACATTCTACATTGTCGGAATAAAAAGTTGAAACGGAAATATAATTTTTCGTGATTACTTAAAATTGAAATTATTATATTTATTGTGCACTTCAATGACATTTATGGGAATACATTTAACTCCTTCTTCATAAACCGTAATAAATGTCACTCCTTTATATTTAGGGATATTCATTTAATCACACTTTTCTCTGATAAGTGGGTAAAATATAGTTTATTTTATGTAGAAGAAGAAGTTCCATTATATTCCTTAAAAAATCAATGAAATACAAATAAATAAGCAACTTATTAATACAAATAAATACAAACTTATAAAGAATTAGAAATGATTGTTTTACCTTTGATATACTGGGTGACTTAATCTTAATGGGACAAAATAAAAATCCTGATTCTATGGACCAGGATGAACAAAAAAATGTCATGTAAGCATAGGGTCGATTCTCAATAGTTCTCTAGAAAAATCGATATATCAAATTATTCGATACTTTACTATCTAATTCTCTAAAACGATCTACAACTTGAAAACTACTAAAGCTAAAGAGATGCGGTTTTCACTATTCTAAAGGACATTAAATTCCCTTTAAAATGGTATACTTTATGTCGCAATCATCACAATTAAACTTTAATTTATTTGCATTTAAAATAAAAAAAATTTTTAGTACTAAAAATGTAAAAAATTTTAAATCTCAAAATCTTCGATATTTGTCCACTCATAGTTAAAACCTAAAAATCTTAAAAACAACCTCATTCCATACCCTAAATGATATAACATAATCTATGGCTTGTTTTTAACTTTAACCGAGATATTCTTAAAAAACTTGATGTAAGTCACTTAGATTCTAAATTATTCACAATTTTTATTTAATGAGTTTTTATTTTTCTTAAATAATTATTAAGGAAATCTTCAAGAAGAAGTACCTCTCAATTTAAGATTAAATCAGTGGTTCCAGTTGGATGGATGCCCGGCCCACTATGGGCTTAGGCCTCGAGACTGGCTGAATGAAAATTATCCCAATCGCTGGATTGGATGAGAGGGACCAAGGGACCAATAGCTTGGCCTCCAAGATCTCCTGATCTCACACCACTAGATCTTTTTCTCTGGGGCACAATAAAAGATGAAGTATACAGGCAAGCCCCACAAAATCAAGAAGACCTGATGATAAAAATTCATGAGTCAAGAGCTGCAATAACTGCAGCAAAAATTGAAAAAGCTACACTATCAGTGTTAAGAAGATGTAGACTATGTATTAGAGTTGAAGGGGGAAGATTTGAATCTCTCTTATGATTTACATGAAGAATGATTTTTAATTCCCTCTGCAGAACCATTTTAAGGTCTAATTTATTAATAATTTTTATTCCAACATATTGGCGTGATATGCTGGTGAGTTTTAAACGATGAGCAAGTAAGTTAATTTTGTCTATGTTTCTGGTTGCATATTTATGTTGCTTGGTGACTAGTTCGTTATACTTGCTCTAAGTTTCAACTGCCGCAGCCAAGATAAAAACGGCAGGGGGCGTAAGCACGTTCAGCTTTTTAAACAGGGGTATGGAACTTTCATCCCATTTAGCTTTACACATAGCTCTGATAGCTTTCTTCTGCTCGAGTAGGAGCTCTTAAGCATGTGGCGAGTTGCCCCAAGCCATAACACAATATGTTTGTTATTATACTTAGAACCTCATTTATTACACACATTCTTATCTTCTTTTGATAGAAGAATACTAGAATACAAATAAAAAACATTAACAGCCTGACTATAATAACCTTACGTAGCCCTCCTCTTTACTCTTTGAGTTCTTTTATAGTCCCTTCTTTTACAACTATCCCTTCTGAGGACATTTTTTAGAAAGGGGCATCTCATAGGATACTACAAGGAAGAAAAACTTAACAATGGGTTTCTATCGCTCTAAAAAGAGAAAATACTGTCTCGGTTAATATAAAACGGCATAAAGCATCCATGCCTGAATGTTCATGTTCAAGAGTCCTAAATGCTTAGTTAAAGTATAAAATTACACCAAATTTTCCTTCTCACAAATTGGCATAAAAGGGCCAATCACCTTGAAATTAACTTCATTGAAATACAAACGGCCTTGGGCCTCTTGGTCACTTTGCCGCCACATGGTTGTTGTCTTATATCAGTTCGTCATATTTCTAGTCTATATCGTGTCATACTGCCACTTTATAAACAAATTTTCAAATTTATTAGCCAAAGAACGTGATTTGTTAACATTATGTTACACATGTCAGTCATTGAAACCGGAATTAATACTGATAATAAAACTTTGTACTCGTGTTAACCATACATAGTAATACATGCCCGATCTAAACACTTTATAAAGATTTGTGGTTTTTTGAAATGTTTGTTAAGTCATTATTGTGGGTTATTGACTTCACATATATTTCATAAACAATAGGATTCTGGACATTAACAAGGTTCCCCCCTTCCAAAAAGTTCAACCCCATTCCTACCCCCTCAATGACCCCAAATCTATAAGCTCATTTTTTCTTCGAAAATTCGCTAAAACAGCCAAAACAATAAATTAATGAATGCATAATTTAGCCTGGAATTTCAAGAGTTTAAAATAAATCTAGTGACAGTAATGATCTAAAACGCAAGAAGCCTAAATTACTAAGCAGAAGAAGGCTAAGAAATAAATGACTGAACTTATCATGATTCAAGATACATCAAGTCTCCACCTAAATGAGAGATCTTTTGCACTCAAATATAACTACACATCTTCGGTTTTGGGCAAATGATCATAAAAACATAACATCACTTCAGTATCAACGAACTACAATTTGATTTAAGTAGCACAACTAAAATAAGAAATTAATAAACTTCTCAATTAAAATTACATTTTAGACTTCAAAAAGTTGAAGTATAAATTAAAATGTGTAGAATTGAAAGTTTGAAAAAATTTATCCTTTTTTTAAATTTTGCAAAAAAAAACATACTTATCATAGAATGTATTAAGCAGCAAAAGAAGCAACAAGTTAAAAAGCTAACAGTCAAGATGGTAGATAAAGAGGGGTTTCAACTCAGGTCAAAACCCGAATACGACACTTGAAGACAAAAGAAAATTCTTTTGTCAAAAACTTGAAAGATATATGACTATAAAATGATTGCATATTTACAATAAATTTAAAGCTTATCAGAAAACTGTTCAGATCTTACAACGGCCGAAACCCGTTTGTATGTATTTTTGTAAAAATTAGGTATTGTTAATCATTCAAAGGAAAAGAGCACAAGTTTTGCATTGGACTTCTTTAATAAGTTTTAGCGCATCTCCTTAAAAAATAAGAAACGAGTGGTAATGCAACAAGTTATAAACGAAAAATAACAGAAGAAGGATTGTTGGGCTTTAGTTTATTTCAAAGGGACTTTACCCGGCATAAAGACCTTGGCGCCAGAATTATTTTGTACTTATGTCACATTATGTGTAAACTAAGCGATGAAAAATACCTAGTAAACCTGGTTATCCTACCTTTGAGGAATACTCTAAGGGCTCATATTTAGGACCGGTTTTCTTTTATTAATACACACACACACAAATATATATATATATATATATATATATATATATATATATATATATATATATATATATATATATATATATATATATTATTAACAAAATAGTTATTGGACTGTTAAGAATTAGTTAATTTAATATTTAATTAATAAATTAGAATATATATATTCTATATATATATATATATATATATATATATATATATATATATATATATATATATATATATATATATATATATATATATATATTTATATATATTTATAATAAAATATAAAAAATTAATAAATAAGATAAATTTAATTTTTTATTTAAATAAAAAATTTCTACAGGACTGAAGTCTTCATTAATTAACCTAGAATAATATATATATATATATAATATATATATATATATATATATATATATATATATATATATATATATATATATATAACAAGGTCAACAATTATAACCCTAGGTTAATATAAAACATGAATATCAATTCACATTCGAAAATAAAAATTTTTCATTAAGTGTCAAGGTGTTTTTCTCTTTGTGGCAGAACACCCTTAATAATCTTCTAACAAGCAATGAAGAATTAGAGGAACAGGCCAATTGCCCTGGTTATATCTGTCTAAATGAGAAGCTTTTTGGCTCTATCGCGTGTAAAAACGTCCCTTATAACAGCTAGAAACTTAGATGGAAGTAAAACCTAGTGAAAACTATGTTGGAAAGCCAATTTCAACAAACGAAACTACTAAAGTTAAATTTTTAAGACTAGATTTTAAAACTTACATTCGAAAGATATTTATTCGAAGATAATCGATAGAATTGGGTTGCCCAATTCTATTGATTATCAACTCTAACATTACCTACCTACTCAGCTTGGCAGTAGATCTATGAAAAAAATTAACCTAGTTAGGAAGACAAATAGTTGATAATATCCATAGAGATATTATGAAGTAGAGATACTAGTAAAAGATGGCAATGACTCAAAATCTTGAAATTAAGATTAGTATTTACGAGAAGATCATACTAAGATAAGTTAGGTTATAAGTCATGTTAGTCCTCTAAAGATACACTGCCGTCTCTATGTGTTTTTACACCTCTGTTTGGAAAACTTTTCACAAAACGTTTACATATTAAAGCTGTGCATTTAGCGATTATATGATAGTTATTTATGTACCAAGGGAGTAAAGAATGTTATTATTTTTCTGAGTAGTTAGTTGGTTCCTAAGGCGAAAACCGAGGGAACCAAAGCATTTAACTTTTTTAATTTATTTGTTTAACTCCCGAGGCGAGGCTAAGGTAGGTAATTGCAAGGGTAAAAATAGCATTTTACTTCCAAAGTGCATACAATATATCTCCAGACGTTGACGTCATTTAATTATTGTTCTATTGTTTTTTTCAAACGTTTTGATGTATTTTATTATTTTTCTTTAGTCGGACTCCTAATAAATTTTGGTGGGGGTCCCCCCAAAAAAGTATAAAAAAATTATTGCCACGGATTTTAAGCCAATAATTCTTTTTTGGTCGGGTTAAACAAAAAGCTTATAACTATTTTATTACTTTTTAATAACAAATATTTTATTGCTTAAAACAACTTCTCTTGACCTGAAACCTTTTGCTCTAATTTAAAAAAAAAAATAGGAAACACTTTTATTCCCAAGGGAAAAATGTGTTTACTTTCTTGGGAGTAAAAAGTAACCTTTTCTCCCTTGGGAGTGAAAAGTGTTCTTTACTTTTTTAGGAATGAAAAATCTAGTCAATAAACTTCGCATTATACACCATAATTCATAATTGTGGCTTGGCTTCACCAAGTCACAAATAATTTGCAACTACAATATTGCAACTACCTCTCCTCATCACGCTTCGTCCTTACTCTGACACTACTACTCTGACTAAAAGTCATGACCACATCAGTCTTTATAGTAACTTCGGATTATTCCACATAATCTTAAAACGCCTCACGGAACGTAACTACAACATAACGTTAAAATCTGAAAAGGCTTCCTTTTAAGATATAAAACCTAGTCCCTTTACAACAAAGCCTTCATTCTTCTACAAACTCTATAAACTTTTTTACTAAACAAAAAATTGAATAAAAAAATTATCTATTTAACTAGAAACACACTCTAGGCGAAAAATTCTAATAAAACACGCACGACTCTATTATCTTTAATAACAGTTTAGTTCAGACATTCATGAAAGGATGAAAGAGGAACGCTGAGAGTTGAAAGATAGCCCATTTGACAAGGGCTAAGAAATTCCTTAATTCCTAATATACGTGCGGACTAATAGGCAGGAGTCATTTGATAAGTTAACACACGGAATCATATTGTTGGTCACACGTCTAATTTCCCCGTTAAATTATAGAGGCTTATCTAGACTTTGCGCCTGTATTGCATCGGTCTTGCTACATTCAACACGCAGAATCGATCAGTAATCCAATGTCGGGGGAGTAATAACAGTGGATTCGCTTAGCTCGTCCTTAAACAGCCATGATTACCCAAATGTTGAAGTAGAATTACTTCGCAAGACCTCAAAATAATAAATTAACCAGATGACTAGGGTGTTATAACTTACACGAGTTCAAGTCAGGATTTCGTTTTAAGTTTTAAGTCCCTAGCATAAACACAGCGGGAGTTATGCATGATGCAGACTTGATATATATTATTACGTTTCCATGGTTACACTGACAGTTTTTATGATAATCTTTAATAACATTGTTATGTTGAAATAAATTAGATTTTTAAGTTGTGTAAATGTACGTTTTAATTAGATATATAACAGAATGGCGACGAGAGATGAAGAAAAGAAAGAACAACTGGGTAAGGCTAAAACTAAGAGGAGAGTAATAAAAGCGAGATTGACAAAATTAGAGAATATTGATGTCAATACGCTATGTTTAGACGAAATAGAAAGTAAGTTGTCATTAGTCAATAATAGCTTAGCTCAGTTTGAGGCTACTCAGAACACTATAGAAGAGCAAACAGATGAATTATTATTAGACTTGGAAATAGAGGAACGTCTTAGAGTTGAGGAAAGGTTAGAGAAAGTTGCTACTACTCTAAAAATTTGCAAAACTAAGCTGACAGCGTTACCTGTCAACTCAGAATTGAATAATAAGGGAACAAGTAGTAGTAATAGCTGCGTCTCAGCTACGTCTGGCATTAGTTTCGTGCCTTACCTTGATGAAGAAACCTTTGAAAACTTTCAGAGGCGATTAGACACTTTTATGAAACTCAAATGTATTACAGAGTCCGACATTAAAGTTTACACCCTGCTTCATGCGTTAAGTCCTTTACTACACCAGAAACTGTACGAGTTATGCGCACCGGAAAAGCCGTTAAATAAAAATTATGATGAGTTAATAGATTTACTAAGTAACTACCTACAACCTAAACGAAGTATTTGGTTAAGACAACACGAATTTATAACTCGGGTTCAGGAAGACGGAGAACCATTAACCGAGTTCGTTACAGACCTAAATAAATTAGCGGAAAAATGCTGCTTCAAATGCAAGTGCGGGCAGTCGGTATCAGAGATACCATTGTCACTGCAGTTTATACGTGGAGTTAAGGATCGGGACATAAGAACTAAACTATTACAGCAAAAGGAAGAGGTGACATTTAAGGAGATGGTAAAATTGGGGCTGGCAATAGAACAATCAAAACAAGAAAATAACTTAATAAATACAGATAAAGGTAAGCCCGTCAATAATATTACAAACGGGATAAAGCCAAGGTCATCATCGGTGATAGCAAATAATGGTAAAAGATCAACTAGAGAATCCAAACAAGAAAGGAAATGCACTAAGCAGGATGACTTTGCAGCCTTGCGAGGAAAGTGTTACAGGTGTGGTAGCACATCGCATAGAGCTAATACATGCTTAAATAAGGAGGAAATGTGCCATTCCTGCGGTGTAATAGGACATTTAGCCAGAGTCTGCTTGAACAGAAGTAAATCTGGGAAGAAAGCAATAAGAGTGGTACATGAGAGTAACGAAGAGGAAAACGAAGAGCATAGTCAGAACAAGCATAATATTTACAGTATTAAAGAAAACAAAAGTAGAAAGTCATACAATAGTAGAACTATAAAAACTGACAGTAGTGGTAAGTTTGTAGTTCATTTAGAAATAGAAGGACGAAGACTGGATATGGAACTTGATACCGGTGCAGCTTTAAGTACAATATCATACCATGATTTTTTGAATTTAGGGTTTAGAAATAGGTTATTTAAGACTAATGTGGAATTAAGGACATACACGGGTGAAATAATCAGACCAAAGGGGTATTATGGTTAAATGCAAATACAAAATTTTGAATTTTTTGGAAAACTCTTTATTATAAATCAAAAAGTAGATCCAATTTTTGGTAGGGACTGGTTTAAGGAAGTTAAGTTAGATTGGGGAGAGATAAAATCGGTCCAGGCTAGCGAAACGAGTAAATTAGATAAAATATTAAACGATTTTAAAGATATTTTCAGAACAGATATCGGATGTATCCCAATTATAAGGTACAATTAAAACTCAAAGAAAAGGTGGAACCGATATTTATTAAACCTAGACAAGTGCCATTTGCGATCAAGAATAAAGTAGAGGAAGAAATTGAGAGACTAGAAGGGTTAGGAATAATTAGTAAAGTAGAACATGCAGAGTGGGGTACCCCAGTAGTACCGGTAGTAAAACCGAATGGTAATGTGAGGCTATGCGCTGATTACAAGATTACCTTGAATAAAGTAATCAAAGATGAACACTACCCTATACCTCGGATAGAAGAAATTTTTGCGGCTATGAATGGTGGCAAATACTTTTGCACACTAGACATAAGCAATGCCTATTTACATATGGAAATGAACGAGGAAAGTGCTTTACTCCAAGCTATTAGTACCCAAAAAGGAGTGTACAAAGTAAATAGGTTAATGTTCGGGGTCAAAGTAGCTCCGGCGATATGGAACCGCTTTATGGATAAAGTTTTGCAGGGATTAGAAGGAGTGAAATCGTTTTTTGATGACGTCATAATTCAGGGATCTAATATGGACGAGTTATTATACAGGTTAAACTGGTGCTACAGAGAATGCGTGATTACGACTTAAGAATTAACAGAGAGAAAAGTAAATTTTGCCAGCAATCTATACAATATTTAGGACACAAAATTGATGCAGACGGACTACACAAGACTGACGAGAAAGTTAGAGCTATAAAGGAAGCGAAAAGGCCAGAAAACGTTGGAGAACTACGGAGTTTCATAGGGGTAGCTAACTATTATAATCGTTTTATTCCTAATTTAGCAACACTCTTACACCCACTGAATACATTATTGAAAAAGTGTAACAAGTTTAGATGGACAGATGAATGCGAAAGAACATTTAAAAGGGTAATACAGGAAATTACAAGCGAAAAAGTACTTACACATTATAATCCAAATTTACCATTAGTTTTGGCAACAGATGCATCTCCAGTTGGTTTAGGCGCGGAACCGAAAAGCCCATCGCGTTCGCGTCAAGGTCACTTACAACCAGCGAATCTCACTACAGCCAAATAGATAAAGAAGCCACTGGGATCTTTTGGGGAATCAAAAGTTTTTTACGTATTTATACGGTCGAAAATTTACGCTTATAACGGATAATAAACCATTAGTGTTTATTTTTTGACCCACAGCGTACGTTACCATCAATAGCGGCTACTAGGATCTTTAATTATGCACACTTTTTGTCAGGATTCGATTAAATATTGAGTACAAAAGAACAGATGCGCATGCCAATGCCGATTATTATCCAGGTTTCCATATGAAAAGACTAAAGTTACTGATATAGACGAGTTTGCTAGTTTCAATTAAATCAAATAACTACCTTCCAGTCAAAATTGAAGATGTACGAACGGAAACAATTAAAGATGGACAACTATCTACAATTTTAGAAAGATTAGTGAATGGATTGAGTTTAAGGACATAGGGCTACGGGATGAAGAGTACACACTTCAAGATGGATGCATTTTTCGAGGAATTAGAATTTTTGTACCATCAGTCTTAAGGAAACACGTTTTACGAGAATTGCATGAAGGACACCTTGGGATGGTTAGAATGAAAGCACTAGCCCGGAGTTACTGCTATTGGCCTCAAATTGACAAGGAAATTGAAGATCTGGTAGGAAGCTGCAAGGAATGCTGTTTAAAGAAAAAATGAACCTTCTAAGGAATCATACCACCCCTGGTTCCAGAAGCACCCTGGGAAAGGATACACATCGACTTCGCCGGACCTATGAGAGGATGGAGCTATTTTGTTATAGTGGATGCATATACTAAATGGGTAGAAGTAATACCTACAAAGTCAACTACGTCTGAATGGTGCACAAGACAACTACAAAGACTCTTTTCTACTTTTGGATTACCACATGTCTTAGTTTCAGATAATGGAAGGCAGTTTACTTCGCATCATTTTCATCAGTTTCTTAAGAGATACAGTATCTGCCATAAGTTACTTTTACAGAGTTAGATTTGTTAGTGTCCTCTGGGGATGAGATTAAGATAAATAATAAGGAAAGGGAGTTCCCAGTCAAAGGATTTAAGGTAGGTGATAGAGTACAAGTTAGAAGTTACAGAGGTGAAGGAAAATGGGAGTTTGGTGTTATAGTCAAGCGAGAGGGATCTCATCATTATCAGGGATCGACGGATCTGAGGGGTTAGTATGGAGAAGACACTTAGGTCAAATACGGGGCACCAAATTTAAGGGGGGCCTTGATATATATTATTACGTTTCCATGGTTACACTGACAGTTTTATGATAATCTTTAATAACATTGTCATTGTTATGTTGAAATAAATTAGATTTTTAAGTTGTGTAAATGTACGTTTTAATTAGATATATAACAAGACTGAAAGACAGATTGAAAATATAAACAAATAGAAGTGGCTAAAACAGATGAAAATGATATAACTTCGGTTTTGCTTTTTAGAAAACACATCCTAAGTATTTCCGAATCAGCGTTCTGATTTGTTGGAGCTTACATAGTGAACCTAAACCAAAACCAGCTCGGTAAAGTTTAAAATAAAAAAAAGTTAGATCATACCTCACAAGTTTTCCTTCCCTTATTGGATAAACTAAGCTCATTCTGAACACTTCAGACTCGCTACTCATTTATTATTAGTACACTTTCGGTTTCATTTTGTTCATCCATAGACTGAATTTCTACATAATTGGTTATTTTCTTGATTTATTAAATAATTTATTAAAAAACGTATACATTTCATTCGATAAAAAATAAACTAATGCTGATAATGAGATGAAACTTGACACAGTTGTTGGTCCTATAGTACTACATGCGTACCTAATTTGAAATCAAGTTTTATGAATTGTAAATATTTTTGCCGTCTTGTTTAACAATTAATGACATCAAAGAGTAATAATTTTTTGGAAGCTATCTTGAAAACCAGCATAACTAAACCTTAAATCTGGGGGCAAGGCAGTGCCCCAGCCAAGTCTTGCTTTGTAAGGTACAAGTTTCATATCCAAGGCTGGCACTGACGAACACCCTTTTCTCGAAGCAATTCGGAGCAATTTCTACCCCCTTATATCTTTTGACCTGGTTATCCTAGAATCTTACAATTTGGCTTACGCAAAGATCGTATCGGAAAAATATTACTTTTGAAATTACAATTCTTTATCTATTATAGAAAACGAGAAATTTCGCTTTGAAAATGACGAATTTCGACCCTGACTCACTCACTCATCATAGTTCTAAGGCACTTCTAATAATCGTAGAAACTTGAAATTTGAAATGAGGGTAGGGTTTGTTTGATAAAGCAAGGAAAAATTGTCAAATTTGCAATATTTTAATTTGATCTCCTAAATATTGCCTCTGATATGAAAAATTAGTAGTTTATAAAGACTTTATCAACGGTATATGATTCATTATTGGTATCATGAAAATATATATGTCTAACATTAATATAATGACTCTATTATATAAGTGATATATTTTTCTTAAATCTTTATCTAGTATGTTGAGAAATTCAAATAATTTAAACTTAATAGCATATTGTTGATTTCAATATGAAGCATCCCTTGTTATAATTATTTCAGATGCAAAATGAGTTATTTTACATGTAGGGTTTTTTAAGAAGGGTCAAAATGAGTACCTGCTTTACCTTCAGGCAGTTAAAATATGTTACATTTTATATATATGTCATCTAATATTTTAATAAAATTACTATTTATCATGTTTGAAAGGAATACCAATGCGACGTATAATAGTATAAGTTGCAAGAAACTATGCTAAGAGCAAATTACTCGATTATTAACAGTTAAATCAGCTTCTAAATCTTTCAATATCAGAAAAAGATTAGTCGACATATGTCAAGTCAAGGGTTTTATTTAAAAGGTTTGGGTTCGAGCAAGTATCAGCACATGCTAATAACAGAAACTTAAATGCCGTCTAGATTTAGACGTCTATTACGTTTATCTACATGTGTCATTAAGATGGGCCAAAAAGACAGAAAATAGGCTCTTCCAAAATCCAGACGTCTTAGGTTCAGCAGCAAAGTTAATCGAAATTACTTACAAAAAGAAGTGACATCCCAACAAAAACAGTCCGTGAAAAAACGCAGCCAAGTCTTGCCTAAAAAGTTATGATATCATAGTTTATACGCCAAGTCTATTCATTCCTTGTTTACATAAATTTTAAGAGATATAGATGTTTATTTAATATCCGCAACGTATGCGCTCAAAAGCCTTACAAAATTTAACAGTAAAGAAATTTCTGACATGCAAGAACGCAGAGGTAAAATTAAATAATCATGAATTTCTTCCTCAAATTATGGTTTTTTTAAATACATAAAATAGGTATTACCTACTTATTTATTCCATTTCTAATTTCGTTATTTAGCGTTCTTGCCAAGTCAGAAATTTCTTTACTGTTAAATTTTGTAAGGCTTTTGAGCGCATACGTTGCGGATATTAAATAAACATCTATATCTCTTAAGATTTATGAAAACAAGGAATGAATAGACTTGGCGTATAAACTATGATATCATAACTTTTTACGCAAGACTTGGCTGCATTTTTTCACGGAGTGTTTTTGTTGGGATTGATTTTTTCTTTTCCTCATTTATACAGGATAAACGGAATATCAGTTGTCTGTCTGTCTGTGTGTGAGTGTCTGTTATCATCGTAGCTCTCAGTGTATTTATGCTAGATACTTGAAACTTTGTACAAAAATCAGTCTATAGGTGCAGTTAATATTTTTTAAGACGTCATTAACCCGCAATAATGTATCGGCAAAAATTAATAAAACACGGAAACATGCTACAATCAGAATAAAATTTGGCTTGCATGTGGCTATGTATAAGACTTACCATGTGCCAAGTTGCATCTTGTTATTAGCATTAGTTCAATTTTTATCGAATGAATTGTGTACATTAAGTTTCGTTTCTACAATTATATCTATGATTTTTGATGTATCAAAAAAAATAAGCAGCATCAAGTGTGCTCTGTGCCTAAGGACGATTGAAGCGAGTCTGAAGTAGAGAGGACGAGTTAGCAAATCCAATGTTTCGAGGTACCCCGTGCCAGATTTTTTTGTACCAAGTTTAAACTCTTTGCCAAAACCAAACGGGGGCTATAAAGATAACAGACAGACACAAGCACACACATGCAGACTGAGAAATTTGTAAAAACCAATTAGTAGCTCTTAAAATCAGTTGGAACAGATGGTTCAAGTAAATTACCTATGGTTTCGGAATTTCAATGCACATACAATACTTTCCCGATGTATCCAAGGCATAAATAAGGAAAAGTAAATAGTTTCGACCAAAGAGACTAATACTATTAGAGGGAGGATACAACAGTTTTATCATTCCTTGGGTAGCTAGGTGCCGTAACGGTACATTGGTGACGTCATTTTTTTTATTTTTCCTAATAATTACAATTTCACATAAATATTACATTATTTTTCGACTATTTTGTTTTAAATCAAGTTTTAATTATTATCTATAGCATGAATTCATTAATTGTTAGTTTTGAATAATGTGGTTTAATGTGGCATCACTGAAAAATGACCGCCGTTAGTAGAATGCATGCTACAATAGAAGTTGTAGAGGGTAGGGGAGTATCTATTCTTCTCTAGGGAGACTATAGTAGGGGTAAGTACAGTTAGGCACCTATGGAAATTGTCTCACTTCCAGACCCCTTATAACTGTGTTAATCGGGTCCTCTAATAGTTGAGGACCCGATTAGTTTAGTCTAATAGTTTTAGTCTCTTTGGTTTCGACAATACCATCTTCTTCAAAATATTTTTAATATTAAAAATCGTAAATTGATTAACCAAAACAAAAAGGAAAGCAACTCTTTCTTCATAGAATTTGCTAATCACAGAAGAAAAAAGAAAGTAGCCTAGTGAAAAATCGATTTAATACAATTAGCTAGTCGACTCCCTTTGTTCCCGAGCTATAGCTGAGGAAAACACTGAAATAACTTTTTATTTTCTTCTGATCTCTTATTACTATTAAAAGCTCTATTATCCCTATCATAAAAGTTGTAAAAAAGCAAAATCTATAGAAACAAAGATATTCTTAAGAGAAGAATGTTTTTACAAAGTAACTTTTACATTTGAAGAAATTAATGCTGGTTCTTGGTTTGGAATGCTGACTTTCTTGCGCAGTAATACAGTCCTGGCTCATAGTCGCAACAGTAGTACTTATACTTTTCTGTCACTTTGCATGGATTTTTCAAGGGAAATGGCATGCATAAGTTGAACAAAACTATGATCACATTTGTACGTTGAATACTGTACTTTAATTTATACCCAAGCTATGTTTGTGCTAATCTACAATAACTCCCAATATCTGTGGACCATTAACAAAGCAGGCGTTTAAGTTAATAAAATGTTTGATATCTAAAGATCTTTACCATAGCAGAGGTTGGACTAAAGGAACAATGACCATTACCAGCATAAATTGAACAGAGCAGGGATAAAACCAACTCCCAATACCTAAGGATCTTTAACAAAGCAGGGTTGGACACAATTTACAGTTGATAAAACCAACTCCCAAACCTGACAAAGCACTAATAGAACAATGACCATTACCAGCATAAATTGAGCAGAGCAGGGAAACCAACTCCCAATACCTAAGGATCTTTAACAAAGCAGAGGTTGGACTAATAGAACAATGACCATTACCAGCATAAATTGAACAGAGCAGGGATAAAACCAACTCCCAATACCTAAGGATCTTTAACAAAGTAGTGGTTGGACTAATAGAACAATGACCATTACCAGCATAAATTGAACAGAGCAGGGAAAAACCAACTCCCAATACCTAAGGATCTTTAACAAAGCAGTCTTTGGGCTAATAGAACAATGACCATTACCAGCATAAATTGAACAGAGCAGGGAAACCAACTCCCAATACCTAAGGATCTTTAACAAAGCAGAGGTTGGACTAATAGAACAATGCCCATTACCAGCATAAATTGAACGCAGCAGGGATCTTAATACCTGTGAAGCTTTAACAAAGCAAGAATTGAACTAAAAAAACAATACCCTGTACCTGCGTGCCTTGAGTGGGGGATTAAACTAATAAAACAACACCCCATACTTGTGGACCTTCAACAAAACAGGGATTATTAAAAAAAACTTCACCAGTTAGTTATTGTTAATTTACAATAAAGAAGAGAATCCAGGACAAAACATTACATACTTTAGTAGTGTCTAATATAGATTTAAGACAGTACAAGTTTAAAAATAAAACAAGTTGATAAAATTAAAAAAAAAATAGAAAAAAGTATGACAATAGTAATAAAATAAAAATAGAAAAAATCACAGTAACTAAATGTATGAAGAGCATTTTTAATAATCAAAGAATATAGGAATTTTTATTTTTACATATAATTCTATATAGTGCCTGGTAGTTAGTATCACCCCCCCCCCCATATTACTACTAAGAATAACGAGTGTCTAATGAGGATAGAGGAACTAGTGAAATTGGTAAAAACTAATAGCTGTCAGGCTAAATGATATCAGAGTAGCTAGTGAGACCAGAGGAAATATACTAGACAATCTGCCAACTGGTATAATAGGCGCAGTCCTGAAAATCTTAGTCTCTCTAGAAAAGTGGGTAAAAATACCGAGGGTTATCAGCAGAAGGGCATTCAGAAGATTAGAAACGCTAAAATGACCCAGGGGGGCCAAGCGTAAAAACAAAATATTTTGGACTTACATTCTTGTTTAAATGTGAAGTACTCCGTGAGATGCCGACACTCATGGTTCCCTCGCAATAAAAATAGAGTCGTTGGGTGGCACAGCTTTAACGCCCACAAATATAATACACACTGTAACAAACAATAAACAAGCACTTAGCACAATTTTAAAAGTATTAATTAGAAATATGTAGAAGAGAAAAATATTAAAATTATTTAATACTATTTATTTTATTATAATACATTAAGGTCACAAATCATGAAAATGGTTCTAAATTCTTTTTACATTTTATATAAATTTTGTGCCGCCTCCGTGGCCGAGGTCGTTAAGTCGATAGTCATTACATTGACCTTTGACACCCACGGAGGTCTGGGGTTCACATCCCAGGTTACGCTCTCAGTTTATATAAGATTATTGTTTTGATAAATTATCGCCAACTTTAGAATACACTTTGAGCGTAACGGTTGCTACTACCACCCGAGATCGTTCCCGCAGGGGTTATCCCTGATGAGCCGCAAGGCTCTAAACGGACATTATTATTATTATTATTATTACATAAACTTTGTGATTTTTTTTTAAATATTAGTTGTACTTTAGTTATATATACTCATGATACAACTATTGACTACTATAAGTAAGCAAGGCCTAAGGTTAAGCGACAGTATGTATCTCAAATAGTTGAGATAAACTACCGAGTTTTCCAACCAGGGATACTAGTCGTCATCAGGGTAAAGAAATTTTATTAAAACATAAGCAACAAAACGTAAACGTAAAACTAAAGAAAAACCAACGAATTAGAAAAATTTACATTATCAAGTGTAAGAGAAACGTCATTTGATTTCCTTTTCACTTGTGAATTTTCTTATTTGTTGGTTTTTACATTTCCTCATTTAAAGTGCAGGTATATAGGAAAAGTATTGTGTTCGAGAAAACTTTAAAACCGGGATGTCACCTGAATTATCCGTTTCAGGTATTTTTCTTGCCTCTTGAGTGGTTTTGACACAGTTGTCTGTATGAGTGCGTGTTATCATCGTAGCTCAAAGCGTATTTATGCTATAGAGTTAAAACTTTGCAAAAAAATCAGGCTTTAGGTCAGTTGTGCTATCCGGAAAATAATTAGTTGTAAAGTGAATTTGTCGGTCTATATGTATGTGTTAGTGTATATGTATGAGTGTGTATATGTGTGTATGTATGAGTGTGTGTGTGTGTGTGTATGAGTGTGTGTGTGTTTTCATCGTAGCTCCTAGTTTATTCATGCTAGAGAGTTGAAACTTTGTACAAAAATCAGTCTACAGCTGTAGTTGTACTATTTAGAAAATAGTTTGTTATGACGTCATTAACCCGTAATAACGACTCGGTAAAAATTTCGAAAATATTGTATGAAACTTGTAAATGAAATTTTTTTTTCTAATTCGTTGGATTTTCTTTAGTTTGAAATTCAGTCTTTGTTGCTTAAGTTTTAATAAAATCTTTTTGCCCTGATGACGACCAGGATCCCTGGTTGAAAGCTCAACTATTTAGGACTAATGTCTTCTTTCTTATAAACCTTTTTTTCGTCACTCATCAATAGTGCTGAAATACCGTTTACACACCTGGAGTGAATCAATGGCAGGAAAATATCAGGTCAACCCAGAAATAAACGAAAAAAAAGTTAATTTTTCCAGTCAGTGAATTCCTTTACAAAATGTCTACGTTTTGTGCATTTTTTAAGTAATTTTGCAAATGCTGTCAGTTTAGTTGTAATTGAAATTACCTAATTTTTATGAATAAACACTCGATTTATTAGAAATTGTATCAGCTTTAGAAAATGTCTTAACAAGTTTTGCACACCACAAACAAGACACCTAAAATGTATGTGATTTTTTTTTAATTTTGAGCGTGTGCAATTATATGAAGGGTTCCACCTTGGATAAGCAGACAATTTTTGCAGACTAACAAAATTTTAGCAGAACCCAATGAGCAGCGTTTTTTCAGGTCTCCAGGTTTATTATTCCTACGATAACAAAATTGGAATCAATTTTGCTCAAAATTAAAATGATCTTGATTACAAACCTTAAACTTGAATTAACGTCTCAAAATATTGAAATTACAGTAAAAATTGGTCAGCAATTTTCTCTACAATAAATCATTCACTCCACAGACAGAAAATATGCAAAATAATAAATTTACGACATCAGGGTCATCTTAAGGGTTAATACTATTAAAATATACTTGATGATGGTGCACTAACGAGACGTTAAAAATCAATCCCGTTTATTCCATATTCTCACCATATTTCGTATCTACCCTCTTAGTTATATACTAAGACTTAATCCCTGAACTTAGTAACAAGCGAATCAAAATCATTTCTTTCACCAATAATTTCATCCGTGAAAAAACAATCTATGTTTACCCAACGAAAAATTGTATGCTTAACTAATGGATCTCTAGATTAAACGTTTTAATAATTGGAAAAATCCACTAAAAACTAGAGAGGAAAAAATGAAGCCATTAATCACTTTTCACATCGACTGCATCGGTTTTCTGTTTAATCGGTGTAAACAAAGAGAAATAGACAATTAGGGTCGGAAAAATAAGCATTTTAAACCATTCAATTGTTATTTCACTGGTTTAAGTGAATAATAATAATAGGAGCAAAGATAAGGGGATTGAGAGAGTTATTTCTATCATGAATGAATATCTCTCTATATTATTCCATAAAACCGAGTTTTGCACAATTATATTTTAAATGGTAACCAGATAAAATGTAAAATTTATCCTCCGGGTACATTCTATCAGGGATCGAATTCGACAGGACATCTTTAAGTGACAAAAAAATCGAAAAAACCATGGTAAATTACCGTAAACCTAAATTACGATCGATGAAAACTAAATGACGAGTAGGTTGTCGTTTTCAATGTTTTTAGGGCACTGAATCAAATAAACCCAAATCGATGCTGATAAGACCACTTAAAGTGTCCAAAGAGCTGAAAAAACGGTAGTCAATTTTCGAAATACATAAAATACGGTCAGTAAACAGCATATTTCAAGTGGGTTATATATCGTCTAAGAGGTTTATTTGCCTATGAGTTGAATGAAAGTGGTTCGGAGTCGATATACAAGCACTCAAAGTACTCAAAGCGGGGTACTTGGGGTTCAAAGCCCGGTAAAGACGATTTATTTTTTTATCGTTTTAATTACGTTATTCAAGTTTAAGTTTATAACTACAAAATAATTCCAAAAGTTTTTTTGTAGTACAGGAAGGTTTATAAAACTCCATCTCAGGCTTGATCAAGAGGACTTTAGTTCTATAAAACGTTTTGAATGATTTATTCAATTAATTTATTTCGACTATCTTTGTAGGCATCTTCAGAAACTTATTTTACAAACTACATTAATAAACTATTAAAATAAATAAACAAACAAATGCAATAGGAAAGACAAGAAAAATCACAGCTTAAAAATAAAAATACAAAACAAAATATCTTCTTAATCTTCACAAGATTCATCGTCACAAAGTAATATGTTAGACAGTTAGTTCAACAAACTTGTACATTTTTTAAATATAGGAGAATTGGAGAATTCAGTTTGTTCGTCAAGAGTATGAGAATCCAAATTCTTGGTAGATAAATATATTTCTACCTCTTCAAACGTATGAAGCCTTCTACCGAAACTTTCTTTATGAATAACTTTTATATCTTTCTCATCTCCATACTTGTGGTTGGTTTCGACAATATGATACGACTATATGGTTCGTTTCAACAATACAAAATAATTCTGTCACAGTTATTCGCATGCCGGGCGAATTTCCTTGCTTAATGTTTCTTTATTTATGCTTTATAAATTGAGCAGTCACTCAATTATCAAGCACTTCTCGTAACTAATTTTTTCTGTATTTTTTAAAAGAAATGCGCTAAAACCTTTAAGAATAAACACTAACTAAGCTTAAAACTAATACCAATAATAGTGCGCAAGCCAATTTTAGTAGCTTCGCTTTGTATAAGCAACTGGATAATAATGCTCATATCATTTAAAAAATACAGAATAAATGAGTTACGAGCAGTGCTTGATTATTGAGTAACTACTCAAGTTCTACAGCATATAAATACAGAAACGGAAAACTGATTCTAAAGGAAATTCCCCCTATATGCGTACCACCGCGCCAGAATTTTTATTACTGTACATTTATTACTAATGTTTAGTATATTTTCTTTTCAAAATCAAAGAGAAAAATTCACTTGAAGATATTGCATAATTAATGATATTTTTTTAGTTTATTGATATACACTTCTTTTATAAAATTAATAAATTATAATGAATTGAGATTTATTCGTATACACTGGATGTCACTTGAATTTGTAGAATCTTTCAAATTAAGCACTAATTACACTCAGATTAATTAAAAAGAAATGCTAGTTAATAATGATAGACATCCAATGGATTTTATTTAACATTTTAAAGCTTTAACAAATATTAAACATATAATTTAGTACGGCGTTGTTTTAAATGTTAATTAATAGTTATTTATGCCATAAGGCTGAGAAGTGTGTCTTTATGTCACGGCAATTAGATTTACCGACGAGCGAAGCGAGTCGGGAAAAATTGCCAAGACATAAAGACATTCTTAGCCGGATGGCATACACTATTTTTTTTGAGGTAGCACTCATTAAAAAAAATCAAAAAATAGCACTCATTAAACTGCGCTATTTACTTAATTGAAAAAAAACGTCCAATTATTATTAACTCCATATTATCGCCGTCATTAAATTCATCCATAGCTTCACACTTTTACTCAAAAATGTAAAAGCTTTACAAATTAACACACAAAAATTGTCAATTAGAACACCTTTTAAAAACGAAAAAAAAAATTAGTCTACGAACAAAAACAGAAACAAAATGAACGTTTTTAAATAAAGCTCATGAAGGTTTAACACAGATTGTTTTTTGAACACGCTACATTACAGTAATGGCGGCAACATATGAATTACTTTTACGTCCTAGGAGTTTTTTTACATTAATTATTGTCCTCGGAGGTGAAAAGTACTAAATAACTTCCTATTGCAATAATGATTGGCTTCTCATCCTAAAAACGGTCCAATAAAGTGCTCAATTACGTACTACCTCAAAAAAACAAATTTATACTAGCTGCAAACATTTTAATTACCATATTAGAAACACAAAACTCGCATATGGGGTACCTCGGAAACAGTCTTTTCTCATAACATCAGGTTTACTAAGCTCATCCTTCCTAATTCAAAGTCACTACGCTAGTCCTCAGAAAACACAAATCGTCATATTTATACTAAAACATATCTTCGAACTCGCTTCGCTCGTCCTTAGATAAGAAATACACCTGTTTCAATTCCAACGGTCACCCATCCAGGCACTGATTACGTTAGATGTTGCCTTACTTTTATAATACAACCAAAATCATGGTTATACTAGACAGATAGAAACGAAACTGGATATACTTACTAATTACGTAAAGGAATAATTTGGAACTAAAGTTAAACTCAACTGCATAATTTATTTTTTATAAAAAACACAAGTCATTCAATAAAAATTAAACTAATGCTGATAATGTGATGAAACTTAGACTTATCTATGACAAACATGCATGCTAAATCTCAAATTGATCAAAAACATATTTCCGCGTTTTATAAATTTCCAAAATATTTGCATTCATTATTAATGACTCACAATGACAACACAAAAAAAAATCGGATCACACAAGTACACCAAAAGTTAGATTTTTGTAAAAAGTTTCAACTCTATACGATAAATACGCTGGTAACTACGATGATAACCGACACACACACATACAGACAACTTTGTGAAAACCACTAAGGAGGTATTTAAAAGAACTGAAACGGATAATCCAGGTGACACCCCAGTTTGGGATTTTCTTGCAAACAGAATACTTTTCCTATATACCTACAATATAAATGAGGTAAAGGAAAATGTATATATAAGAGTAGAAAATAAGATTAATTGAAATTTGATAAATAATAACAATATAATTATTAACGTATAAAATTAAAAGTAGAAGAATAAGTAGTAAGAATAAGAACATTTATAGTAGAATTGCCGCCTCCGTGGCCGAGGTCGTTAAGGCGTTAGTTTTTACACTGACCTTTGGCACCACGGAGGTCTGGGGTTCGCATCCCAGGTTACGCTCTCAGTTTATAGAAGATTATTGTTTTGATAAATTATCGCCAGCTTTAGAATACACTTTGAGCGTGACGGTTGCTACTACCACCCGAGGTGGTTCCCGCAGGGATTATCCCTGATGAGCCGCAAGGCTCTAAACGGGTATTATTATTTTTATTATTATTATAGTAGAATAAGAGCAGATTAATAAAGAAAAGAATAAATATATACTAAAAAGTAGAAGAATAAGTATACATTTATAGTAGAATAAGAGTAGATTAATAAAGAAAAGAATAAATTTATACTAAAAAGTAAAAGGAATTGAACTAAATAAAATAAAAAATAATAATAAAAAGAAGCATAATATGTATTTATAACATAATATAAACTATATTATTAAACAACATAAAATAAACTATATTATATTACAACATAACATAATAAATACTATATTATATTACAACAAAATATAATATAGTAAATCATACTTTCCCACGAGAAGGAAAAAGTGTCGGATAGAGTAAATTTTTGAAAACTAAAATGAAGCATAAAAAATTAAATAGAATACTAATAGATAGTAGTGGATTAGATGTATAAAAGAAAATGGAAGTAAATTCAGTAGGACAAAACTAAAAAAAGTCGTCTCTTGGAACCCTTTTATTGATCCTTCCATTTAAAATTTATTCTTTTCGGGTTAGAAGACCAGGTTTAACTGGCTGGTTCCCTGCCAAGAGGCTTTGTCAATGTAAATAGCTTCTAATGTTCCGCTAGTCTGTAAGAAAAACTAAATTTCTCTTTAGTTGACAAATCTTCTGGGTTAAACTCAAAAACTATTTTTACATAATTTTACCGCTACCAATACTACTTTCACTATATTTTACTAATACTTTTCTTTACTATTTTCAATATTATTTACTACTACTAATACTATTTTAACTTTCTTTTATAGTTACTTAAACTATTTTCACTATGTTTTACAAATACTAAAACTATTCTTTACTATTTTCAATATTATTTACTACTACTAATACTATTTTAACTGTCCTTTAAAGTTACTTAAACTATTTTCACTATGTTTTACAAATACTAATACTATTCTTTACTATTTTCAATATTATTTACTACTACTAATACTATTTTAACTGTCCTTTAAAGTTACTTAAACTATTTTCAATATCTTTTACTAATACTAATTTCTTTATTTGTTATTACTACTAACACTATTCTTTACTACTACTAATATTATTCTTTATTAATACTAATACTATTCTTTACTAATACTAATACTCTTCTTTACTAATACTAATACTATTCTTTACTAATACTAATACTATTCTTTACTCTATAACTAATACTAATACTACAATACTAATACTATTCTTTACTAATACTAATACTATTCTTTACTAATACTAACTATTCTTTACTAATACTAATACTATTCTTTACTAATACTAATACTATTTTTTACTACTACTAATACTATTCTTTACTAATACTAATACTATTCTTTACCTAATACTAATACTATTCTTACTATACTAATACTACTTTAACTAATACTAAACTAATACTATTCTTTACTAATACTAATACTAATTCTTTACTAATACTAATACTATACTATACTTACTATTCTTTACTAATACTAATACTATTCTTTACTATACTAAATACTATCTACTAATACTAATACTATTCTTACTAATACTAAATACTATTCTTTATAATACTAATACTATCTTTACTAATACTAATACTATTACTTACTATACTACTTACTACTAATACTAATTCTTTACTATACTAATACTATTCTTTACTAATACTAATATATTCTTTACTAATACTAATACTATTCTTTACTAATACTAATACTATTTTTTACTAATAATAATACTATTCTTTACTACTTCTAATACTAATTACGTTCTTCATTATAACTAATACCACTTTTACAATTTTTGTAAGGAGAATTCTGCCATCGGCATCTTGACCGCTACACTAAGAACACAACAACAACCATGGTTCTTGGACAAGAACCATGTCCTATATTTTTAAATTTCCTCATTAATACCGCAGGTATAAGGAAAAGTATGAATTTTTAGGGTGTGAACCCTAAAAATCTGAAACCAATCTGAATCCATTTCAGGCATTTTTATGACATGAGTGCTTTTCATCATGCTGTCTGTCAGTGTGTGTGTCTGTGTGTCACGTATAATTCCCGCTGTGTTTATGATATAGAGTGGAAACTCTAC
This sequence comes from Microvelia longipes, assembly GCA_018340805.1. Classification (NCBI taxonomy): domain Eukaryota; kingdom Metazoa; phylum Arthropoda; class Insecta; order Hemiptera; family Veliidae; genus Microvelia; species Microvelia longipes. The sequence goes on from JACMZG010000022.1 coordinate 24,328,677, forward strand.
TAACTGAATAATTTGTTTGTTAGGTTTTGCACTGATGATGGCCTCGAGTTAGGTTGAAAGCGCTTTGCCAATAAAATTTTGATTTGTAAAGAGACTTCTTTTCTTTTATTATTTATGATGGACTCCATTCACGCTCATTCTACTGGTATATAATACAAATTAAATATTTTTACTTTATTTATTGGGCGCCCTTTTAAACTTTTGCCCTTTCACAGGGGCAAACTGTTAGAGGTGGAGAAAATCGTCAAAGTATAAAACATTATTCATTACACAAAAGGAACTCAAATCTCCAACAAAAAATTAATTTTAACTATTTGTTTGCGCCCTTTCATATTTTTCCCCTCTATAAAGGGCAACAAATATGAAAGAATAAAAAAGTAAATCTATTAGCGATATTCATTTAAAGACGAGCTAAGCAAAAAAGCAGTTTTGAGAAAAAATTCAACGTTCTCCCGTACCCGGTTAAAATATATCCTAAAATTTTGGAGATTTGAAGACAAAAAAATATCCGAAGAAGACTTAACATAGATTTACATTATTCAACGACATTATGGGACTTTTCATGGGATGCGAGGAAATGGAAAATACGAGTCGTAAAATGTACTTTAGACTCCACGGAGTCGAGGGGGAATCAGAGAATAGAAGCAACCATAAAGTAAAATTTATACTTAGTCAGAAAGATTTATTATCCTGTGCGAACCAGCGTCTACGATACATATACTGATTCAAACCTAATGCTTGCTCTCTTAGTGCATAAGATTTTTAAGGATAAAAATTATATTTATTTTGTATAATAATAAATCTAATTTTTTACAAATCAAGTTTTACAATGCCACGATATAAATAAAAAATTGGGTACAGTGTACCTCAGAACTTTTCTTCATCAATTTGCTACGCTCATCCTCCACTAGTTCGGACTCGCTTTGCTCGACCTCAGATATAAAATACATCCGTTTCATTCTCAGCGGTCACACATACAGCATGTACCATGCTCAAAGTTATTAACTATTATGATCCAACAAAACCTATTGATATACTTGTCGTATTAAAACGAACCTTACTATACTTATTTATTACGTAAAGGTACACTTGTATTAAACTTCAACTCATTTGCATTGTTTTCCGATATTCTACAATTTCTAAAAAAACATTTAAAGTCATTTGATACAAATTGAACTAATCCTGGTAATGAGATGAAACTTAGCACATATGTTAGTCTACGGTACGGGGTACCGATTACTTATAAGTAATCGGGTACGGTACCTCGGAACTTTTCCTCATCATATCGGATTCGCTTCGCTTATCCTCTCTACTTCAGACTCGCTTCGCTCGTCCTCAGAATATACAATTTGTCAAATGTATGCCGCAATAATTTTTCGTACTCGCTTCGCTCGTCCTCAGCGGTCACCCATACAGCACTGAATACGATAAATGCTGCTTAAATTTTATGATCCAACAAAAACCATAGATATACTTGTCGTATTAAAATATAACTTAAGGTACTTATTTATTACGTAAAGGTATAAAGATGTACTACTGAATTTAAACTCGATTAGATTGTTTTCCGATCTTTTAAAAAACGTTCCCAATTCATTTAATAAAAATTGAACTAATGCTGATTGTAATAATGAAACTTGGCACATATGTTAGTCTTATACATGGCTACATGCGTGCCAAATCTCAATTTGATAGCATCATTTTTATTTTGTATGTTTCTGTTCACCAACGGCATTAATAAGTAAAAGTTAATATGTAAGTCAAATTATTATAGTCGATTTTTTTTAAGTACTATATTTCATTTATGTCTCATTTATTTTAAAGCCATTGGCTTGATGCTAAAGCCTATTGTAACATAGCCTTTCAAATAGAAACAAAATAAAATTAAGTTAAAAGACATTGTTTTTAGTTTTTAAATTAAAAATGCACAAGTGCACTAAGGTTGGAATACAGAAATTTTGACACCAAATTTGAAGGCCTTTCCCCTAGGAGTTTTTTTTATTTTTATCTGTGGCTATCTCTTATCAATATTAACAAACCCTGAAAACTTTGCTCTGTAACTAATTTATTCCAATTAAAAACCTAAGTGCACTGGACTAAGTAGAGACATACCATTATAGTGAGCCATCATGTGTGACCAGTTTTGAATAATATTCGGGGATATTATTTAAGGAGTCCCAAAGATAATATCAAACGATAAATAAAACTTCTTGTGTAACAACATAAAAGATAATTTAAAGTGAAGACCAACAGGCCAAAGAAAAGGTGACTTACCTCTATGCTAAAATATCCTCTATCTACATAATCTCCTAAGAACAGGTACTTGGTTGCGGCGGGTGTTCCACCCACCTCGAACAGTTTCATTAAGTCGTAAAACTGGCCGTGTATATCCCCGCATACTGCAACACAAACAACAAAAATATTTAGAAATAATTCAATCCATAACAGATAACAAGATATTAAAAGAAAACAGAAAAGTCAAGATTATTGGGTTACAGCGTTGGAACAAGTGAGTGTTCCTCAGGATAAAAGTTCGACAAAAGGGATGATTTAGATGAAATTAAGCCCCAGTGGAGTAGTTCATTATGGGTGAAAGGAAAGAGTCTCTCCACAAAAATATTTTATTGGCAAAGAGCTTTCAACCTAGCATGAGGCCATCATCAGTGCCTTAGAGTAAAAATGAAATTAATGAACCATGAGATAAATAAAATAAAACAACAAATCATCATTAAAAAATAACCATTAGCTATTAAAAGAGCAAATTTATAAGATGCCAAGAAATGCAAGAATATGAATGCCAAGATGCAAGAAATAAGTTTAAGTATAACAAACAAGAAATGTTTATATATCATTCGATAAAACCGAGTTTTGCATAACTCAGCAGTAATATAGATAAATAGTGTTAATTAATATTGTTTAATAGTTGCAATATTGAGCTTGAGGCATCTAGAAAATGTAACAAGCCAACTGCTATGCTACACTTAGTAACTGTTCCATCTTTCGACAGTTGTCATCATCTTGCACTATATTGTAACAAATATTTATCTTTAATTTTAGTTACAACGATTTAAGATAAATCATCAACAACTTAATTGCAAAGAGAGTAAAGATATATATTTCCTCTCAAAAAACGCGTAAGACATCCTTATTTTTAGGAAATAAATCTTGCCTCAACAAGTAAGGGTTTTAAAAATATAAAATAATAAAATTTACTTTATATGTCAATAAATAACACAATTATTAACGAGAGACTAAAATTGAAAAGTAAAAAAAATATTCCTATCACGTCGAAAAGTCTTTAACATTATTAAACGCAAAAGACAATTCATTGGAAAATTATAGACTGGATTATACATGATTATTTAGAAGTTAAGTTTTCCAGGTTTTAATCATAGGAAAAGCGTCGTAAATCACAGACGTTTAGAGTCGTATCGCCTTACAGAAAGTGCGGTTTTAAATTCCTTCGTTAAAAACATATCGAGATTCAGTGAACTAAGAAGAAGGTTTAAATAAGAAGATAAAGCTAAAAATTAGGAGCAATGTACGGATTATTCGCCGCGACGTTGCCAAATATCTGAAAAGAAAGCCACTTTTCAAACGAATATAGTTAATCGGTTTTAAATTGTAATTAACTATTAATTTATTAAAACAGTGAAAAAGTTATGAGGTTTTGGTCATAATAAATAAAAACAACATGTTAGCTTTTGACTATAAATTAGATCTTTATCAGAACGCGTTTTAATAACAAACTAAATCAGTTAACAGAAAGAAACAGATAAGGTCTAAACAAAGCTAGCTCTGTATTTATCGAAGAATGAACTACAAACTAAACAAAGATCTAGTCATGGGACTCAACATTAAGGTTAAGGGTTCAAGAAATTAACTATAGAATTCTTAAAATGTTGACTATTGATAAAAAAATAAACAAAAGAAAAATATTACATTTTATAAAATAAACATAAACTTAACTATAAAAATAAAAAAAAATAATCATCATAACCTCATAAACTAAAAAATAAACTTTAACAATACAAGAGTTTCTAGAAGAAAGAAAGTTAGGTTATAAAAACAATTAATAAGTTTCTATAAATATTACTTAAATTATTGGTGTCAGTTTCCTAGTTCCAAGCTAAAGGTTTCAAGTAATGTGTACCATTTCTTTAAAAAGCATTTTCTTATAGTTAGGTTCCACAAGAATATTACAATTTTCATAGCCAGAATCATGATTATTGCTATAATAGCATTATGTGTAAGAGCACACTGGTTTGTGTTCTTAGCTGTATTGACATTTAATTTACGACCGGATAATCCATTGTTTAAATTTTGCGATGACTGTCCAATATTATTATTTACCTCGTCTACACGATGTGTTGAACACTGGGTTGAACACCTATAGTTGTTTTCGGGGTTGAAACCCGCAAACGTCTACACGGTAAGGGATCAACCCGGGATTTAACACCAATACTGTAATTAAAAGTTATAACCTCGCCTCACTGGTTACCCTATAGTATCTAGGGTTTTGTTTTTTTCTGTTTTTATTTAAAGCCTGTTCATAATTATATACTTTTATGACTTCATTAGTATTGGCAGACATTGTTAAATCAAATTTTAGTAAAGTAGAATGAAAATGAATAAATAAGTCAAGTAAATAAACCAAAAATTGTTATAAAAATACAAACAAAACTGGACAGTAAAAATTGCAGACATAAAATAGAACTAATATATAAAATAATTTTAAATAATAACTTAAATCTAAATAAAGATCGTTATTTTCTAAGGGAATATTTATTTGTGTAGGTTGGCCATTCTTCAAAATCAACATGATTCGCAATTATTCTTTTCTGTTATGTATTCTACTAACAGAAACATAAGGTTTGTTTAGTTACTTAAGTTACTAAAGTAATATATAAACCAAGTAGGGAAACAAACGCGATTTCTGCCAGACTCGGCATGTAGTTTTTGCCAGGTCTGCACATTTTGTCCACAAGGGAGTTGGCTCAAATTTTCCTATGACCGCGGCCATTTTGTTTTACCCAAGTAAATGTAAACAAACTATTCACGGTACTCAAAATTTTTGTGTTTAGAGCATTTATTTGAACAGTTTAGTTTAAAATGTTAATAATTTGTATAAGAAATACATTTTGCTACATCTAATAGTGGTTTAAGTCCGAATCTTTAAATACAAGGTTTGTTTAAGTTACTTAAAACGAGCGGCTAATTAAACTTTTATTTCGAGTGCACTAATTAACTTAAGACATTTTTGCAAATGATATTTGTTTTTCCCCTTCAAATATTAATTGTAATTAGAAATTTAACAAATTTAACCTAATTATTTTGAATGTAATAACAGCAATCGTAATTTTAAGGCAATACACTGTCGTCTACATTTTCTTCAAAATTTTAATAAAAACATGTGGTTTACCTAAACTATAGTTTCTCTTTTTCTTTAACTAAATTATTTTAACAATTATTTAACAGAATTTAATACAAAATCATTAAATTATCACGTACATATTGAAGTACGAAAACACGATAAATTGCAAAACTCCAATAAATGTTATCAGGGTTGCCAATAAAATTAAATAAAAATACCTAAATCCGAAAAACGCATGCGCAGTTATTTACTTTTAGCTATTTTTTTTATTTTTGAGCCAGCTATCAGCTGATCGGGCAGGTCTGAATTTGTTTACATGTGTCAGTATAGGAGTGTCCCTACTTGGTTTATAATATTACTTTGGTATTCTACTTAATATTTTGAATATTTTGAAAAACACCAATTATTCTTTCCTTAATTTGTGTCCGCTATTTATAAATATAACTGATTTAACGTACAAACTAGTGTTTTTATTAAACGAGGCATATGTGGCAAGGAACAAAGGAAAAAGAAAATACTCGGCTCTTATGAGAAGGCGAAGAACCAATATCATAAGCAGCGTTTATTACAGCGAACCATGACTTACAATTGAGCTACAGAATGCATTATCAGACAATAAAGTTTCGACAGCAGACAGCAATGCTGCTAAATCAATATTTTTTAAATATCATAAGGAAAATGTAAATAAATTCAAATAAAAATCCATATGTTTTTTAAATAACCAAAGAAATTGAATGCAATAATAATTATTAAAATAACCTGACTTGGGACAGTGTCTCCAAGTGTCTACACGACACATTATCGGGATTCAACCAACAAATTATCGATGTTGATACCGGTGTTCAAACCCAGGTGAACCCCCGTCTACACGGAGTAAAATCGGTGTCGAGCATTCAACCTGGTGTTCAACGCATTGTGTAGACGAGGTATATTATTTATTAATTTATTATAAAATCAATAATAATTAAACTGTGTTATTTACATTTTAAAACAAATATAAAACAAACATCTGGTTTGTCAGAAGATCCAATTTAATTGGAGGAAGTAAATATCATTTGCTGTTAAAATACAAATTTATATTAAAGCAATATTTTTTTACATTCTCATTTATACGCTAGGTATTAAGAAATTTCATCTATATACTATATATATATATATATATATATATATATATATATATATATATATATATATATATATATATATATATATATAATATATATATATATATATATTATATATATTATATATATATAATATATATATATATAAATAATATATATATATATATATATATATATATATATATATATATATATATATATATATATACTATATTATATATATATATATATATATATATATATATATATATATATATATATAATATATATAATATATATATATATATATATATATATATATATATATTATATATATAATATAGGAAATTCACATCTAACTGATGTTAACCTTAACGTATTTGGTGTTTATTGTAGTTTTTACCCAGTTGTCAGTCTGTATGTGTGTGTTCCGAGGTACCCCGCTCCTGATTTTTAAATTAAATATTCGATTTAACACACACATTCACAATAAACAACATGCACGTTTATTGATTATTAGAATAATAAAATAATGATTTAATATGAAAAGATATTAATCATTCTTTTTTCAAAATATAATGCATTATTGAATAAAATTATTTCGGTAGTACATCGTGATTTTATGTTAGGAAATTGATTAAATATACATAAAGCCAAGAGCTCATTAATAATAATAAAGTCAGTGACAATGAAAGATTTCGTGACTATAAAAAAAGCAAATAAAATATAGACACGTGTAACGAAACATATAAATTGAAACATGACGTAAGTTATCGTTCAAGGGACAAGCAAGAAGGAGATAACTTAAATAAAGAAAAGTTTTGATTCGATAATCGCAAGCGATTATCAAATTAGCTGCTAGAAATCAGCGCTGCGGAGAAACGATTCGGACAACTCATAAACTAACCCCAGTAGCTTTCAAAAAATTGTCTGATTATATTTTAAATTTATATACAGCATGGCATGCCCTGTAGATCAAAAATAAAAAAAAAACATCCAAATTGGCCAAGCAGTAGTGGAGAAAAAGAGGTTTGAAAATGGCATTTTTGACGACTTTTTATTCTTATTCTTTTTGCACTTTGTGTTGACATACCTACAGCCTTAACAACTGTCTTATGCTCATGTGTATTCCTACTTTATAAAATCTCAAATTCGACATTCCTACGCTGAACGCGGAGCTAAAAACTAAGCAAGCGAGCGATAGTTTTATATGTTTACGCACCAACTGCCTAAACTACTGAACACATTTTGATACGTGGGGACTTTTTAACTTGAATTTGTCTTATGTCTGTGTGTAGTCCTACCTGATAAAATCTGAAATTTGACATTCCTATGCTAAGCACGGAACTAGAAATAATTTAATCTTTACAAATGAATAGATTTTGGAGTTTGAGGACTTTTGGGTTTGTCTGATGCCTTTTAACATTCCTGTTTCAATGCATCCCAAATTTATAATTCCAAAAAACAGACCTTAAGAGTGGTGTATAGAATATTTTGACACCCTTTACAGCTTTATCTACAACACGTATCTTGTTTACTTCTGATTTTACATAAAACAGGAGCCGTATAAAAAGTCATGAAATCTTACCAAAAACCACTTATGTGGTCAAATACTCCCCGCCAAGTCTTTGGTCCAATAAAGTAGGGAAATCAACTTTTCTGTCCCACCAAGTCATGTCCGTATTGGGTGGAGATTGTCATAGGCGTTTCAATGTGAAGTTGCTAGGTTGTCAATACTAAAGGGCTTTATTCAAACTGTGAGGCCTTATCATGAGCTTCTTCTCCTTGGCGGCGTGCCAGAAAAGTGAAAAGGTAGTGTACTTAAAAGGTAGTGTTGGCAATGGTATATAGGGTGTAGTGCCTGATCATATCGTACCTTCATCGTTTCATTCATTCACTCATTTCTTTCGTATATTCCTGGATCTATGCAGGTATAAGTAAAACTGATGCAATTATGACAACTGCTAAAATCTGTTATGATTAACCTCCACGAACCCCTGAATTGTTTGGTATCTCAAAATATAGTAAAAAAACTATACTAGCCGCCAATGAGAAGAAGCTGATTATTGCCTCACAGATTGAATAAGGCCCTTTAGAATTGACAACCTAGCAACTTCAGTTTGAAACGTCGTCTTCACCCAATATAGACATGACTTGACGGGACAGAAAAGTTGATATCCCTACTTTTTTGGGCTAAAGACTTGGCGGGGAGTTTTTTACCACGCAAGTGGTTTTTGCTAAGATATTATAAAGGGATACACTCTAATCAAATTTCAACTACATTGACTTATTTTAAAATAGGTCCAATTTGTATTGAATTAACGCTAATGAGATAACACTTAGCACATTTTTAGTCTTATGTATTACTACAAGGGAGCCAAATTTCAAAACAAAACTTTTTCCGCATTTTATGAATTTTTAGAAGTTTTGCTGAGTCTTAACTGAGTGTTTTCCGTAATGCACAACTGGAACCTTAAGATGATCTATCTTTCAACCAACTTTCAAGTCTCTAGCACTAACACACTGAGAGCTGGAATGGTAAGAGCTACACACATACAGACAGACAACATTGTAAAAACCACTAAGGAGATTCTGAAAGCATCTAAAGTTGATAATTCTATTCATATCCCGGTTTTGGATTTCTGGAACAATCATAATAAGTTTCGTCATTGAACCCTAAAACTGAAAACTCAAACAGTCAAACAGATTCATTCTAAACTCTAAAACTATTAAACAGTTTAATATATTAACTCTAACACTAAGAATCTTAAACCGTTTACCTAATTAAAACAAAAAATCATGCACTACACAAAGGTTCATTTCTTGAATAGATGATAAATACTGCCCATTTCCCATGTATCGTGATTTCTCAATTTTATTTGATTTTAACATAAACTGATAATGATTATAATAGGAAAGCCGAGATTGTTTTCATGTTAAGACATCGGCTGTATTATGTCGGCTTTGCGTGACAAGCAATCAAACTATTCAGCTCAACAGTTCTTCACTAAGTCTCGTCTACCTCTAGATATAATGATGTAAACGTGTCAGACAATATATATTAAACATAGTAAACTATTACTTTGAATAAATAAATACTTATTATTATGATTATCATTATATCAGAGTATTAAAATAATACAGAATACATTATTTTTAAATAAATGCACATTCGGAGTAAGAAATAAGGGGGTTCAAGATGAAAACAAGAGGCCTTAAGCCTCTAGGCCGCTTCGCGCCTCGTCCACAAAGCGGGGCGCGGGGGCCGATTTGCAGCCCCGCGCCTTACTGTGGCCGCAAACCTGTCACATGGTTGTTTCCCTGTCAGTTCGTCATATGATTAATTCATATAAGTGCCATACTGTCACGACATAAGCGAATTTTCAAATGTATCATAAAACGTGATTTGTTTACATTGTGTATATATGTCAATCAAAGAACCAGAACTAATGCTGATAATAAAATGTAACTTTATGGATTTGTTAATTATGACAGAAACTTCTAAAATGGATTTGTGTCGTGGTCCGAGGTTTGAATTCCGCCATGATACTTATCTCATTAGCAAATTTTTTTCAAAGAAAATTCGCTATTAAGTTTAAATTTAATTGTGTGTTTCAAATTTCATAGAATTATATGCATATTGAATTTCAGCCCAATCTAATATGAAACTTCTTGAGGTTTTACAAATTTTTCATGCGACATTATTATTAATTAATGACGTCATACACACATTTTATAGACATAAGGATTCCGTTTATTCAGATCCGAAAAAGCGATCGAAAGTTATCATGTCCTATCGAATGGTCTAGGAATAAAATCTTGCACACACACACATACATATTATATATATGTTTCCTTCTTTCGTAGCAAATATTCCTTTTCACATCTCATTACTGAGACGCAAAAGAAAAAGAATAAAAAGCTTTAAGAAAGATTCAGTTTCAAAACGAAGAAAGCTTTCAATGATTAATTCATGAAAAAGAGTTTTTCCTTTTAATTTCCTGAAGTATATCTAGTAGATCTGGTTACAGAATAGTTTTTGACCTTAAACTGAATTTTCTTGAGTTTTCATTCACTTGGCCTTAAAATCTCACAGTAAATACTGGGGACAGCAAGGATGTTTTCCAAAAGTTTTCTCATGAAATCATGGCATCGCTTACTTCAATCTCTTTATCTCACTCCCTCTAACCACACCAATAATATTTGATATGGTAATACCAAACCATACTATATTTTATTATTTTGGTAACCACCTATAGTCGTGAATTTGTGTGAAATTTTAACACGACAAAACATTTACTTCCGTTTTGTGAAAGAGTAGTGACAAGTTAGTATGGGTCACCAAGTTGAGAGTAGAACGGAAAATCTACAGCAAACATCAAAAGGAAAACTATAGCAACTTCGCAAATATTGAAAAGAGTCAAAGAGAAAATCTTTGGTAAGTAATTACCAACGAGTAATTAAAATCCCTGGAGCTTTCTTTTTCATTTAAGCTAACGTAGGTAAGTAATTAAAGGTCATGGTGCTTTCACTTTGATTTCAGCCAACGTAGGTAAGTAATTAAAGATCCTGGTGCTTTCACTTAGATTTAAGCCAACGTAGGTAAGTAATTAAAGGTCCTGGTGCTTTCACTTAGATTTAAGCCAACGTAGGTAAGTAATTAAAGGTCCTGGTGCTTTCACGTTGATTTAAGCCAACGTAGGTAAGTAATTAAAGGTCCTGGTGCTTTCACTTTTATTTAAGCCAACATAGGTAAGTAATTAAAGATCCTGGTGCTTTCACTTTGATTTAAGCCAACGTAGGTAAAACAAATTTCAAATGAATCATAGAAGTCAACATTAATGATTTGAATGGATAAGATAATTGAAATAGATTACTGTTATAATACGACACACGGCTAAAATCAATTGACACCCCGCCAAAAATCTGTGAGGGAAAGAATTCTATTGGTTCAGACCGACCCCGCTCTTTCCCCCTCCACTTTATGCCAACCTCGGTATAAAAAAATACCTTTTTCGTAAATAAAATCATAAAAAGGCAACACTGGTTGTAAATATTTGAAACCTCGCGTCGCTTTTATTTCCCTCATTGTACATATTTATCTGTTCGAGTTCGTTTCGTTCCATTCCAATCTGTTTAATTCATCCAATTATTGCAGAGTTGTAATATGATCTGAGTGCCTATATTTGACGCATGGACATTGATGTATTCTTCAAGCATTTCTTGCTATTAGAGTACAGCGCAGGGTTTGGGGTCTGTCAACCAAAAGACAGCATTTTTTTCGAAAATGCCAATGTCTTTCAATAGATGACAGTCTTGACTTTTTTAAGTCATGAATGCATATTGTGTCATATTATTTTTTTGTAATATGAAACAATACGCATTCAATTATGCAAACATGACACAAAAAAGCAGTTTATTTTGGAAAAAAGTAATTATAGCTGACGATATATTAAAATCGCCAAACTTTTATCATAGAACTATTATGATCCATTGCATTACGTAATCAAAAACTTTAACTTCACTTAATTCATACTTCCCGAACAAATTTAATGCAACACTTAGGTAAATTTATAAGATACAACGATATTCCTACTTAAAAAGTAAATAAATAAATTTTTAAAAATAAAAAAATACGATATCAAATAAAAACAAATCATAAAATTCAAAACATAACCTGACTTTCAGTGTTGCCAGAGTAGGGAATTTTTTTGTTACTATAAAGAAGGGATTTTTTTATTTAAAAATGAGGGTTGAAAGCATTGAGATTTTGGCGGGGTGTCAATTGATTTTAGCCGTGTGTCGTACTATAGTTGTACAGTAATACTTTTTTTAAACCCCCTTTTTAAAAAGTTACACAGCCAAAAAATTGAGAAAAATGACTAGAAATCGTATTCGAAATTTTTACAGCATATTAAGTACCATCCCAAACCAATCCCACACCTTTGAAAACTTGAAGGATACAAATGTTGTTTAAAACCGAATCTTTTTCTTATCCTATTTATTCAAAAGGAAAAACGGCGTAACATTTGAAAAATGTCCCTCTTCCACAAAAGAATAATGCCCCAGAAACCTTTTTTCCCACTCCGCAGACGTTGTTAATGTTGGGCCATTTTTCCTTCACAAAACAACCAAATAATGTTAACATTATTCATCTGTTTTCTCGATTCCAATTTATTTTTCATTTTATTTTTAGTATATTTATAATGTAAAAGTGAAACATTTGTCAACTGATTTTCGGTCCCTAGAAATTATTTATATTTTATATTCGTAACTTACTTTTTTTAAATTCTTTTATTTTTAAACAAGTATAATTTATTTTATCTAAAATAAGCCTTTTAACGAATTTCCTTTGGAAAAATTACTGATAATATGTTTTAGCGAATTTCCTTTAGAAAAACTTACTAATACAATGTTTTAGCGAATTTTATTTGGAAAAACTCACTGATAATATGTTTAAGCGAATTCTTTTTGGAAAAACTTACTGTTTAAATGTTTACGTATTAGATATAGTTTATTATTCAGAACGATTTTTTTAAAACGCTATATTTCTAAAACAACAAGAAAAAAAAACAATAAAATTAAAAATAAACATTTTTTTCGCCATCGAAGTGTAATTTTAAAGTGTAAAACAAACTTATCAGAACTGTTTCAAAACAGAATTTTTTAGCAAACTATTTTATATTAGAAAAACGAAACCCATAACAACAACAAGAAAGAAGTTTTAAAAATTCCTCAACTAAGAGGATATTGGAAAAAGGTTGTTTTTTCAGATTGATTTATGCCGTTTGGAAAAATGGGCTTTACTGGGTTAGAAAAGCTTGTGGAAAGCTCACTTAAGCTTATTTTTTTCGAATGGAAGGAAACAGGTTTTTATTTCTCTAGCTTTACACTAGATACTCCTACAAGTTCCACTGAATCAAGCCACACCCTATAAAACCAAAAGACAATCCTATTTATTTATAATCTCCTAATGTTCTTTTTTTAACTAGATTTTTATACAGAAATTATTTAATCAAATTTAAAATTCTCGTAATTAGTACAAAAATATAAACAAACGCTTGATTGTACTTTTCATTAAAAAGCCATTAGTAAAAATAAATAAAATAACTCACGACAGGCAGCAAGATCAACAAGTGTTTACCTAAAACAAATTAAAAAAATTATATTTAAATTAATCTAAAATATATCTACAATTAATTACAATAAATAATTTTATCTAAAATTAATGAAACGAATTATTTAAAACTAGATGTGGTGAATATAATAATTCTTAAACACTGATTTTTTTATTTTTTTTTAAAAACTAAATTAGAGAATGTTAGCTTTAAGAGATTAAACATATTATTTGGCAGACAAAACTCAGATAGAAGGATCGTGATTTATACACAACAAAGGACCAACAAAACGCAAATTTACCTTTGGTTTTACACAAAGTTTTGTGTTTTTCATGAATTATACACAAAGGGAATGCAAATAGAGAAAGAGAATTAATTTAAATTAAAGTCCGATAAGAATATTTAAATATAATTTAAGTTTGGGGAATTAAAGAACAAAAAGATTTAAGTAATTAAATAATAATGAAGGAAAAGGAAATCAAGGGTTTAGAGTACAAAGAGGATACGCTTTTCTTGTAATCTTAGCCAAGACTAAATTTAGTATTTACTTTTTTGTAAGATTAGGACAATAAGTACTTTATTGTACGATTAAGACAATAAGTACTTTATTGTACGATTAGGACAATAAGTACTTTTTTGAAAGATTAGGACAATAAGTAATTTATTGTACGATTAGGACAATAAGTACTTCATTGTACGATTAGGACAATAAGTACTTTATAGTACGATTAGGACAATAAGTACTTTATTTTACGATTAGAACAACAAGTACTTTATTGTACGACTAAGAAAATAAGTACTTTATTGTATTATTAGGACAATAAGTTTATTATTGTACAATTAGGACAATTAGTAGTTTACTGTACGATTAAGATAATAAATACTTTAGCTGAATAAAACACCAAAGTCTCTCCATAAATCGTTTATTATTATTATTATTTGGTATGGATTAATAGGATGGGGTGCGGCTCCGTCCACTCTCAGAAAACCCATAGAAATCTTACAAAAAGCTTTACTTAGAGTAATGTTATATAAGGAGAGAGATCAGGTCCTCTTTATAAAAAATTAAATATTCTTAATATTGAGTTTATGTGGCAAATGACATCTCTTATCTTTCTTTATAAACATAATAAATCTGTTAAAAGAGTTTCTGGTGTAACCAGGGCAGCAAAAAAGAATACTCTATTAGAACCTTCAATGAAAACAACCTTGGGGCAAAGACATTGGAAGTACACATCCACAAAACTGTACAATGAACTACCAGATAACATAAATTTTAATATAACTAAAGAAAATTACAAAAACAAAATTAAAACTATTCTTACTGATAGACAATATAACACACATTTAAAATCCTTATAAGTCGAAATTTAACAAAAAAAATATTTTAGAGGGAAATAGAAATATTTCTTATGTAGATATATATATTTAAAAGAACATAGTACTGAAAGATAGATGACTAGATGTTTCTTTAAATTAGTATAATAAAACAACATCCTCTTTGCAGCACAAGACTAATGTCTTACAGCAGAGAGTATTTTCCTATATGCTGATTGTAACTGATCTGCAATATTGATGTAATAAATGAATAAATTTGCATGTTTCATAAGAATGTTTAAATTTTCATTACTTTTAATCATAGAGTCAGTTATTTTGTACTTAAACTTATTTAAAATAAAGGAATATTATAAAAAAAAAAAATTATAAACAGAGACGGCTTTCGATCTCTCGATCATCATCGAAAGATCGTATAATAAATACTTTATAGTAGGATTAGGACGATAAGTACTTTACTGAAAAATTAGGACAATAAAAACTTTATTGTAAGATGATATTCTATTGTCGCTGAAGATTTGAGACTGGATGTAGATTGACTTAATCATTTAGAAGCGGGGAGACGGAGCGTATTAATTCTTTGATTAAAACTAAGCAGGCGCATCTCTCATTAAGGATATAATAACCTAATTCCTTTTGACTTCGCATAATTTAAAATTTCTCAAACGAGGCTATTTTAGAGCTTTTAGTAATACTATGAAGATTGCCAACCTTGGGCTCACTATTTTGATGCCCCGTACACTAAATATGTTGATCAAAATTATTACTATTTTCAGTATTTTCGAAGATTTCGCAACTAAACTCAAGAGGAAAAAATAGATCCTTCTCACCGGAGCTATTTTACAGTTCTTAGTAGCTTCATTTTTGAATTTGTTTTATTTTATTATTTCTGTTTGTTGTTTTTCGCATTTTTTAATCTTATCGTCCTCTTGTTTAGAACCACAGCGGATGAACTGTGTTAGGTTGAAGGCCGGATTTGTCATCGTTATATTCGTTAAGATTTATTTAAGCATAAATAAACTTTTATTTACATCCTTATAGTTAAAACCACTAGCGCGCTTATAATTCCATAAGACTTTTCCTCATTTATACCGTAGGTATATAGAAAAAGTATTGTGTTAGCAAAAAAATCCGAAACTGGGATGTCACCGGAATTATCCGTTTCAGGTGTTTTTATGACCTCCTAAGTTGTTTTCACAAAGTTGTCTGTCTGTTATCATCGGAGCTCCTAGTGTACGAGGTATGTTCAAAAAGTATCGCGAATTTTGAATTTTGAACACACCTCGTATTTATGCTAGAGAGCTGAAATCACTATCAGCTACATCTATAGACTGAAAAATCAGTCTATAGATGTAGCTGTGCTATCCGGAAAATTTTTATTACGTCATAATGACTCAGCGAAAAATTGGAAAAATCATAAAACATAGAAAAATGATGTGATCGGATTAGGATTTAGCACGCATGTAGCTATACACAAGACTAACATACGCGCTAAGTTTTATCTCACTATCAGCATTAGTTCAATTGTTATCAAATGACACGTCCACGTTTTTCAAAACATTTTAAAAAATTATAAAATAATAGAATGGAGTTGTAAGTTAGTACAAGTATGAAATTATTTATTACCTTTACGTAAGTAGTAAAAAAAATATACTACTACTTTATATTAGTATATACTAATATACTTTTACTTATTGAAATAAGTAAACTAAGTTTTCAATACGAAGTATATCTATGGTTTTGTTGGATCATAAAAGCTAAGCAGTATTAAGTGTGATTAGTGCAGTATGGATGACCGCAAAGAATGAAACAGATGTATTTACCATCTAAGAACGAGCGAAGCAAGTCCGAAGACGTGTTGCAGTTTAAATTTGACGAATTGTATATTCTGAGGTCGAGAGAAGCGAGTCCGAAGTAGAGTGGATGAGCGTAGCGAATCCGGTGTGTAATAAGGAAAAGTTCCGAAGTACCCTGAACCCGTTTTTTAATAAATAAAAAAGTACCCTTTTGGCTAACTATAAATCCTAAATTACAGAAAAAACTTCATACCACGGAGATGTGAATTTTGACCCTAATTAGAATATATTATACGAGTAAAAGAGCAACGAAAAATGTCTATTCCCCAAGGATATAAGAGAAATTCGAGAGTCAACTAATATTTTATTGGTAATTGGGGAGAGTTTCATACGTTCTAATACATCTTAATAAAAATTTATGCACTGGTAAAAGTATACGTATAAAGTTTTTTACATTTTCTCAGTATATATTTTAAATTACAAGTTATCATGTAGTCAGCAATCAAAATTTACATTTTTTAGCATATTTGGCAGTTTTGCTCAAATTAGCAAATTTACCTAGTAGACAGGTATCTCCACTAAGTTATAAACAAATAATTCTCGTTTTTATCTCCCCATATTTAAAATTTTTGTTTTTAATTGAATTATTTTTGGACTATTTTAATTCTTTAACAAAACGTATACAAGTCAATAGATAAAAATTAAACTAATGCTGATAATGAGATGAAACTTGGCAAATACGTTGGTATGGTATGACTACATGCGAGCCTAATCTCAAACCGATCAAAACATTTTTTCGCGTTTTATGAATTTTCCAAATTTTTACTGTAATTATTGCGGGTTAATAACGTCATACAACAATTACATTCTGGAAAGCACAACTAGACCTAAAAATTGATTTTTGTAACAAGTATCATCTCTCTAGTATAAGTACACTGGGAACTACGATGATAACAGACCTATACACACTCACACACACATATAGACAGACAACTTTGTGAAAACTACTATACTAAACACCTGAAACGGATAATTTAGGTAAAATCGCTGTTTCAGGTTTTTTGCAAACACAATACTTTTCCTATATACATGCGGTATAGATGAGAAAAGTAAAAAGGATCGGTTTGACAAAAGTTATTTAACCTTTAATTCCTGCCTCTTCTCATCTCTTCAAACGTATGTAGGACTCAACAAAATAATTACCCATAGTCTAAATATAAGCTATCTTTAGAGCAGTTTAAATAGACATTAAGTCTGATTTTTGCGCCACATTTCAACTCTCTGGTATAACTACAACAAGAGTTTTCCGTGACACAGATAGACACACACACACATACACACAGACAGCATCCTCTGTTTCCAAGGCAAAACCTCAGTTTTGGATCTATAAGGCATCATCCGATCAAGCAAGGAACCGATTGCCAAGAGATATCAAGATTGTTGCAAAAAAATGTTAATTAACTGATATAGTGTCGCTAGCTAATATCACAGCCCAATACCGGTCCAGAAACAGATAATATACTTTCCTATTAGTTCGACAATACACAAACTTTACAACACTACACAGAGCTTTATACCCTTCTATTATGATATAAACTGATCCTGCCAAGCCAGAGTCATAACAGAATTTTCCAAGCATTTCCCACGACAGAAAGGAAATATAAACCTTATAGATATATAATATCAAAATAAAGGAATTGCCGAGGAAAGGGAATGTCTATGTAAAGGATTATCCTTCTCCAAGGATTTGCAGGTTTAAAACATGTCTAGATTCCTCTTAAGAATCAGAAAAGCTGGAAAATTGAAGATTTAGATACTAAAAATATTGGTTCCGAAACGAAGTAGTTTCCGTTTCTGTGAATATTAAAATATACAAGCAGTCAGATATAGAACAAAGGTTCCATATTTAAAAAAATAGAGATATATACAATATGGGGCCTGCAACATCTTTTGGGGCTCTCAGGGGCTTTGTGTAAGGTCATTGAAACCTCCTTTGAAAGTTATTTAAGGTTATAATTAATCAATTCATTTCGGGTTCCCGAACTGTGTTGCAGTTTTGATTTGTATTTTTAACGATCTATACTATATAAGTTACTGTATTTTGTACTAAGTATTAGATTATATTTCTAAGCGAAGGTAGTCAGGTTATACTTTCTAGGTTTAAAAATTTATCTTATTGGACCTCTCTAGTAATATATCTCTATGCTTAAAAAGTTACACGCAAATACAGGCACTAATTAATCCAACAAGCCTTCATAACTAAGTTAGCCACAGATAACGAGAAAGACCAATTATTTTCTTCCTTTACGCCTAAGAATCTAAGTTAGTCTAATATCTAAGTTTAATTATAAATTATAATCAATGCAATATCAATCGATTTCTACCTTTCCTCATTTATACCGTTGTTACATTGGAAAAGTAAGTGTTTTTACTTCTCCTCATTTAAACCGTTGTTACATTGGAAAAGTAAGTGTTTTTACTTCTCCTCATTTAAACCGTTGTTACATTGGAAAAGTAAGCGTTTTACTTCTCCTCATTTATCCGTTGTTACATTGGAAAAGTAAGTGTTTTTACTTCTCCTCATTTCAACGTTGTTACATTGGAAAAGTAAGTGTTTTTACTTCTCCTCATTTAACCGTTGTTACATTAGTGTATACCGTTGTTACATTGGAAAAGTAAGTGTTTTTACTTTTCCTCATTTATACCGTTGCTACATTGGAAAAGTAAGTGTTTTACTTCTCCTCATTTATACCGTTGTTACATTGGAAAAGTAAGTGTTTTCACTTCTCCTCGTTTATACCGTTGTTACATTGGAAAGGTAAACTTATCCTCGTTTAACGTTTACATTGGAAGTAAGTGTTTTTACTTATCCTCATTTATACCGTTGTTACATTGGAAAAGTAAGTGTTTTTACTTCTCCTCATTTATACCGTTGTTACATTGGAAAAATAAGTGTTTTCACTTCTCCTGATTTATACCGTTGTTACATTGGAAAAGTAAGTGTTTTCACTTCTCCTCGTTTATACCGTTGTTACATTGGAAAAGTAAGTGTTTTTAATTCTCCTCATTTATACCGTTGTTACATTGGAAAAGTAAGTGTTTTTACTTTTCCTCATTTATACCGTTGCTACATTGGAAAAGTAAGTGTTTTTACTTCTCCTCATTTATACCGTTGTTACATTGGAAAAGTAAGTGTTTTTACTTCTCATTTAACCGTTGTTACATTGTGTTTTTACTTCTTCATTTATACCGTTGTTACATTGGAAAAGTAAGTGTTTTACTTCTCCTCATTTATACCGTTGCTACATTGGAAAAAAGGTTTTTAATTCTCCTCATTTATACCGTTGTTACATTGGAAAAGTAAGTGTTTTTACTTTTCCTCATTTATACCGTTGCTACATTGGAAAAGTAAGTGTTTTTAATTCTCCTCATTTATACCATTGTTACATTGGAAAAGTAAGTGTTTTTTACTTCTCATTTATACCGTTGCTACATTGGAAAAGTAAGTGTTTTTACTAAAAATCCGAAACAGAGATTTCAACATGATTATCCGTAACAGGTGTTTTAGATACCTCCTGAGTAGTTTTCATCAAGATGTCTGAATGTATATGTGTGTATCTGTTATCATCGTCTGTCCCAGTGGTACAACTTGCTGACATGAGCTTATCTTGAATAATAACTAGAGTAAAAAATATCTTGTCAAATTAATATACCAAAATTACTAGGGGGTAAGTAAATAAATATAAATAAATTATTAATAATATATAAAATATGTATTACTTATATTTAGGAGGAAATATCCAGAAAATGGGAAAACAAAATACTGACGAGCTTATATTTGATCTTTTTCTAGAGTTCAGCATAAATCATAACAAATTAACAATGACATGGATGTTTACAGAGAGAAGATTGAAAGACGACTAAAATATGACAAAAATCGGATTCGCTATACGCTCATCCTCCGGACTCGCTTCACTCGTTCTCAGATAGTAAATAAATTCGTTTTAATTCTAGCGGACACACATCCAGTCACTGACCTCGCTCTATGCTGCTTAAATATGATAATTTAACAAAATCGTAGTAATACCTATACGTACTTGCAGTATTGAAACGAAACATATTAGTATACTTATTTATTACACAGTGGGACATATCAACTTGAACCAAATTTTAACTCAATTGCATTACTTTTATACTATTTTTTAAAACCTGTAATACAAGTCATTCGTCTGCCTCCGTGGCCGTGATCATATAAGCAATCGATATCGGCACGGGAGAACCGGGGTTCGCAGCCCGGGCCATGCTCTAAGGTTATATAAATAGTATTTGTATTAACAAGATTTCGCCAACTTTAATTGATACTTAGAGTATAGTAGACGCAACCCACCTGAGGTTGTTCCCGCAGAGTGAATACATTGGAAAAGTAAGTGTTTTTACTTCTCATTTATACCGTTGTTACATTGGAAAAATAAGTGTTTTCACTTCTCCTGATTTATACCGTTGTTACATTGGAAAAGTAAGTGTTTTAATTCTCCTCATTTATACCGTTGTTACATTGGAAAAGTAAGTGTTTTTACTTTTCCTCATTTATACCGTTGCTACATTGGAAAAGTAAGGTTTTTACTTCTCCTCATTTATACCGTTGTTACATTGGAAAAGAAGTGTTTACTTCTCAATTACTGTTTTTACTTCTCCTCATATACCGTTTTACATGGAAAATAAGTGTTTTTACTCTCCTCATTTAATACCGTTGCTACATTAGTAAGTGTTTTAGCGAATTTTCATTATGAAAATGACGCTTATGAGGTTGTTCGGATGACGGAAGTTGAGGGTGGAAGTGAGCGGAATCGGTTCCTATTGACTTCCTGATAACAAAAAAATATGTCCGAAAAAAGTTTATATATATATGTATATATATAATATATATATATATATATATATGTATATATATATAATATGTAAGAGTTTTCTACCCTTTCGTATGGCGAACGATAACTCTCAAAGGCGTTCTCAAATTGAAACGAAACTTTGCAAATCGCGAGATGTCGAGGAGGTTACGAGGCCTATTGTTTATAAAAACATTATGACGTCATCAACCAAGTTATGACGTCATGAAAAAAAATTTTTTTTGAAACTTGAAATGGCTTTAAAACAAGGTATCTCGTATTAAAGTAGACGGCTAGCTGAATCGATTAAGACCGATTTCAGCTCAATCGAACCATCACAAATGGCGCAAACAGTATACATATATATATAATGTTGTATATATGTATACGTCCAGGTCAAAGACTCGTACGATATCTGTTGGGTTCAGTAGTGTTAGAGGGTGGTGATATAGTATAAAAGAGGGGCCTCTACCTCTTGCTCCATTCTGGTAAGCCTGCTGTCCCAGAGAGACAGGACAAAAATGGCTTCCACTAAACCACGCCGAGCTAAGCAGGCCCGTAAAGCGGAAGAACCTCGAAGTAGTCTTTATATGGTCGAAGTCATTCTAAAACGATTGCGACCGGTTTCAGCTCAATCAGACAATCTTAAGTGACGGAAACGGCATTTTTATTTAAAAACTAAAATCATGAATATATTTTTGTATATAATTGTCGCGGCCGCCGCTAGGTTTATTTTTATCTATATTTGTTTTTTTTTTTAATGTTTTTGTTTTGGACAACACTGTCAGGGAAGAATTATGTTTGACGTATTTTATTCTAGTTTTTCGATTCGTTTCAAGATTTATGAGTTTAGACGGTAAAATATTCTTTTACGGGTTCTAACCAAGGTTCAAATGGGTTTTTTACGGGTTCTTGTTCGATTATTGTTCGCGAAAACGGGACGTTTTATGTTACAGTTGTTCCTTCTTCGTATCGATACTTATACCAATAAAACTCTGTGAAAGTTAAAGCTTTATTTAACGTTATTTTTGAAGCTAGAATGAATTCCGTGACGATTGTTGCGCGATTGCCGACACAATAATGCTTCTTAATTTTAATATTATAGCATACTATTAATAATAGAGTATGAATAAAATCTCAATTAGCAAAATCAAATTTGCGAGAAAGCCTCTCAGGCCCGCGAAGCGGCCTGAGAGGGGGAGGCCCCGGGGGAGGCCCCGGGCCGCGAAGCGGCCCGGTGGCCGACGCCGTGGAGCGGACGAGGCGCGAAGCGCCGAGGCCGCGTAGCGGCTACGGGCCGAAGGCCCGTATTTAATTCTCCTCATTTATACCGTTGTTACATTGGAAAAGTAAGTGTTTTTACTTTTCCTCATTTATACCGTTGCTACATTGGAAAAGTAAGTGTTTTTAATTCTCCTCATTTATACCATTGTTACATTGGAAAAGTAAGTGTTTTTACTTCTCATTTATACCGTTGCTACATTGGAAAAGTAAGTGTTTTTACTAAAAATCCGAAACAGAGATTTCAACATGATTATCCGTAACAGGTGTTTTAGATACCTCCTGAGTAGTTTTCATCAAGATGTCTGAATGTATATGTGTGTATCTGTTATCATCGTCTGTCCCAGTGGTACAACTTGCTGACATGAGCTTATCTTGAATAATAACTAGAGTAAAAAATATCTTGTCAAATTAATATACCAAAATTACTAGGGGGTAAGTAAATAAATAAATAAAATAAATTATTAAATAATATATAAAATATGTATTACTTATATTTAGGAGGAAATATCCAGAAAATGGGAAAACAAAATACTGACGAGCTTATATTTGATCTTTTTCTAGAGTTCAGCATAAATCATAACAAATTAACAATGACATGGATGTTTACAGAGAGAAGATTGAAAAGACTAAAATATGACAAAAATCGGATTCGCTATACGCTCATCCTCCGGACTCGCTTCACTCGTTCTCAGATAGTAAATAAATTCGTTTTAATTCTAGCGGACACACATCCAGTCACTGACCTCGCTCTATGCTGCTTAAATATGATAATTTAACAAAAATCGTAGTAATACCTATACGTACTTGCAGTATTGAAACGAAACATATTAGTATACTTATTTATTACACAGTGGGACATATCAACTTGAACCAAATTTTAACTCAATTGCATTACTTTTATACTATTTTTTAAAACCTGTAATACAAGTCATTCGTCTGCCTCCGTGGCCGTGATCATATAAGCAATCGATATCGGCACGGGAGAACCGGGGTTCGCAGCCCGGGCCATGCTCTAAGGTTATATAAATAGTATTTGTATTAACAAGATTTCGCCAACTTTAATTGATACTTAGAGTATAGTAGACGCAACCCACCTGAGGTTGTTCCCGCAGAGTGAATACCCTGATGAATACCCTAAAACGGGAATATTATTTTATACAAGTCATTCAATAAAAATTAAACTAATGCTGGTAATGAGATGAAGCTTGACACATATGGTGTCTCGTATAAGTCTACATGCGTGCCGAATTTCATATCGATAAAATCATTTTTCCGTGCTTTATGAATTCCGGTTAATGACGTCATAAATAGGCACAAACTAGACCTAAAGATTAAATTTTGTACCAAGTTTTACCTTTATAGCATATACACTCTGGAAGCTAATATGCTAACAGACACATAAAGAAAATAACTTTGCGAAAACCACTCAAGTGGTCTTAAAAACACATGAAACGGAGAATTCAGGTGTAATCATGGTTTTGAATTTTTTGGCAAGCACAATACTTTTCCTCCATACCTACGGTATAAATGAGGAAAAGTGAAAAAGGTGGTAATATGGTTACTAAGTAATTTATAATGTGGTGCTTAGAAAAGAATGACAACTGAGTACTACAAGATGCACGTGTGTCTACGTGATCGTCTAAGCACTCGATTTCGCCACTAGAGGTCTTTAGCCCGGGCTAAACACCTTAGCTTTAGGGTTTAGCCCGGGGTACCCCCTAAGTTTTACATAAATAGTATCTGCAGCAAAAAGATTTCGCCTAGCTTTATTGCTACTTGGAGGTAGTGGATGCGAACCACCTGAGGTTGTTCTAGTAGGGTATATACTCTGATAGATCGAAACGCCCATTATTTATTCTACTTAAGTTTCATTACCATTGGATTAACCGTATTAGCTGTTGCGTGTTTACAAGAATTGTGTACATCCAAACACTCCTACATACAGACATAATTTATTTTCGATTTTTGGGATCTGCAGGTGCCAAAACGAAGAAAATTTATAAAAAAAAGTGGGTGTTACATTTTATGCTCATACAACGCTTCCGTCCTTTTAGGAGGAAAGGAAACAAAATCTGAATAAATACTAACACCTTTTTACAGTCTATTGTTTAGTTTAAAAATCTTGACAGTTTAGACACCAATGATTCTTAAAAAAAATCCCTGCAAGAAGTGAGCTTGAAAAAACTATGTAAACAAATCAGGTTATTTTACCCGTATTTTCTTGGCGATGCGACATTTTTTTTGTGTAGTTTTATTTTAAAGTATGATAAGATTAATTTGAAAGTAGTTTTCAAAACGATGTAATCAAAAGAAGAACCACAAACAAAGTGAACGATTGCCGGGAAGAAGGGTTTTCCCCTACAGCGGTTATAGTGGTAGGGATTTTTTTTTTTTAAGTGAGAGGTTGGCAGCGTCTTCTCTACGCATTTATTTTTTACATTCATTAAAAAGTATTATCCCTGCTCAAAGAGGCAATTGACAGTGGTAGCAGTGACAAAAGCAATTGCAGGAGAGATAAAAGTGATACAATTAAAGAACAGTAGAAAATATGAACGGGTTAGACTAAACCGCAATAACTTCAAACTGATTAAAACTGAATTAATTGAATACAGGCGTTGTAGAAAGTTTTGAGCAACAGTTGCCATAAGGAATCAATAAGCGATAGACTGAGAGCCAGACTAAGCTGAGATGGCTTACTATAAAGGAAATCAGTCTTTATAGATTTCTTCACTAACCAAGGAATCTCGAATATTAGGTTGTATCAGTACTACGTCACGTGATAAAAACTACTCCTTTTTTAGATGTTCAAAGGAAAATCGGCGTAAAGAAAGACAAGAATACACAATCACTTTGTTTTATTTTTTACTTTTCCTCTTTCACATCAGGTTTATAGGAAAATTAATATGTTAGCAAATAAATCCGAAACCGGAAAGTTATCTGAATTATCAGTTTCATGTGTTTTAAGACCTCGTAAGTGATTTTCACAAAGTTGTCTGTCTATATATATGAGATCATAAAAGTTTAGTAGGATCGAGCGTGGTAAGAGCCAGGATGGGTAACTGCTGGGAAGGAAAGGACGAGTCCGAAGACGTGTTACAGAATAAATATGGTAATTTTTATATTCAACGGACAAGCGAAATAATTTCATAATTCAGATGTAATCCCAGTGTCAGATATTTTTGCAAACACAATACTTTTCTATATGTAAAATAATGAAGACTTGATTTTTTTGAAAAAAAAAAATGTTTTTTTACTTATATTACTGTATACTTACTAACTATACTTATACCTAACTATATATACATAACTATACTGTACAATACTATACATTATATATCATTACAATTTACGAAGACTGCAGCCTATAATAGGCTGCATCTTTAGTAAATCTGCAATTTAGTAAATTAATCAATGATGACTGGTGGCATGACAAATGGATCAACAAGAAAAGGAATGAAGACAATTTGTCTACTGCACATTCTCAGCTCAAAACTATTAAAAATGATATTGTCCAACATATACAATATATTTACTTAAAAAAGAAAAAATACTTCAATAGGATTTATTTAATATATTTTTATTTACATAGAGTAAAACCAAGTCTAAACGGAAAAATGTAATATCCTGTATATAATATATTATACATGTAATATAGATTAAAAGGAAAAGATGATACTTCCAGTAAAAAATTATTCTCGCACAATTATATTGTGCTAACTATTCATGTTTTGCAAAACTCGGTGGTATCAAATGATATATGTTTTGCTTGTCATGCATGATGACGGTAAGAGGCACCGAACGTCTCTGGTAAACCACTTCACATTATATTCTTCGGAATTAATTGTAGGTTAGAGTGAGTTCTGGCTCTGTCGGCACCATGATGAGTTAGACGTAACGAAACAGAGTGGGACATGACATTATGTCGAGCCATTAATGATGTCGAATGATGGGAACAGTTCCCAGATGTAGCATTGCATTTTTCTTGTTACATTTCCTGGGTGTCTCTCGCATAATTATATTGTGTCAACTATTCATGTTTTGCAAAAATCGGTAGTATCAAATGATATATGTTAAAAATGACATTGTACAACATATAAAATATATTCACTTATAAAAGAAAGATGCTTCAATAGGATATTGTATAGGGTAAAACCAAGTCTAAACGGAAAAATGTAATATCCTGTATATAATATATTACACACGTAATTTACATTAGAGGGAAAATATTATACTTCCAGTAAAAAATTATTACACTTTATTACAGTGCATTTGACGCCACTGAGTTTATAATAAAATTATCGAAAGTACTCAATTTAGTTATAAAGATCTTGCTCGTAGTCGCTGGCTGAGAACAGAGTATATATTGGCTTTTAGGCTACTCCCTATGTTACTGTGTGCTCTCGGAGAGATAGCCTCAGGGGTTCTGTTTTTCAGGTTCCTCAGGGATGTAATAAGACTGTTTCACAAATACCTAAAGGTAATGTTGCAGTCAGTAGTCAGTAATGAAAAAACTCAAAGGTATATTATCAACAATCTCCAGCCCAACTTACAGCGAGGTTCAGCAGCCTCTGCTGTGCTCAGTAAGCAGGTAGCTGACCTTAATATGAGCATTGGCGTGGTACAAGAGCCCTTTGACTTTAGAGGTCAAGTGAGGGGGCAAGGTATCACTGGTGGTACCTTGTTGTGCACTACTGGCGAAAGGCTAAGTCTTTAGAATTTTGACAAGAAATACAAAAGGATCTCTGGTACCTGGGTTTTGTCAAAGAGATGTAGTAGCAGTGAGATTAGACAGGAGTCAGTTTGGTAATTAGATAGGAGGACGCAGTCTTGTGTCCCTCGTACGCCATATGACTCTCCTTTACCTTCGTCTTCAAATGCATTAGTACATCTAGTTCGCTATTGTAATGATCGTGGTTTCTCTCTTCTGGTTGGCTCAGCACAAAACTATACTTGCTAAACCGCAGAGCTGTTCCAACCTAATTTACGGTCAGGAAGAAAGAGGTAATAGATATCTCTTTCAGAACCCAGGACTTGCTGTAAAGGGTGAAAGAGTGGCGTGTGATTTAAAACTAAAGCTCAATTTAAAGACTAGACAAGACTTACCAACGCTAAAAACTTTCTCTTCTTTTGCGCAAAGACATGCATTTTTTAAAGCCAGAAACGTATTTAATACAATTCCACCAGAAATAAAAGTAATCAAACCTGTGCATGAATTTAAGAAGGAAGTGGATAAATGGATAAGAGAAAGCTCCCAGTAAATTCAAATTTTATACTTATTTTATCACTATTCTATTTGTTTTATAGATCAAAATAATATTTAATACATTATTTTTTTTTTTATTTATTAAATTGTTACTTTTATTTTTATTTTTGAACTTAGTAATTAGGTATTATAGTAAATAAAAAAATAAATAAAAAAATATATGTCACATCAAAACTAAAATAATACTAATTTGAAACATTATAAAGAATAACCAGAAAATTTTATAAATTGATTAAATAATAACACATAATTATTTATGTAGGACATAGAATTATTAGGTAATGTAAAAAAAAAAATAATATTTAATAACTAAAACTACATCTCCAGGTTCAAGCAGTATTTCTTTCTAGGGATGTAGAAAAGCAGCAGTTTTTCGTAAATTAAATTTATTGTTAATAAAATTATTCAAACAAAAAACAGAGCGATAAAATAAAAATGTAAAATGTATTTATTTTTACTTTATTTGTTATGTAATAATTTATGAAAAATATATTATTATTATTGTTATTATAGATATTATTTTACAATTTTTTAAAAACCGTATACAAGTCATTGGATAAAAATTTAACTAATGCTGATAATGAGATGAAAATTAGAACATGTGTTAGTCTTATATACGAAACATGCGTAGACAATCTCAACATGTTTCCACACACATGATAAAAAAACACTTAGGAGGCCGTAGAAACACACCTTAAACGGATAATTCAGGGGACACCCCCGTTTCAGATTTTCTTTGCTAACACAATTTTTTTCCTACAGAAAACTACATCATTCAACTATTAAAATAAATAAATATATTTACATATTTATATTCAAGAAGTTATAATACACGAAAAGCGAAAACCCCAAGAATTAACTGTAGTAAACTCTATTTGCATATTTCTCCTTAATCGCAAAATACGTTGTTTTAAATGTATACGCATATAATTACATATTAGTTATTCCAAATTTTTGTATTATGTTAATTCGCCTCTCGAAGGAAAACCGTTCTCCTAAATACATTTACATAAATATAACATTTAAATTTTTCTAAGGGATTAAAAACATAGAAAACCCTTTTTTAAGGTAAGCAGTTAAGTCAAGATTACGTAACATAAACATACTAACGTATGTATGTAACCAAATAACACTATCCTCATAACAGATACGAGAGAAAACATATTATCTTTAATTGTAATAATTTAAAAGTATTTAGCAAAAGCGTAATAATGATAATAAAAGTTATTATTTTGTGAATTTATTAATCTCTTAATTCACATTTTGTTTAGTGAAATGTTTATTAATTTTATTTAAAAAAAAATAAGATCGCAGGCTATTTTATTTTTTTTATTCAAAAGAAAATTAATTCTATGAGAGTTGAAAGTTTAAAAAAAGTTTTAATTCTTTTAAATTGTATTCTTTTCATTAAAAAGTACTGCAGCTGCCTTTTGTTTATTTTTAATTTGTTTTTTAAAGTTAAAATATTATAAGCGATCTTATAGTTATTATTTTTAGACATTTTTGGTTCTCTAGTTATTATATACCTGATCAGAATAAATTAAATTAATGCTATCTTGTCTTATAACTCCCACATGTAGAACTATATAAGCTTCTGCATATTTTAAACATTCAACGTTCAATATTTAAAACAGTCTACGTTAGTCTTTTCCTCATTTATGCCCTAGGCATATAGGGAAATTATTGTGTTTTCACTAAAAAATCGGAAACCAAGATTTCACCTGAATTATCCGTCTCAGGTGTTTTAAGACCAACTGATTTGTTTCCACAAATTGAGAGTCTGTATTTATGTATTTGAGTGTGTGAGAGAGAGTGTATGTGTATTTTTCAACTAGTGCAAATAATAATCACTGTCTCTTTTAGAGGCATAGTTTTTTTTATAAACATAATTATTTATAATTATGTGCATTTCCTTTAAAAGTGCTTGATGATTAATTAACTGCTCGAGTTATAAAGCATAAACCGGAACCTTAAGCAAGAAATGGGTCGTTAAGCACGTGGTTAAAATATACATTCCAAAGGAAATTCGTCCAACATGTGGAACACCGCGCCAGAATTTGTTTAGTTTAAAACTCCCTCACTCCGCAGAATTAATTTGTGTCAAGCACAGTTGTTTTAAAAGTTACAATAACGTTTTTAAGAATGTCACAAAACTTGTTCGTCCTAAGACTGCAATTGGACAATCTTAAACACTCCGAACAATACTATTAATTTGAGCATTAGCTGATATTGTGGTAGTTTGTAACTAAAAGCACTGCATACATAACAAAATGCTACTGATTAGAGGCATTCATGACCCCCAATACGTAGACATAGACATATATTACTAGAGGGGCTATAAATTCTATTGATATACTAAATATAAAGAACTTGATGAGTCTCATATCCAGATATATGTTAATACATTAATAGGCTTGAAATGTATTTTTTTGGGTTTCAAGGGCTCTGCGTAACCTCATTGTAACCTTCTCGAAGTCAGCTAAGGTTATTCTTAATCATTCGTAATCGGCTTCCTGGGCATTCTTTGTGTTTGTTATAGTATTATAGGAGTATTATATAAGCTACTGCAATTTGTATACTGTTAATTTGATTAATATTATTATTTTAAGATCGTCTGGTTACTCTTTTACTTTTCCTCATTTATATCGTAGGTATATAGAAAAAGTATAGTGTTTGCAAAAAATTTTATACTAAGATGTAACCAGAATTATTCGTTTCAGGAGTTTTTAAAGCCTCCTAAGTGGATTTCACAAAATTGTCTGTCTGTATTTGTGTATGTGTGTGTACAAAAATTAATCTGTAGGTGTAGTTGTGCTATTCGAAAATATTTTTTGACGTCATTAACCCGCACAAATTACGAAAATTCAAAAAACGCGAAAAAATATTGTAATCTGATTGAGATTTGTCACGCATATAGCTATTTATAATACTAATATATGTGCTAAGTTTTATTTCATTATCAGCTCTAGTTCAATTCTTATCAAATGAAAAGTGTACGTTTTTTAAAAAATTGTAAAAAATCAACAAATAATCAAATGAGTTGAAATTCGGTACAAGTGTACACCATTACGTGATACAAGTTTCGTTTCATTACGACATTAAATAAGTACAAAGTACATATGACAAGTATATCTAAGATTTTTGTTGGATTATAAAAGTTAAGCAGCATTGAGCGCGGTCAGTGCTGTATAGGTGACCGCTGAGAATGAACGTATTTACTATCTGAGGACGAGCGAAACGAGTCCGAAGAGGTGTTGCATTATTAATTTAACGAATTTTATATTGTGAGGACGAGCGAAGCGATTCCGAAGTTGGGAAGATGAGCGTAGCGAATCCGATGTGATGAGGAAAAGTTCCCAAGTAAGAACTTTGCAAAATATTCTATAGTGTCTATACTAAGTACTCCTTAATAATTTTTTTAAATGCTCCGTTTTAGTAATTTGTTTGAGTTTCGTCTTTCTGAACGCCAGTCCGTGAAGTCTTTGAGTTTCTAGTTAGTTGTTAGTTCGTGTTATATAGTCGGTGTGTGTTTTCTGGTTTGTATCCTGTTCAGGCAAGCTTAGTCAAATAGATGATGTATCGGGAGTATTTTCAGTCCCCGAAAATACTCGGGACTAATTTTATTCGGTTGAATTTTGATGTTTCAGAATCCTACCGATAGGGATTCTCTAGTACTAATTAATATATCTACTTATATTCATTAGTCTTTTTCACTATGTAGGTAAATAATGCGGGCTTAAATATTACAATGCTACCCCACCTAATGACAGAAGGAGGTAAAATTCAAATAAAAACCAAACCTAATAGCAATAGTTATATAATTATTTGAAAGATAATAAAAAATTACTATTAGGAGTACTGCATCACGAAAAAAGGTAGTAAATAAAAAGGTATACTATACTATTTTAGAGCTTAAATGATATGTTATATCATGAGTAGTTAAATTTAAAGGTCATGTGAGTCGAGTTGTAGCGGGTTTTTGAATATTTAAAACTGTTGCGATCCTTTTAACTTGCAACTCAGAGTAACCCTTCCTCGCTCCCCTCCACCCAAAACGTGCATGAGTTGTGTATAGAAGTTAAGCTCTTTATTTTATGTATGAATTGTCTTGGGTTAAAAGACCTAAAGAAGTTTATGGTTAGGCTGTTTTCAATGTTGCTGGGTATCACATGGGGTAAGAAATAAACCATGCTTAGGATTTTTGCAACATGACTAAAACTCGTGCTTATGAGGAAGCTATAACAGTTTAGCAGTTCTATGTATAGTGTGTGTCTGTATGTTTTATGTGTGTAAATGTTTTTATCAGGGAGGCCCCCTTTCCAAAAAATCTACCTCCCTTCACTATTCCCTCCCTTCACTCTTCCCTCTATGACCCCGACCTCATAAGCTCATTTTTTCTTTGAAAATCAGCTAATTAGCTAAAAACAACTATGTGATTGTAAAGCGATAACAGGGAAGTCCCCAGTACAAACCAGCCCGCAAAGAAACAACACCACAACGCTAAGAAATATGAAATGCTGTCCTGAGACTATGATAGCCACATTTGTAGCTCACGTCCTTTTGGACTCACGACACTTTAAACTTGTTCTCTATTTTATTTTTAATTTGGAATTTTTAAATTCAGAATAGCCGTCTTTGATTTACTATGGAGAAGCCTTGTTGGATTTACTTCAAAATATAATTAGTTGTCCTCTAGTAGGATTTAATTTTTATCTGAGGATTTAGGTCGCTCAAGCCGAATTGACCTTTAAAGCGATTGAATTTTTTTTAAAAAAGGTGTAACTTCATTTATAATCGACAAACTATAACATATATAATTAATGCCCAGCTCAGTCTGGCCGCTGGGGGTGGGAGTGATACCAATCGAAGTAGATATTAGACTAAAATTGGGTCTAAGAACTTACCAAATACTTAACTAATGAGCGCCAGGTTCTTTTAACCCACAAAGAGGGGGGATAAGAACCAACCCTCCAGAACTATTAAAAATGGATCTACATATGAATTATGATACGACATGGATAACTTAATCTAAGTACTCAATAAAATAGATTGTGTAAGTTGATAATTATAATTAAATCAGATTAAAAAAATAATAAAAATGACAATTCTTCTTACAATAAACAACTCTATAGTTTAAGACATACATTTTCCTATATTCTTTCAACGGATATAAAATCTCAGACTTAAGTTATTGAAATTAAGGTCTTACCTACCAATTTATGATAAATTTATACATGATTATTACATTGAACAATTAAATAGTAAAATTAGGTTATGAGGTTATTGGTGGGCGATGATGGTGAAATGGTTTAAAGAGATGTTCATACTAATTACATTTTTAATCACACATTGTTTATCCTCATCCAGACGTTTCTAACTTAACTTATGCCTCAACAGAAGTGCATCCTTGCCATCAGCCTAGGACTAGAACCCTATGTGACACAAAAACCAATTCAATTAGAGACATCGTAAATAAAACCTGTTTACAAGACTAGGAAAGTGAGAATTAGGGACAGTAAAATTTGCAATGTAAAAATATTTTAAGAAATCCTATGTATGAAATTTCAGTACACCTACCTTCAAAAGAAGGGCGTCCAAAGCACTTGTACAATAATCATCCAATTCAAAATAAAACGGATACTCCCTAAACTCAAGACTAACTTGATCAGAAACGCTGAACTTTGATAGTCAAAACTCAAAAAAAAGAACTTTTAAATTAATAAATTAAAATTAATTTACGGCCCTACGGCCGAAGCCGTCCCCACCGGGGCCTCGTGGAAATAAACCAAGAAAAGTCGGAAAAACCTTCTTCCACCTCATCAAAGACAGTGTTACCAACTAGATAAGCATATAAAATAAATCAAATAATAAATACATTCTAAATCGAGATTAAGTATTTAAAGAAAATTTCAAATTTATCAAAACTAAATTCTAATTAAAATTTTCTACCCAAAATATATCGTTACAAAACCAGATGGTTTTTTGAAACTTTAAGATCTAAATACTAGTGCATTTTATGAAAAATAAGCTTATTTGTCTTTGAATATTTGATAAAATGTAGGCGTCATTTTTTTTATAATTTCTTCTTTTCATATCATAGGAAATAAGGAAGCAAAATGTGTAAGCATAATTAATTATGAATTATTTTAAAAATGAGGATCATTTTCAATTAGCTAATATTCTTTTTAACAAAGAGTTTTTTTGATGAAAATGGCGGTGTGAAAACATAAATAATTAAATAAATAAAATCAATAACACCTAATATTTTACGGATCTGATATGATTTTATTTTTGATATCTCATTAAAAGAATTATTTATACTCGGTGTTTCAGCAGTAAATTGTTATTAGATGTAGTAATGGGGTTTAGCGTTAGTGTAAGTATTAGTAGAGGAGGGGGCGGAGTTAATTTTCCACGAGAGAAAATATGAGTGGTGGGGGTTGGGGAGGAGTTGTAGTAAAAAAGTGCCTGTTGATGAAAGTTAGCGTGCAGACACCTAACTGATTTCTATCTTAGTAATCAGCACGAAAAGCCTCCCTAACCCCTTCCATAAGCTCCTAAA
This sequence comes from Microvelia longipes, assembly GCA_018340805.1. Taxonomy (NCBI): domain Eukaryota; kingdom Metazoa; phylum Arthropoda; class Insecta; order Hemiptera; family Veliidae; genus Microvelia; species Microvelia longipes. Next base: position 24,363,395 of record JACMZG010000022.1, read on the forward strand.
CAGAAAAGAAGTTTCATAAAAGAAAACAAAATAAAACGAAGCTTGGAAAAAAGATGGTAGTAAAAACTCCACCCTCTGGTCTAGAACTCACTCTTCTACACCTCTAACCCAATTATTCTAAACTCGGGTAAAAAAATAAACATCAATAAATAGTCAAATAGCATGGCTACAACGCTTTTATCTTCGTAAATATAATTGAAAATTAAGCAGCTCTCACAAAAAAACGCATTATAATTTACACAGCATTTATAATCTGCATTCAATAAACAGGTTTATTCTTACCGTTTAATTTATTAATTAGTAATATTTGACTAAGACTTTCTAAAAATTACATTTTTTTAATACTATCTAAATGATTTTAGACGGCTTCAAAATAATTTTGATACTTAATAAAAATTTAAAAATCGGGCACGGGGTATCTCGGAACTTATCCTCAATACATTGGATTCGCTACGCTCATCCTCCCAACTTTGAGCTCGCTTCCCTCAGAATGTACAATTCGTTAAATTTATACTGTCCATCTTTATATATTACATATCCATATGCTATTACTTTTGCCCATCCTTGTATATTACATATCCATATTATATACTATTACTTTCGTCCATATAGAATTGTAATATCACAAGTAATAATGTTTAGATATGATCATTGCGTCAGCCAAATAGTAAGATTCCAGGTTAATCCAGTCAAAGATACAAAGGGGTAGAAAATGCTCCGAATTGCTACGAGAAAAGAGTGTACGTTAGTCCAAGGCTTGGATATGAAACTTGTACCTTATAAAGCAAGACTTGGCTCGGGCACCGCCGTGCCCCCGGATATATATATATATATATATATTATATATATATATATATATATATATATATATATATATATATATATATATATATATATTATTTGTCAAAATCTACTCATTGTAATTTCTGTAACCTATCATGATTAATAACTGTTGTAGAGATGTTTATTTCCTGCATAACGTAGTGCAAAAGTTTTCACCATTTCATAAACGGCGACAGAAATATCGTTAGAAAACATTCATAGGATAGGGATGTTTCGCTTGTGTATGGAAAATATAATATGCTTCTAGAAAAGTTGAGTGAAAAATGACTCAGGATATGAAAAATTATGCTCTCATCTTAAGAGCCTTATTTATAACTCATGCCGCTAATTTATACAATAATAAATACATCAATTTTCCCTTTTTTCTTTTGAATTTTTTTAAGGACGATTTTTCATTTGATACTATCGAGTTTACAAAACATGAATAGGTTTTTACTTTTCCTCGCTCACTATACTATATATTAATATATATATATTATATATATATATATATATATATATATATATATATTATATATATATATATTATTATAATTAATATATATATATATATATATATATATATATATATATGATAAGTTATGTTTTCACTCTAAATATCTAAAACTTTGATTTCAGGAATTTAAAGATGTTAACAGTGATTTTCATAATGATTTCTGTCTTATCCGTAAGTGCGGATGCATATCTGTGGCACGCTTACCTTCCGCTGTACTTCAACAGCAGATTAATTTTTGTGACAGCTTAACTCCTGTCACAAAAATCAATCTTTACGCCCATATTGATAAGTCATTCGATATTTTTAAAAAATCGGATTCGGGGTACCACTGAACTTACTCTCATCACATCGGATTCGCTACGCTACTCCGGACTCGTTTCGCTCGTCCTCAGATAATACAAGGCGGTGAATTTATATTGCAACAAATCTTCGGAATCACTTCGCTCGTCCTCAGATAGTAAATACATAGGTTTCATTCCCAGCGGTCACCCATCCAGGCACTGACCACGCTTGATACTGTTCAACTTTTACGATATACTTTCTCGTGTTGAAACGCAACTTGGTGTACTTATTTATTATAGGTATGCTTTATAAATATTACGTAAATTTTTCTGAGTTTTATGATTTTTATGACAGTTAATATTGCGGGTAAGAAACGTCATAAAACTTTTTTTTAAATCAAAACTACACTAATAGACTGATTTTTGTACTAAGTTTTAATTCTCAAACATAAATACACTGGAAGCTACGATGATAACAGACAGATAACTTGTGAAAAACCACTTAGGGGGCCTTGAAATCACGTGAAACGGATAATTCAGGTGACATCGATTTCGGATTTTTACTTTTCCTATAAAAGGATACTTTTATATATTATGGGATATTATTCCTAAATATTATTATATTTAGGATACTTTTCATATATACCAACGATATAATTTAGGAAATGTGAAAATGGTTCGCTAAATACAAGAGAAACATTATAAGAATAATTAATAATTCTAAACAACATATTTTACGAAATAACAACAACGAGAACGCGAGACGATCAGAGGGAACACACCCTAATTAATACACCCTTATTACAGCGAGAACGCGAGACGATCACAGGGAACACACCCTTATTAATACACCCTTATAACAGCGAGAACGCGAGACGATCACAGGGAACACACCCTAATTAATACACCCTTATACAGCGAGAACGCAGACGATCAGAGGGAACACACCCTTATTAATACACCCTTATAACAGCGAGAACGCGAGACGATCACAGGGAACACACCCTTATTACAGCGAGATCGCAGACGATCAGAGGGGAACACCTTATTAATACCCTTTACAGCGAGAACGCGAGACGATCACAGGAACACCCCTTATTACAGCGAGAACGCGAGACGATCACAGGGAACACACCCTCATTACAGCGAATAAATTATAAAAATGTATTTTATTCTAACAGATTAAATTTGTTTGTTAACCCGATAAAGCAGTATACTTAAAATAAATCAAACTTACTATTTATCATTCAAATGAGCAAAAGGACCAACAAAGGAAATTATGACTCACCTGCAATCAGAATAAAAAATAATTATAAAACTTTAAATGATACTAGGTGTCTTTGGTGCTAGTGTATCTAAACAGTTGATACACCAAGAAATTTTGAAAGAGAAGATTTCTCTCATGAGGAAGTCAATGAATGTCTAAATTTGGCAGAAAATTTTTCGATAGACCTCACCAACTTTAAAATGTAATTTTCCTTGAACTGAAGAGATTGGAATAAGGTATCGTAAAAATGTATTGTTTTGTCCTGCATTTATAGGGATTGAACTCAATGACTCTTAATAAAACAATCAGTTTACACAAATTATTGTTCATGAAGAATCACCAACTGTTTGATAAGAATATACAGAGACCGATTTTGGCTTAATGACATCATCAGCAGTCGGGGCAACACTCAAGTTCTCGCTATACTAGTGAATATTCGATAAATAAATTAATAAAGAGGGCTTAACGTGCTCGTTGAAACTAGAAAAGGAAACTTGACCTCTACTCTCGCAGCATACCAAAGTATTCCGAATATTTCCAAGCTTCTTCCGGGCTAGAAAATTATTTTATTTTATGATATAGGACTTCGAAAACCAGACCATTTGATAAATATTAGCATCACTAGGTACAGCACAGTTCTGTGAAATATAAAAAGTAAACACCCTATAAATTGCTCGAGAGAACCACAGGAAGAATTACCTGGGGAAATCATCAATGGTACTACAAATTGATGAAATCTCTACAACTAAGCTGTCACTCTAATATTACGCCAATGAGTCTAAATCATCAGCATGCTGAAAGAACCCGAACTCTCTCTGCAGAGTAAGTATCCCACTTATCAAATATACCTTCCGGACGATTACATGGTATCAATTAGATACCATGTAACACCTTTTGATTCAATCTATGATAAAAACACAAATTAAATTCAAATTGTGATATCGATAATAAGTGCAATCTAATCCCCAGGCTGGACCTTCCTAGTCACCAATCATAATAATATTTACTCTAGAATCCGTCACGAAATACTTTACTTCCAGCCCCAAAAACCCATCTTCTTCTAAGAAAAATGAGAAAAAAACAAAAGATTTTCTTTTATTTCCAGACGACATTGTTTTACAAAGAAGTTACTTATTATTTTGACTCATTGCCAGAACATTACCACTTCAAGTTTAACAAAGAAAAAGGCGACCCATTAAAAAAGTCCCTTAAGTAAAGAATAGACGTGTTTTAAGTAGAGCCAAGTGTTAAGGGGGCGAAAATATCAAGCTCTTTCAGGGCCCTAAAATGTTTTCCCCAACTTTCTGTATTTATGAGAATCATAATATTCCCTTCTATGTTGTATCATAATTTTATGATATCGGTTTATCAATAACACAACCTTCCATTTAAATGCAGGTTCTATTGCTTACATTAAAATTTACAAAAGAAGGATTAAATATGTCAATAGATAAACATAAAGTTGTACATCATTAACACAAAAGAGTTTTAGCTCTAAAGCATTTAAGCGATATTTCATAATAATTTAAAGGCTACATGTTTTGAAAACACAACCTTATACTCAAAATTTATTTAACATAACCCTAAGCTAAGTACGAACTAACTTTCATGTGCGATGGGTCCTTCGAAAATCTCTGTATATTTTACACAAGCAATAGATGTCATCATTAAGGCGTATAAGTAATGGTTGTAGCGAAAGTAATTAATGCTTTCAACAACATTCTACATTCTTAGCGAATTTCCTTTGGAAAATTTCGCCAATAGGATAGGCGTCATGGCAGTAGTTGAACCTTACTTACTTCTGAACACGGTGTTACCCGTGGTGTAGTGGTTAAGGTACGCGGCCAATACACAGAATGAATGGGCTTTTAAACTTCCGAGTTTATTTAGTCATGGGTTCAATCCCAGCACAGGCCTCTGGGATTTTTATGAGAGGGATAAAAATTCTGCGTACCACGTCCTTTAGAAGGGACGTAAAGCCGTTGGTCTCGAGCCTATGCGTTGTCAGGTACTTGTTAAAGATCCCATACCCTAAATGAAACTGGGTATATAGGCAAAATTTAGGACCCTCATAGTAGATTCATTATAATACTATAGTGTGTCTGCCTTGTAGTTTAAAATGTATGATGTATGAATGAGGTTTGGTTTAACAGCGAGGGCACGTGTTGATCCACGTTTTCACTAGACTATAAGTTGTGAAAATATGAATGATTGCTTGAAAAAAGGCACGAGAGAAACCATAGAAATCCACGACTCTTCTGTCTAGATTAGATGAAATATACCTACACTTCAAATTAAAAGGAGTAGAACACTATCTTAAGGGGCTGGCAAAAAGGGCCCAACAACGTGGCCTACTTGCCTGGTAGTTACTACCAAACCCCCTTCCCATATTACTACTACTTCTTTTAAACACGTTATCTTTCGAACAGAATAATATTTTTATATCAAACTTGGTACAAACATCAACCTTGGGTAGGACACGAACCCTACTGAAAACCAGATTTTTGTGGCGTCATTAACTCAGTTTTTGAATAAGCCAAATTTTCAAAAAATCGGCAAAATTCAGGGTTAATATTTTTCGCCACGAAAAAGGTCATTATTTATGTTTTTAGGACACTGAATCGGATGTAACCGGTCCGAAGACGATATGATCGCTTTAAGTGACCAAAAAGGCGAAAAATCATAATACATTAGCGGAAACTAAAATTATGGTTGATAAAAAATAAATTTAGAGTAGGGTGTCTTTTTCTAGCCAAAAGTAAAAAAAACTGGGGATCAATTACCAGAAAACTTAAAAATACCGACCGGTAGACCACATATTTCAAGAGGGGAGTCCTTTTCAATGTTTTCGGGCCTGTGAGTTAAATGAGTTTGGTCTGGAGTCGATACGAGCACTCAAAGCCAGGTTTTACCAGGGTTCGAATCCTGGTAGGTTCGAATTTATTTCAAATATATATTCCAATATATAGTTTTACAATATATTTCTTATATATCTTCTTTCGGTCCGCATTTCCTTTGAAATGCGTGTTATTCCCGTGCCTAAAATCCATTTCTCATTTAAGGGTCCGGTTTATGCTTTATAACAAGACGAGTTACTCAATTATTAAGCAGATTCATAACTCATTTTTTCTGCATTTTAGTGAGCATTAAACTAGTGCAAATAATGGTGTGCCATGCCACTTTAAGGCATGGTTTTGTATAACCATAATTATGCGCATTTCCTTTAAAAAATATAGAAAAAATAGTAATGAGTAGTCCTTGATAATGGAGAAACTGCTTAAAGTTACAAAATTTAAACCGGATCCTTAAGCAAGAAATGAATTGTTAAGCACGGAAACACGCATTCCAAAGGAAATTCGCCCGACCATCGCGCCAGAATTTTAATTTCTAAGTCGCTTTGAGCTTCATTATTTTATAAGCTTTTTATTTACACCATAATATTACATATTTTATGAAACCTTTAAACTCCAATTTGTCTATTTATCTATCTTGAGATGCTGCACTAAAGCTCAAGATTATTACTCAGCAATAAACTTTTATACTTCTTTACGGTTCGACTTTTACTGCTTCAATTTTACTATTGTGATTAAATTTTAATCAAATATGGGTTTATTGCCCTCTTTTATAAAGAAAAATATGTTTTATACTTATTTCGATAGTGTCTGCTTAAAAGAGAAAACAAATCAATCTAAGATAGAACTGCTACAAAATTAATATGCAATAACGAAACTTCGTAGATATTAATTTCTTATCAAACAGATTTTTCGTACAGTAATACTTAATATGTATTCAATATATTCTACATGAAAAATTAAAGATTCGCCAACATTAAACCCTAAAAATCATGGTCAACTACCAATGGCACATAACAAGTTCTTAAATAAATGAGTTCTTAAATTCATTAAATGTAGTATACTTTTAAATAAAAATATATTTGGCAAACATGCATCTCTCCCATTAATTTTAAATAAACAAACTCAAACCAAGAATAATATACTAATTTTATACACTTAAAACTTGTTTAAATTAAAAATTTCATCGAAAACTAACTCGGTATTTGGTTAAAATTGATTGATGTATAGTTTTCCTAATCGACAACTATTGGTGGTTAGAAAAACTGTACATCATATTTTTTCATTTTATCGCCCATAAAGCTTTACGGTCAAGAGTGAAACTAAGGTATAGGTGTATACTCTACAGAGAGCATATTCGCATAATATCCACTGCAAAGCAGTTTTTATTTTCCAGCTAGCCTATCTCTACATTGTCTGACAATATCTGGCATGATTTATGCCACGTATATGTCATCGTTTGTAGTAGATTTATACGTCATAAAATTCATTCCGAAGAGGGACAAAAAAGTATTTTTAACCCCCGTTTTTCAGGACTGTACTCAATTGTCATCGACACGAATTGTTCTATATAGCTTTTCCATCTCTAACTCATATTTTTCCTTCCATTGTGTCAATTAGAAAAACAAATCGGGTGCAGGTTACCTCGGGACGTTTGCTAACTACTTTAGCCCCCCCCCCCCCCCCGCTCGTCTTCAGAATTTTATAGTGGCGAAAGCCTTAAGGTTGTTTAACTTCGGTTTCACAAAGCTTGACTTAAGAGTGTCTCTATCGACTGCGGACCAAAGTCATTCAATTTAGCTATCCTAAAAGCATAAAAAGGTCCTTTTCCTGGCGTTAAATAGTAAACCCTAATTTTTCGAAAATATTACATACTCAACGAACCGGGTTAATGACGTCATAAATGCCTGGTGTTCAATAGGATTCGTGTAAACAAATTTTGATTTAAAAATATTATTTCGTTTGAAAGAAAAATTCAGCATCCTCAATATAAATATATGTCTCCTCAAAAAATATATATGTTTCTGCCCTATGGTTTCGGAGCAGAAAAGCTTAGTAAGGCAATGTTTTAATATGAAGCTATAGAAACTTAAAGAAAAAATCGCGGGTCTCCTGTGTATAAGACGCCAAATGCCTACCACACTAGGACTCTTAAGACAAAACACTATTTTAGTTAGCAAAAAGGGCCCAACAGTGTGACCTACTTGATAAGTGAACTCACCTCTCCCTAATTACTACCACTATCCGTTCAAAAACGGGTTTACAAGGATTCGTTGAGGGGGTTCACTATCACCTCGTAAGCCACCACATTAGCGAATTTATTTCAAAGAAAATTCCGATAATTTTATCCTTGATCTATACGCAGTGTTATTTATTTTATACATAGCCGCGTCCTATTCATAAAAGATTCTGTACCCTCAGTAGAGGCGACTTTAAAAACAAATATTGTGCACACTTGATCGTTTAAACACCATAATATAGTAGAGTTATAATACTCAGAAGTGGTGATTTATAATGAATAGAGAAAATAGTTTAAAACTCAATTAATAGTATATTATGCTACTAGGCAGCAAAATGGAATTTTGCAGACGAGTTTTATAAATTTGCCCCCGAGCCGAAGGCGAGGGAAGGCTATGGAAATTACCTGCAGAGGCGTAAGCCGAGGCAGGTAATTAATAGCACGAGTCTGCAATGTTTCCTTTGCTGCATAGTAGCATATACTATTTTATCTACTAACGGCAGAAAAAATACACAAGAGATTATTTTAAATACTTGCTGCGAGATTTTACAGGCAGTAAAGACTGCTTTGAAGTAGATGCAACGCTGACAATATCAGGTGAAGTGTGGTCCAATAACTCGTCAATGTCAACAATGTTTGTATCTTTATTCACTTCACTGTTGTTCTCACTCAACTTAACTTTAGTTTACAGATTTAGTTTTTGATAACGTTCTATTTTTGTAACTTATATACTTAAACTAAATAAACAACATGAAATACAAAATCTGACGCCTTAAACATTAAAAATCTGTCGATTCATAACAGCTGGTAAATAATTTAATTTTTTTGAGGTAGTAGTAATTGAGCACTTTATTGGACCGTTTTTAGGGATGAGAAGCCAATCATTATTGTACTAGGAGGTTTTAGTACTTTTCACTCCTAGGACAATAATGAATGTAAAAAAACTCCTAGGACGTAAAAGTAATTCATATGTTGCCGCATTACTGTAATGTAGCGTGTTCAAAAAACAATCTGTGTTAAACCTTATGAGTTTTCTTTAAAAACGTTCATTTTGTTTCTGTTTTCGTTTTTAAAAGGTGTTCTAATTGACAATTTTTGTGTGTTTATTTGTAAAGCTTTTACATTTTTGAGTAAAAGTGTGAAGCTATGGATGAATTTAATGACGACGATAATATGGAGTTAATTGGACGTTTCTTTTTTTTCAATCAAGTATATCGCGCAGTTTAATGAGTGCTATTTTTTGATTTTTTAATGAGTGCTTTATTTAATGAGTGCTACCTCAAAAAAAATAGTGTATGCCATTCGGCTGAGAATGTCTTTATGTCTTGGCAATTTTTCCCGACTCGCTTCGCTCGTCGGTAAATCTAATTGCCGTGACATAAAGACACACTTCTCAGCCTTATGGCATAAATAAACTATTAATGCCAAAATTATCAGTGTTGCCAATTTGTTTTTAAAACATTATATATTATTAGATAAACAAATGTTAAACATTTAATAATAATATCGTAATTTTAAGTAATAATAAAGAAAGTTACATACTAGAAACAAGCTAGAATAAATCATAGTTTACAAAATAAAACAATACCGAAATTCACGCAATAATTTGTAAAATAATAAACTCCGCTCATTCATTTTCCCGCCTAGGGAGTTTGGACTTGTTTCCCATGTTATTTAAATGAGCCATAACTCCCTAGTACTTTTTTCATTACCAAAACATTTTTGTGTTTTTTGAAACATTTTTGCGTACTGTTTTTGAAATATTTTCCGTATTGTTTGACAGTGTAGGTAAATGACATTTTGCAGCTTAAAAACAGTCCAGTAATGGCTAATTTTGCTGCCGTGAGTAGATAAAATATATTTTAGAATTAATTAAATATAATATAAATAATAATAACGTAACAATGACGTATTAATGTAGCTTCTATGAAGACTAAATGGCGAATGGCACTGACTGCAGTCACACATGAGCCTTTTATAGATTAAGATTACAGATTACAAATGGATAATCTAATATCTAAGGTTACAAATATGATAAGCTTACATGATTCATCTATTGAGAGCTATAAAACTACTAAATAATATTATAAGTATAAATAACTATATAACTGTAGTATTACAGATAAAGGAGATTCAAAGCCAAAGTTTTCAATATCAGGGTAAGGAGAGTCTCGGAATTCATCTTAAATTAGATTTGCCTTAAGTACTCCATCCTACTGGAACTTGGAATAAAGTAATTTGGTTAATTTTTTAACCAAATTGCCAGTTTTCCCTATTTGACATCTTTGAAAGCTTGACGTATGACAGACAATTGTTCAGGCAACACAACTAAGGAACACCACTCCGATGTGAAATGCTGCCACTATAAAAAGGAACACAACACACGTACGAAAACATGATGTGTAAACAACATTAAACACCAGAAACATATGTATAACACTAGTTAAATTTCGAATAATTTGTAGTAAATTTATGCATTTTCCCAGGGAGGAAGAGTGAATAAATAAATATATATTTCATCCGAATTTTACATTGTTGGGATTAAATAAAAATAAGAAATGGACTCTATACCAGGCTTTAACACCTTAGATGCGAATAGCCCTAAAAAACCTTGGAATTGAAATCCTTTAACCTATACATGTGAATTCTTTAAATATTATTTGATGGTGTTGAAAAATTCCTACATCTGAATAACCTTATAATTTTCAGAAAGTGTTAAGAAAATTTGCTAATTGGTCCAACATGGATGCCATTCATATAATTTATATGCTTTTGAGAAAACAAAAATTGAAATGTATTTTTTCATACAATAAGACGTCTAGTAAAAATGTTGTCCTAATATAAATTACTTTAATGAATTCTAGGCTAATCTTAACTTCATTTTACAAAAAAAACATTTTAGTGGGTTAATGACGTCACAAATATTTCATAAACGATAGGGTTCGGGACATTAACAAGGTTGAATTTCGAACCAAATAAAAATTTAAATTTATTTTTGCATACCATAAGACGTCTAGTAGCATTTTTTTTTGTTCAACTAGAAATTATTGCAATATATTAATGATAATTCAAAATATGAGCACATTCCCATTTCGAGCAATACGTTATAAGGTGATATACTGAATCTTTTATAACATAGCTAATCTTAACTTCATTTTGCAAAAAATAAGAAAAAAGAAAAATATCTTTTTCGAAAAAGCAAACCTATACAGTAGCAACAATTGAATAGAAATGAGAAAAAAATTCTATCAATATCCCCTCTGCTCTATCTTACACTCTCCCTACCACCTCCACTCTTTCTAAAAGGAATAAAAACCTGTATAGTATTTCTCATACATTCCTCTAAGAAGTACCGATAAAGAGACAACAAAAGCAAAAGTATAAAGGAAGTAATTTTGTCAAAAAATATCCTTATACTTCTGTGTAGTTATTTCAACCAACCGAAAGAGCAATAACACGAATTGGCTTAATTTATCATTTTCTCTACTTCTCGAAACAGTTAATTAAATACGGGCCTTCGGCCCGTAGCCGCTACGCGGCCTCGGCCATCCGGGCCGCTTCGCGGCCCGGGGGCCTCCCTGTGGCAGCTTCGCGGCCACATTGTTGTTGTTTTGTATGATGTGTTGTTTCATTATTGTTCTTGTTACATGGCATTTTGCCATGTACCTAGCAAATTTTCACAGCCTCTCCACAAAGGCCCGCTTCGCGGGCTGAGAGGCTTCTCACAATTTGATTTTTATTAATACTTTATTATTAATAGTATGCTATAATATTAAGCTAACAAGCATTATAAAAAAAAATACATTCATGATTTTTGTTTTTTAAATAAAAATACGTTCCGTCACTTAGGATCATAGAATAAACAATATTAACATAGATGCTCACTCAAAGATTTTAAAAAAAATAGTTGATGGGATGCAGGAGGCTCAAGTAGTACAGTCTAGTGGTGACAGCGTGAAACTCACATATTTTTATTTCTGACATTTTATTTATTTATATTTATTCAACCAAACAACGAGCTGTTTAGGGCAGAGACTATAATACTTAAACAGTAAGACTGTCGACTCAATGGTGAGAAAATTTGGATTCCGGTTCGACTCTAGCGCGGCGGGGGGCCTACCTTTTTTAATTGAGTGGGCGTGTCTTGATTTCCCGCTTTTTGCCCACAGTCAGTTTGAAATTTAATTTTATACTCTGTATAGTTTTACTTCTAACTAACCCTACCACTTTTAATCTTACACAGAACGCTTCGATTATTTTTTAAGTTTTTCATTCAAGTAATTATTAATTAATTTGATTCAATTCAGGAATAATGAAATACGTGGCTAAGAGTTTAACCTGGTAGAAGATAGATTTTGGCATTTAAATGCAGCCTGTATTTTAATGACATCTACAAGATGCGCGCACCATGTGATTAAATGTAATTACCTGATAAAAATTCTAAATCAATAAATTAATTACATGAAATTTACACTTATCTGCCATCAGTAGGTTCTGGAAGTTTTAAAAAGGTTTCAATTTACTTTTAGTTTCTGAATTTTGAAATACAGAACATTGCAACGGCAAACCGTTTTTTGGAAAAATACATACAGGAAACAATCATTTTATAATATAATAAATGTAGCTGTCATAACAAAGAATTGCCCATGGTATTATAAATTTAAATATAAAAATATAATCAGTCATTTTTGGAAAGCTATTGGAGTTAGTTCATGAGTTGTCCGCACCGGTCCGCCGCAGCGCTATTTTAGTAGCTTGCGATAATCGAATCCAAACTTTTCTCATTTTAGTTAACCCCCCCTGGTTTGGTAATCAAGTCTTTCCATCCGCTTTTCAGCGCTAGAATGATGAGAGTCGATGGAATGAGTGATCCAAGAAAGCTCTATAAGAATTTTATAAATTGGTAAAAAGCGAAAAAAATTAATTTCTCACTCTTACTTCACCCATTCTGTCGTACCCCCTTGGATTTGAACCTCTAATGTCAGAGTTTCAATTTTTGTTTGTTTCCTTACTTATCCGTTTGCGCCAACCGAGATGTTATACTCAGATAGCAAATTTAAATGTTAAGTCTAAAAAAACTAAAAATGAATTATTGTTATTTTTTTAAGAAACGATGGTGCTGCTTCGCGTGAAGAGGCTCCCAAGTTTTATAAAAACAAAAAATACATCGCGAATACTACAGATACCAGAGACTATAAATACTTAAACAGTAAGACTGTCGACTCAATGGTGGAAATATTTGGATTCCGGTCGACACTAGCGCGGCGAGGAACCTACCTTTCAATTGAGTGGGCGTGTCTTGATTTCCGCTTTTTGCCCACAGTCAGTTTGAAAATTTTATACTTTGTATAGTTATTACTGTACCACTTTAATCTTACACAGAACGCTTCTGATTTATTTTTAAGTTTTTCATTCAAGTAATTTATTATATTTAATTGATTCAATTCAGGTAATAATGAAATAGTGGCTAAAGTTTACTCGTGGTAAAAGATAGATTTTGGCATTTAATGCAGGCTGTATTTTAATTACATTAAAATACATTAAAACATAATTAAATTAATTAGATGCGAACATGTAATTTAATGTAATTACCTGATAAAATCGACTAAATTAATAAATTAATTAAATGAAATTTACTTATCTGCCATCAGTAAGGTTCTCTGGAAGTTTTAAAAAAGGTTTCTTATTTACTTTTTAGTTTCTGATTTTCTTAAAATACAGAACATGCAACGGCGACCGTTTTTGTGAAAAATACATACAGAAAACAATCATTTTAATATAATAAAATGTAGCTGTCATAACCAAGAATTGCCATGGTATTTATAAATTTTAATATAAAAATGTAATCAGTCATTTTTGGAAAGCTTTTGGGGTTAGTTCATGAGTTGTCCGCACCGGTCCGCCGCAGCGCTATTTTAGTAGCTTGCGATAATCAATCCAAACTTTTCCATTTAAGTTAACCCCCCTGCAGCAACCATAGATCTTTGTTTTTATTTCATTTTATTTTACTAAACGATTGGCAACTGTTTGTTTTTAAAAAATACTACAGCACAATCTAGTAGAGAAATAGAGCAATATATTTTTACTACTAGCGCTATTTAAGACTCTAGTGATGAGGCCGCAAACTTAAATCATAAACACAAAACTTGTCAATTGAGTGTTCCTACTACACTCGGGAGTGAACCGAGGAGTGAGCCGCTTTACGGGCCTGCTTTGCTCGGGTGGTTTAGTGGAAGCCATTTTTGTCCTGTCTCTCTGGACAGCAGGCTTACCAGGATGGAGCAAGAGGTAGAGGTCCATCTTTTATACTACATCCCCACCCTCTAACACTACTAAAACCCAACACGATATCGTACGAGTCTTTGACCATAGACGTTACATATATACAAGATAATTTTATATGTATACTGTTTGCGCCATTTGTGATGGTTCGATTGAGCTGAAATTGGTCTTAATCGATTCAGCTAGCCGTCTGCCTAAACACGAATATACCTTGTTTTTAAAGCCATTTCAAGTTTCAAAACAATTTTTTTTCATGACGTCAAACTTTGATTGATACGTCATAATGTTTTTATAAAACCAATAGGCTCATAAACCTCCTTAACATCTTCGCGATTTGCAAAGTTTCGTTTCAATTTGAGAACGCCTTCGAGAGTTATCGTTCGCCATACGAAAGAGTAGAACTTTACATATATATATATATATATATATATATATATATATATATTATATATATATATATATATATTATTATATATATATATATATATATATTATATATATATATATATATAATATATATATATAATATTATTATATTATATATTATATATATATATATACATATATATATATATATATATATAAACTTTTTTCGGACATATTGTTTTGTTATCAGGAAGCCAATAGGAACCGATTCCGCTCACTCCCACTCTCAACTTCCGTCATCCGAACAACTCATAAGCGTCATTTCATTATGAATTCGCTTAAAAGAGTTTTTCCAATCAGTTTTGTTTTTATTTGATAAATTAAATTAATTATTTGAAACAAGGTTGACTTCAGTTCTACAATTATTTAAAGATGACCCAAAGGAGTTGAAATATATAGATTTCTTTCTAAATAATTGTAGAACTGAAGTCAACATTGTATTAAATAATTATGGAGTTCTACAAAAAAGATGTTTCACTAATTAACTAGGTTAAATTATTTTAGTTAAAAACAGTATCACCAATAAGTGAAACTTATCAACTTGCATTACTTTATTCCTCCATAGTAAAAAATTCTACTATTTCCACATTTTCATTAAGTAATAAAAAAATAAACCTTTTATTTGCAACTTATGTCGTACTTAATTATTGTTAATTTACCGTAAAGCATACGTCTCACACTATTCCTTTCTTTAAAAGTAATATTAATTCTGATGTAATTAATAATAATATTTTTTAATAAATTTAGTTTGTTAATTTTAGATGAATTTTTAAAGGTGATATTTTAGCTTTAAAAACCAAAATAACATCAAAGATAAATATTTCATAGCATTTTTTGTATATTTTTATGCATTTTAAGGAATAATTAAAAATTTAATTATTAAAAAAAATTAATTAGTAATAATTAAAATAATTAACAAGAAACCCATTTTAATTTAACTATAAAACTAAATTATCTGAAGCAAGTATAAATATGTAAGTATTAAGAAATGTTAAAAAGACGTTCATCATTTTACGAATTTTACAAATACTCATAAATGAAAATAAAACTAAATATCTGCCCTTTCCCCCTCCTTTTAGGACCCCAACCTTATAAGCTAGTTTTTCCTATGGAAATTCGTTAAAAAGCAACAAAATTATACTTGACTTTAATAAAAAAGTGAAAATATTCATCTGACTGGTTGGTGTAAAAAGGAAAATAAAAGTTCAACTTGGTTTGGTCAAAAGTTTAGGTTTATTTTCTTTAGGACAAGAAAAGTTTAAACTTTCTTTTTTTACAGTTAAAAAAATGAGGAAAAAATAAATGCAACAATTCTTCCACGTGTCAACTTGAAAATTAAATGAGACGAATTAAACTAATCTATCTTGACTGGATAGAGAAGTCCAATGATAAGAGTCAAAATATTTATTAGGAAAATAAGTGTGTCTTCATACAACTTGATATTAGGAAATTGCGAAAACATAATCTCGTCTTGAGATTATTCTTCGAAAGATAAAGAAAAACCTAAGGGGAAAGATAACTTCGATTTCTTTTACATAGGTTTCTATACAGGTTTAATTTCTTTAAAGGGTATAACATACGATGTAATTATAATTATAAAATGTTTAACCTAAAAAAAGATTAGGTACGGACCTAGGAACATTTATAAACTAAAGGTTGATTTTTGTACAAAGGTTCAACTCTCTAGCATAATCACATTCAGACGAAAAGCTGGGTAAAAACCCCTCAAAAAGGATTAAAATCATCTTAAACAAATAATTCAGGTGTAATCAGGTGAAATATCAGTTTCTGAGTTTTTATTTTAGACAAAATACTTTTCTTATATAAACAAATGTATTAAGGATATCTAGAGTATAAATGAGGAAAATTAATAAGTAGTTTAAAAAACGATTAACCGGAGTAGGGGTTAATAGACTGCTCTACATCCAGTACACCAGTTAGTGTTATTAGGCTACTCTACATATAGTACACCAGTTGTATGGAGTGGAAACGCTAGGCTATAATTAATAGGCTAAGGGAGCACCTTTGTTCCCCAGGGACCTTGCACTAACTATTGCGACAATTTAATGCAAAACATTAATTTTAATGTCATTTTAATTAAGGTAACCTTTAAAAAATAATATCATTAACTAAACCCAAATCAATATTTATATGAAACCTCCAAATTTTCTTTGAGAAAAAGAATTAAAAATAAACAAACAAAGTATTTTTAGTTCAACAAAATTTGTGTACGGGGTAACTCGGAACTTTTCCCAGCCACATCGAATTCGCAAGGCACATCCGAATAATTAATTTTTGTCCCAAGTTTCAACTCTCAAGCATAAATAAACTGGTAAATACGATGATAACACACTCACACAAACATACAGACAGAAAAACTTTTAAAAATCAGTCAGGAACTAATGCCTAAAACGCCTGAAACTGTTTATTAGGGTGTAATTCCAGTTTCGGACTTTTTGAAAAATTTAACATTTTTCCAATATACCTACGGTATAAATGAGGAAAAGTAAAAAATTATTAGTTAACAAAAACTTAACACATCTAAATTTAGCCGTATGGATAATAAATGCATGGCTACATTATAATTATTATTCAAAATTGTTAACTTAAAATTGCAAATAAAAAAAATTGTTCTAACACACAATCAAATATTTGTCAGCAAATAATACATTTATACATATCTATATGATTCCACTATAATTTGCAACTATACGCTGAACCAAAATAGGCAGAATTACAATAAATTTTACATAACTTCTTTTCTAACAACATACTAAAGTTTTATTTAACTTAAACAAAAATTTAAGATAAAAATATAAAACAAAAAGTTAAAAGCAACTAAATAAAAATTACAAAGTTGTAAAAAGGAAGCGTAGAATAAGTTAGAGGTATAGTAGAATCGCCATACGAAAGAGAAAGAATAAAGGATAATAGAAGTAAATAGAAATCACTGAATTCTTTATAAAAAGCTTTTAAGTTGGTATAGATTAGTAATCGAGCCGGGTAACTCGCTATCATGCAGTTCGGTGTGAATTGAGATAAATGTAATGGTCATATTTCGCATGTGTTGCGTGTATCAGTGTAGAGTGCCTAGTCGCTTGTGTTCTGAGGCGTGTATGGTGGGGTTTTTATTTGTTGTCCTTTTTTTTCTTCATATCTATACATTCTACCTTTTTCAACAATGGTAATTCTTTTCTTCCTATAATCTATACATCTACCCTTTTCAACAATGGTTATCTTTTCTTCTATAATCTATACATCTACCTTTTTCAACAATGGTAATCTTTTCTTCATAATCTATACATCTACCTTTTTTCAACAAATGGTTACTTTTTCTTCTATAACTATACATACCTTTTTCAACACATGGTATCTACCTTTTTTTCCTTACTATAATCTATACATCTACCTTTTTCAACAATGGTAATCTTTTCTTCTATAATCTATACATCTACCTTTTTCAACAATGGTTATCTTTTCTTCTATAATCTATACATCTACCTTTTTCAACAATAGGTTATCTTTTCTTCTATAATCTATACATCTACCTTTTTCAAAATAGGTATCCTTTCTACTATAATCTATACATCTACCTTTTTCAACAACAGTTGGGTCTTTTCTTCTGAAATCTATGCGCCTACCTTTTTCAACAACAATAAGATCATTTCTTCTGCAATCTATATGCCTACCTTTTTTAACAATGGTTATCTTTTCTTCTATAATCTATACATCTACCTTTTTCAACAATAGGTATCCTTTCTACTATAATCTATACATTTACCTTTTTCAACAACAGTTGGGTCTTTTTCTTCTGAAATCTATGCGCCTACCTTTTCAACAACAATAAGATTCATTTCTTCTGCAATCTATATGCCTACCTTTTTAACAATGGTTATCTTTCTTCTATAATCTATACATCTTCCTTTTTCAACAATAGGTATCCTTTCTACTATAATCTATACATCTACCTTTTTCAACAACAGTTGGGTCTTTTCTTCTGAAATCTATGCCCTACCTTTTTCAAACAACAATAAGATCATTTTCTTGCAATCTATATGCCTACCTTTTTTAAAAATAGTTATCTTTCTTCTATAATCTATACATCTACCTTTTTCACAATAGGTATCCTTTCTACTATAATCTATACATTTACCTTTTTCAACAACAGTTGGGTCTTTTCTTCTGAAATCTATGCGCCTACCTTTTTCAACAACAATAAGATCATTTCTTCTGCAATCTATATGCCTACCTTTTTTAACAATGGTTATCTTCTTCTATAATCTATACATCTTCCTTTTTCAACAAGGTTATCTTTTCTTCTATAATCTATACATCTACCTTTTTCAACAATAGGTATCCTTTCTACTATAATCTATACATCTACCTTTTTCAAACAACATTGGGGTCTTTCTTCTGAAATCTATGCGCCTACCTTTTTCAACAACAATAAGATCATTTCTTCTGCAATCTATATGCCTACCTTTTTTAACAATGGTTATCTTTTCTTCTATAATCTATACATCTTCCTTTTTCAACAATCGTTATCTTTTCTTCTATAATCTATACATCTACCTTTTTCAACAATGGTTTTTGTCAAATACATCGATTCCTGGGTGTTAATGAATGTTTTTTTAGATAAAGAGAAAGACCGTCAGTGAGTTCTTTTATTTCAGAAGTTTAGAACGGCAAGTATATTTGTGTGTAACTGCTGAAACCATTAACCGATTTTAATGAAAATTAGTGAACATACATATTAATTACACATATTAATTAGTTTAGTTAATAAAAATTTCTTATAGTGTGACCAACATTTTTCAAATGGCGGACCATTTGTAAAAACTATTTGAACAAAAATTTTATTACATATTGTTTGAAAGATCTTGCCGAGAAGAAAAAAAAAAAAAATATATATATATATATATATATATATATATATATATATATATATATATATATATATATAAAATAATAATAATAATAATGCCCGTGTAGAGCCTTGCGGCTCATCAGGGATAACCCCTGCGGGAACAACCTCGGGTGGTAGTAGCAACCGTTACGCTCAAAGTGTATTCTAAAGCTGGCGACAATTTATCTAAACAATAATCTTCTATAAACTGAGAGCGTAACCTGGGATGCGAACCCCAGACCTCCGTGAGTGTCAAAGGTCAGTTTAAAGACTAACGCCTTAACGACCTCGTCCACGGAGGCGGTCGAATATATATATATATAGACACACATCATACCATATTTTAGATTACTTTATTGCATTCTAAGAAGCGAGGTCTGCATCAATAGTTATCAATAGTTGTACTTAACTAGATTAACACTTGAAATAGAGTCGTCCGAAAAAAGGAAAATATTTTATCTAAAAGAATATGATGCTCAACTAGAGAGTTGTTGGAAAAAATTCCAATAACATAAATGTTTAAATTAAAAGACTTTTAATTGAGTTAACAGAAAGAAGACCACCTTAAGAAAGTAACAAAACCAATTTAAAGTTTTATAAAGTGGATCTTAATATAAAATCGTTGAAAGTTGTTCTGAACGAAAAACTTACGTTTTAAGCTGTAAGTTTTTTACAAAGAATTTGATTTGGATTCTAAGGAGACTTCGCAAGTTTAAGTAGAAGGTATTAAAATAATAAAAATGGCATGGGATTTTGCAAGCCGAACGAATTATTCTTATAATTTTGATTTCTCCCTTAACATTCTATGCTTGATGTTTCAGAAACTGATCAACACTTAAACTATAATACGACACACGGCTAAAATCAATTGACACCCCGCCAAAAATCTGTGAGGGAAAGAATTCTATTGGTTCAGACAGACCCCGCTCTTTCCCCTCCACTTTATGCCAACCTCGGTATAAAAAAAATACCTTTTTCGTAAATAAAATCATAAAAAGGCAACACTGGTTGTAAATATTTAAAACCTCGCGTCGCTTTTATTTCCCTCATTGTACATATTTATCTGTTCGAGTTTGTTTCGTTCCATTCCAATCTGTTTAATTCATCCAATTATTGCAGAGTTGTAATATGATCTGAGTGCCTATATTTGACGCATGGACATTGATGTATTCTTCAAGCATTTCTTGCTATTAGAGTACAGCGCAGGGTTTGGGGTCTGTCAACCAAAAGACAGCATTTTTTTCGAAAATGCCAATGTCTTTCAATAGATGACAGTCTTGACTTTTTAAGTCATGAATGCTATTGTGTCATATTATTTTCATAATATGAAACAATACGCTTTCAATTATACAAACTTGACACAAAAAAGCAGTTTATTTTGGAAAAAAGTAATTATAGCTGACGATTTATTTAAATCGTCAAACTTTTATCATAGAACTATTATGATCCATTGCATTACGTAATCAAAAACTTTAATTTCACTTAATTCATACTTCCCGAACAAATTTAATGCAAACTTAGGTAAATTTATAAGATACAACGATATTCCTACTTAAAAGTAAATAAATAAATTTTTAAAAAATAAAAAAAATACGATATCAAATAAAAACAAAATCATAAAATTCAAAACATAACCTGACTTTTCAGTGTTGCCAGAGTAGGGAATTTTTTGTTACTATAAAGAAGGATTTTTTTATTTAAAAATGAGGGTTGAAAGCATTGAGATTTTGGCGGGGTGTCAATTGATTTTAGCCGTGTGTCGTACTATAGTAAATAAGTCATTTGTTTTTTTAGTGAATTTCCAAAGGAAAAATGAGTTTATAAGATTACACAAGGGGATTGAGGGAAGGTGGGAACATATTGATCAAGAACATATCGATGAATCAGCTACCGTCGATACTTGCTGTTGGATATGAATATTCCTGGACCGGTTTCGGCATAAGGCCATATTAGCAGGCGGGGTAACATCGAGCTCTCAACTAATAAAGTTATATCAGTGATTAACTTCTATTCTCAATGAGCACGACGAGCCCTCAGAAGATAAGGTAGGAAGTAGGAAAGGGGTTTATAAAGGGGATTTGTACTGAGTCAAGGCCGTGACCCTGAGTAGTCAGGTGTGCGTGTGCGTCATTTGACGTTATGATGCTTTGTGTCTTTTATTATGATGTGAACCAGTGTCATGGTTTTCCCGTATTCGTTTTTTTTGTCAAGCACTGGTTTGAGTACCGAAAAAGTAATGTCCGAATTGAATATATATATATATATATATATTATATATATATATATATATATATATATATATATATATATATATATATATATATATATATATATATATATATATATATATATATTATATATATATATATATATATATATATATATATATATATATATAATATATATATATATATATATATATATATATATATATATATATATATTATATATATATATATATAATAATTATATATAATATATATATATATATATATATATATATAATATATATATATATATATATATATATATATATATATATATATATATATGTGTGTGGTGTGTGTGTGTGTGTGTGTATTAAATCCTTTTTGTGTCTCACGATAACTTTCGAACCTTTTATGGTATTGGTTTGAGACATGGTACGAAAATGGAAACTTCTAATTAGAACCTCTTTATGCATTGAGGCAAAACCAAGAGAGGTAATTATTCCAAGGCGAAAAATAGCATTTTACTCCCGAGGACCATAATATAAGATTTTATCTCCAGACGATGAGGTAATTTAATTGCTGATCTTATTTTTATTTTCATCCGTTTTGTTCCCCTCTTTATAAATTTTTAGGATGCCCCCCTCTTGCGTCTTTAAAATCCGTTGGCTCTTTGAGGCTTATGGTTTTTTATTTGTTTTTATCAGGACCCTTTAATAAATTTGAGTCAAGCAACAAATAGAGGTTACGTATACAGGTAAAATTCTTAATCAAACTGAATTAAGAAATATTAAATGTATACTTTTTTATGAATAATGCACCTGGGATGTTATAGGGTTAATTTTTTGGAAAGTAGAACTTAATGGTACATTAATCTAATGTCAACTGATAAGCAACTCTAGAAACATCTAAGGATGTTCCATCGAGGAGCTCTGTTTGTTGTTGATTGTTTCAGAATTATACCTTTTATTTTAAAAGCGCTTACCTAAACATCAAATATGTACAACAATGGTCTAAAGGAAAAATCTCACAAACTGAGGCTAAAAGGGTACAATAGAAGGCGCACTACATAAAACAGCAAGGGCGCATTATAAGATAAGATTATAATACGGGGAGAATTAAATAAAATAGGCAGGGCACAGTATCAAACGACTTTATAAAAGAAGACAACTTCAAACAACAGCAATAAACCGGTATCCAAAAACCTCTTTGCTCTCTCCGCCCCTCTCTATTCTTTTCCCATTTTTCATCTATTCTCTTGCTCCCCTTTCCCTTTTTAGAGATATTTCGAAGAAATTCAGTGAGCTTATGAGGGTAGGGTCATGGAAGGGTGAAGTGGGGGGATGTGGATTTCTTGGAAGCAGGTGATCTTGAATATATATATATAATATATAATATATATATATATATATATATATATATATATATATATATATATATATATATATATATATATATATATTTGTATGTGTGTGTACGCGATTTTTGTGTCTTAGACGTTTCTATGGGACACGATAACTTCCGAACGCTTACACGAATCAAAATGAAACTCTATACAAAAATTTACCTTGCTATTGTCCCGAACCCTATGGTTTATGAAATATGTGTGACGTTATTGACCCACAATAGTGACCCCACAAACATTTCAAAAACTTACAAATCTTCATATAGTGTTTAGATAGAGCTGATATTTTTTACACACATACTACTATGTATGGTTCACAAAAATTCGAAGTTCCTTTTAATTATCAGTATTAGTTCAGGTTTTATTATTGATTGATATGTATATTGTCAACAAAACAATATGCCATTAATTGACATAGTGTAAACAAATCAAGTTTTTTCAATAATACATTTGAAAATTCGCTTATATCGTGGCAGTATGCCACTTCTATAAACCATTAATATGACGAACTGATAAAGTACAATAACCATGTGGACGAGAAGCATGCCTTTGCGCCGACGCCACGCAGCGGCCAAAGCTAAGAGGCTGAAGGCCTCTTGTTTATATTTTTAAGGGGACTGAGGGCCCACCGGACATTTGCCCGATAGGCCAGTCCGGGCATTTAATAAATGAGTTGTTTTTTAGCTATTCTTTAGAATCACTGGATTGTTTCTCTTACCAGCCTCTCAATCTAACAAAACTATATTAATCCAAATACTTATAACAATAATTGTTGTAGTATTACTCAATATAAAGTGTCAAAAAAGCTTTAAAATTCATTTAACTTTACTGTCAACAAAATACTTAAAAACAGTACAGATAATTTTTATATTGCTACTTCTCTACCTGCAAGGGAGATTGATACAAGAGTTGGAAGCAGGGAGTTATGGTACATTTAAATATAATGGTAAAAAAGTTAAAACTCCCTTGGAGGAGAATTAATGAGTTGAGGTTATACTGTCGTAAGTTATGAATTAATCCTGGGTTTTTCGTCTCGTTATCAAAGATTTTAGCTTATTTGTTGTAATATTTCTAATAATATTACTCCAAAATACGATTAAATAAAATTATTCAACATTTTTATGAAATAATCAATAATATAATTTTGAGAAAATTATTGGCAACACTAATATAATTGGCTTGTTGTAATATTTTTGACCTGTTTTAATATTTCAACAGCTGTTTATGAGTCGACAGATTTTTGTCGTTACTTCTTATTGGTTTATTTCGTTTAATTAAAGTTACAAATCTAAATCGTTGAAAACTATTACTAAAACTGTAAAAGAAAAAAAAAATATTTTGCTAAAAATATAATAAATTAGAAAATGAACGTAAAAAATTGTTCGGGTGGACGAATTACGGGGCTAAACTCCACCTGACATTCCGACTATTGCAAAAACTAAAGCAGAGTTTACTGCCAACAAACACTCGTAGCAAGTATTTCAGTTTATTAATTGTATTGGCCTCATTTTTTCTTATCGTAATTTAATAATTCATAATAGTTTTGTAGTCACCCATATTCAAATTGTTTTTAGCATAACATTTTAAAGAATAATAATTTTATGTATATTTTTCTTCCGCAAATAGTTAAAATAGTATATTTTAATATGCAGCAAAGGAAACTTTGCCGGCTTGGTGCTAGAAATTATCGACTCCACAATTCAAACTTTGTCCCCCTAGGCTTTGCCTCGTCAGCCAAATAGAGTAATAACTAGTATCGGCTTACGCCTCTGAAGATAATTTCCATAGCCTGACCTCGCTTTCGGCTAGAGGGATTATTTGTAAAACTCGTTAGAAAATTAAATTTTGCTGCTTAGTGGCATGATATAGTATTATTATTTGGTACTTAAGGAGGTTCGAACATCAGTAGTAATACTTATTAGGAATGAAAGGATAAAGCCGCTTGAGCGAGGATCCAAGATAGTGTTGGCATCGGATTAATTACAGCTACTTTAGTTCATTGACTATAACCAAGGATCTTGAATAAAGGAGTTGACGCACTAAGTCGATTTGCCATACAAACAAGTGACCCCCATCGAAAACCAAAAAATTAGAGAGAATTCAACACGAAACACACGTCAAAAACCAACTGCACATGCTTGGTACAAACTGCGCATGCTTACAATTCTTGAAACAGCGCAGGTCTTAAAATTTAGAGGCAAACTTACGTCACAATGGTTTCCATTGTTTATTGCTTGAGAAGGTTATAACAAAACACGCTTAAATTATCACTCACTGAAGAGGCAAAGTATAGTCCAAAATTTAAAATTAAATAAGCACAAATGACTTAACAAGCACCACAAATGTAACAATCACGAGAAGCACAGAAGAAAGTTGAGAAGCAAACTAGACAACCTTGCTACATAACCTGTGTGTGACGCCTTTTCTTCATTATAACCAAGGGTAGGGTAAGTTTGCTCCTATTTCTCTATCTCAAACAACTTCCATGGGGTCAGAAAAGTTCCTTAATGCGTCATCCCCTTTATTCAAGATCCTTGACTATAACAGACATAAAATAATGTGAAGATCCTTACCTGTGACGGGGGCTTCAATATCTATCATAGTCTTTTCAGATTTAAGTAGGTTAGCACCATCATTAATTATTCTGAGTGCAGCTTGCTCATCTATTCTTCCTTCTAGAATAAAATGTTCTTTAAGGACATCAGGACGGGGTTTGCCGGTTCTAGAGTCGAACACCTCCGCACTAGTTAATTTGTGCGACGGAGGAAACGCTACGCCTGAAACAAAAGAGAAAAACAGAAAAATTAACATAAAAAAAGCAAATTTGTGAAGTTGATAGTACATGAAGCAAGATCATCTGATGAAAGTTTAGTCAGTAGTCTATCAAAGAATATATAGATCAAGAAAGATGGTCCTGGAAGTCGTTATTTTGGACAAGAAAAGTTAGTTCCATAGAGAGCTAATAAGAGCGCTAGTGTGAAATTTAGTAGTCTCACCATGCCATCCTACTAGTCGGCCTATTTTCAGTGAACTAATTCTGGAACAAAACTGATTAATACAAATATTTGCTTTATATTAACGTGACCAATAGCAATTTGATACTCGTGTGGTTAAAAGTAATAAGAAAAACGATTTCCAAATTCTAACTTAAAAAATTGGAAACAATGGTGGTAAGGAGAGTTAGTTTTAGAGCTGCCGCTATATGCCAGCACTGAGGTAACCCCCACCTTCTGTCTGATTTTCTTGTCATTTGGTGATGATGACAGACTTGTCTTTCTGGTGAGATCATACTTTAGTCAGGTTCAACCCACGATTCATTTCGCTATAATAAACAAGAGATGATACGCCTTATAGCCGCAGAGCAGCGACAACGACGAAGGCCGCCTCGTGGCCCTTGCCCTTATCTGAACAGTAGCAGCCAACGGGCATTGTAACCGCGTGTAGTCGTCCTGTAGCAGTTTTTTATCTGCTATTAGCGTTGCGACAATAGCGAATTTCCAAATGCATGTGTTGGAAAACGTAACTTAATTACAAAAACTTGAACAAATCAAACGATAAAATCGGCTAATAAACTTTTTATTATGATTTTACTATGATTAAAATTTAATTTACGAATTTTGGAAACGATCATTTTATTTTTTTTTTGAGTTTTATGAATAGAAACTTGGAGGTAAAATACTCTCAGGAGGTCTTAAACACACCGGAAAAATCGGATTAAATGTCCTGTTTTGTATTTTTCAATCAAACACGTCACTTATTCTTATTTACTTACATATAAATGAAGAAAAGTAAATGTAAGTAAAGATTTTTCAGGGAAAACATTTTTTAATTTAAATTGAAAACTTTACATAAGGTAAAAAATGTTACCCATAATGGTCACGTAAAAATAAAAAGTAAGCATTCAATTTTTTTAAGCACAAATATTGGTTTTGAGTGAGGATTCCACTGCATATATAATACATAAAGGTCCGTCAAGCCAATATCAAGTGTTCCATTATTCATATCACGATATCTAGCACAGAGATAATATTAAAACAGGTTTTAAAAAAGATGCATACTAGACGCTATGGAAGCCTTGGGACCTCCACCCATAAGTTTATTCCCTCCCAGACAACACATCCGCTCTGTACGTGATTAAATAAAGCATGTAAGAAAAATTACACGAGGAGGAGGGCAAGGGATTAAAAACTCTAATCAACTTAAGCAATGCCCAACTTAAAGGGGCCCCTTTACCGGCACTGACTCGAGAAATTAAAAAAAATCGGGTACGAAGTCCCTTGGAACTTTTCACATCACCTCGGATTCGCTTTGCTTATTCTTACTGCTTCAGACGAGCTAAGCGAGTCCGAAGTAAACGGGAGTTACTAAATTTATTATCAGTACGTCTTTGGACTTGCTTCGCTCGTCCTCAGACAGAATAAACAAACATCCGTTTTATTCTAAGCGATCACCAACCCAAGCGCTGAACTCGCTCGATGCTGCTTAACTTTAGTGATCAGCCTATAAACTAACTTAACTATTTACTAACTTTAAAACCGCAGATAAACTAGTCGCGGTAAACTAGATCAGATAAACTAGATGATTAAGGTGAAACCGGGATTTTATCTAAATCATTGGTTTCAGGTCTTTCAAGACCTCCTGAGTAGTTTTAGCAAACTTATCTGTCTGGATATGTGTGTGTATATATGTGAATGTATGTGATGATATACATAAAATCCCTGTTATAGGAAACAATGCTTTTCCTACACACGGTATAAGAGAAAAGTATATATTCTATAAAAACCTATATCCACGGTAGATATAAGAAAAAGTAAAAAATAGAAAGAATATTGAAAATCTAGCTTCATGTATTATTATTTACCGGAATCAGGGACGTCAGTAAACAATAATGAAATTGCTGACCGGCTGGCTCGTTCTGGATCTGGCGAATCGCCCATAAGCCCTGAACATATTATTGGTATCCCAAAATGTCTTGTGAGGTCACACCTGCAACATTCGCTTAGCAATGTCTTTTGTGGCTTAGCAATGTAGATGAGTGGCGTAGTTCTTTTGGGACGAGACAATCTAAGCTTATGCTTTCTGGCCCTTCTTAGAAGCTAACTTAGTGAGAAAGATTATAGTGTCGCTAAGCAAGGGAACTTGTCACGACATTACTGGAGTTCTTACAGGACACTGCGGACTCAACAGACATTTAAATCTATTGGGTCTAGTGAATAGCCCACTTTGCAGATTTTGTAACGAAGAAGATAAAACGCCATTTTATCTCATTGGGTCAAGTCCTGCTCTCAACACACAACGTTGGCTGGATTTCAACTTATTTTCCTTTTCTGCTGACCAGCTAAAGGAAATAGAAATTGCGAAATTAATAAGATTTTGTCGCTCCTCTTTGATTTTTGAGCGAATGGGGGAAACACAATAAGTGACTCTAATATATCATATCTATCAATTATTCAAAATATATATTATCTCATTACAATTATCTTAATATTATTTTATCTTATTATTTTCATATATTTTATTAAATATTTCTCATTTCATTATAATATAACTTTATTTAATATCATGTCCGGAATAGGTACAATGGACCCAAATCAGAGGTCTAAGTGTCTTGGAAATATTTCCAACGGAAAATTAAAAAAAAAACAATTATAGTTCCCGAAATCAGGGAGCTACTTAAGAACATTGTTAGGATCCCATAACGATTTTAAACGATATGTTAAAAACTTGTTTGCAATTATATATCTGTTCAATTCAATTCAACAAATCCTTAATTGCAAACAATTACAATAATTTTTAAATACAATAAATTAAAAAATAAAAAATACAAATTATATAAAAACCAGTAGCTATGGCTGTGTGTGGGGGAGACAAGATTTAGCAAAATTTGTTGAAAACTTCATTGGAAATTAATCCTAATCTAGTTTACATTCCAGCCATTCCGTGATTTCAATAATTTATTAGACACAGACCAAAATGAATGTTTCTGTCTACTAGTCAAGCTTTATAGTAGAAGCCTTAAACCAAACTACGCAAGAGCTTATTTATGCTACTATGTAAGAGCCACTATCACAAGAGCTTCTTTTTCTTATACTTATTTCTGTTGGCGTCAATGTTATAGAATGTTTCCGTAGTAAGGAACACGGTAGTTTTTCCTCTCAATACACAGCACTTAAAACATTTTCTAGTTAATCCTTGTAAGACATTATCCGTGGTTGTTTCATTGAAAAATGTAACAGCCTCTAAAACCTAAAACAAGTACATCATTAATCACTAGACGAGCCATTAATCTCTTTCAGGGTTTTCAGTTTCAATTTCTGTGTCATTTAGCATTAGGGTTTTTGCACTTTCGATTTAATGCTTTTTATCAAAAGCCCGTTCGACTTTAGAGTACCCCTAAGAAAGCCAGAGGCCGTCGGCGCTGGGAGCCACGTGGTTCTTGTTCTATATCAGTTTGTCACATAACTAGTTCATGCAATTGATTTACTGCCGCGATGTAAAGGAATTTCTGAATATATTTGTAAAAACAATGTGATGTGTTCACATAATTTTATTTATATATGTCGATCGATAAATATATATATATATAGATAAATATAAATATGATGATAATAAAATTGTATCTTTCCTTACATACTAGTATATGATTATAAAAAGAAACGAACCAGACAACTTTTTGAGGTAATATCATCTATAAAAATATTTTCTTATACACATTCACATTATATAAAAAAAATCAGGCTCTAGACATGAAAGGTGTTGATTTTGTAACAATTTATATTCCGATACCAAAAAGAGTTCGAAAGTTATCGCGCGACATAGAAACGTCTAGGATTAAAAACCTCCAGCACACACACACACACAAACAAAAAAAAATAAGTAAAAAAATAGTAAAAATAGGCGGTAAAAATAGTAATAAAATATATACATATAAAAAAAATAAAATAAAAAATAAAATAAAAAAAAAAAATAAATAATAATAATTAAAACCTTACTAACTCTACACCTCGTATTATGATTTATTTTCATCATACTAACGTTTCATTTATTTATCTCCAAACTATACTAACTCTTTACTGCCCTTTTTATGGCATGCATTTATTTCTTCATTTTCCTTGCCTCCAACTACTTTCCTATTTTAATATTATTATCCTTAATTATTTTCTTTTACTAATCCTAAAGTGGAAATAAAGGATTTATTGTGTTAAAACGTATAAGATGTTTGGACTATTTTCTGCTATATATCGCTTGAGGCAGGAGACGCTTAATGTTGTCTTACGTTACTCGATTTAGCTAAACAGATGCTGCTGGTTAACTATGATTAATGTTTTACATTGGATTGGTTTGTATACTATGATGATTCAGTTGGGGTTTATGCTTCATGTTTCCTCCAGACTGAATGATTTGGGAAATATATTCTTCTGTCTACAACTATATGGGAAATTTATTATAGACATTGCGGTGCTCTTCATAGCATTGGAGGTATATAGAGGTTCAGAACTCTTGATATGATATGTAATGATGTAGTTTGATGACCATGTCATCTCCTTGGGCTGGGGGTATTTAATTATTTTCACTTTATGTAAACT
>JACMZG010000022.1:24396684-24464184 GCA_018340805.1 Microvelia longipes
ACGCGAATAAGAAAAAAACTTAAAATGACAAAAACTTTCTTTAGAATGTTACAAAACCTTGTAATGTGCAATCAATGTACAGAGAATAATTTTATATATCTTAATTGAATATCTAGTTGAATATTTATAGGTCGTTATAAAGAACACTTACGACATTTTTATAATGAGATACAAGTATGTACAAACACCATGCAGCGTACTTTAATTCTAAGGGTATTGCGCAGTAACGCTGTTTTATATTTATCATGTGACTGCCGCATCTGATGACGTAAAGATGAGTTAATCTAAGAGGCTCAAAGGGATGAGGTAAAGTAATAAATAAACCAAGTAGGGAAACAAACACGATTTTTGTCAACCTGGCATGCAGTTCACATTTTGTCCACCAGGGAGTTGGCTCAAATTTTCCTATGGGCGCGGCCATTTTGTTCTACCCTTGTAAATGTAATCAAATTATTTACGGGACTCAATTTTTTTCTTTTTATTGCATTTCTTTGTACGCTTTAATAAAAAATTTTAATAATTTGTACAAAAATTACGTTTTATTACTTTCATTAGAGGATAAAGTGCAAATCTTTATTTTGTAACTTACTAAGTTTGTTTAAATTACTTAAAACAAGCAGCTAAACTTTTTTTCCTGCGTACTAATTAACTTAGTGCATTTTTTGCAAGTGATATATCTTTTTCCCCTTCAAATATTAATTGAAATTAATAATTTAACAACTCAACACACTGTCTTCTGTATGTTCTTCAAAATCTTAATAAAAACATGTAATTTACCATATATATTATGGTATACATGTATTTACCAAACATATTAGAGGAAGTTAGAAAGGGGGACCTATTTGTTCAGGTTTGGTAAACTTAATATCCCAGACAGTTAGAACAAAAGTGGCTTCCAAGGGACTATGGCGAGCCAACCAGGCCTGCAAAAAAGTTGGCCGGCAAAGTGGTACTCTTACAGCTGTGGACATTCTGAAACGATAGAGACTGGTTTTGGCTCAAGTGGGCCATTGAAAGTGCACAATTGGCAAATAGCTCAATTATGACCTTATCACACTTACGTTATTAAAAGGTTTCTACTATATGGCTGGCATAAGATAACTGTCAAACGCTTCTTTGAATCAAAACGAAACTTGGCATACGGCGAGATGTTGGATTGTTTTTGACAAATGAATGACTTTATCAACCCAAGTTGTAAAGATATGAAAAATTATTAATCCCTCCATACTCCAACAAAATAATTAATGCATAAAGAAACCAAAACATCAAAAAACTAATAAGAATATCTAAAGGGCCTCTAAAACAAACTCTACCTTTTTCTATTGATATTTATTTTTTTAGAAATGCTAAAAATTAAAAAAAAGAATGCCTAGCTCATTTTTCCTTTAGGAATTCGTTGAAATCATCTAACCCAAAGATATTTATGACGCAAGGGCATTAAAAATCGATTATCCCAAAAAATGTTAAACGAAATAAACTAAAGAAACTAACTAAATGAACTAATAGGAAACCAAACAAATTTAAGTTAAAAACTGTTTATTTACGCTACAGTTATGATGACGCATATTTGGAGGCAAAGGACTCTCAAAATTCGTAGTTTATCAGGAAGCAAACATTTTGAATCTCTATTTCACTTAAAACGATAACGCATGACGCAATAAAACTGAACGTTAAACGCTACTTTACTCTGACGAGTAACTTAATTTTATATATTTATTAACCTACCTAACCCGTAGGTTCAGACGTTCATAACAACGTCTGAACCGAACCTAAATCTTCAAGAAAATCTCAAGTAGTAAACAACCTTTACAATAAACTCCTTTAATAAATTCAAACTTAGATATTCTATGACTTGTCAAACTCAACAATAGCAGACTTGATAAAAATCAATTTATTTTAATATTATTATGACCAACAAAATATTTTAAATAAACAGACTGCCAAATTTAAATCATAACACATTTACCTATGCATATAATACTTTATCCGCATTTATGCTAGAGTTTAAACTTTGTATAAAGCATCAATCTTGAAGTCTAATTGTGCTGCCAAGATATATTTTTTTAAACATCATAAATCGTCACTATAACTCAGCAAAAATAACGAAAATTCATACAACGTGAAAACATGTTGCGGTTAATTTGAGATTTGGCATGCATTTCTAAAAAAATCGGAAAATAATCTAATTGAGTTGAAATACGATGTGAGTGTATATCTTTTACGCAATAAATAAGTATACGACAATGCATAAATAAAGAAGTATATAAATAAAAAAGTATATAAATAAAAAAGTATACGACAATTATATCCATGATTTTTGTTGTATCATAAGAGTTATGCACCATCGAGCGTCGTCAGTTCCTGGATGGGTAAGTGCTAGGAATGCAACAGATGTATTTACTTTCTAGGACGAGCGAAGCGAGTCAGAAGCAGTGAGGATGAGCGTAGAGAATCCGAGGAGGAGAGGTAAAGTTTGGAGGTACCTCGTACCCGAATTGTTTGTTTCTCGAAAAATACTAAAAAATAATTATTATTTATTCGTGGCACAATCTGAAATGTTATTTAGTACTAAAAACGGTACTAAAAATTAATTATTTGTATCAAACTCAGAGAGTGTATAAAATCCTGTTAAAAACTAATAATTTGCATGTTATTTTAAAGACTATAAAGTGTCCATAATATGAAATTAGTAAACATATTTTAGATCAGGTTAGATTGAATGGATGCCAAAGATTATAAAAGTCAGAATTTTACATTTAACTACACGTATGATCTATAGAGTATTTTATATAAAGAAAAGAACTCTTTTGTAAACGTTTAAACCAATTGACAAGCATCATTAAAAAATGATTAATGCTCCTTAATGAAACTATTAAGGCGATGCATGTCAATCAAGTATAGAGAATTAATCTTAGAGAATTATGTCATTGATGAAATGATAAGAGGAAGGAGTGTACCATAAAATAACTTATACAGAGATTTGAGAAAGCTGACACGTTAAAGGTCGCATCTTACGTCAGGAAGACGTAATTCTAGGTCAATACTAAAGTTATATATAAAACAAAGATACTTAAAGGGAGGACTTCGGTAGAATAACACAATATTCAGGGGGTCTGAAAGTGTGACAGTTTTCGTAAGGTGGCATAACAGTACTTACCCCTACTAGGGCCTCCCTAGAGGGGGACTAGAGACTTCCCACCCCCATGACAAGCACATATTTATAATGCAGCCTACATACAGCAGGCATTTTTCAATAAGGTCACATTAAATCGCTTAATAAAACACAGATAATAAAAAAATGTTTGCAATAGACAATAATTGCAACTAATTTAAAATTCATTTTACTTAATTTAAGTCAAAATGGTCAAAAAATAATGTAATATTTACGTGAAATTGCAATTATCATGAAACACAAAAAAATTACGTCACCATTGTACAGTTATGGTACCAAGCTACCTGGGCAATTATAAGAACCCTTGTATCCTCCCTCTAATAGTATAAGCCTCTTTGTAAGCCACAAATAAGGTAATCACACTCCCTTTCTAGTAAAGAGATATTATTAAAAGAGGGCCCTATTGGTTGAATTTTAAAACATTGAAAAACTAACCTGACTACTCTCTACTATTAATTAATCAATTAAAAAATTAATAGTAAAGATGACTTGTATAGGTTTTTATAAAAAAAAATTAAAAAATCAAAAAAATAATCTAGTTTAGTTAAAATTTTTTCAAATATATACCTTTACGTAATATATAAGTACAAGTTTCGTTTCAATACGAAAAGTATATCCATGATTTGCGTGGTCAGTACCTGAACAGGTGATCGCTGGTAATGAAAGGCATGTATTTACTATCTGAGGACGAGCGGAGTGAATCCGAAGTTTGGAGGATGAGCGTAGCGAATCCGTTGTGATGAGGAAAAGTTCTGAGGTAACCCGTACTCGATTTTTTCTTTTTAAAATTATTTATTAACTTTTTACTTTCTCTCACCTAATATTTTTAAGTAAAAAGAAATAATCTATCAGGAAGAAAAGTAGTTCATAATATCCACTTTTCCATAAATTATTACATTGAAGCAAATAAAGCAAAAGAAAGAACAAAAAGACTTAAAAAATTAAGTATTAGTAGCTACGCCCTAAAATAATAAAAATCACGATACTTCCTTAATTTTACAACACTGGCGAAAATTACCCCCCCCCCCCGCATAAAAGGGCACTTCATTTTTAACTCATATTTTCTTATTAGCCTGTAAACGCAACCTACAAACAATTGAAACGAAGATCATAAAGGAAATAGGTAACCCAATTGCAAACTTAATAAATTGTAAAATAAAACGTTGAAACAAAATTAAATGAAAGTTGACTTTAATATAAAACATTAATAAGTTTAAAATAAATATAAAATTTGTACGATTTAATTGACATGCATTCCTTCATTTGCGTTTTTAAGACAAAAAAACAAAAATCAATAAGAAAATACACATAATTATTCTAAAGATCTAATTTCTTGGTACTTGGAAATTTATTTTTATATTTTACAACTACCTATTATAGAAGTATAGTAGGTTATGTTTTTCTTTTATGGTTTCCTAACCTCGTTCCGTTTTGAAGTTTTAGTACCTGGGTAGAAACTAATTTAGTTAAAAGCTATAATATTTTTATAGTTTTTATACATTAGAGCAAAGGGTTATTTAAAAATCAATGTTCTAGACTTTTCACGCTTTTTAGTAAACAGAATTTAAATCATCTTTTATTTGTGCTTAATTTTATACTTAGTAAGAACTATAATTTAAAAATAAGATGTTTTTTTGAGGTAGTACGTAATTGAGCACTTTATTGGACCGTTTTTAGGATGAGAAGCCAATTATTATTATTATAGGAGGTTATTTAGTACTTTTACCTCGAGGACAATAATGAAGTAAAAAAAACTTCTAGGACGTAAAAGTAATTCATATATTACCGCCATTACTGTATGTAGCGTGTTCAAAAAAACAATCTGTGTAAAACATCATTGAGGTTTCTTTAAAAACGTTTCATTTGTTCTGTTTTTGTTCGTTAGACTTAATTTTTTTCGTTTTTAAAAGTTAAAATTGACAATTTTGTGTGTTATTGTAAAGCTTTTACATTTTTGAGTAAAGTGTGAAGCTATGGATGAATTTAATGACGATGATAATATGGAGTTAATTGGACGTTTTTTTTTTAATTAAGTATATAGCGCAGTTTATTTAATGAGTGCTACCTAAAAAAAAATAGTGTATGCCATCCGGCTGAGAATGTCTTGGCAATTTTTCCCGACTCGCTTCGCTCGTCGGTAATCTAATTGCCGTGACATAAAGACACACTTCTCAGCCTTATGCATAAAACTATTATTGGCTGTTTTGTTATTGTAGTTGTATTAGGCGGTTGTGCTTATTAAGGTTCAGGCACTTTTGGAGATGCAATGCTAAATGCAAAATGCTATCAACGTTTCGTAAATAATTTCATTTGTTATTACGTCTAATCAACTAAAAATAATATTAGACGTCTAATGTATTGATGATAATATGGACACCTAATCCACTGCTAATAATAGTAGACGTCTAACTTACTGATAATAATAATATTATCATCACTACATTAGATGTCAACTATTAATAGCCGTGTATTAGGTGTCCATATTAAAATAATATGTACACCTAATACACGGCTAATAATAGTAGACGTCTAATGTACTGATGATCATGTGGACACCTAATCCACTGCTAATAATTAATAGTAGACGTTTATTCTACTGACAATAATATGGACATTTAATAAACACACAATAATAGTTAACATCTAATCCAGTGATAATGAAAGTGGTTGTCTAATTCACTAATATTATTTTGGACGTTTAATTCACCAATATTATTTTGGATGTTTAATCCACTTATAATATTACTGGACGTCTAATCCACTGATAATATTAGTGGACGTTTAATCTACTGATGATAATATGGATAATTAATAAAGAACTAATTATAGTGGATGTCTAATCCACAGATAATATTTGTGGACGTTTAATCTACTGAGAATAACGTCAACATCTAATCAACTGCTAATAATATTGGACGTATAATCTACTGATAACGATAGTGGACGTCTAATCTACTGATAATAATATGGAGATCTAATAAACAACTAATGATAGTAGACGTCTAATCCACTGATAATAATGGTGGACGTTTAATCTACTGAGAATAACGTCGACGTCTAATCAACTCCTAATAAATTGGAGTTCTAATCGTAACGATAGTGGACGTCTAATCACTGATAATGAATGGTGGACGTTTAATCTACTGAGAATAACGTCGACATCTAATCAACTGCTAATAATATTGGACGTCTAATCTACTGATAACGATAGTGGACGTCTAAGTCACTAATAATGATTTTGGACGTGAAATTCACTGACGAAATTACTGGACGTCTAATCTACTGATAATATTAGTAGACGTGGAATCCACTGACAATAATAGGGGATGTTTAATATACTTATAATATTAGTGGACGTTTAATCCACTGGTAATATAATTGAACGTTTAATCTACTGATCATAATAGTGGATGTTTAATATACTTATAATAATAGTGGACTTCTAATTCACTGACGATATTAATTTACGTTTAATCCACTATTTACATTATTAGACGTTTTATCTACTGATAATGAAACTGGGTGTCTAATACACTCGTAATGATAATAAAATAATCAGTGGAGAGGCGCTATTTTTAGGGCTTAAATTTTGCGCTTTGTTGTACTATGAAAATTTATAAAGAAAAACTTTGCTTTATTTATTATCTAAACAGTAAAATTCAAGAATGAAAACATATGTACACTGATAACAGAGTGCAATACTCCACTTTGAAACTCTCAATGAGAATTACACTGTAGTAAGATAACGAGATAAGATTTGAGCACATTTGTCGGATGAGTCATGAGGTGAATATTTTTAGTTGGATATACAACAACTTCCTGTCTGATAAGACAAATTTTACAAGAAAGGTAAATAAATATGAAAAAAAAACAATGTTAGTGATATAGGTAAATCTTATCTCGCTTACTAACGCAGGATTTAGGGAAATTAATCTTTAGCCAAATCAACCCTATTTATTCCTAGTTATTTCTTATTCGTATGATCAGAATTAGGAATTAGTGATAAGATTATAGCGATGAAAACAAGCCTTAAAACAGATGATATAACGAAAACTCGGTTTTGGATTTTGGAAGTAAACACAATAATTTCATAATATATCTAAGGTAATGAAAAGTAAAAACAGTAAAACAAGTTGAAGTATAAAATATTACCAACAATAAACGTGTTCACAAAGATCAAATAGCATTGCGTATTATGTCTCAGACAAAATTAAACGTTCATTACGCTCTAATTCGTCCTTCCTTCAATTTATCGTAGAACGTAGATGCATTTAGTGTCCTCAATCTCACATCACCATTCTTATATTACTAATAATAACAAAAATGTAATTTTTAACTGTAATAATAATAATATTTATATTTAGGAATACAATGAAAATGGATTATTAAATATAATAACAGTATAAGATAAGAGATGTATTCATGATTATTACTTAAGTTTAGATTGGACTCATTCCAATACCAATAACATAAGCGTTAATTTTATTCAAACAAAAGTATTGCACTAAAATATCGCTATCAACCTCTTCCGTTGCCAATGTCTTTCAAGCGTCGGACAAAGAATTTTCCGGCGTTCTTAATAATAACAACGCTCAAATATCTGGATAAGATAAACTTCAGATTAAAATCGAGCGGATCTGATTATTAAATTAACATTAAGTAAATTAATTAGAATGGATTAATATCGGATAAAATCTGGGCTTATCTTTTGCATGTATATAAATAAAAGTAATGCAGCATAATTAAAGAGAAAAGAAATGAATGAAACATTGCATGAATAAAAAGAAAAGTAAAACATAAAAATATTGCATTGAATAATAATAAAAGTTAAAACATAAAAATATTGCATGAAATAAAAAGAAAAGTAATGGTATGAAATTATTGCATGAATAACAAAGAAAAGTAAAACATAATATTGCAGATACAAAAAAAGTAATGTATGAATATTGCAATGAATAAAAATAAAAGTAAAACATAAAAATTGCATGAATAATATAATAATATTAATGATGAAATATTGCATGAAAAAAAAAAGTATGAATGAAATATTGCATGACAAAAAGAAATTAAACATAAAATATGCATGAATAAAAAGAAAAGTAATAAAGAATATTGCATGTATAAAAAAAAAGTAATGTATGAATTACTGCATGAATAAAAGAAGTAATGAATGGAATATTGCATGAATAAAAATAAATTAATGTATGAAATATTGCATGAATAAAAAGAGAAGTAAAACATAAAATATTCCATGAATAAAGGTAAAATTAAAATCCGATAAATTAATTAAAATAGATTAACAACGGACAAGATCTGGGCTAATTTCTTCGTATTAATATAGATTAATAAAGCAAGGCATAAAATATTGCATGAATATAGATAAAATTAATTTATGAAATATTGGAAGGATATAAAAAAATATTAATACCGAGTAAATTAATTAAAATAGATTAATATCGCGTATTATTATTATATATCGGGTAAAACCAAAGGTAATTTTTTACATGAATTAGTATATACATGAAGTAAATATATAATATATGAAGTAATATAATAAAGTAAATAATAAAGTAATATATGAAATATTGTAAAGTAAAAATATAAATATTTTTGCATGAAAAAAGGGATACTAAAATCTGTGGTAGAAGGTTATGAGCTACGAGTATATTATTTGTTTCATTGATGTCTGGACTATCAATTGAACACAATTCAGACAATAGAAATAAAAGTAACGTATCATTTATAATCGTCGTGCAGTAAATAGCAAACGTAATTCATTATATTCTAATATAAATTAATTAGTAACCCATGCATGCCAATAAAAGGGTCATCAGCCTGTCTGTAAGATAATAAAAAGCTACACACTTTTTATTTTACTTTAATGACTTCTGTTCTGAAGGCTTTTTAATACTAGTCTAAAGCTTAAAATAAAAATATTATGAGTAAAGAAAAATAATTGGCACTTGATATTTCTAATACGTATGGTCAGAATTAGGAATTAGTGATAAGAGGGGGATCACAGTGATTAAAGAGGTTAAGACGGGAATCACAGAGGTTATGACGGGAATCACAGGGGTTATGACGTGAATCACAGGGGTTATGAAGGGAATCACAGGTGTTAAGACGAGGATTAAAAGGGTTAAGGTAACGACAGGAGTTAGGATAGGGTTTTACAAGGGTTAGATGGTAACAACGGAGTTAAGATTAGGGTTTACAAAGTTAACGACAGGAGTTAGGATGGGTTTTACAAGGGTAAGACGGTTAACGACAGGAGATTAGGGTTTACAAGGGTTTTAGACAGGGTTAAGGAACGACAGGAGTTGATAGGTTACAGGTTAGGTTAACGACAGGAGTTAGGAGGTTTACAAGGGTTAAGACGGTAACGACAGGAGTTAGGATAGGGTTTACAAGGGTTAAGACGAGAGGGAACTAGTTGGCTAAGACAAAACAGTAATGAGAATGATGCAAAGAGTAATGAGAATTAATAAACCCTGAACATAATACTGGTGATCAAACTTTTTCGTAGATAAAATTAAATCTTGCTCGATGTCGGAAATATTTCGCAAAAAAACCTGAAAGATGATTTCAACAACGATTGCTTAAACTGTTACCAATTGACTTTCTAAACCATCAAAGGAAGCTACCAATAGAAAGAACTTCCGCAAAAATGCTAGAAATTAGGCATGGATATCACAAGTAAGACCAGGCTGTGAGCTACAGCGCTCGATATGAAAGCCAAATGGAACAAAAATATCCAAATGGATAGTAAATAGAAAAATAAATAAAATAGAGAAAGTGAAGCGCTTACAGAAGCCGGCCTTAATTAACATCAAGCGCGTCTTGATTACAAGTGTTAGATCATCTCGAGTTTTTAAAGATGTCATAGTAAGTTCCTGAATTCTCGTGAAGAGTGCAGCACTTTAAATGCAGAAATTAAATTATAGTAAAGATGGGATAAAACACATGCAGTGGTACTGTCGGGTCTCTAAGGTGTAAGAAGAAATTGCTAATCTTCATAACAACTCGGGAAATTTTTTTAAAGCATCTATAACATAAAACCCTTGACATGTAACCCATAATAAAAAGGACAGGGCTATAATAACAGACAACGCCCAGA
Organism: Microvelia longipes; assembly: GCA_018340805.1. Classification (NCBI taxonomy): domain Eukaryota; kingdom Metazoa; phylum Arthropoda; class Insecta; order Hemiptera; family Veliidae; genus Microvelia; species Microvelia longipes. Next base: position 24,406,974 of record JACMZG010000022.1, read on the forward strand.
GCCATATCTTCCTCAATTCAATAATTGTACTGTAACCCCGTTAAGTTCAAACCTCCATCTTGGGATCAGCCCTTAATGTCATTTTTGATGGGTTTAAAAATGAATTCCAGTTTACGACCCTGGAGGGTTTTTGTCTGGAGTTGTGTATAGTGTAAAGAACCAAATGGTTAATTCGTCGACAGCTCGTAAATAGTTATAGCTGACCTTTTATTGTTGTCATTTTATTACGAAAACAATATCTTGAGACATTTGTCATTATTAATTCAACTTTCAGCAGTAATCGGTGTGTTTTGAATGCATGATGTAGGAACACAAGGCTACATAAGTTTTTAATGCAGATTGTATAAACACAAGGCTACATAAGGTTTTAATGCAGGATGTATAACACAAGACACATAAGTTTTTAATCAGGATGTTATACAAAGAGTTTTAATGCAGAGTTAACACAAGACCTACATAAGGTTTTAATGCAGGATGTAAAACACAAGACTACATAAGTTTTTAATGCAGGATGTATAAACACAAGGCTACATAAGATTTTAACGTAGGATGTATAAACACTAGGCTGCATAAGTTTTTAATGCAGAATGTATAAACACAAGGCTTCATAAGTTTTTCACTTATGAACTTTCACTTTTTCAACTTTCAGCGGTAATCGGTGTGTTTTGAATGCATGATGTAGGAATACAAGGCTACATAAGCTTTTAATGCAGATTGTATAAACACAAGGCTTCATGATCACAAAAATCCTTTAGTCCACGCTGTAACATCCACACCAGTTCTCGTTGAGCTTTGTCGGCTTAGATCGATTCTTGGCTAAGTGACCGTCAAATTCCATATACAGATTATGCGGAGTGGTAAGAACACGAAAGTGATCGCAGTCTTTTAAAAATAAACGATATTATCAGGCGTTAGATTGTTAGATTAGATATATAAAACGGTCTACTAAACTTAAAGAAGAAAGAAACCCAACATAAATACACTATTCAATTCGCTGAATATTGTTATCGAGAATGTTTAGGGCAACACCAAGAAACTCAAACCTTCATGACAGTGGAATGATTTTGTAACTTTATATATATATATATATATATAATATATATATATATATTATATATATTATATATATATATATATATATATATATATATATATTAATATATTATGTATATATGTATATATATATATATATATATATATTATATATATGTATATAATATATATATAATATATATATATTATATATATATATATATATATTATATATATTATATATATATATTACACTATCAATTCGCTGAATATTGTTATCGAGAATGTTTAGGCAACACCAAGAAACTCAAACCTTCATGACAGTGGAATGATTTGGATATATGTATATATATCTTGTATATATATATATAATATATATATATATATATATATATATATGTTATATATATATATAATATATATATATATATAATATATATATATATATATATATAATATATAATATATAATATATATATATATATATATATATATATATATATATATATATATATATATATATATAATATATTATATATAATTATAATTAACGGGATTAAGCCAATTAAAAGAAATTAAACGAGTGTGGTACTTGTCTTAAGCAGTGAGGCTCACATGATGTTTTAGCGAATTTCCTTTGGGAAAAAAATTCGCTAATGGGATAGGCGTCATGCGGAATTCGAACCTCGGACCACGACACAAATCCGTTTCAGAGGTCTCTGTCGTTTTCAATGTTTTTTGGGCCTCTGAGTTGAATGGCAGTGGTCCGAAGTCAATACGACCACTCAAACGCTGGGTACCTGGGTTCACATCCTGGAAGGGATGTTCCAAAGGAAATGCGCATAATTATCCAGTTGGTTGTACAAAACTATGCCTCTAAAATTAGAAGTACGCACTATTATTTGCACTAGTTTAAAGCTTAGTTACTTATCTTTAAGCTTAGTCAGTTATCTTACAAGGTTTTAGCGCATTTCCTTTGGAAAATACAGACAAAATGAGTTACGAGCAGTGCTTGACAATTGAGTAACTGCTTAGGTTCTAAAGCATGAACCGGAACCACGCAATGGGCATGGTTTTTGCATAAGCAAGAAATAGGTTGTTTAGCACGGAAAAACGCATTCTAAAAGAAATTCGCCCGACAGCGGACCACCGCGCCGGAATTATTTATTTAGTAGTTGTAAACTTATATAATGTAAAAAGCACGGAAACACGCATCCAAAGGAAATTCGCCCGACATGCGGACCACCGCGCCAGAATTTTTTTAATATAATTTACTCGGGAATTCGAAAAAATGTTAAATACATGAGAGTACACTTAATTAAATTAAAATGTACATCAATTGGATCTTTGATTAGACGTCCAAACAAAATATAAAATGTTTTAAAATGTCGAACAAGAGATCAAAACTTTCAAAACGAGGACATACCAGTAGTTGCTTCTAGAATATTTAACCAGAAAAACTGTGTAACTAAGTTTTGTATAAAGTATAGACTTTAATAGCTAAGAAATATGATAGGTAAGTCCTAAGGAAACATGCTTTTACACACAAAGTTTGGGGAGACTTTACGACAAAACTTTAAATCACATCGAAATGTAGGCTGTGTGTCTGCGACCACTCGAAGCCATTATGCTAAAAAGCAAACTTTATTAAGTACCTCACACTGAAAAAGTTTAAGAAAGGCCTTTTAAATCTAATGTAAATGGACAGATTACCCAAGTTAAATAAGTTATTTTGATAATTGAACTAGAAAAGTTCATTTTACCAACTTGCCGTCCAGCGAATAAAATATTCCGTTATCATGGAATAAAATTTTTTTTTTTTTTTTAATAAAAATCCTTTATTAATAAGTGTTTTAACAAATGTACAATTTAGATTGAGATGTATAGGACTACTCCCCACAAGAGAACCAAAAAGCTCTGTGCTGTGGGGGGAGTGTTTTTTATACTATACTATCTTAGCTTAACATATAACAATTAATATTCCTTGTATTAAAAAAATAATGTAAATATTTATAAAGAAAGCTTAAAGTATACAGTTACATTAAGCTTAAAGTATACAGTTAATACTTTTCAATGAATAATTGCTTTTTGATTTGGTGAATATATTAATGGTGTTGGCGTTTTTTTTATATTTTGAGGCAACTTATTAAATGCTGGCTACATAAAGCCAGTGCCTCTGACCAATGTAGTATGTTTTCGTGGTATTTTTAATAAATTAAATTGAGCTGATCTTGTGTTTAGACCATGCTCTATTAAGGTTAATTGTGTTTCTAACATAGATTCTTTGTAACCAATAAGGTAGTACATATCAGACATGTTAAATATTAATTTTTTAAACAATGGAGCAGATTCTTTCGGTTGGCTGTTTTAATATAATTCTGATAAATAGTTTTTGCAATCTATAAGCGGGAGTAAGTGGTTTCAGCTGCTGATCCGTATGCGGTGATTGCATACCTTAAAGCAAATAAAAAACTGAATTTTATTTCGCCCTAAGCTAACTTTTAAACTAGCTTTATTTAAATTTTAGCTTTTTCTTAATAATTAATTAAATAGCATTTTCTTAATGAGATTGAAATATAAAGCGCATTTAATTAAAAGGGAATATGCGGTAAACATTTCCAGGAACAAAAACTATATATATTTATATATATTATATATATATATATATATATTATATATAATATATATATATATTATTATATAAATATATATTATATATATATATATATATATATATATATATATATTATATATTATATATATATATATATATATATATATATATATATATTATATTTAAGAAGATACTACAGAGTTATGAAAAATATAGCATCAATAAAGAGGAACGACGAAAGTTCCTAAACATAGCGCATCTTACACTTGTTATGCTTGTGTGTCCCTCGCAGAATTATCAATTGTTTTAATTTAGGCATTTGTCAAAGGAAGAAACTATTTATAATGAAACAATCTCAAGACAAAACTTTTTTCCCGTATCGTCAACATTTTGGTCGCACAATCTCATTAACTATAAATTTAAACAAAAACCATGTTAAGTACACACTAAGAATCTCAAAAGAAGGAACCTCGCACTGTTACGTTGAAGTAACTCTAAAAGACTTCGTGGTTAGAAAAATAAGATACTTTGTTAGGAAAAAGAAAACTCTCGGCGAATGTTAGAGGAAAATGGGGCGAATGGGGGGAATTCTTTTAGTTTATACGACACAAAGTAAATACTAAGACTCTTTTTAAAGATTATTTTTGTGATGAAAAAATAGCCAAAGAATGATGACTTTTGAGCATGCTTTTAAAAGAAAATGAAGAAAAATACACGTTTTATGTTTTCAGTTTTATATTAAAAAATAATAATGGTTAAACAAAATATTGAGGATAACATGGCTTAAGGCTTTATGATATAATTCATATTTTTTAAAAAGGAAAAAGTATTATTATTTATGGATCACTGTAAAAAAGAAACTTTAGACTGATAAAATTGTCAGTTAAGTATAATTTAAATTGAAATTAAAGAAGAGGGAAAATATCTAAAGCAGGAAGAACTTCGGAACTTTTCTCACAACTTCTGACACGCTTCGCTCGTCCTCAGGATGTCATAGAAGCCAAAATCTCCAGGTCGTGTTACTTAAGTCTCGGTACACTCGATTTCAGAAAGAAAATATAATCTCAATAAGTCCAAAGAAACTTCATAATTATACAATGCCTAACCTTGTATTTCTCTGGTCTTGGCAAAGCACAACTTCAAAATATTAGCTTCGCCTATTTTATAAAAACATCTGTAATTAAACTCGGCAGCCTTGATTTTCCCAATTGTATTTTTACATGAAACGTATAATATAGAATAATGTTTTAAAGAAAATCGAATATTTTCATTGAATATTAAAATATTCAATATTTAAATATTAGCGGTAAACTGTTACATGAATGACAGATGTAAACAAACTTTATTCTATAATTTTATGTATCGCAAAATACATCATATGTTAGCTGACACCTTCAAAAGTAAACAAACTTTATTCTATAATGTTATGTATCGCAAAATGCATCATATGTTTGCTGACACCTTCAAAAGTAAACAAACTTTATTCTATAATGTTATGTATCGCAAAATGCATCATATGTTTGCTGACACCTTCAAAAGTAAACGAACTTTATCCTATAATGTTATGTATCGCAAAATGCATCATATGTTCGCTGACACCTTCAAAAGTAAACAAAATTCTGGTCACAATTTTGTTATGCTCGTCATGTGTAACAGTTTTTAAAAAGATGCTATTCGTCAACAAAAATCTTTAACGTTTAGAACTATTGCCAATCTAAATTGAATTTTATAATAAAAGTCTTAACTTCAAAATGGCTGTCAATAGTAAAATAAAATTTCGTAGATCAATAGATATAGATCCTTGTTGAATTTTAACTCCAATGATTAATTCAAGAATTTTTAACAAATTTTTAGACGACTTATCAAAATGGATTAACAACAGAACTAATAAAACAGAAGTTTAATTTCTGTACCAAATGTGATGCCACGAGCTAACATCTATAGACGTCTTAAACTTCTAAAACAATTAGTTCTAATGAATTTCTCGGTTACCGATTTTTAGGGCATGTACAACTACTTTTCTTATATACCTATACGTAAGGTACTAGATAAGGAAAAGTAAGAAGTGACAACATAAAATCACATAATAAGTTAAACCTAACAACATAAAATCTTATTATTTAAAGGGCAATCAATAAAACAGACTGAATGATATAATAAAATAAAGTTGAGTAAGAGAGAAGAGTAATAGAACAGACAGAATGAAAATAAAATAAAGTTGAGTAAAAGAGAAGAGTAATAGAACAGACTGAATGAAATAATACAATAAAGTTGAGTAAGAAAGAAAAGTAATAGAAAAGACTGAATAAAATAATAAAATAAAGTTGAGTAAAAGAGAAGAGTAATAGAACAGACAGAATGAAATAATAAAATAAAGTTGAGTAAGAGAGAAGAGTAATAGAACAGATTGAATGAAATAATAAAATAAAGTTAAGTAAGAGAGAAGAGTAATAGAACAGACTGAATAATAATAAAATAAAGTTGAGTAAGAGAGAAGAGTAATTGAATAAGAAAATAATAAGTCAGATACTCCTTAAAGTTTAAATCAACAAAAGTTTTGAATTAATTATTGCAATGTTTACACTTACAATTTTTATTCCTTTAACATTTTTTGGAAAAAGAATAAAAGAATCCATTATTATTTTGTTATCTAGGTCAATATTATGGTTCCGTGACACTATTGTAACAACTAATTCTACCAGAAAACAAGGGGGCAGATTTTGAGGGTTGATAAAAATAACAAGAAACGAAAAAAGATAGAATCTAGATAACGGAGTAGCAAATTGGAATAGAGAGAAAAAACACAATGACCAGAAAATAAATAATGAAGTAAATAAAAAAAAATAATAAAATAGTGAAAGAAAGTGTAATAAAATTATACAATGATAAGATTATAATTTTTTAGAAAAACAACTTATATTTTGTTAAAAAGTTATCTACTTGCATCTGAATAGATATACTAATATATTATGATTATGTATGAACTTGGTGAAAAAAAAGTTGATTACTTAACCAACATTAAAGTTAATACAGAACTTGGTCTAAACACAGCCAATCTGCAGTGAGTTTTATTCGCGTTGAAATTTAGTTCTGCCCATTTTAACCAATGTCTCAACCCTTATGGTTAAAAACACATCCGGAATTACTCAAAACGTTTTATTGCAATTCTTCGTTTGCTTTTTCAACTTGCGGTAAATACAACCTTTTTAATTTTAACAATTGGTTAAATTGTATCTACAGCTCATCATTTAATTTACAACCTATGTACTCTATAACCGTATTAAATGTACAAAATAAGGTGAATAAACACAAATATATACTATTAATAACATCAAAGTCAAATGTCAATGTCAATATTTCCAATATACACATCAAAGTGTTTCGGTCACCTGTTCAAATACAGCCTCGACAACAAAAAATAGCAACATTAACAGTATACATTATCAGTCTAAATAATAATAATAATTTCCGTTTAGAGCCTTGCGGCTCATTAGGGATAAACCCAGCGGGAACCACATCGGGTGGTAGCAGCAACAGCGTTACGCTCAACGTGTAATCTAAAGTTGGCGATAATTTATCTAAACAATCATTTTATATAAACTGAGAGCGTAACCCGGGATGCGAACTCCAGACATACGTGTCAAAGGTCATGTGTAAAGACTAACGATCTAACGACTTCAGCCACGGAGGCGGTTATCAGTCTCTATACCTACATAAATAAATTCATTTAAATAATTAGGTACCGTGTACCTCAGAACGTTTCCCCGCTATATCGTATCCGCTACACTTATCTTTTCAACTTCTTTCTCATTTCGCTTGTCTTTAAAATGAACATAAACATGTCTTTTATTCTCTTTTAGGAAAGATAACAATAAGTGAGAGGTGACACTTATTATTAATTTGAGCCAAATGGTGGCCACTACCGGGTGCTGTGGGTTCCCTCAGGGGTTATATCTAATAAGCCGAAAGGCTCTATTAGGGGCATTATTATTATTATAATTATTATTCGCCAACCTCACCTCTTAGTGGTTTAAGCGAATTTTCAGTATGGAAATCCACTTATTTGCTAATTTTAGGGTGAAAACGGGCCATTTATTCTTACTAAGGTGACATCCATTTAATTTTTATCGTCTATTAGTCGTTTTCAATCGTCTCTTCCTATTGTTATTAGACCTGATGTGCTATTGGATTTGTGATTTAGAAAACCCCTAATAAAAGTACTATGGTTTATTTGTAGGATAACAGATTTTTGCTCAGGTCTAATATAACAGATCTAATATAAACTGTATAATATATAACTGCTCAGTCTAGAGTCTTAAAATTGCAAGAGAGTTGTTTTGAAATGATTCATGTACTGGATATAACTAATATGCTACTATTATTATTGGTTTGCATTATATCGGAAGTCGCATTATGAACAGGTCTTAGAACACACATAGAGAAATCTACGTTACGTAACTGTAACGTAAATGTTGCAACAATTTAAAATTGCAAAGTAGTTAAGACTTTAAACGGTAAAATAGTAATATATGCTGAGTGCACACCAGATATAAAACTAATATAGGAGAAAATAACATTCCACTGAGGAGATTATTGCAAGACCACATTCTCACACTAGGTAAATAAAATTGAATTTAACACAACCAACATATTTACATTTTATCGACATGTAAAACAACGCAATTTGCATTCATGTAAAACTACGTGTTCATTCACTTATTTAACATTATTATACGACACCTTGAGCTTCAGCGGTCAAATAGAAGATAAAATACACGAATAATTAAAATGAAATAAAGTTTATACAGATAAACTTAAATAAGTTCATAAAGATCTTAATGCTTTTTACTTTTCCTCATTTATACCGTAGGTTTATAGTGTGTTTGTGAAAAATCCATACCTGGGATGTCACCTAAATTATCCGTTTTAGGTGTTTTTGAGCTCCGCAATGATGCCTAACCCATTAGCGATTTTTTTCCAAGGGAAATTCGCCGACATTGAAAATGGTATTAAGCCTTAAAATATAATTAATGAGAATTTTCTTGCAGTTTCAGAAATTAATGGTTTATGTATCGAATTTTTGCTTAGAACGCCTACACAACTTAGCCCACGTATGCAATCAAAGTACTCAAACACATAATTTCAATCGAGAAAATAGAAGAGAGAAAATTCAATGACGTAGCGTAATTACATTAAGCACAAAAAGAATTTTCATAGTCAGTAGGATAATTACTATTCGAGTTTAAAGTTCATTAATTTATGAAATAAAAATCAGGCATAATGTATCTCGGGACTTTTCCTCGCAATATCGGATTCGCTACATCTTCACTGCTTCGCCCTCGCTTCACTCGTCCCCAGAATTTAGGAATCATCAAATTAAAATGCAGTACGTTTTCGGATTTAATTCGCTTGTCACGTATTAAAAAAGTCTATTTTATTTCCAGCGGTCACCCATACTAGTACTGACCTTGTTTAATGCTGCTGCACATCATGTCATCCAAAATCAACACGTTATAACAATTATTTTTCAAAAAAAGTATACATCTCATTCGATGAAATGAACTAATGCTGATAATGGTATGAAACATACACGCGTGCAAAATTTCAAACCGATCGAAACATTTCCAGTGTCATATAGAGACAGACGGCTTCGTAAAAACTACTTTACAAATTTAGCGGAATCAATAACAACCTCGAAAGCGTCACAAAACAGTGGCTCTTGTTTAGATTAAAATAGGCAGCCGCACTGTTACTTGATTTAGGACTGAATATAACTTGAATAATAAGTTAGTTGCTTTAAATAACGTAATACAACAAACTTTTTAGACATTTTGGTCATAGACTGAAACAAGTCTCTAGATAGTAACTTCAGAAGACTTTAATTTAAATTATAATAACATAAATTATTAATTAAGAGCATAACTTTTGATAAAATATTAATAAATGAAAGTAAAAGCTAATACAGAAATATAAGTAAAAGAAAAAGAAATATAATACATTAAGTTAATAATTATGATTAAGATTCGTAAAACTCAACAAAGCGATCAAGGAATTTTGATATTAAATAAATTAAGTGGAAAAAAGTATGACACAATAAAAACAACAAAGGGGAAGAAAGTTACGACAAAGCTACCTAATAAAGAGAGAAGGTAGCAAAATGAAAAGAGAGAAAAAAAGAAACAATAAGTTAAACATAATAATAAATTAACAATAAAAGAAGTGAAGGAACAAAAATGTTAAAATATTATAATTACATAAAAGGTAATTAAGTATTAAAATGGAAAATAAAAGATCTAAGTTTAACATAGCAAGAAATGAACAATAAAGTAAGAGATATTTTCAACATAAATATTATAATGACTAAAAACACAATAGTATGAAGAACAAAAACAAATTGGAAAAGATAAACGCAATTAATGATAACTACTGTTAAGATATAAAGAGCGAGTGAAATAGCGAGAAATAAAGAAAAATAGCGGGAATTTATGGAGGGAAAATATGAGAGGGAAGGGAAATCAATACAAACAAGGTGGAGCTTCGAAAGGCTACCTTTAATCTAGTCAAGTATTATGTGGATACTAATAACTGAGAGCAATAAGTTAATACTTGTGAATTATGTATGTCTAATCATAGTATACGTAAAAGCTAAACGAACTACTTCTTATAAAGAAAGCTTAAGAAAATCGTTTTAAAATGGTTAAAATAAAGTGTTTGTAAACCGAACAAAGGTACCGAGGATGAATTGAATCCGGATTAAGAAATAAGAACTTATGAGATGAGGATGTAAATAAAAGTCTATCCACAAATAAATTTCAACCAATGTAATGATGACAAAACCGGCTTTCAACCTAATACAGGTCATCCTCAGTGCCGGTGAGAAGAAGCTAATTTTTTCTCTTGAGTCTTGTTACGAGATTTGAGACTGGATGCAGACTAGTCTGCATCCAGTCTTAAATCTTTGTGGATAGACTTTTATTTACATCCTTATGGTATAAAATCCACTGGCGCTTATAATTAATACTATGAGATGAGTTGATATAATAAAAGTAATAAACTAGTATGATAACAAATATATTAACTACCGTTAACTAATATCAAGAGGTCGTCAAAGAAAATTGCTAATAATTCCATTTTCAATAACAACCTTTACTTACAAGTTCCCTTTGAAATATGGTGGAATCAAATAATAATTTTATCTCATGTCATATCATGAAATGATTTAAGTTACTTATCCAGTTCTAGACAAGAAAGAAAATTACTTATTAGTAAGAATACATTATTCGTCTATTTATAACGTGTTGTAAGTCAAAAAAACGACGTATAACCCTCGATAACATTGATTGACTTAACATTGACACTGATTGTCTATATTAGTATAGACAATCAGTGTCTGTAAGGGATGACTTGGTATAACATGGATGCGACAGAGCAAAACGATGCAAAAGGTTTAACACTGTACAACGTATAGACAGAATATAGACAGTTATGAAGAGGCTATATTAAGAATCAAGCATAGAGATATATTCTAGAGAGGGCATAGCCTATCTCAATACATTGAAAGGCCAGAAACATCTTTTGGGGCTTTCAGGGGCTTTGTGTAACCTCATTAAAACCTCCTCCAAAAGTGAGTTAAGGTAATAATAAATCAATTGTTTTCGGCTTCCCGCACATTGTTTTTGTTTTGATTTATATTTTAAGCGTTCTTCTATATAAGTTACTGTATTTTTGTTCAGTTTATTTTATTGTATTGATAATCGAATGGGGTCAGCTTACTTTTCCAATGTTTCAAAATTCATGGAAATTCAAAATCTGTGGAATCAAGTATATGAATTTGATTGCCATTAAAATTTGAAGCCGTTATCATTAGACGTCAAAGGCTAATCTGGAACACGCATGTTTCTTTTTAGATTTCCTCATTTAAGAAGAAAAAGTTTTTATTTGCAAAAAAATCCGAAACCGAGATGTCACCGGAATCATTCGTTTCAGGTGTTTTAAAGGCCTCTTAAGAGGGTTTCACTAAGTTGTCTGTCTGTATGTGTGTGTGTGCGCCTGTTATCATCGCAGCTCCTAATGTATGAATGCTAGAGAGTTGAAACTTGCTACAAAAATCAGCCTACCGCAGTAGTTGTGCTATTAGGAATTTTTTCATGACGTCATTATCCAACAATAATTACTAAGCTAAAATTTTAAAAGTTCATAAAACGCGGAAAAATGATGCGATCAGATTAAGATTGGCACACATGTAGCCATACATAAGAGTAACATATGTGCCAAATTTTATCTCATTATCAGCATTATTTCAATTTTAATCAAATGATTTGTGAACATTTTTTTAAAAAATTGTAAAATAAACCAATTTAGTTAAAGTTTGGTAAAATTATAAAATAAATAAGTAACTTTACGTAATAAATAAGTACACTAAGTTTCATTTTAATACGACAAGTATTAACATTTTTGTTAGATAATAAAAGTTAAGCAGCATTGAGCGAAGTCAGTGCTGTATGGGTGAGCGACGAATGAAACAGATGTATTTACTATTTATGGATGAGCGAAACGAGTCCGAAGTGATGTATAATTAATTAAACGAATTTCATATTTTGAGGACGAGCGAAACGAGTCCGAAGAAGGGAGGTTGAGCGTAGCGAATCCGATGTGATGAGGAAAAGTTCCAAGGTACCCCGTACCCGATTTTTTTAAAACATTTTTTATTAAATAACACGAGAACAATTTTTGTTACAAATATAAGAGTTGATTGTGGCTTTGTAAGCCATATTAGAGAAACAATCCAAAAATTGCACTCAGGCGGGAGAATTATCTCATGTACTTAGATATGTTTTATAGATTGTACCGGTTATTATAGATTGTGAACCCTTAAATAAATTATGAGTAAATATTGAAATTTTAAACTAATTGATTTTAAATGTATAAATTAATAATTAAACAAGCTAATTTTATGAGGTAATGGTCAGATAAATATAAAAAACACAAAATTTGAGCTCTCTTGTTTAAATAGTTTGGTCAATAATTTTATATTAGTTTTGTGTTAGTAATTACAAAAATCAGGCATTTTGATTTTTATGGGTTTTTCCCTTTTATGGTGTGACGTCACATACAAGGATTGTGAATCTGCTTTATTTTGAAAACGGTTAATTTCTAAAAACGGTAAATGAGGTAAGGTGGCATTTTAACGTCTCGGCTGATAAGTCCATTATTCTTATTACTTTATTTTCTATTTTGTTTGTATTTTTACCTCTTAGGAACCATAGAGATATACACTAAAGAGAACATACTTAATATTTTTTAGATGTTTTAAAACACAAATTACTTTGTGTTTTAAACATTAAATTTAAAAGTAAAATTAACATATCTGTAGTAGTACCAAATGTAAATAGAAATACCTTGTTCATATTAAACAAATATGAGTTCAGAACTATCTTATTATCCAAATACGTACCTGAAACAGAAAATAAAACAAATTGTAAAACATAAGTATACATCGAAGCAGATGCAGCAAAACAATATTCAAGTTTAAGTTGACTCACACTACAGTGTGGTCAAGCTCGAGGACTCTTGATCTTGCAACAATGCACCTTTGACCTCACGCACTGCTGTTAAACCTAAGATATTTGACCAAGTAATCATTAAATATCTAGTTTCAAAAGACAAACATTGTATACTAAGATGAATTGAGCTGTATCATAAATATGAGCTGTAGAATTGTTTATTACAAACCAAACATAGCACATGACAGGTTTCTGTAAACAATTTCGGATACTCATGCTTTTTAAGACAGTGAATACTTATATACTTTACCTCCGCTAAGAATTATTTGGGTGCATATATTACAAAGAATGTAAGGATGTGATACAACAGATGTATATATTACAAATGATGTAAAGATGCAATTCAACAAATGTATATATTACAAAGGATGTAATTCAACTGATGGCTATATTACAAAGGATGTGATTCAACTGAAGGATATATTACAAAGGATGTGATTCAACTGATGTATATATTAAAAATGATGTAAAGATGCGATACAACAAAGGCATATATTACAAAGGATGTAATTCAACTGATGGCTATATACAAAGGATGTGATTCACTGATGGTATATTACAAAGATTGATTCAACTGATGTATATATTACAAATGATGTAAAGATGCGATTCAACGGATGTATATATTACAAAGGAAGTGATTCAACTGATGGATATATTACAAAGGATGTGATTCAACTGATTTATATATTACAAAGGATGTAAAGATGCGATTCAAGGATTTAATAAAAATTATGTAAGGATGAGGTACATGGATGCAAGGATGTGATACAAAGGATTTAGGAATATGATAAAAAGGATGTATAAATCACATAGGATGTAAGGATGTGATACAAAGGATGTATACATTACTTAGGATGTAAGGATGTGATACAAAGGATTTAGGAATATGATACAAAGGATGTATACATCACATAGAATGTAAGGATGTGATACAAAGGATTTAGGAATATGATACGAAGGATGTATACATTACATAGGATGTAAGGATCGGATACGAAGGAATATGTATTAAATGTGTAAACATATTTTGTACAAAAATATCGGGTGTAAACATTTTAATTATTTTCCTATGGAAGTAATTTATACTCTAAATAATCCCCAGCCAATTAACACAGCCTTTTTCACTAGCTCCTTCGCATTTCAGCACTCTGAACCTTATGTCTAAGTATTGGTTGGTCGCTTCGTTTTTTGTACAAGGCCTGTTTGCCCGAGGCCAGTGACCACGTGACAAGCGAATTTTAAATCCACTCTCAGCTTGACCGGTTTTTAGGTTACAAATCAGAGATGAAACTAGTTTTTAAGCAAATAAAAACACAAATTAGGGCACCTAACACGACAAACCATCATTCCCTCCCACTCTTAAGTAGGTTCTTTACTCCTAAAGACTTAAGACTTCAGCAAGTCAGTTAATAATGTCATACACTTGCATTTTATTTTTTTATAGTGCTCATTATTTAAGCAATATTTCGTCTCGATAACTCACAATTTAACTGCCAGTGTCTATCTTTGATAACTGATCTGTAAGACTCATCTATCACCCTCTTTGTTATTTGATGGCTAGTGCTGATGATGGCTTCTTGTTAAGTTGAAAGCGCTTAGCTATAATTAAATATATTTTTGTGGAGAGACTTTATCCTCTTTTATTCAGATGAACTCCATTAACGCTCACCTTAGTTCTTCAATGGCGGTGTGAGGTTGAATAAGAGCAAAATTGAAGAGATAGTAATAATTTGTTTCTCCCCTATTTATCTACTCACGCTGGAATGTGGGTTTATAAAACCACAAACATATAATTGAAAAAGTTTTAAATAAATGCCTACCCGTAAATAATAAAGTAATGACTCAATATTTTTTTAACTATAATAAATTACCTATTTGTTGAACCTTAAAATAAATAAAAATACGTTTGGATAAACTAAATTGAATGTCACTCAAAAAAAGCGAAAAATGCTCATTCACGCAAAAAACAACAACGATGAAAAACCATATTCAATTATAAAAACACCGTACTGAAAACGATATTCGAAGAGGCACTAACAAAGGTTAGCTTCGTTTGGAAAAATGCATGAAAAAAGAATGAAGTTATTTATTGAAACACGTTACAAGGCAAAAAATTGTTAAAAACGAGTGTATAACTACTCTCGAAATTAATCAGCAAAAAAAACAATTTAGAGACAGTTATTTTGAATTTAATTAATAAAATTTTCTTGTTTTCTATGTTGGCAGGAAAAAGCAAGATCGGATAAATTAAAAATTGTGTTAGATTTGGGGATCAATTATTAAAATATAAAGCATAACTATCCATCTATCATTTTATATATATTATATATATATATATATATATATATATATATATATATATATATATATATATATATATATATATATATATATATATATATTATATATATTTATATATATATATATATATATATATATAGTATATATATATATATATATATATATATATATATATATATAATATATTAAAATCTTCCTTCCCCAATCCCCCTATCCATAACCCCAATCTTATAAGCTCATTTTTTTTGAAAATTCGTTAAAAAGCCGGATTATTGGGAAAATTTAACTCGTTAGTTGGTCATTTGACCGTAGTGGCCACTTCTTGATTACCTTTCAATGCTTACTCCACTATCTTTACGACTCGGAAACGAATTTTTTTGTGATTGGGGACCTTTGAAACGGATTTGGGGCAAACTACCGCTGCAAATTTTTCTAAAGGAGATTAGCTAAAAGCAGCGAATTAAATACATCGAAGTGTCTTTCCAGCGTTTTTTTGCAGATTTAAAAAAAAAACAAACGATACGAAGAAGAATCAGGAGTAAATAAAAGACAAAAGATGTGGAGCAATAAGATGTTATTACTGTTGTTCTGTGGATAGACTTTTTATGGATTTCATGGTGAACTCCACACTAAATTTATTAGTTCGCAAAAGGATGTTGGCTCTCACATGTAACGGATATTAAATGCAAGTTTATTACGTTTTTCTTCAGTGAAATACATACCAGTATAACAAAGTAACTAGCAGTCTCAGTGACATAAATTTTAATAAATAAAATAAAATATTTTTTATATTTAATTAAGTAGGTGATATTATCAATCGTTTAAGAGTGTCGTCGAGTGTTAAAAAAACGAGTTGTTAAGTTTCGACAGTAGAACATAGAGGAGGCAGAGACATTAAAAGAAGAAAGTTTTATACTAGATGCACTTATATTTAGGATACCTGGTTACAGCTGTTGGATGTTTAAAAAATTGGGTACGGGATACCTCGAAACTTTCATCATCACATCTGATTCGCTACGCTCATCCTCTCTGCTTCGGACTCGCTTCGCTCGTCCTCAGAATATACAATTCGCCAAATTAATACTGCAGCATGTCCTCGGACTCGCCTCTCTCATCCTCAGTTAGTAAATGCATCTTTTTCATTAAAACGAAACTTATTGTACTTAATTATTACGTAATGGTAATAATACAGTGCACTTGCACCCAATTTGATTATGGATTATTTCACGATTTTGACTAAAAAACTTACACAAGTCATTTGATTAAATGTACTAATGCTAATAATGAGATAAAACTTAGCTCATATGTTAGTCTTATGTATGGCTACATACGGGCCATATCTTAATCTGATTGATCATTTTTTCGTGTGTTATGATTTTTCGAAATTTTTGCTGTGTCATTACAGCGGGTCAATGATGTCATAAAAAAATCCGAAAACTTTTTTGTACAAAGTTTTAACTCTCTAACAAAAATACACTGGGAGCTACGATGATAACACACACACACACACACTAACAGACAATTTTGTGAAAACCACTCAGGAGGCCTTAATTTTTTTTTAAATTTTAACATAGGCACACAAAAATTTCTTCATCCATTTTGTGACGTGACGTAAGGCAAAATGAAATATGAATCAAAATTTAATGATAATAGAAGTAATTAAAATGTCAGTTTTTGGAATAAAAAGCAATGCAGAATAGATATAGAAATTACAAAGAGAGAAATTTATATAAATAATTTCAAGCAGAGCGTTATAAAACAAAACAACACCGAAGAATCAAGTACCTTAAAAATACTTTAAAAGAAGTTTTAAATCCAAAAGGCACTCTCTCAGACTGAAAGGCTTTACCCCCGAGTTGAAAGCGAAGAGGATTAAAGCAAGTGAGACAAGAGCCATTACTGCTTTAGCAACGGCACCTGTGTCCCGCAGTAAAGCATTAGGTCGCCTCCAAGAGAATTCCTCTACAAACATCCTATCTCGTATAAGAAAGAAAAACAAGCTTTCAATTAGGACAACCAAGTCTGAAAATAGTCGGATTTATTTAATTCTAAAAATTAGAAAGCAGCTTCACATTATAAATTATGGATATTCGAGAAATATTACTTGTCGATTTAAGTCACAGCATCTAGAAGAGTTAATTAGTTTACTTAGCTACTGAAATCAGATAATGCAAAATGCACCAGACGTATAATGTATCTGTACATTTATGTCGTTTCAAAATTGTCAATATGAAACTTTCTTTATATAAAATTTATATTTTCTGAAATGCCAAAGTAAAAGAATAATTATATTTCCGAATAAAAATTCGCATTATAATCAAATACTTGAGTAAATATCTACAAAAGTATTTTAGTAAATTCGTTTTGACCTATGACTTTACCAAAGGTGAAGTGAAATACTCAATAATTTATCAATCTGAAAACTCTAGTCATCACTTAGTTCCACTCCTCCAGTTTTCATTAAATAACGCAATAAATCTAGAATAGAAAAAAGAATTAAAACCCTTCTCAAAATTTTGTTTTAATGAAAGCTTAAGATTGAACTTATTGATTTAAGTTCGAAAAGCTATACATTTCAAGCTTTTCAAATAAATCCACAACAAGAAAAAGTACAAGTGTACGAGGTACCTCGGAACTTTTCCTTATCACATCGGCGTTACGCTCATCCTCCTTATTTCAGACTCTCTTCGCTCGATCTCAGAATAAAGAAGTCGTTAAATTTATACTGCATCAAGTCTTTGGACTCGCTTCGCTCGTCCTCAGACAGTAAATGAATCTGTTTTATTCCCAGCGGAAACTCATCGAACACGCTTGATTTTAGGATCAAACAAAAATCATGGGTATACTTTGGAAAAAGGAATAAATTTTCAAAAAGAGGGGACTCACTGAGAAAATATATATAATACACATACATATGTGTATTGATGTTCGAGGATTTTGTTTCTAGACGTATTTCTAGACGTTTCTACGGGACACAATAACTTTCGAACACTTTCTCAGATTGAAATGTTAATAAATGAACTCAGATGGATTTTGTTAATGTATGGGACCCTATTGTTTATCAAATATGTGTGACATCATTAACCCACAAAAATGACTCCACAAACATCTCAAAGAATCACAAATCTTCATGTAGAGTTTAGATTAGGCTAAAATTTTGTACACGTGTACTACTATGAATGGTTAACAAAATTACAAAGTCACATTTTATTATTAAAATTAGTTCCGGTTTTATTGATTGACATATATAAAAAAGATAATGTAAACAAACCACGTTTCGCTTATATCGTGGCAGTATGCCACTTACATAAACCAGTAATATAAATATTACTAGTTTATTTACTTATATAAATTAATTAAATTGCAAACTGAACATGAACAATGACATGTGGCCGCGAATTGGCGCCCAGCATCAACTTCACGTAGCGGAGTAAGAGACCAAAGGCCTTTAGTCTTATTTTCGGAATCTGTAAGAGCTAACAAGTGTGTTGATAAAATTTGGCTCTATAACTACAAATTTTAGTTAAGTGAAATCAAAATTGATAAGAAGGGTAATTAATTCTGGCTTTTGCTATATTATATTCTTAAGGATTAGCTCGCAAACGTTAAGGCAGAAAATAATTAATACGCTTATGAAATTAGGAAGAAAGAACTATTTCTAGAAAGGGTAATTATAATAATAATTATTATAAGGGGGAGTCATTTAAGTGGTATACAGAAGGGTCATGTCGAGGGGGGCAGGCAGAGTGGTTTTGGTTTTTGACTGACTACAAAAAAAGTAATTCAAAGTAATCATCAAAGTAATTATCTAATGAATTATTAATATATTTGTCATCCCATCCCCTTCTGGGATCGGTTTACATACGGGACCGAAATGTGCCAAGCCTCTTTGGTCTTTATATCTTAATACAACTTATGTTTCCTAATATTATGTCTGCAATAGTAACGACTTAAAAATATTAATGTTAAACAACATTTTGATTAGTTCCGTTCATAACTTAGCCTTTTCTTTTAAATAAGTTACGTTAACATTACGCTAGAGCAAGCTAGAACTCCTGGAGGGAGTAAACAACTGGTAAACAATTAAAGAAGAAAGATGAAGTTATATTTTTAAGTATTATTAGTATTTGTCATTACACTTAATTATACTTAGACACTTAATATAAGAATTCTTTACTTTTTAGTATAACTATATTTCACCTGCCTCCATGCATACTCATGTCAACAAACCTCATTAGCCTAAAGATGTTCACAATGAGGGATAACAATTTTTCTTTAGAAAATTTTCTGCCGCAGGAAAACACGTATTTTAATGATTCTTTAGAAATAAGATAAGGAAACTATGTTTTATATTATCATAATCACTTTTTAATCTTCCCCATTTATACCGTAGGTATATGGGATAAGTATTGCGTTTACAAAAAATTTAAATCAGGTATTTCACCAGCATTATCTTATTATCTGTTTCAGGGGATTTTAAGACCTCTTAAGTAGTTTTTACAAAGTTGTGTGTCCGTTATCAGTACACAATAGTATTCGTCTGTATTTATACTTTAGTATAACACATGGCTAAAATCAATTGACAGCGTGGGAAAATTGGAAAGTGTTGAGAAACCAATGAGGTTACTCCAATTTAAAATGGTGTGCGTGGTTTAACATCCAGGAATAACCTAATTGGCTCCCTGGCATTATTTTCCCACGCTGTCAACTGATTTTAGCCGTGTGTTACACTATAGATAGTTGTTAGGCACTAGAGAGTTGCTGTTGTTCAGAAAACGAGTTTGCTGTAGTGAGGATGAGCGTTCTAATTTAAAGTGATAAGGAAAATTTCCGAGGTACCCCGTACGCGATTTTTATTTATTATAATCCACATGTTATTTAAAAAATAAGAAACATCTGATCTAATGTTAGCATTACTGTCCTATATTTACACATCAATCTAATAATAGAATTTTATAGTACAACTCCTTGTACGTTATCTCTATAAGTATATAATACATCTGTCGGAAAAACGTTTTATTTATAGGTATATTTCAAGTGTATTTTCCACACTCCTATTCCTAGTAATATGCATCTTGTTCCGGCGTTATATACGATAGTGACGTAATCGTGACGTATTAAAAATGACACACCCCTAAATATTTCAAGAATATAGGCCTCAATTTCTTTTTTAGAAATAAAAGATTCCTACTTGTCTATCACCACTTATTATATAAATATTGTTTATTTTTTTTCAAATCTAATTTTAGACCAATAGGGGGTCACTGTATTTTTATTATGATTTTATTTTTATTCTTTTAAAAATAAAAACAAAACTGGGCAAAAGTCCAGAAAATTTGAATACTACCCAACAAGAGAGGGGAGGGGGAATTGCAAACAGTTTTTGAAAAAAACATAACCCAGAGATGATCATAGAAATTCTTAATATACGATGTGAAAAAACCCAGATATCCAATCTCCTCTTGGTAGATCTCATCGTGTATTTTTAAAAATAATTAAATAATAAATGTGTTTTTTTAAGAAGGTAAATTTATTGTCTCTCTATCACATAAGAAGAAGAAGCACTGAAACAAATAAAGAATGAAGCAGCATTTTTTTTATCATCTATTCCTACGCATGAGCCAGAAATTTTTTAGTAGGATTTTAAGTAATAAGATCGAATATGATATACTGTACAGAAGAATCTGTTAATAATTATATGATTACTGAATAGACCAGGTTATGTCTGACGTCACAAGAGAAGTTTTTTGGAAAACCCGTGTCTAAGGGTTGGTTATAAGTCCACAACGTTTTACTATAGTTTTTTTAAAGGCAGTGTGATGAAATTCGAGTACAAAACTGTTATGATATATGAGGACAGAGTGATGATGAACTAAATTATATTGTCAGAATGAAATATAAATAAATATAAAATTAAAATAAAACTTTCTGTCGACAGTTGACAAGACAGCTGCCAACAAAAACAATTTTTGTACCTTCAGGACGTCAGAAGTTATTTAAGTTTTTGTAATAATCACGATTATTATTTATATTACGATATTATTATTATGCTTTTTAAACATGGCGTCCTACAATAAATTTGACACCAATAAATTTAATTACAAAAACTTAAATAACATTTGACGCACCAATAAATTTAATTACCAAAACTTAAATAACATTTGACGCACCAATAAATTTAATTACCAAAACTTAAATAACATTTGACGCGCCAATAAATTTAATTACCAAAACCTTAAATAACATTTGACGCACAATAAATTTAATTACCAAAACTTAAATAACATTTGACGCACCAATAAATTTAATTACCAAAACTTAAATAACATTTGACGCACCAATAAATTTAATTACCAAAATTTAAATAACATTTGACGTACTAAAAGTACAAAAAGTACTCAAATTTATAAAAAATTACTGAGTAAAGTACGAAAAAAACCCTCAAATTTTAAAGGTTTTGGAATTATAACATTAAGACACGGGATTTCCAAATAGCCTCTTTTGTGTCGTTGACCTAACTCTTTGGCTAACTACTATTAAGGTCTAAATGAAATTATTTTTGCAAAGATATTTGTTTATAATTATAAAGTGTACGATATAAAATTATCGATAATTAAGTAATTTTCGATAGTAAGTACTCAAATTTACTCCGGACCGAGTTTTTTTATCTCGGAACCAAAAAATCTATAACGACTCCTCACTCGAAATTCATTGTTTAAGGGCCGTATTTTAGGTTATCCGAATATTTCCCACATTTTTTTCTTGATTTATTCTTTATTCATGACGTCACTTAAATATGTACTTAGAAATGTACATAAATAAAAATTATTTTCGTTCAAACGTTTTCCTTTCTAATTTGTTTCTGTATTTCACTTTTTAGCCGGATCTTTAAAAAAAAATCATAAATTAATACATAAGTGTTCACACATTTTATCGTTATCAGAGTTATTTAATAAATTATATACTAATGACTGGATTATTGTCATTTAAATAATATTTTTTGGAAGCAATTATTATTACCCAAGTACATTACATTAATCACATATTTACCCATTATACCAGTGGTTCCCAACCAGGGGTCCTGGGACCCCTTAGGGGTCCCAAATGAGTTTTTAGGGGGTCCCGGGAGCAATTTTACAAACTATATTGCAAAAGTAAAAAAAAATGATTTTTTTTCTTTTGTGTGTGTAACTTCAATAAATAATTAAATTATTAATTATATATGAATTATTTATATACTGATTAGAGTTAGAATTTTTATTTAATACTGTCCGTTCGCTATATGTATAATAATAATATACATTTATTTGCTTAATATACATTACAGCTTTTTTTAAACAATAATAGTTTAAATATCCGTTCGCTATAAGTATAAGTTATAAATTATATTAAAAATTGAAGAACTAGTAAATATTTGTTTAATAAACTTTAGTATTCTTTATATCGTCTTGTTGTATTTACCTTGCTTTTATATATGATAATAATAACAAATTTAATACACACACACACACACACACATATATATATATATATATAATATATATAACAAGGGGTCCGGGAAGTAGTTCAAAATATTTTAGGGGTCCCAAGTATAAAAAAGGTTGGGAACCACTGCATTATACTAATGTTTGGGTTGATATATTTAATCATATTTTTGCCAATTATTATAAATCGTAAATTTAATAACATCAACATATCATTCAATTTTCAATATTTCCTTACACACATAACATCAATAAAAATATTGTGAACACAATACTTTTCCAAGGAAAAATAAACATCGTGTTTTTTCCTTTAAATATAGTATTCAACTTGCTTATACTCTCTGACAGAGAAGTAATATTTTATTTCTATTTATTATTTTAACCTTTCTACGGGGTTTTGAAAAGAGAAAAGGACTTGTTGCACCTTATTAAAGTTTAGTTTGATCCTCTCTCATTCCCGCTAATAACCCCCAATTTTTATTCACAAAAAGGAAAAAGTGTATCTCTAAGTAGGAAAACAAGTAGGGCATATATTCAGTCCATAATAAACTGACTGGTCTGTAACAAACTGACTGGTCTATAACAAACTGACAAGTTTGGTGATGATTTTTTTCTAAAAACGTAACCTGGTGAGTTAGTAATAATTCAAAATCATCAAGCAACATAACAACGGAAGAAAAGGCATAAGATGGGCCTTCTTAAGACCAAATCGTTGAGTATAAACTACTGACAGATCCTCTTTTCAATATTATTCACAAATTGTGTCATAATTTATTTATTTCCTTGAAATGTAATTTTCATTAACAGAACATTAATATAAATAATATATATATGAAATATATATATATATATTATATATATATATATATATATATATATATATATATATATATATATATATATATATATATATATATATATATATATATATATATATATATATATATATATATATTATCTATATATTATATATATGTATATTATATATATATATATATATATATATATATATATATATAATATATATAATATATATAATATAATAAATAAATAATAATATAATTTATTTAAAAAATAATTTACAGAGTAATACACAATACAATCATACAAAGGCTCTAAAACATCTATTCTTACTATTACATCTATTCTTACTATTACCATCTATTTCTTACTATTACATCTATTCTACTATTATCTATACTATTACATCTATCTTACTTACATCTATTCTTACTATAACATCTATTCTTACTATTACATCTATTCTTACTATTACATCTATTCTTACTATTACATCTATTCTTAATGTTATTTGTTTATAATTAAGATCTTACTAGCCACATAAGCTTAAGGCTTGTGCGCGGCTAGCTTTTCGTTTAAATTTTTATTCTCAATCTACTTCTGGTTAGTACTTAATGAAATTAAGTACAAGAGAAAAATGAGTTTTTATAAATCGTTTTCTCTTTTAGTTCATATGAAATATTTTTAAAAGGAGTTTTAATTTCTAATACATGTACATATACAGACACATAATACTAATATGTAATCTAAATATGTATGCATGTACACATTCTTACATACATATACATGTACAGTACATATTCACATACATACACATATCCACACATACATACATAAAAATTAAATATTAAGAAAAGAATATGTTAAAAAAAATAAATAAAAATAATAATAAATAAATAACAATAAACTATAAAAAAATATAATATATTATATATATATATATATATAATATATATTATATATATATATATATATATATATATATATATATATATATATATATAATATATATATATAATATATATATTATTATATATATATATATATATATATATATATATAATATATATATATATATATATATATATATATATATATATATATATAATATATATATATATATATATATATATATATATATATATATATATATATATACACACATACAATAAAAGATTAGCTTAATCTGTTATATGACTAAAGGACTGTTATGAGACAGGGGGGTTCAAAATTATAATTACTGGTTTATAAAAGTGAATAAGAGACTCACTCATCAGCTTAGTGATTAGGATTGAAAGTATGTGCGAAATTGCCAATTAAATTTAAGTATTAGTTTGTTTACAGAGTTATTTGACCAGGCAGAATCAGGATCAAATGATCTCTTGAGGCCGCGGACCAGCCAGGAGGGAGAAGCCCTCTTTTTTATCGAATTATTAACTTTTAAGGGTTATTTTCTCTTAAATAACTCACTGGGTATTTCCCAATAAAGCAGTAACCCTTATAATAAGATGGCATTAGGGTAAATATGTATCTTTAAAAAAAACTGAACCACCTAAATAGTTTTAATTGACCACCTTAAATGGGAAATGTTGAAAAGCAGTACGGCTTTTGTGTAGGATGATAAAGAGAAAGAAAAAAGAATTAACTATAAAAAGAATATAAGTACCACAGGAAAGAAGTAGTATTTGTAATCAAATTAATATAAACCAACACATTCCATTTTTACCAACTCAAGATAAAAACTTTTAAGTTTCGCTCAGTTATTTTTTATCATCTAATTTACAAAACTTTAAGAGTTTCGTAAAATTTTAGCAGAAAACGATGCTTATTAGATTAATCCGATAAATACTGAGATGTGGAATAAGCTTATAAATAAATAAAGCTTGTCTTGTACATGAGTCTTATACATGCCTTGGCCTCAGAAACCGGCTAAAAAGTAATCCAGACTCATCTCACCGGCACTGATGATGACCGTTCAGGTTGAAAGCTGGCTTTGTTTTATAATAATAAATCATCTGTGGAAAGACAAACTTTATTTATCAGATTAGTTTTTTGATATTTTCAAATTTTTAACTTTTAAGATTCACTTTTTTCTTGTTTTGGCAAGGGCATCATAGAGATAAATAAAATTATTTTGACGTCACTTGTCTATATTGATTAAGGTCTGTGACTCCTAATACTTCTTTTAAGTACACAAAATTAATTGAAACAACTTTAAATAGATCTGATTAAAGAACAAACACAGCTCAAGACTAATAACCCGCCCCAAACATATTACTACACGAAATTAAACAACACAGGAATTTAATTATAAAACCCTGACTTAATTAAAACATAAAATAGTTTATAAATTAAAAAATATCATCAAAACATACAAAGAAATAAAAAAACCTTATTTAAAATGAAAATAATTAAATTAATAATTAAGTGGAGGAAATATAAAGGATTGTATGACTTAATTGAATTATTCTTCCACGCACGATCATTATTTGGTGATTTTTAGGATTTAAAATAAAATTTAATAACTAAAACTTTTGTTTCAATTCAAAAAACTGGGTACGGGGTACCTCAGAACTATTCCTCAACACATCGGATTTGCTACGCTCATATCCTCCCTACTTCAGACTCGCTTCGCTCGTCCTTAGAATATATAATTCGCCAAATTTATAATGTAACACGTTTTCGGACTCGCTTTGCTCGTTCTCAGATAGTAAATACATCCGCTTCATTCTCAGCGGTTGCAATAACAGCACTGACAACGCTCGACGCTACTAAACTTTTATGGTTCAACAAAACTCATGGATATACTTATCGTATTAAAACGAAACTGGGTGCGCACTTATTTATTGAGTAAAGGCATTTGTACCAAATTTTAACTCAATTGAATCATTTCCCGATTCATTTGTCATCTACATCAACGAGGTCACCACCTGAAGACCTTAACCTTAAAAAATGTTAGTGTCAAGAACATATTGTCGCAAGTAGCAATCAAATAAATTTTAATCCATCTATCCTTAAGCGTCATATTCAAACGGAGACTGATTATTTGAGGTTTCATCGTGAAACTTGTTTCAATTCAAACTTACATAAGAATATTGTAACAATACACGTTGTGTTTCCTATTGTGTTATAGGACCGCAAAGCAATTTTACTTATATTTTATTTATTTATACTTATTACTATTATTAATGCATTTTTACTACTTTTTTCAAATCATTATTATAAAGTATTAGGAGTTTTACTTACCCGTACCCGATTTTTTAGATAAAATGAACTATCAATATTACTACAAAGAGTACAGACTTATAGATAAAAAGATCAAATAATTAAGAACAAACAATTAAATAATAATTGACACAATATAATTATGCGAGTGATTGTGTCAACTACTCATGTTTTTCAAAACTCGGTAGTATCAAAAGATATAAATGATAATTAATAATGATTTTTAACTTCTAATTGACTATTAAACTTTTTCTAATTTATTTTTCTCATACTTTTAATCTTTTCATTTATCCTATTTGCAATTTTATTTTATATTTTTAATAAATAAAAGAATAAGTGAAGCCAATTTTCGAGACATGAAAATTCCGTCGAATAAATTCCATTCTTCGCCTCCGCTCTTTATCGGATCTAAAAGGATAAAGAATTCAGTTAAATAATTCATAAAAGAATTTTTCCGTATTTTTACCTCCTTCAATTTAAATCCTTGTACTGTATAATATTTATTTTCCCCATTTTACTTATTTTCATTTAACACTTCAGATAAAATATTTACAAAAAATCGGGCACGGGGTACCTCGGAATTTTCCTCATTACATTGGATTTGCTACGCTCATCCTCCCAGCTTCGGACTCGCTTCGCTCGTCTTCAGATAGTAAATTCATTCGTTTCATTCCCAGCGGTCACCCATCTAGACACTGGCCTCGCTCAACGCTGCTAAACCTTTATGATCCACCAATAATCAATGATGAACTTATTTTATTATAACAAAACTTAGTAAACTTATTTATTACGTCAAGGGGTACATTTGTACCAAATTTCAAATACAATATCGACGAATACAAATCATTCGATAAAAATTGAACTGATACTGATAATGAGATGAAACTTAGCACATATGTTAGTCTTATACATGGCTACATGCGTGCCAAATTTTTCGCATCATTTTTCCGTGTTCTATTAGTTTTGGAAATTTGCAAATTAGAAATTAGTTTTGCAGACACATTATTGCGGGTTAATGAAGTCATAAAATAATACTCTCCAAATATAATTTTATACACTTGTACTACTATGTATGGTTAACAAATATACGAAGTTACATTTAATTATTAAAAATTAATTCCGCTATAAACATAGTGTCAACAAATCACGTTGTAATGTAAACAAACAAGTTTGGCTAGAACAGCTGGCTTACAGATCATAACCAATGATAAACAAAGTGAATCTAAGGTCCAACAAGATGATAGAAATTTATAGGGTGATTCAATTCGATGTAAACAAACCAAACGCAGTCGGAGGTTATAACCTGATTTTTTTCATGAATGGCTTGACGTCATTGCAGAAATTGGTACAGGCGGCTTACATTAAAGATTATGAATAATTAGCAATTTTAAACAAAATAAGCAAAATATATGCCGAAGATTTCGGAGATTATTAATTAGTATAAGATTGAATAATTTACGTAATCTTTTTTTTTACTCAATAATATTTTTTTAAAAAATAAAAAAATAATTTATTTTTACTTAACATTTTAGTGAAACTAACACATTTGTATAATTAAGTAGTTGTTTACGTTACATTTGTTTTAGAAAATATTCATAAGCCTTGATAGCGTTGTGGATTCGCATTCGCCCCTAATACAGGAGATTACGGGTTCGAACCTCAGGTCTACGGATTACTTTTTGTTAAAAAAAAAATTTGTAGCATAATTTTTACTTTTCCTCATTTATACCGCATGTATTTTATAGGAAAAGTATTTTATACCATAGGTATGCAGGAAATGTGTTGTGTGAACATCACACTGAACATCTGAAACCGAGATTTACCTCCTAAGTAGTTTTCCAAAGTTATCTGTTTACGTAAGGCACACTCACACATGCAAACTGACAACTCTGAGCATTTATGATGAGAGTTGAACCTTGGTACAAAAATCAATAGTTAGGTTTACTTTTGCTATTCAGTAAAAAATGTTTTTGACAAAAAACTTAAAAATATACTTCGCCCCGACCGGGATTCAAACCGACAATCTCCGAGATCCCGAGCGACCGCTTTAACTACAGAGCCACAGAAGCTTACGAACGCAGGGTGGCAATAATTTATACATAAACTTACAAACAACATTCTCTAGGTAAACCATAAAACATCAGTTATTCGATTTCAAACATGTCTAAAAGACAATTGCTGTGTTAAATCTCGATGAATGTATCTTAAGGAATAATTTCTGAAACAATTATTTTAAAAATTTTCATATTTAACTAGTAGTGCTCTAATTTGTTAGTATTTTAATGTATGTTGTCTATACTGATTCCTGCAATGACGTCACCGCCGGACTATAACCTAACAGGTTTTAAAAATTTGCTTTCATTCATAAAAACCCTTCAATTGACTCACCTTATAAACTCTTAAAAGCTTGTCTAAGGTCAACATAAAACCCGCAAAGCGGATAAACTGTTAATTTATCAAACAATTTAATTGACAAATAATCGGATTCTGTATAGAAAGTGCATTGTGTACATTTAAATAGATACATTATCTCAATAGTATGAGCACAATAAATAAAACATCAACCCGAACCCAGCTCATAGTATTGAGTATTAATTTATCTAAAATCCACTAAAATACATACAGATATATACTAGAGGACTTATATTACTAGAGGAGTTATATATTACTGGACTTCGGCACCGGAGGTCCGGGGTTCACAGCCTGGGCTTTGCTCTCAGTTTTTATTAATAGAATTTGATGTAAAACAATTTTGCCAACCTAAGCTTTACTTTGAGCATAGTAGAAGTGACCCACCCGTTGTGGTTCCCGCACGGCGAATACCGGACCGAAAGGCCCTAAAAAGAGCAATACATTATATACTAGAGGGGGTATAGCCTATCTCAATACATTAACAAGCCAGAAACAAAATTTTGGGACTCTCTGGAATCTCATTGAAACCTTCTTTAAGAGTGATTTTAGGTTACAATAAACCAATTGATTTCGGCTTCCCGCACATTGACTATCTTTTGATTTGTTTTTTTAACGTTCTACTATATGTTATTGTAATTTTGTACTGATTATTTGATTATATTTTTAGCGATGGTTGTCACTTAACTTTTTCGATGTTTCAAAATTTCACCAATAGGGCACTCTAGTAATAATATCTCTATGCTTAAATATCATGCAATTTAAAGTCTTTTCTATAAAAGTAATTTACGATCTATTTGTCGAGACACTTAAATAAAGTTTAGTGCGTAAAACTGATGAGAGGAATCATCTATGCCACTATAATCTTCTTGAAGATCCCATCCTATACCTTTCCCCAAACGATTCTTTATGACCCTTACTTTACCTTTTCTACCCCTCTATACTTTCCAACACTCCATATCTCTTGAGCACAAGTGTCTCCTATTTGACGGGAGCTTTCATGTTCATTTTTCATCCTCTTTATCGTGGAGTATCGAGTGCATTCTTGATCTTCTTAAACTTACTTTATTTTTTGATTTATCTTTTTATTCTTTTACATATCTTTAAAGCATTGGTAAAAAAAAACTAGGTCCCACTATTCAAACTGCTTGAACGTATAATAATACGTTCAAGCAGTTTGAATAGTGGGACCTAGTTTAGCGAATAAAAGAAATATCTTTATTCGCTAGAAATATTCAAGTTGGGTTTTAGAGGATATTCGGCGAATTACAGTCTAAAGTATCATTTATCATGGTCAAAATAAAAAAAAAACACAGATAAATCGGTAACAAATTGAAAAAAAAAAAACTTAAAGAGAAGAAAACATATCAAATCTTCATAAAGAAGCTTTTAACGAAAATCATTTTTCAAAAGATATGGTAAAAACACTACAAATCAATAAAAAATTGAAGTAATTTTGTTACAGTTGATATTAAATAAAATTAAAATGGAACCGCGATAACTTAATTATGGTAAATTCTCTGGAGCACTGTCTTAAAGCTCTTCCCTTCAATAGAAGGATAATTTTGACTTTGAATTTATTGCCCTCGACAAAAAAAGAAATGTGTTTTTTCTTTGAAAAAAACGAAACAGACAAGCCGCTGCTAACCGAACAAGCACAACCAATCACACCTCTACAGGTGACAAAAGTCTTTGTCGCATAGAAGAAGAAGATTCATCTCTTCTATGCATTTAAAAAACCATAAAAAATTAACTTTCAATCATCTAAAGTACGTATACACCAAAATAAATGGATTGAGTATAGTTAAATGTTATAAATTAGACTATGTTTAGATAAATAGATAACTTAACACGGAGTTTAATGTCATATTAAATGATATATTATAATTTTAAAAAGTTTGCTAAAGGCTGGGCAGGGCACTCACTCGAGTAGTCTGCTAAAACCAAGTCTATTTATACTGTAATAAAAAGTTTTTATATAGCGTACACAAATATGTGTAATTGCCCAAAATCTTTAACATAAAATTTTTCGAGAACTTAACGGAGGGCCCTTTGCAGAACTAAGCATCGCCTAATTTTAAATTCCCTTGTTACGTGATTTTTACTTTTCCTCATTTATATCGTAGGTACATAGGAAAAGTATTGTGTTTGAAAAAAAATCCGAAACCGAGATAAAACCGGCAATATCCGTTTTAAGTGTTTTAAAAGCCTCCTGAGTGGTTTTCTCAAAGTTGTCTGTCTGTATGTGAGTGTGTGTGTGTCTGTTATCATCGTAACACCCAGTGTATTCATGCTAAAGAGTTGAAACTTCGAAGAAAAATCAATCTACCGCTGAAAATAATGACCGCAATAATGACTCAGCGAAAATTTTGAAAATCATAAAACTCAGAAAAATAATGCGATCACATTGAGATTTAGCACGCATGTAGCCATGTATAAGAATAACACATGTGCTAAGTTTCATCTCATTATCAGCATTAGTTCAATTTTTATGGAATGACTAATGTACGTTTTTTTAAAAAATTTTAAAAAATCAGTAAATGATTCAATTGAGTTTAAATTCAGTACAAATATTGTAGAAGTTAATACCTTACTTAGTTAGTACCTTTACTTAATAAATAAAAACACTAAGTTTCCTTTAAATGCGACATCTATGATTTTTGATGGATCATAAAAGTTAAGTAGCAAAGAAGCCTGGTCAATGCTGTGTGGGTGATCGCTGAGATTGGAACGGATGCATTTACTATCTGAGGACGAGCGAAGCGAGTCCAAAAACATGTTGGAGTTTAAATTTGGCAAATTGTATATTCTAAGGGACGAGCGAAGCGAGTCGGAAGCAGGGAGGATGAGCGTAGCGAATCCGATGTGATGAAGAATAGTTCAGAGGTATCCCGCACACCATTTTTTCTTAAACTATAGGTTTCTATAAGGACTTGATTAAAATGAGCAATGAGCTTTTATATTTGCCTGAAACTATTTTCAGCTCTGTATAAGCTTATTTAATTATTTTTGGTAAAACCAAGTATCTACCAAAATTTAAGAGGGAAAATAAAATACAAGATACCTATTTGTTACCTTCTAAATGTGGCCTTTAAAACAAACTTACTTAAGTCCAAAAAGCAGAGAAAAAGAAGCCCATTCATTTCCCTCCATAAATTATTGTTTTTCCCACTAAATAGAGAACTTTTTCAATTGAGACTATAAATCCTGAGAATGAAGCTCCTACAGAAAGGATTTTACTATAAACTTCTACTTTAAGATTAAATATAAATGTATAAAATAATAAATATTGTAGGTAAAAATTTTAAATTAATTAAAAAAAAAGTTCAATTAACGCATTAAAAAAATTATTGATTTTAAAATATTTTTAAAACAAAAATTTAAAAATCGGATACAGGGTAACCTGGAACTTGTCCTCACCACATCGTATTCTCTACACTCATTCTCCTTACATTAGACTCGCTTCGCTCGTTCTCAGAATTTACAAATTACGTCTTCGGACTCACCTCGCTTGTCTTCAAATAGAAAATGCATTCATTTTCTTTCCAGCGGTGACCCGTGACCCGTTAACATAAATATATAATTACTATATGTCGTACATCAAAAAACATTTAAATAATTATCACCTATACTTTTTATTATATAAATTAGACTTAATGTATCTGTTGTGATTACTAAATCTAAGCATGTTATTTTTGTACCAATTTTTTGTTTATCTTGTGACTTTATTGTGAGGAATAAATATTTATTTATTTTAGTTCATAAATTAAAGTCAATATTCTCAAAAGACGGCCACAGACATTAGGACAGAATAATAGTGAAGTTTAGTCAAATGATACCTGCATAATACTGTCAATTTATACAAATTTCGTTTTAATTTTTGATGGCTTAATTTTTGTCCGATGTTTGTGCCAACTTTTAAAATCTCTAGCAATAACACACCGAGATTCCGTTTAGACGCACACACAGAGAGGATAATTCAAATCAATCAGAATATCATAAAAGTGCCTAAACGAATAATTATAATTTAACCGAGGTTACAAATTTTTAAAGTGAACACAATAATTTTCCTAAAGAAAAGTATACATATAAAATATATATATATATATATATATATATTTTTATGTATACTTTTCTTTAGGAAAATGTAATTCAATGTAATAGTGAGCAGACGAGATTTTTCTCGTCTGCTCACTATTACATAGAATCCAACACCGAAAACCGCATCCTTCTAGCTGTTATAGTTTCCGAGAAAGAGGTCTTGTCCTCCTTAGCTGGACCACCCTGGTGTATATATATATTATATATATATATATATATATATATATATAATATATATATATATATATATATATATAATATATATATGATATAATATATATTATCATTAAAAAGGTTTGAATAAGTATAGTAAAAAGCACTCCTATTAGAAGAGAGAATGAAAACGCTGTGTATGTAGAATAAAGAGAATTTCTGGCTTTTCAATCCTACATGGGAAATGTTGGCATTAAATTTTAAAGAAAACAGGACAGGTTATTTAGGAAATTTAGTTGAATGAACAATTTGCTAAACTGTGGTATGAGTCAAATTTATCGAGAATGTCTATAGCAGATGGGATCTAGAGGTATATTAAGCGTTGTTTATATGAAGAGAAGGATTTAAAATACAAACGAACGAATATATGTAGGTCATATATGTCTGGATTCATGCGAGATTTTAAAAGATATTACCTTATGATACAAAACATTATAATTGTATCATAAAGTTAGTTAGCACTGACTCAGTGCCGTGCTCCAAACTCGCTCCTGCGACTACGCAATATTTTACTTAAATTCAAGAGTTTGTTACAGTAATAGTTTGAGAAAATTATTTATGTATTTTTCCTATTCCTCATTTATACTGTAGATATAAAAAATATTGTGATTTTACAGTATTTTCGGGTTTATACAAAAAAACGAAACCGGGAATTCACCTGAATTATTCATTTCAGGTTTAGTTTAAAGACCACCTGAGAGGGTTTTTACAAAGATGTCTGTGTATATGTGTGCGTGTGTGTGTGTGCGTAGGTTTCTGTTCTCATCGTAGCTCTAAGTATAATAGTGAGTTGAAAATTAGTATAAAAATCGGGTAAGGGGTACCTCGGAACTTTTCCTCATTACATCGCATTCGCTACGCTCACTCTCCAGCGAGTCCTCGGACTACAGAGTGGGTTAATGCTATCAAGCTTAATACCGATTACGCTCCTCTTAGAGGAGTACCTGGCAATCATTCTCCAGGAAATGTTTGAGTCCCTCTGCCGCAAAAGTGGTAGAGAGAATAAAAACACCAGCACATGTGCTGGGAAAATGCCCTAATAACATGCTCTTGGTGACTAGGCGCCACCATAACGTCAAGCATATGATAGCTGAAGCCTTAAAGGAAAAGAGATATATTTGTTATGACGAGGTATTTGCCTTAGACTCGGATGGATCTCCGAGGTATTCCAACATATTGCGTTTCACCCAAGCTATAAAACTGCTTTAATAGTCAATCCTACCATAAGGTATGAAATGAATGATCCGGAACAAGTCGAGGAGGTTCATAAAGAGAAAAGTAACATATATGGGAAATGTGTAAATTATTATAAAGAAAAATTTAGAGAAACTCACGGAGAACCGTATTGCCGGAAGTATTGCCAACTTTGTTATAAGAAAATTGTATATTGTTACGGTGGCAGCATTACTTAAGACCACTAGTAAAGCGACTATGCTGTTATTAGTCATGCTCCTTCTATAAGATATTAGATTAAATTTATAAATTATAAAATTGCTAAAATTGTAAAAAAAAATTATGATGCAATCATGTAATTTATAAATATTTATAAATATTATTCTATAAGATTTCAAGCCACGTGGTTTAATATATTATTCAAAAATAAAACACGTTTAGGTAAATAGCGTCAACATACTTAATGCTATATTTTTTTTCTCAGAAGGAAAACTAAAATTTAACATTTTAATTAGACTAATTAACTAAACTGTGCATTAAAAAGGTATAATAAATAAAATGAAACAATAAATAAAATAACAACCACATTAACCGTACGGTAATTCAAAACTAACATTCGCGACGTATAAGATATGTCTTAAATTTTATAATCGTTTTTATTTAAGATCTGGCAAGAATTCAATTTAAAATACTAAACCGACTACTTAACTATAAAAAATATATATTCTTGTAACACATTTTTGGTTTTGTACGATTTTTTAAAATATAAATATTACTATTAGATTTCATCACTTTAAACTATTTAGCTATTGTTGTTATTCTTAAACTATTGTTAAGACAAATTAAGAGCATTGATCAAAACGTTTCAGATTTCATACAGAGCAACACCTAATGGTAGTAGTAGCAGTATTAGTAGTTGCAATATTAGCAAAAGCAGTAGTTCTAGTAGTTCCAGTATCAGTAGTAGTAGTTGATAATAGTCAGTAGTAGTTTAGTAGTAGCTTAGTAGTAGTCAGTAGTAGTTCAATAGTAGTTAGTAATAGTTTAGTAGTAGTTTAGTAATTAATAGTTTAATAGTACTCTGTAGTAGTTTATTAGTTGTCAGTAGTAGCGTAGTAGTAGTTTAATAGTAGTCAGCAGTAATTTAGTAGTAGTCAGTTATAGTTTAGAAGTATTCAGTAGTAGTTTAGTAGTAGTAAGTAGTAGTAGTTTAGTAGTAGTCAGTCAATAGTAGTGGCAGAAGCTAGAGTGTAGTAATTAGTAACAGTAGTAATAGATGCTCCTTAACGCTCCATGCTTCTTAACTTTTATGATGCAGCAAAAATCATGGATACACATGTCGTATTAAAACGAAACTTGGTGTACTTATTTATTACGTCAAGGTATATTATTATTATTATTAAAGATTGGGGTTGGAGTCGAGGATAGACCCCATTTGCACTGCGACTGGAAGTCTATTGTACAATCCCCTCAATTGGTCCAGGTCAGAATAATCCTTTTCCCCGGACTAGGTCTAGGATCTTTTTGACCATTCATTGGTAGAGTCAAACTTAGTGAGAATGCTGCTACCAAAGTTGGTGAACCTTTGAAAGGCTAGGGCTTTACATCTCAGAAGTACGTGAGATGCAGTTTCGGTTTCCGATTCACAAAGCCTACACACTGGGTTATCTTTAAAGATACCAATGGTATGGAGATGTTTTCGGATGTGACAGTGACCAGTCAGTAGTCCAGTTACTGTTCTAAGGTCCCTTCTGCTGAGACTGAGGAGGTCCTCAGTTACTTTGGGACTGGGTCCTTTTAACATAAGTTTACTGTGCCTCATGCCAGAGGATTTGTTCCAGTGGTGCAAGTGATTGGTTAAGAGCCAATCTTTAATTACACCTTTAGCTATAGCTTTCGGTAAGGCTACTATGGGTTCAGGGCCCACAGGAGTGGTCTCAGACCCCTTTTTTGCAAGGATGTCTGCTTGCTCATTACCTTCAATTCCCTTATGCCCAGGCACCCATCTGATTGCTACATCGTTGTTGAGTGACAAGGTCAGAAGGTTTTGTAAGCACTCCCAGACAAGCTTGGAGTTGACTTTGTATGAACCAAGAGCTTTAATGGCAGCTTGGCTGTCAGTAAAAATATTAAGGTATATACTTGTACTGAATTTCAATTCAATTGGATTTATTACAATTTTTTAAAGAACGTACACAAGTCATTAGATAAAAATCGACCTCATGCTGATAATGAGATAAAACTTGACACATATGTCAGTCTCATACATGGACATGCGGGGCAAATCTCAACTTGACACATATGTCAGTCTCATACATGGACACGCGTGCCAAATCTCAACTTGATGGCAACCTTTTTATGATTTTTGAAATTTTTGCTGAGTTATTATTAAGGGTTAAATACGTCATAGAAAATATTTTCCTAAAAGCACCGTTTATTCGACTTTTTGGTAACTTAGAGGGGCTGTATTGACTTCTGACCGAATGTATTCGATTCGGCACCCAAAAATACATAAATAACTACACCCTACTCGAAATTTAATTTTTATTGACCGTAATTTTGGTTTTTGATAATTTTTTGTGATTTCTTTCGACTTTTTGGTCAATTAGAGTGGTCGTATTGACTTCGGACCGGCTTCATTTGATAACAGCGTCTCAAAAACCTAAATATTGACCTTTTTCGCGGCAAAAAATATTAACCCTGAATTTTGCCGATTTTTTGAAAATTTAGCGTACTCAGAAAACCGGGTTAATGACGTCATAAAAACCTGGTTTCCAATAGGGTTCGTGTCCTCCCGGAGGTTAATTTTTGTACCAAGATTTATTAAAAAATATTAATCCGTTCGAAATATAGTGTTTACAAAAAATTGTCTAAGAATACATATATATATATATTCGTTAGCGAAACGTATGTTTTCGTCATTAAGGACCTCTGAAACGGATTTGTGTCGTGGTCCGAGATTCGACTTCCGCCATGTCGCCTATCCCATAAGCGAATTTTATTCCCAAAGGAAATTCGCTAAAAAGAAAAAGTACAGAAGCGATCGCGAAATAGGAGCAAAAATTTAAAGAAAACAGAGAAGCATTTAAATATTTACTAAACATTTTAAATATACCATGCAGTTTTTATACTAAACAATATTATTTCACTTATTTAACTATTAATATATATATATATATATATATATATATATATATATATATATATATATATATATATATATATATATATATATATATATATATACAGGTTTTCCTAACCTAAATGAAAATATAAGATAAATGTAAATAGTTACCAACGCTTTTGAAACAAAACAACATCAGCTTTTATACATACCTGAAACATAATATAGTTATTATTATTTAAAATTGAACATTTATGATTAATTAATTATGAATGTTAATTAAATAACGTTATAATTAAAACGAAAGAATACTTAAGTATGAAATTAATCCAAATAATGAACTTTTTGTCATGTTTTATGTCAAATGTATTTGCCATTTTAAAAATAAAACAAAAGTTCGTACACAAGATAAGAATAAAAACGCCAACAAATTTGATGCATTGTTTCCAGGATTTAACGAGGTTATGGAATGTAGATATCTAGACAGTAGTAATGCAGTATTAATATACCTTTACTTAACTATCATGGAGTTCGAGATATGACCAATGAAAGACTTTATGCGTTAACATGGAGGGAGAGTTTCCACCAAGATGGAAAAAATATAAAACGGATAGCTACCAAATCGGGATGATTTCAAAGAAACAGTACCTGGATGGAAAAAGATATCTTAAAGTGGATAGACGGCAACTAGGGTAAGTTCAAAAGAGAATGTGACTAGATGATAAGGAAATTCAAAAGCGGGTAGAAATCAACTAGGGTAAGTTCAAAAGAGAATGTGACTAGATGAAAAGGAAATTCAAAAGCGGGTAGAAATCAAATAGGGTAAGTTCAAAAGAGAAGGTGACTAGATGAAAAGGAAATTCAAAAGCGGGTAGAAATCAAATAGGGTAAGTTCAAAAGAGAAGGTGACTAGATGAAAAGGAAATTCAAAAGCGGGTAGAAATCAACTAGGGTAAGTTCAAAAGAGAATGTGACTAGATGAAAAGGAAATTCAAAAGCGGGTAGAAATCAACTAGGATAAGTTCAAAAGAGAATGTGACTAGATGAAAAGGAAATTCAAAAGAGGGTAGATAGCAACTAGGGTAAGTTTAAAAAGAGAATGTGACTAGATGAAAAGGAAATTCAAAAGCGGGTAGAAAGCAACTAGGGTAAGTTCAAAAGAGAAGTGACTAATGAAAAGGAAATTCAAAAAGGGTAAGGTTAAAAGAGAATGTGACTAGATGAAAAGGAAATTCAAAAGCGGGTAGAAAGCAACTAGGGTAAGTTCAAAAGAGAATGTGACTAGATGAAAAGGAAATTCAAAAGAGGTAGATAGCAACTAGGGTAAGAGAGATGTGACTAGATGAAAGCAAAAGCGGGTAGAAAGCAACTAGGGTAAGTTCAAAGAGAATGTGACTAGATGAAAAGAAAATTCAAAAGCGAGTAGATAGCAACTAGGGTAAGTTCAAAAGAGAATGTGACTAGATGAAAAGTAAATTCAAAAGCAGGTAGAAAGCAACTAGGGTAAGTTTAAAAGAGAATGTGACTAGAATAAAAGGAAATTCAAAAACGGATGGACAGAAGCTATGGTAGGTTTAATAGAGCGCGTGAAGAGATGGAAAAGGATGTTGTTCTAATGTGAATAGATACCCTAGGGAAGGTTCAAAAGAGAGAGTTACCAGGTAGTAAAGGATGTCCTAATGCGGATAGATAGCAACTACGGTGGGTTCGTAAGAGAGTGTGAAGTATATTCTAATAGGAATACAAAGCTACTAGGGTAGGTTCAAAAGAGGGAGTTCGAAAGTTGAAAAGGGTTTTATAATGGAGATAGATAGCCATTCGGGTAAGTTTAAAAGAGAGAGTTCCTAGACGGAAGGAAAAGATGTCCTAATGTGGATATTAACAACTAGGGTAGGTTCAAAAGAGAGTGTGGAGTATATTCCAATAGGAATACAAAGCTACTAGGGTAGGTTCAAAAGAAAGTGTGGAGTATATTCTAATAAGAATAGAGAGTGACTAGGGTAGGTTCAAAAGAGAGTGTGGAGTATATTCTAATAGG
Source organism: Microvelia longipes (assembly GCA_018340805.1). Lineage (NCBI taxonomy): Eukaryota > Metazoa > Arthropoda > Insecta > Hemiptera > Veliidae > Microvelia > Microvelia longipes. The sequence continues at coordinate 24,447,055 of JACMZG010000022.1, forward strand.
TATAGAAAGCGACTAGGGTAGGTTCAAAAGAGAGTGTGGAGTATATTCTAATAAGAATAGAGAGCGACAAGGGTAGGTTCAAAAGAGAGTGTGGAGTATATTCAAGAGAGTGCACAGATGAAAAATGGTGTTCTAAAGTGAAAATTCCATTTTAAATTCCGTAGTTTACACGTAAAACAAGAAGCGCCAACTAATAAATTGTTATCAGTATCAAAATAAATCCGCCTGACAAGATAAAGCAGATTAATATAACATTATTATTAAGACTCTTTAGTTATTTTATACAGATAATCCCTAAACAAATAAAAATAAAATTAACACAAGAAAAAATTAATAAGTGTCATGTATTACTGAAATACATCAAATAAATTTTCACTTTATTAAAATTAATTAATTTTACAGAGAACCCGAATAATTCTTAACCTTGAATAAGTTACAATATAGTAATGTAATTTTAAAAAATATAATATATTTAAACTGTAATCTAAAAAATATAAGAAGTAGTTCTTAATAATAATATAAAAAAAATCGAGCTGTTTGGTATTAAACGAAGAGTAACAAGTTTTCAATTTTTACTAAAAGTTAAACAAGTAAGATAATATGTATTGATAAAAGATAAAAACTGGGAGATTTTAGAACTAGCAGATACTGAAAAAACAGTTAAACCGACCCTAGTTGAACCTAGTTTAACCGTCTGAGTACAAAACTCATTCAACCGTTACATGAACATCCCTTCGCAATACTTAGCGAGGTAAGCTCCTGGATAACTTGGTGATTCTTTATAGATAAGATAAAAACTCTACAAAAGAAAGTTAAATCCTGCATTTGACTTTTTTTATATTTTTTACCTATTACGTACATTAATTGTTTAAAAGGGTTTTTCAAATTGTTTTCTCGGTGATTTTCATTTACGGTTTGTGTTATTTAAATAACATGTTTACGGATTGAGTAAATACTAATATAGATTTATACAGTATTATGTGAGTTTTTCTGAGGACGAGCGAAGCGCGAATCAGAAGATGTGTTGCAGTATAAAATTGGCTAATTGTATATTTTGAGGACGAGTGAAGAGAGTCCGAAGTAGGAAGGTAGTAAGTAGTAAGTAGGAATCTATGCATAAATAAAAAAGTCGGGTGCGGAGTACCTCGGAACTTCACCTCATGGATATACTTAACTATTTGGAAGTAAATCATGGATATACTTATCTATTTGGAAGTAAATCATGGATATACTTAACTATTTGGAAGTAAATCATGGATATACTTATCTATTTGGAAGTAAATCATGGATATACTTATCTATTTAGAAGTAAATCATGGATATACTTATTGTATTAAAACGAAACTTAGTGCACTAATTTTCCTGAACGTGAAGCACACTTGTCCTGAATTTTAACTCAGATTATTTTCAATTTAAAAAAAAAAATAATTACACAAGTTATATGATAAAAAGATGAACTAATGCAGATAATGACATGAAACTTGGTACGTATGTTGGTCGTATACATGGCTAAATGGGTGCTATAATATCAATCTGATCGCAAAATGTTTCGTATTTAATGAATTTTCGAAATGTGTGCTGAGTCATTATTGCGGGTTGATGACGTCACAAAAAATATTTTTCGAATAGCACAACTGCACGTATATACTGATTTTTGTACAAAGTTTCGACACTCTAGCATAAATACAATGGGAGCTACGATTATAACAAACATACAGACACAGCTTTGAGAAAACCACATATAAGGCCTTAAAACACCTAAAACTGATAATTCCAGCGATATCCCGGTTTCGGATTTTTTGGAAACAAAATACTTTTCCCATATACCTACGGTATATAATAATAATAATGCCGTTTTAGGGCCTTTCGGCCCTTCAGGGTATTCGCCCTGCGGGCACAACCTCAGGTGGGTCACATCTACTATGTTCAAAGTAAAGCTAAAGTTGGCGAAATCTTTTTAAATCTAATTCTATTTATAAAAACTGAGAGCATAGCCCGGGCTGTGAACTTCGGACCTCCGGTGCCGAAGTCTAGTACTATACGACCCCGGCTATAGAGGCAGATATACCAACGGTATAAATAAGATAAATAATACATACCTATGATATAAATGAGAAAAAATAAAAATGTAATACAAGTGAATGAGTTAAACTTTTATACGTAAACCAAAAAATTGACTGTTAAGCAAGAAATCAAGCATTCTAAAGGAAATTCGCTCGGCTTGTGGATCCAAGCGCTAAAATGTTTTGCTAAAAGCGAGGATTAGGAAGATTTTAGACGTACAAATATAAGTTACTTACAATATTATAATAAACATATATTTATAATATAATAATATAACAAGATATCTGTCTGGAAACGCGATGACGTCAGTAGAAAAAAACTTAAAATAACATTTAAGCGTTAAAAATAATTAAAGACAAAAACGTAAAAAAAAGTAAATGCTAAGTGTATGCTTTCCTTTTAATACAGGAGACGAGAAGATTAGTATTTACTCCAACACTGCATGCAATAAATAAAATACAACATCAGCATTCAGATCAGGTAAGTCACGTCACTGGATAGTTAGTCAACTGTCGAGGCACTGCTGAGGGACCCAGACACTCCCCAATACAAATCATTCTTACAAGAGTCGTGCTTACAATTAATCTTTGAGTTTAAATCTTAAACCTGTGTAATTCTTATTCTAGCTATATTCTTTTCATTGAATTTTATTTTATATTAAGAATGCTGCATGCAAATATTTACTTTAGTCGTGTAAAGATAAATGCTAAAATATTATTTTTAAAAAATCTTTTGTTTTGATATTGTGGTATTATAACATTTTTTTTAATTGCAATGTGTTCAATAGTTCATTTACAACTATTTAAAATTATTAAATTCATTGGCAGGATAAGCAGTTATTTAATAATAATAATTGACGTATAATTACTAACATCAAAATCATTAATAAAACCAGTAGTAAAAAAGATAATATTAGTATGGTTTCACGAAAATAAACATAAGATACGATTTACAAAAAATCAGCTCCCTAACTGAAAAAATCGGGTACCTGATACCACGGAACTTTTTATCGCCATATCAGATTCGCTTATTAAAATTCTTTTTAACTTTTTTAAAATGCTCGCAATGACTTCGAAATTTTAAACTAAATATTCCTGAGGCATCAAAAGATAAAGATAAACCTTAGCTACCAACACGACGATAAGGAGTTGCAATGATCCAGCAATGAATGTAAAAAAATCTAAACTGTCATTCACTGGGCAGACTAAAAGACTTAAGAAAAAAATGACGAGTATAACTATAAAAATCTTTAAAAAAAGAAACATCTGTGACAAAAGATAGATTAAACCAATTACTCCATATCTCAATATTTCAAAAAGTGATGAATATATTCATTTTTACAAGCTAAATTATGCTTCAGAGAGGCTTTAGGTCTATTGGCCAAAGAACGTTTGGTCGTTACCAAACGACCAAACTACCAAAAAACCAAACGGCCGACGCCGAAGTTCGGCGTCGGCTTCGGGGGTGTCACGTCACCCCCGATCAACTGTGGCCGCATTTTGTTATTGAGCAGTGTGAGTTTTGTATGGTACAAGTTTTTAGCATTGGTAATTAGCGACAATATTAGTGAATTTATAAATGTATGTATTTAGAGCTCACATTAATCGTTCCATTAGTTGCATTTTTACATTTTCTCATTTTACCGTAGGTATACATTACTTTTTCTCATTTATACCGTAGTTATACATCACTTTTCCTCAATTATACCGTAGGTATACATTATTTTCCCTCATTTATACCGTAGGTATACATTACTTTTCTCATTTATACCGTAGTTATACATCACTTTTCCTCAATTATACCGTAGGTATACATTATTTTCCCTCATTTATATCGTAGGTATACATTACTTTTTCTCATTTATACCGTAGTTATACATCCCTTTTCCTCAATTATAACGTAGGTATACATTATTTTCCCTCATTTATACCGTAGGTATACATTACTTTTTCTCATTTATATCGTAGGTATACATTGTTTTTTCCTTATTTATAATGTGTTAATCTATGTACATGTACATCTAAAATAGGTTATAAATACCTACACTCATAATCCATTAGTAATAAGTAGTAGCGATAAGTAAAATACTAATGACCAACAATTTCCACTATAAAGGAGAGAACAGTCTTAACCAATTTAAACAAAATTAATTAAACAAAAAACAATATATTTTAAATACAATTTTTTTTTATAAAAATGAATAAAAAATATACGAGTATATTTTAAACACGGTTTATCACAACTTAATATTGGAAGTCAATGATTAAAATTCAACGCACAAAACTAAACTGAATGATTAAATCACAATAAAAGCATCAGAGACAAATTTATAAAAATAGAAACAATGACATTCAACTTATGAAATCGATTTAAAAATAATAGAGTTCAAGTACAAATGAATATAAGAAAGAGAAAGATGTAAGCAAGAATGAGAAGACAAAAGTAATTTAAGAATAACAAGATAAAATAAGTTACAAATAAGAAGTAATAAATTAAGAAAAATAAGAAATCGTAAAAAATATAAACGCTTACAAGTCCGTACAAGGTAATGATCTAAATGTAAACGTACGCAACTTGAATGGGCGATTAAAGGAAATGATAAAAGAAAATAAATAAAAAGAAAATAACCCTGTGAATGTACAAAAAAAAGTAAAAGGATAAACATAAAAAATATAGGTAAGACATATGATTATTCTAAAGAGCAAAAGTACAAAAGAGAATGCAAATTAACTTAAATGATTGTAGTTCAAGAGCCCAGGGGTGTTTTGTTAATAAAAAGTGTAATGGCTGGAACCGGTCTCAATTTTTCGTAAATACCTTCCTGAACAAGGATCTGCAATTCTGCCGACTCGTATCGGATGGGCATCCCAGGCAGAACGCATTTTAGGGGTCAAAGGTTCTGCCTGGGACACCCATCTGATACGAGTCGGCAGAATTGCAGATCCTTGTTCTGGAAGGTATTTACGAAAAATTGAGACCGGTTCCAGCCATTACACTGTTTGTTAACTCGGGTGATAAATTTGACCTGTAAAGTGCGTTCTGCCTGGGATGCCCATCCGACACGAGTCGGCAGAATTGCAGATCCTTGTTCAGGAAGGTATTTACGAAAAATTAAACCTGTTTCCTGCCATTACACTTTTTATTAACTTCGGTGGTAAATTTGACATGTAAAGTGCGTTCTGCCTGGGATGCCATCCGATACGAGTCGGCAGAATTGCAGATTCTTGTTCAGGAAGGTATTTACGAAAAATTAAACCTGTTTCCAGCCATTAACTTTTTATTAACAAAACACCCCTGGGCTCTTGGTCTATTATAGACAACAAAAGTAAGTCAAAGTAACAGCATTATGCCTTAAAGTAAAAGAAGCTGATACAAGATCATGATTTATAAAATAAAAAGACAAAGTAGTTCCTAGACGTATCTATGGAACCCTACAACTTTCGTGTATACATGTGAAACACACATACAAAGTTAAATTTCAATATCTGTACTAGTTTTATCTCATCGTTAGACAAATACAAATTTAAGGAAACAAATTACGATTAACGACTAAATTACGATTCGCTTATAACTATTATAACTACTAAAAAATTTTGTCAATCTTGTTGAGCCAAACTTGTTGCAGCGCTGTGGCCTGTGCCCACACAACAGGTCTGCTCTCTACCACTCTAAAACAAGTCATAGGATAGAGGTTAACTTGTGCTATTTCTACAAGTTTCAAAGCTCTAGCACAACCACACTGGAAGCGATGCTGGTACAAAACATAGCCTCATATTTAAAAGATTTTTTTTTCATAAAATACTAATACGTTTTTAGTTACGTAGTTTTACGTTATCATTATTTGTTTTGACGGAGATTTTGCGGTATAGACTCACCATGATGAATAAAAAACAATTAATATATAGTCAACCACAATAGTATAAAAAACTATATCAGACCGGTTTCGATTTTATGTCATCATCAGAGCTGTTTACAAACAGTTTAGAATCTGTTAACAGCTCTGATGATGACGTTAAATCGAAATCGGTCATTTTTTATACTATTTTGGTTGTTTTTACTTCTAGTGTGTTTTTTTATTAAAGATCATGGTAAAACGTTTTTAGTAACAAACAAAAATTAAACTAACTCACTATATAATAACTGCCGAATATATGAACATATCTCGTTTGATCAAGGGACCATAGAAGAGTTACATGATGCGGAAAACAATAACATCTTATTGACGTCATACCATTGTCGAGCAAATTCGGTAAAAAGTGGTTCCTTTCCTTTTGACTAATTTCATTCGTTAAGTTAATATGGTTGGCTTCACAGTTAAGTTTTAGGTGTGAATGACTGATTAGGATCCAAAACATAGAATTAGCGCTGTCTTGAATAGATAGTTTTTATAGGTATTCCTATAAAAAAGATTGAATTTTACATTGGCATGTATAAAATGTTAATATTTTAACCTCTTGTGTACTAATATAAAATAAAACTGAGATTAAACACACTTTATTTTTCCGTTCTAATTATAAACCTGCAAATTTTATGCTTCAAAATAAGTGACGGACTACTTAAATTTCGCCTTCGTTTTAGCCTTCCTTTCGCTTAGGTTTATACAGGGTGAGACATATTCAGGATTACTATCTTCTAAGAAGGTCTTAGCTTTTTGATGTTTCACTAAGAACCAATGATTTTTTCTAATATTCTGCATAAATCCTTCATCTCCAAATTTTTAGTGACATCCCATGTCACTAAAAAGTAAACTATAAAATGGTCTCTTTGAAAAGACAAAACAGTCTTAGAACACCCCAATAATGAATCCAAACACTAAAGTAATATATAAACCAAGTAAGGAAACAAACGCGATTTCTGTCAGACCTGGCATGCAGTTCACATTTTGTCCACCAGGGAGTTAGCTCAAATTTTCCTATTGGCGTAAATGTAAACAACTATTTACGGTTTTCAAAATTTTTGTTTTTATTGCATTTATTTGTACAATTTAGAATCAAATGTTAATAATTTGTGTTAGAAATACGTTTTGTCACATCCAATAGAGGTTCTTCGAATCTTTAAATACTAGGTTAGTTTAAAGTTTAAATAACAAAACGAGCAGCTAAATAAAGTATTTAACTTAGCACATTTTTTGCGAGTCATATTTGTTTTTCCCCCTCAAATATTAATTGTAATTAGTAATTTAAAAACTTTAACCAAACAACATTTTTGAACATAATAAAAGCAATCGTAATTTTAAGTTACATTCAAGGCAATATATTTTCGTCTGTATGTTCTTCGAAATCTTAATAAAAACATGTAGTTTACCTTTACTATAGTTTCTCTTTTTCTTCAACTAATTTAATGTAATAATTATTCCACAGAATTTAAGACAAAATCATTAAACTATCGTACATATTAAAGTAAGAAAACACGATTTAAAGTAAAACTCACCTGTTATCAGGGTTGCCAATAAAACCAAGTAATAAAACCTAAATCCTAAGAGGCGCATGCGCAGTTATTCCACTTTTAGGTAATTTTTATTTTTGAGCCAGCAATCAGCGATCACGCATGTTTGAGTTTTTTCTAAACAGGTTAGTAAAGGAGTTTCCCTACTTGGTTTATATATTACTTTATCAAACACCCACTAATTGTTTTTAGAAGATCCTGTTAGTAACTTCAACTTAATTTCACGATTTCATGATTTTTTAATAGTGAAATAAAAATAGTATATTATGCTACTAGGTAGTAAAATGGAATTTTGCCACAGAGTTTTATAAATTAGCCCCAGAGTTAAAGGTGAGGGCAGCCTATGGAAATTTTCGGCAGAAGCTAATTTGACGTCGGGAATCTTTCTCTTGCTTCAGCAGTATATACTATTTTATCTACTAACGTCTGAAATTAAAGAATATTATTCTTTAATTTTAATGTTGTATTCTTTCTTTAAAAAGAATAATGTTTTTTTAAACAAGTTCTTTATTGGCAAAAGTATACAATATTTATTTTTGTGTAAACCGGAGCCATATTTTATTTATTGATTTAGGGTAATTTGTGCCTCTTTCTTTTTATTTTATTTATTTATTTGTTATTTTTGTCGTATACATTTTGATTATTTTTTTGGGGTGTGAGGGGATTTGTTTGGGTTAAGGATAATTTTATATTTTTTGGTTAGGGTATTTTTTTATTATTATTTTTTATTTATTTTTTGGAATATTGTCAAAAGATATTTTTGAAGGTGTTTTGAATAGGTTTATATTGTAAAGGTAGTTTGCAGGAGTTTAAAAAGGGTTGCCTGTGCAGTCTGTGGACTGACTTTTGATGATTCAACCTGGCATTTGCCTGTAAAATTGAGGGAAACCATAGAAAAACCTCAATTAGGTTGATCGGACACGCGGGTCCTGGGTGTAAAGGTTATGTTATTATTTATTTTACGTTTGGGGGTTTAACTGTTAAGGTTTGGTCTATAGATTATTTTTTGAGGCTAAGGGAAATAGTTAATTTTATTTACGAATTTAAGTGTATTTATTATATTTTTTAATTTTGAGAAGAGCAGAGTCTGAATTTTTCAGTATTGTCTTGGATATTTTGAAGTTTGATATCATTTTGTCCGTTCTGTCTTGTATTTGGCACAGTCTAGTAGGATATATTCTACTGTAAGCTTTACTTTTCTAGTATAAATATACTAGAAATTACACACACATACATACTGACAGGCATCTTAGTATAAACCAGTCAGGAGGTCTTAAAACACCTGAAACTGATTGTTAAAATCCCGGTTTTGGATTTTTATTGCAAATATTAATTTTTCTATATACAAACGGTTTAAATAAGGAAAGTAAAATAACGAATGATGGAAAATTTAGGAATTTTTTCCCAATTAGAATTGGGAAATTTAGGAGGTCTTAAAACACCTGAAACTGATAGATTAGTTAAAATCACGGTTTTGGATTTTTATTGCAAATATTAATTTTTCTATATACAAACGGTTTAAATAAGGAAAGTAAAAATAACGAATGATGGAAAAGTTGGTTAGTCTTGCTAATAATAAAACGGACAACGAGGAAACAGAAGGTCTATGAATGGATACGATGGAAAACTTAAACACCCCAATTCTTTCATTGTTTAAAGTCAGTAATGTATAGGGATTAGAGGGACTTGGGGTTGAGTTAACATGGGTTCCAGACGGGTTAACTTTAACACCGACCAAATAATGAAAAAGGTTTGTTACGAAAACTATTTAGGGGTGATTTCCATTTTCCCTTTCAAAGGAAGAAAGAAAACTAGTAAGGTTTTTAGGGATTTTTTTTAAAAAAATTAGGGTTCAGGGTTAAACCAACGTACAAATAGTGATGTGTTTACATTTGGTATGGAGAGAGAGGAAAAAACGAGAGCAATGGGTTTAATGTACACAAGAGGGGGATAGTAGGCGGCACATAAGGGGTGGTTGAAAGAGGCTAGAGAGTAGGCTCCAACCTTCCAGTATCCAAAACTGCTCTTAGTTGGGTGTTAGCCTAGTCTACCCCCACCCAGGCTATTGATCCAGCTCTTTGCCCCATATCCTCCCTTATCTTTATTATTTACCCCCCCCCCCCCCGCACTTCACCACAACTCATTTCCCAGCCACCTCTTCCGTCAATTTTCTTTTTACGAGTATACCCTCCCCCCAACACACTTAATGGAATGCTGCACACCACAACCTCCGTGTGGAAGTTGTGGTGTTAAAGCCTCGTTCCAACCTCCCTCTCTTAAAACTTTCAACTAAAACAATCCTATAAATAAAAGAATTGCCACATCTCATATTCTTTATTTTTATTACTCCTTCTTTAGAGACCTATTAAACTTGAAAATATTTAACGGCACTTAAAATAACGCAGGACAAAAGAAATGAACATCTTCCCAGGTTACTTAGTTCAGTTGGTAAAAATATTAAAGTTAATAAAAAGAAATTAAGTTCAGATAAGAACCAATGGAATTAAACTCCACTTCAATGGAATGGAGTATCCAAATAAGAGCTTGCGGAATGGAAAAAGTATTTTTTTTGTACTTTAAACAATTCATGAACAATCTAAATCAGCTTTTAACATTTTCTGATTTTTATCGTCTGTATATGGGAAAAGTATTGCGCACTAAAAGTCCGAAGAAGGTATCTCACCTGAATTATCCGTTTCAGGTGTTTTTAAGACCTCATAAATAGTTTTAATTTATTTATAATTTACGGCGTGAGCCAATATTCAAAAATCAAGAAACAAAAATTTACAAAATTAAGATAAAAAAAAGTTTTAATAAGTTTATTGTCTGTATGTGTTTGTCTGTTACCATCGTAGCTCCTAGCAAATTTAAACTAAAGTTGAAACTTAGTTATAATCATCGCAACTTCCAGCATATTTAAACTAGAGAGTTGAAACCTAGTTATAATCATCGTAGTTCCCAGTATATTTAAACTAAAGTTGAAACTTAGTTATAATCATCGTAGCTCCCAGCATATCTAAACTAGAGAGTTGAAACTTAGTTATAATCATCGTAGTTCCCAGCATATTTAAACTAGAGAGTTGAAACTTAGTTATAATCGTCGTAGTTCCCAGCATATTTAAACTAGAGTTGAAACTTAGTTATAATTATCGTAGCTCCCAGTGTACAAGCATATCAAACACTACTTTGTAACTCATTTTATGTTAAAAACCAACCATGAAACCAACTGAGCATTAAAATATGCAAATAATGGTGTGCACAGACAATTTTGGAAGAGGCATTATGCGACAGGATAATTATGCGCATTTTCTCTGAAAAGTACTGAAAAAATGAGTTACTAGAAGTGATAGATAATTAAATAACTGCTAATGTTATAAAGAATAAACCGAATACTTAATCAAGAAATGCATAGTTAAGCAAGGAAACATAGGCAATCCAAAGGAAATTTGCCCGACATGCGGAAAGAGAATGTTTGTATATAATTATACAAAGTTCCAAAAGTCCAAAGACGTGAATCAGTGTAAATTAAGTGATTAGTATATTCTAAAAACGAGCGAAACATGTTCGTAGTAATGAGGATGCGTAGCGAATCCGATGAGGTAAGGAAACATACCGAGGTGTACCATACCCAATTTTTGTTATTCCTAGCACAACATGGACTTTATTTAAAGACTTCATAGTAAGTTTTTAATGCTAAATTGACAATAAAAGAAACAAAAACCCTTAGAATAATACTATATATAGAAGGAGCACTACTGATAACACGAAAGACGGTTCACTGGTGCACTTAAGTAATGCTGCTACCCTAACAATATACAATTTTCTAAAAAAAAGTTGGCAATACTTCCAGTTGCTGAATTATTATCTTCTATTATTAATTAATGATTGATTATTCATAAAATACTTATATAAATATCGGTGCATTACAATATTCAAAGCATTTTAAATTGTAGTTTAACGTAATTAATAAAAATTATATTAAAAGTAGTCCTCGTCAACTAAATGTAGATTTTTGTATTCAACTATCCTTTTGCCATCTAAGACCGGTTTTATTAAATACTCAGCAGGTGTTTTAAGTTATTATATTTGTTCTTTACGATCTTTCTTCATTAATAGATATTTATGACACATATTTAAAATAATGTTTTGTTGTCAGGTTGGCAGTATTACTTAAGTGCACCAGTCAACCGGCTTTCGTGTTATCAGTGGAATTACATTGTGTTTATACGGACCTGAGCTCTTTCTATATATAGTATTATTCCAAGCCAAAAACAATAAATTAATATTAATAAAACAAACATATTTAAAAATCGTGATTTTTTACATTATAATTCCTCATTTCTTTATGATGAAGTTTTGTGAATAAATATACTTTATTCGGTAAAAATCTGTGTAATTTAATTAAAATAAATTCGAAAAAAAGTTATACATTGAATATGATCGTCTTTCACGGGTCATACACCGTAGAGTCGGAGTGCCCTAGTTAATAATACGCAGTGAATTAGTGTAATAATAAGATCCTCAGATTTGGTATGCAGTGCGCACGTAGTAAAAATTTGTTTTGATTTGGTTTGATTTGACTCAAAGAAAATAATAGTAGTCGGAGGCAAATCATAAAAATTATAACCCCACGAAAGTAAAGACTATGGACACAGAAACTATTCCGTCGTCGTAATCTAATAGACAAAAATATTTTTGTCTTATTTAATATGTAGTTATCGAGTCAGGTAAGTGATTGAATAGTTTTAGTCCAAAGTATGTAATTTTATATTTAGCAGTCTAGGCTTCCTTATTTATTGCTTTGAATAAATAAGGAAACATAATTTATTTATGTAATAATAAAGTTTTATTAAAAGAATTTAAATTTTATTTGGTAAAAATCTGTCTTAATCAAGCGACATAATAGTTCATATAGTTCATTAATAAGGTTCTCGGATTCACCCCTTAGTTCTCGGTTTCACCCTAAATTTAAAACACTGTAAAAAATAACCTAAAACATTATAATTTAAATTTTTGAAAATCAACGGAAAATAGCAAGTAAAATATATTTTGAAACATCAGTCATTTTCACTTAGTTACTTAGTTTCAGACTCTCTTTATACAGACCCAATTTAAAAATTTAATTACAAAAACTTCAAAGTTATGAATATTTAACTTTTACACAGATAAATATAATTAAAATAAAATAATTAACATTCTTTATCTTCATTTTTTTTATAGAATTAATTAACGAAATATATAAGCTTATTAATAGAATATTCCGAATCTGTGAGCTTATAAAACTGCTAATGTCTTTAGTTCAAAGGCTTATGAATTGTAAGTCGTATTTATAATAAAAATATAGTATATAGTAAAGATAGTAAAAAATTCGGGCGCGGAAGAATGCATGCCGGGCGAATTCCCTTTGGAAAGCACGATTCCGTGCTTAAGAACCTATTTTTGCTCAAAGTTCCGGTTTATGCTTTATAACTTAAGCATAAAGTCATAAGTAAAGCTATATTATATATATTATTATATATATATATATATATATATTAATATATATTATATATATATATATATATATATATATATATATATATATATATATATATATATATATATATATATATATATATATTATATATATATATATATAATAATATTATATATATATATATATATATATATATATATATATATATATATATATATATATAATATATATATATATATATATAAAATACATAAGTTTTCATCAAATAATATATCACCAACTTCTGATTACACATTAAGCGTAATGGTTGCCACAACCACCAGAGGTTGTTCCCGCAGGTATTATCCCTGATGAGCCGAAAAGCTCCAAACGGGCATTATTATTATAAACTCTTAACAGAGTTTTATTATAAACTCATTAACAGTAACGATATAACCTTCAAAAACAAAAATTCCGCCATGACGCCTATCCCATTAGGCGAATTTCCAAAGGAAATTCGCTAAAAACTGATTATAAGAAGTAAATTAGATAGAAATTAACTGTTTTCCTCAATAACTTCTATCGAATAGACTAAACAAAAAAACAGCAACCGTAGACAAAAAGTTAAGAATTACAGTTAGTTTTGTAAAAGAAAGCAGTTTTACAAAGAAACTTTGATGGTGTTTGTTATGTAGTTTTTAGCTAAAGTTTTTCCTATTTCATGGGATCACACTCCCACATATTTTTTTTAAGATATTAAATCAATAAAAAGGTTATTATCTGAGAGTAAGTAAGACTGAGTAAACAAACTCAAGTTTGATAAGCCCGGTTAGTAAGTAAGGTTTATATTTAATGCCTTAAATAAATAAATAAGATAAAAGTTTGGGGTCTATTAGTTTGTTGTAGAGGCAAAATGCGGACAATCTTTGAAGAGAAGAAAATGTTGGTTCTACCGCAAAATTTAAGGGAAAGGAAAATTAAGGAACCCTAAGTAGGTTATATAGATATACAGGGCGGTATATTTCAAATACATCACCCTGATTAACTCAGCTTTGTGTGAAGCTATCGCAATAATATTGGTATCTACCCCTCACTAATTGGTATCTACCCCCCCCTAATTAGTATCTAACCCCACTAATTGGTATCTACCCCCACTAATTAGTATCTACCCCCACTAATTGGTATCTACCACGGAGGTCTAAGGTGTTCACATCCCAGGTTACACTCTCAGTTTATATATGATTATTGCTTAAATAAATTATAGCCAACTTAAGATTACACTTTGAAATGTAAATGTGCCAAGATACACTTTATTTTCAGCCTTAATTTTTATTAAAAGACTTGTGTACGTTTTTTAAAATGTAAAAAATCGGCAACTAATGCAATAGAGCTGAAATTCGGTACAAGTATATATACTTTTTCGTAATAAATAAGTACACAAAGTATTGTTAAAAATACAACAATTATATCTGAGGGCGAACGAAGCGAGTCCGAAGACGTATTGCGGTATAAATTTGGTGAATTGTATATTCTGAGGACAAGTGAAGCGATTTCGAAGTTGGGAGGATGAGCGTAGCGAATCCGATGTAATGAGGAAATGATCCAAGGTATCCGATAACTTACCTATACCGTAAATTACCGTAGTCAGACATTATTTTTTAAGATGGTCAGCTAGACTATATAGTCCGAGAGCCAGGCTTAAACAATGTGACTCATTTTCTGCTACTTCTAAACAATTTTTCTAAAAATATGCTTTAAATTATGAAGGAAAAACAGTCTGTCTATCCAAAGTGGAGCCGCCCTTCATATGATTGTGCATAATCAAAATGGTATAAAAACGCAAAAATGTCAGTTTTCTTGAAATCAGTGGTTTCCTTTGGGCCGTGTGCAAAACATGACAAAAAGAGAGAACATTCTTAAAGGAGATAAAATGTTCAATAAAAAGAGTTTAATTATGAAAATCCGATGACTGTATACTACCAAAGTTATGGCTCTTTTAAAAACACCATAAAATGGTTAATTTATGCGAAGTCAGGGAATTTCTTTGAAAAAATATTGGCTTTTTGGTGCATTTTTTGGCCACTTTACAAATGTAATACCTTTAGATGCAGTTATCCGATTTTGACAAAAAATGAATTTGATCGAAGGAAATTTCATTAGTTTTAAACATGTTCTCTTCATGTTTTGCACACGACCTGCAGAGAACCACTTATTTCAAATTCCGGCAAGAAAGTCGGAATTTGTGCGATTTTCTAATATTTTGATCGAGAGCATTCATATGAAGGGCTCCACTATAGATAGGCAGACTACGCTTTTCCTTCAAAGTTTAAGGTTATTTTCAGAAAAATTAGCTTTGAAGTAGTAAAAAATGAGTCCCATTTTTTAGGCCTTGCTCTTGGACTCAAGGTCTGATTTTTGTGCCAAGCTTAAATTCTTAAGGGTAAAAACAACGGAAAGTTATACGTGTCACAGCTACACACACGCACAGATAACACGACGAAAATCCCCTCAGAGCGTTATTAAAATTTCTGAAACGAATGATTATGATGACATTTTGATAACGGATTTTTATAGTAAATACAATACATTTCCTTTTATAAACCTACGGAATAGTAGGTGAGATAAAATAAAAATACCTTTTAATACTATTTTGAACTTTTAGATTCACATTTTAAACTCTATTTATTTAAGAAATTTACTTTTCTTTAATATTTAACTTAAATTAAGAATGTCAACTGAAAGTATTTACATTGCAATTATAATTTAGTAACAATTATTTATGAAAAGTAAAAACAAACGCAATAGACTGGCAGTTATATATTAGCCAGAGGCGCATCTATTGATGTAAAAATGAATGTTTACACTAATACTTTTATATGTATAATCATGGAGTTTCAAGTATTTGATGTTCCTAGGAAAAATATCTCTGAGGTAGCTTGTATATTTGTATTTTTACTGTCGAATAATATTTATACTGAGGGAGTTTATTTAAACAATTATTTTACTTCTATCCTAACATTTAGAGAGAAAAGTAAATTTATTTTAAAAAGAAAGGTTACTTTCGGACTAAATATATACAATATGTAAAAAAAATAAATAAATAAAACTGAAATATTTTGTAAGGGTCAATAAAGAATAAAAATTAAAAAGTAATTGACACAATATAATTGTGCGAGAGACACAATATATTGTGTCAACTATTCTTGTTTTGCAAAACTCGGTAGTATCAAATGATATAAAAAGTAATTCTAGCGCGGAAATCCACAAGGCGGGCTATTTTTAAATGCATGTTTTTTTACTCAATAATTAATTTCAAGCTTAGGTTTCCAGTATATGTTTTATAACCACATAAATGTCACAACTTGTTATTTAATTTTTCTGGATTTTTCAAAGAAACTACACAACTCACTTTTTTGAGATCAGGGGCCTCTGAAACGGATTTATAAAATTGTATTTATTCGTAATATTAAATCAAATTAGGGTAAGGAGATTTATTATGCTCATCTCTAATAATTCAAATCCGCTTTGCCCGTTTTAAGATGATCGAAAATGCTTAACTACCTTTAAAAAAATGACCAATTGATTGCAACGAAAATTTCATAAATCCATACAAAGTCTGGTGAAATGTACACACTAATAAAACCACCAGATGTAAACACTAATAAAACCACCAGATGTAAACAATAATAAAACCGCCAGATGTAAACAATAATAAAACCACCAGATGTAAACAATAATAAAACCACCAGATGTAAACACTAATAAAACCACCATATGTAAACAATAATAAAACCACCAGATGTAAACAATAATAAAACCACCAGATGTAAACAATAATAAAACCACCAGATGTAAACAATAATAAAACCACCAGATGTAAACAATAATAAAAACCACCAGATGTAAAACAATAATAAAACCACCAGATGTAAACAATAATAAAACCACCAGATGTAAACACTAATGAAACCACCAGATGTAAACACTAATAAAACCACCAGGTAAACAATAATAAAACCACCAGATGTGAAACCACCAGATGTAACACTAATAAAACCACCAGATAACACAGAAGGTTTCGTGTCACTTCATGCTTTACTGCAATGTTTAAACATTGCATTAAACGTAATTTAAACTATTTAATACACACCCTAGTTAATTCACAA